>JARCFY010000006.1:72602500-73802500 GCA_029233225.1 Lepidodactylus listeri | reverse complement strand
TATCTGTCTTTGATTTGAAGCACAAATATGGGCTAGTTTGGGAAGCTACATTAACATTCATTTACTCTTTCGGATGTCAATACACACCAAACTATCCCCAGCTCTACCATCTTTTTGCTGGGAGTTTATGACACCATTGCTAAATAGCTTTCAAAAAGATTACAGTGTGCATTAAAAAGGAAAACACAAAAGTAGTCCCTGTAACTGCAGCTGAAGCAAGATTTCCTGTTTGCTACAATGCGGTTCTTGAGAGACCCAGATGCCCTCTGCATTTGTAAAGAGAAAACATTGTAGCTGAGGTGTGTGTGTGGGAATTGGGGGGGGGGGGGAGATTCTATACCATTCCCAAGCACAGGTTGCCAGCTTCATGACACAGAAGAATGATTCTTTTCATAATTTTTCCAAGGACTATGCATACTTGGGGAGTAGGCAGCCTGAGAAAGAGTGTTTTGAGAAGGGATTAGTGCAACCAGTGGGGTATCTTGAAATGCACCAGAGGATCTTCAACACCAAGTACTTTGAAACAGACTTTCCTCCCCCTCCTCTGAGAACCGTTGTGCTGAGCACCACCACACTACTTTTTTTCCCAGAGTACCAGGCTCCATCTGTTTCTGAAATAGCTTAATGTTCATAAAGTAACAAATTATCTTTCACAGCATAGCTCTTTCACAAGTTAATGGGGCTAAGGAAAGATTTTATAAGATTCTCATGACTACAGCACAGACCCAGAGGACACAAAGGAAGCAGACTGAAGATGCTATAAAGCCATAATTGTTTGGTTACAAGCTAACCTCTTCCAACCAGAAACAAAGAAAACAACACAAAAGGAGATACTCGACTCAACAGAAATTGCAGCAATCAGACATTAGCAGGCCCACCCCTTCCCATCCCTGCGCTTGATGGTTGTGCGTGTTGCCCAGGTCAATGCAGGTCCACGCCAGTGAGCACATATCTCTAGGGTTATAGCTAGCAAGGGAAAGAACCCTTTCCTAAACATCACATCATCAACAAAAAGGTACCTCAGAAGCTAAAGGGGGCAGTGAACAAGGGCAAAGCTATCTGGAAAGGGTACAGGACAGACAATGGAGCAGTTGCATTGTCTCCTGCTGTTTGGGAACTTTTGAACAGCAGCTGGTGTCTCCGGATTGTGATCTGACAACTTCATGCACCTCCTTAGCACCTACCGAGAGCAAGTGTGATGCAGTGGTGGTTATTGCAGTGTCAGACTATAACTGGGGAAACTTGTGTTTGACTTCCTAGGAAGCTCTTTGGGTGACCTCAGGCCAGTTATTCCCTCTTAGCCTAATCAATCTCACAAGGTTGTTAGGAGGATAAAATGGATGAGAGGAGAGTGGTAGGGTGTAGCCACAGCTCAGTGATAGAGCATCTGCTTCGTAAGGTCCCAGATTCAATTCACAGCATCTCCACTTTAAAAGATCAGGTAGAAAGTTATGTGAAAGACCTTGACCTGGAGAGGGGCTGTTCGCCACAGTAGAAAATACAGCTGGATCAATGATCTGGTTCAGTGTAAGGCAGCTACATGTGCTCAATCCTAAGAAGGTCTACTAAGAATCCTATTCATTGGGGCTTAGGAAAGTGTTTTTAGGATTGTGCTGCATCTATACTGGTGTACGCTTCTTGATGGAAAAATACAACTTTTGTATAACTTATAGGGGGAAACAAAGCATTTTGGGATCTCTGTTAATATAAGTACTTTGTAGAGGAAATCTATAGTACAGTTGAAAGGTATGCTTATCATTATAAATAAACAGAAGATGTTTCAAATGCACAGTATAGAAAACACGGGATCACAGTAACACACACAATTATTATCTTAGAGCTGGAAGATATTCAGTGGTTCCGGAACCATGAAATGCAGAAACAAGGAAGTGTTTTCTACTTGCCTAATTCTTTTCCCATTTGTTGTACACCAGAAAAGGTAGTCAGAAATGGCTGGCAATTTGTGCCAGGTGGTAGAAACTTGCCTGCCAGTTAAGATAACCTAATAAGACCTTCATCTGGGTGCCCCTGCCTTAAGATGTCGGTTCACGGGTGAGCCCCAACTGGACATACAACTTTCTCTCTGGAAGTGCTTCACTTACTCCCTGCCCAGAGAGACTGGCCTGGCACTTTAGCTAATGGCCTTCAGTGACAGATAAAGGCCACTTTATGGTTGCCAGACCACCAGTTGGAGTGGGGTTTCCCCTGATTTCAGGGGCTCCAATCTGCCACCAGCCAGCTGGCCAGTGGGGGAAGCTCCACCTCTGAACAGTTCCTTCTTACATCAACATCATTGGCAGGATGACGTCATGTGGAAATGACATCATCAAACCAGACATGTTGTGTGTCAACACTCTAACATTTTGGCCAAAACTCTATGGTAACCATAGAGCATTGACATGAGTCATGCCCAGTGTGATGACATCACTTCTGCATGATGTCATTGCACCAACATGTTACCCCACCCTTGCCACTCATGGAAGGCTCCCTTTCTCCCCCTCCCCCATTGGCCAGGTAAGTAGACCTGGCAACTCTACTTTACTTGCATGAGTTTATAAAGGACTAAACTGTTGTATGCCTCCCTCTGATCTTTGTAAGATTTTGGCTGTTTCCACCTGGCAATGATTCTTCATGAATCTCTGGCTGCTACTACTGCTCATGAAAAGGAGCTTGCAGTTGCAACGGAGCGTCCACTCAGTCATTTCCCCCACCCTTTCTTTTTTCTGAATCAGCAATTGCTAAACTATAGTGCATTGTAATCATATATTCTCACAATCTGCTAGTCCCTCCGAATTCCTAGCTTTCATTCATTTAAAAAAGTATGTCTCTATGCCTTTTTATTGTGGAAATATAAGGGGAAAGTATATCATTAAAAGACCAGAAAAAAGCTGTTCAGCAGTACTTGATTAAATGCTGGCTGTAGGTAAGTAAGGCAAAGAAAATGGTGCTAACATGGGGGGGGGACTTTAAAAATATTCACCTTTCTGTACACGTGCTGAGTAAAAGCACCTTGACTGCGACCCTTCAAAAAAGATTGTAACAAACCAGGCTTAGGAAAATTTGCAGCAAAGCAGGGGAAAGGAACTGGATGACTAGTCGATAAAATACTGTAGATACTTCCCCCGCCCCAATAAAATCCCTGTACCCATTTGGAGTCCAAACTGGAGCAAAAAACAACTGTTCTTGTTTTAATTGCTGTTTACTGAATTAATTTTGTTTTTAGTTGTTGGTTTTATGGAACGTGCTGTGAAGTATTTTTGTCGGGAGTTTCTGAAATGCAAGAGAAGCATTTTTAAAAGAGAAGGGAGGGTGGGAAAATCTTATATCTCTCTTGAAGCTTGGAGTCTGGGGACTAAAGGGAACCAACCACTTTCAACTAATTGTTTTCTAGCTCCCTCAGCATGATAATTTCTTAGTCTGAGCAACTGAAAAAAGCCATTGGATATATCCATTGCCCATTCCCCTAACTGCTTGATGAGCTTTGCCTGGCTGTAAATCACACCTTCCTCTTCCATGACATACAGCTACATTGGCCTTGGACATATTGTCAAACTACAAGAACCTGCTTTCCCCCCAAATGTTGCCTATCACGAGATCATTGTCCAGATGTTGTCTATCACTAGATCATATAAATAACTTGACACCAAGTACCTGATATTAGATCATACAGCCCAGTTTCCATCCCAAAGATATCACATATGTAGAGCTGGCCTTTCTATAAATGAAACAAAGTCTTGGAACGTGATAATAGACAAGACATCACTGTCTAATCTTTAGTTTGGTATGTTATTTAAGAAAAAGAGATGAACCATTTGAAGTTTTTGTTTCAGGGGAGAAATGTCGAAAGCATTACTGATTAGTGCCAATTGAGTATCTTCTTGGAATCCTATAAAGGAGCAACTTCTTTTTTCTGATTTCCTTATCCCTAGCAATTAAGGTGAAGATAACTTTTGAACTTACAACACCACTAGACTGGAGGAATGTACACACTGTGTGTCACTGAACATTGTTGATGTAACTTCATATAAGCAACACCCATTTTATAGAAATGTCTGCTTTTCTCCAAGAACTTTTATGTGCTCTTGAGTTACTTTGATAAATGAGTTATTTGCTCAGATCAGGAGTGAGAAAATGGGGTTACATTAATCTGTGACTGCTGTTCATCTAATTGTCTTCTATGAAGTCCCCCATTGGGACTGCATCCAAGCAGGCCTGCTGGGGAAAGGTTGATTTCCAAGCTAAAAAGTTCATCTAGAGGGCGTCCCCTCCTCCACAAGCCATTATGAGCCATTGTTCCTGCCCAAATGGTCACATGGTTGATGGAAGGAGGTGCCTCTTCCCCTCAGTTCTGTCTGAGCCACAGAAAGTAACTGAAATCTACAAGAACTCACAGCAGGTGGGGAGGAGGGAATGTGTGCCTGCACAGAAGACAACTTGATGAACAATTGTTACAGGTAAGTGCAACCTCGTTTTCATCTTTGGTCTGCTGTGCAACACCCCATTGGGATGTTACCAGGCTACATCATAGGAGGTGGGGTGAAGTTCTCATCTTACATGTCACTGGAACGGGGAGTGCAGGATAGCCTTGCCAACCTCTGATTCCTTCCTTGCCTGCCAATCCAGTGCATAGTGCTTTGTAAACATTTCTGTGGAAGACCAGGAGGCAGATCTGCAGATCTCAAGCACTGGGACAACCCACAGTAGCACCACAGAGAATGCCTGTGCTCTGGTCAAATAGGCACGAATGAGTAAGGGAGATGGTACATTTGCCTGTTCATAACAAAGCTTTATCACTGTCACAATCCATCTGGACAATGACTGGGAGGTCATTGACTTCCCCTTATTACACCCGACATCTGAAATAAAGAGGTTAATGCATTTCCTGAATGGCTGTGGTTAGGTTTTGTTTTGTTTTGATAGAACAGCAATGCCCATCTGATGTCAAGAGTTTGTAATGCACATTCTGTGGGAGAGGAGGGATGGGGGGGAGACAACAACACAGTATCTTGTAACAGGTGGAATGTGGATACCACCTTGGGTAGAAACTCCAGACTAGGTCTGAGTACTACACATTCTGCAAAAAAAATTAAAATGGGGGATCAATGCATAGAGTGGCTAGCTCAGTAACTCTCCTAACTGATGTTATGGTGGCTAGGAAACAAACTTTGACCGAAAACAGATCCAATGGGCAAGTGGCCATGGGCTCAAACGGTTTCAGCATCAGTTGCAAGAGCACTAAAGAGAGGGACCATTGTGGGGCCAAAATGGGGCATGGGAGATGCATGTTCATCAACCCTTTTAGAAACTGCTTAGAGATGAAGGAAAAACACAGCCTGGTCCCTGGCAAGAGTGGAAGCCAGATATGACTGCTAGGTGAACTTTCACAGGGGACTGGCTAGCCCCTGGGATTTCTAAGTGAACAGATATTGCAGAATTGCTGATATTGGACATGATAAGGGGGTGTGGCCCTTTGAGCACCCCATGATTCAAAGTGCTTGCATTTGCTCTCATAAGGTCATCTGATGGATGCCTTGTGGGAAATGCAGAGGACCTTCTTGACTATGCAAGGGCAGGGTCAATCACTCATCAACCTTCATGACATGAGGCAGAAGTGAGAGAGGTTGTGGTGAAGCCATTGTCCAATCTTCAGCAGGTCAGGAACTTCCAGGAGGTGAATCTAGGTCCTCCTGGATCTTTTGAGAAGAGCGGCAAACCACACCTGTCGAGGCCAGAAGGGTGCTATGAGAATGGCTTCTGAGTAGTCCTTGAGCAACTTTGCTACCACCCTCATCAAGGGGGGGAAGGGGGGAACAGGTAGAAAGGGGTGCCACTCCATATAAACTGGAAGAAGGCATCCCCCATGAACAATGGGTTGCTGCCAACTAGGGAGCAGAAACACTAGGCCAACAGCCACATCTCCAAGGCTTACATAAGAACATAAGAGAAGCCAATGTTGGATCAAGCCAATGGCCCATCCAGTCTAACACTCTGTCACACAGTGGCCAAAAATTCCAGGTGTCATCAAGAGGTCCATCAGTGGGGCCAGAACACTAGAAGCTCTCCTAATGTTGCCTCCCCTCACTGCTGCCACTGTTGCTTCCACATTGAGCAATCTGGAACCAGTGCCTCCCTGCCTGTTCATGTAGAACATGGCAAAAACATTGTCTGGATGAGAACCAATTTCCCTTGGACAACATCTGAAAAGGATTTAAGAGAATATCTTATGGCCCTCATTTCAAGAACATTTATGTGCAGTTTCTTTTCCTGCAAAAGCCACTTTCCATGAACCTGGAAGTTCTTACAATGTCCTCCCTCCCCAATATAAGGGGGCATCGGTGGTTATGATCATTTCATGTTGTCTAATGCCAAAGGGGAAACCTGAAAACAGGTTCTCATCCTGTGACCACCAAGATAGTGCTTTGACAAGATGTCTGAGTATAGAGAACTGATGATGGGGGGGAGTGCATTTCGGGTCTGAATTAAGAAACAAACCCAAGCTGCAATGGTCACATAAGTAGCCTGTGGTGGTTGCTGCCATCAGTCCCAGGAACTTCTGGATCAACAGCAGACTCTGGAATCAGCAGCATGACAGATGACCAATCAGGAGGAGGGCGGAGCTAGCAACACATGGTGGATGCATAAGTTTTAAGCTCCCTTCTTCCCTTCCCAAAAGTCGTCTGGAACACGCTTATTTCATCACTAATGCCGAGAAAAAGCTTGAGGAGGCAGTTGGGAACCACACTGGAAAATAGTGGACCAGGAAAATCCTCTGTAAAAAGCTATTTTTCGCCAGTAATTGCCTCAAAATCGCCTCCTGCAGAGACTGTGGAACCCGACAAAATGGCTACCTCACCATCTCCAATAGACAACAATGAGGCCCAAATCACATGACAGGACTTTAGAGCCTTTAAAGAAGAAATCCTTACCTCGATGTCAACTTTAGTTGCGGATCTCCTTAAGCCGGTACAACTCTCAATAGAAGACCTCCGGAAAGAAATCAGAGAAGCATCTAAGCTGGCTGAAAACACCTCACAGATGGCTCTGAACTTACAGGAGGAGGTAAGAGTATTACAAACTTCTGAACAATCCACTTCAACAAGACTGGCAATACTGGAAAGTAAATGGCACCAGAATAACCTTAAACTTCGGGGCTTTGAGGAGGGGGCTGAGCAAAATGGAGACCTAGCTGAATTTATCTCGAACTGGCTAGCTAAAGTCCTGGAGTTGGAAGACGGAGTAGCCCCAGCTATAGTGAGAGCACACCGGGTAGGCCCCATAGCCTCTGCAAGGCAAGGCAGACCCAGGGACATTCTTATACAATTTCTTTACCAAAGAGCACGAGATAAAATCCTGCTGGAAGCGAGAGCAAAAAAGTCTCTATTGTATCAAGACCAAAATTTTTTGGTTCTTCTGGATTTGCCACCGGAAATCTTAGAGAACAGGACGAATTTGAAGATTATAACAGCTAAACTTAACGATGCCAAGATCAGATTCAGATGGTCTCCAACTTCAGACATCCTGGTTTTCAGATGACCAATCAGAGCCTTTACATCTGCACCCCTACCAGCTGGAAGGTAGCCCCTAAGAGATAATGAATCTAGGGATGTTCCAATGAACTAGATGGTCTGAGTAGGCTCTGATTTTGACTTTTCCCAGTTTATAGTAAGGCCTAGGTCATGACATGTTTTGACAGCAAGAGTTATGTTGTTGACTAATTATTCCCTTGACTCAGCTATCAGTAGCCAGTCATCCAAACAGGGAAATATAGCACATCCCTTTAGGTGAAGGAAAGCAACAACAGGGGTCATGCAATTTGTAAACACCCAGGGGGCAGTTGCCAACCGAAAAGGCAGTACACAATAGTGGTAGCCTTTCCCCTGTACTTAAAACGAGATACTTTCTGTACTCCTCATGAATTACAATATGAAAGTATGCATCTTGGAGACTGATAACTGCAAACCAAGCATAACACTTTAATAATTGTATAGATTCCAGTGTAACCATTTAAAACTTTGTCAACCAGAGAAACTTGTTCAAACATCTAAGGTCTTATCAATGAGGAAGAACTTAGAATAAAACCCAGGCGATAGGTCAGGTTCTGGAACCTCCTGGATCACCTCTTCCTGTAACAATGTTGTGAGCTGAGACTCTTAACTCCAGCAGGCAGTTGTCCACTGCCTCAGAAAACCCTTGAGCTGGTGGCAACAATACAAACTTTAATCTATAGCCCTGACCTACAATAGATAGAACCCACTTGTCATCAGTGATACTGCTTGAGGGAGACTAAAAGGGACACAATTTGTCCCTGAAGGCCGGATTGGGGTCAAGAAACTATTCTAGTCAGAAAGTCAGTTTAGGCATGTGACCCTGAGAGCCCTTGGAGGAGGCAAGCTGTTGCTTTGGTTTCTGTTTGGGCCCACTCCTTCTCCTAGTGGAAGGTTAAAAGGTATAGGTCAGCTTCTGAGGAGGATATGGAAATCTGGATGTGTTATATGGGGGCTGCAAGGGGGAGCCAAGTGTGTGACACCCAAGAATCTTGCTGTGTTTTTTCTTTCTCTGTGTCCACATCTGTGCTCTCTGAAAAGAAAGTAGCACCCTCAAAAGGTAAGTTCTCTATTTTATTTCTGGTCTCCACAGGGAGCGCCATAGAGTGCAACCACACATGACGTCTCTGCACTATAAAGGACGCAGTGATTCTGATCGCTGAGTCAGCTGAATGTCGAGTGTCAGCAGAGTGTTGATTTACTGATTGGACAGTCTTATGTTCTCAGCCTAAAGGACCCTGGCCAGATCTTTCTTGTCCTCAGGTAGGACTTCTCTAGGTATGGAGACATCTTCTGCCATAGAAATAGTTGGTATGCCCCCATAATAGCCAGGAAGTTAGAAATCATAAAAGTTAAGGCCAATGATGAGTATGCCTTGTGCCCTACAAAGTCCAACTTTTGTCCCTCTTTATCCATTGGAGCAGAATGGAAAGACATCCGAGCTGTGTTCTGGATCTCCTCAGTTATCAAGGAGGATGGCAGCGGACGGGTGGACAGAAACATTGCTTCCTCCTGCTTGATCCTGTGGACGTTCTCTATACACCTGGAGGTAGCAGGGGCCGAGGGAAGTCTCTTCCCGATATCCTTATAAATATATTTAAAACCTTCAAACACCAGGAAGGCTAGGGGTGTCAAAATACAACTGGCCAAGTATTTTGTACCTATGCGAGCTTCCTTTGTCAGGCTGATGGAGTACCATTCCGTGCTGCTGAATGTGCACCACATTCAGCCTCACAGAATGGTAATCCATCAACAAGGCAAAAGAGTGCATGGTTTTCCCTTCTGCCTGGTTCACCTGTAGCTTCTTGACTTCAGCAAGAAATAAGTACCTTTCTCCCATAGGAAACCAGTGCTAGACAAAGAATAAGCATTTTCTTTTCCCTTTCTTCCTTAGAAACAGAGAGCTAGAGAGAAGTACCTTTCTCAACTGCAGAGAAAAAGGAAATGAGGGGAGGAGGCACCCTCCCTTCCATCAACCATGTGACCATTTGGGCGGGAAGAATGGCTCACAATAACTTGAGGGGGAGGGGCACCCTCTAAATTATTTTTTTAGCTTGGAAATTAATCTTTCTGTGGCAGGCCTGCTTGGATGCAGTCCCAATGGGAGAATGCACAGAAGACCAAAGATTAAACCATAGTTACAAAGAAAGATTCAATCTTTTTAGGTACTTAAAAAAAAAAAAAGCTTATCCTTTGCAAATCTCAGAGAAAGGATTTGGGTCTAATGGCTCTAAAATGGATTCAGCCAACAATGTGACACTTGTGTTATTCAGTTAATGGGGTCCAAACAGAAAAAGGAAGCAGGAACATTTAAGGAGACATAATAAATTTCTTGCTTGACTTAGCATGTCCTGATCTTATTTTCCTTTCAATTTACCACAGCTGCACATCTGTAAGATAAACAGAACTGTGACACCTGCACTTACCCCCTGCAGCTGCAACAACACATTCTTCATACATTTTTGCCGAGTTTTGTTAGGCCTTCATGCATGTGACATCATCATTTTATTATTTCTTAAAAGGCAAATATGTTTTATTGAGGTGATGTCTATTCTTCTTAGGGTTAGAAACCTATGCATTGTTCAGAGAAAGATTTTCTGCAGGCAGTTCTGATCGCTTAAATGTTTTCTAGTTATGCCCTTTATGTATATAAAGAAGGAGGGGAAAAAAGGAAAAGGCTCAAGAAAATTAACATCAAAGAATTTTTTAAAAAGAGCACCATCACCAGTCTGGTCTAATGCTTAGAGTGGTGGACTAGAAAGACCAGAAAGGTTTGGGTTCTAATCCCCATTTGCCATTAAATTATTGTGTGACCTCGGGATAGTCATTCTCTCACAGCCTAACCTACCAGGTGAGGTTTTTTAAAGGGAGGATGGAGGGAGGGAAAACCATGTACAGCACCCTCAGCTCCTTGGAGGAAGGACAGGATTTTAAAAAATAAATACTGTTTTCTATTTATAGCTAGACGGTCATCATTTGGGAGCCTGCAATGGTCTAACACTCCCCACTGTCCTCTACTGTGAAAATGTTCTAAGCAGAATCCCAGATAGCTTTACACAAAGTTTTGGGGTCCTTCCCCCTCTTTTTGTCATGAAAACAGCTGTACTTTCAACAGAAGATGCCATCACTATTTTTAACATACCTTTGAGTTAACAGACTGCAGGGTTTTGATGTTTTAGATATTGTTTCGGTGTTTCATGGTCAATGATACAGGAATATCTTTCTTGATTTAACGATATTTTATTATATGTGTAAGTTCTTCAGGAGGAGGGCATGTGTAAGGTGCACCTATAAATAGGTGGATGTACTTGACATGTTTGGATGGTTTTGTTGTATGAAATCTTGTGTCACAAACAGGCTGTGCTTTATATGGTCAGCTTCCTTCATATGTACAGCTTCCTTACATTGCTATACAGCTTCTGGGGGAAAAAAACTTTTAACAGCTCTGACTGCATTTTTTAAAAAACAAAGACCATGTTTTAAAAGATTCCCCCCCCCCCCCTAAATGTAGCCCACACTCAATAGACTTCTAGAGTTCTATTGGCATATCAGAAGTCTGGCTCAGAGCATCCATCCCTTTAGAACCTGTATAGCTTTTCAGTGAAGAAATGTGCATAGTATTGTTAATGACAGACCCTTCAATTCTCCCCCTAAAAACCTGGGCAAAACCCTCTAGAGATATCATGAAGAGTCTCTGTGAAGAGCACAGGATAAAGATGCTGCAAGCCGCGAATGTGAAATGTTTGGAAGAAAAAAGGTGTTGAAAACAAAACGGCAACTAAAAGGCATCAGCCAAGGATATGGTCTGCTTTTCAAATTCTTATCTTTTGTAAGGGAAAAGACAAAAGTTCAAGGCAGTTGGGGGGGAAATTATGCAAAACCAAAAAGCTTGTTTATTGTTAAAAAGCAAGTCCACTTCTTTGTATGATTATATGCATAAAAGCTGGCGGAAAATAACATGGAAGAACACTGAAAAGAAGAATAAATTAATTCTCCCCAATCCATAATTTCAGAGGCTTGAGGTACAATGTGGAAACAAATTGAATTGAAATTGGTTTAATGCATAAATGGAGGAAATTAATCAGCTTAAAGTGTAGCTAGTATATACTGGAATATCTGCAGGTAAATAAAAAAGAGTGGGAAATAGTGTCAGAAAAATACATGAAAAATGCAGTTTACAATTGACCCTGAAGCTTTTGCCTGTCTGATAGATGGAGGCGGCTCTATGTAAACAGATAATAAGGAACAAAGAATATATCTATTCCAGGATGTGTGTTTGTTTTCACATAACAAGTACTAAAATTCTCCATGGAGAGGGATATTTTCATCCCTAAATTCCCTCAAATTTAGATTTTATTATGAAGTCAGCCTCTGAAGAAGAGCAGCTGGTAACATTTCCATGAATGATCTTGTTCATTGTTTCATTTTTACATCTTGATCTAAAGT
The DNA here is from genome assembly GCA_029233225.1 of Lepidodactylus listeri. Lineage (NCBI taxonomy): Eukaryota > Metazoa > Chordata > Lepidosauria > Squamata > Gekkonidae > Lepidodactylus > Lepidodactylus listeri. The sequence goes on along the minus strand of JARCFY010000006.1, from coordinate 73,790,510 downwards.
TATCTTATTCAGATTGTAATGATTGTTTCTAGGGAAATCCTGTGGTTTTATTGATAGCACTAGTGCCCTTTAAAGCGTGTGTGTGTGAGAAGCATCTTTTTCATGCTTTGTCCATCGGGATTACTCTCAGTAGTAGAGGGCAATAATATATTGATTCAGTTTCTAAAACCTGAGATCCAATAGTGTAAAACTGGTGGGAGTTTATAGCAACATTTTTGAGAAGGCTTGCTTTCAGAAGCATCATAGGGTTAGCCAGGCTTGCCAGCCTCCAGGTGTGGCCTGGAGATCTCCCTGAATTACAATGGACCTTCAGACTGCAGAGATCCGTTCCCCTGGACATATGGCTGCTTTGGTAGGTGGTCTTGGTGGCATTATACTCTGGTGGGGTCCCTTCCCTTCCCATCCCAAACTTTGCCCTCCCCAACCATCACTCCCAAATCTCCAGGAATTTCCCAGCCTGGTATTGGCAGCGCTAGATTCAGCAGAGTTCTAGAATGCTCTGAGGGATTTGTTCACTGTTGGTCACAGCAGCCTTGTTGATTGCCTGTTTGATGTCTCTGATGAGAGGTTGGGCTATTGTTATGGAGCCTCCCAAAAGTACCATATTTTTTGCTCCATAAGACTCACTTTTTCTCTCAAAAAAAGTGGGGGGGAAAGTGTGTGCATCTTAAACCCCCCTCACCTTTCCCGAGCCACGGCACCAAACAGAGCTAGGTGTGTCTTATGGTCAGGTGCATCTTATGGAGCGAAAAATACGGTATGTCTTTCTTTCACTGTGTGGATGTCTTCCCACGGTAAATATGCGGTTAACTGAAGCAGGTACAAAGAAGGTTAGGACAAGCATTAGTATCTTGCACTGAAAATAAAAGAACATCTCTCAGTTCCCAAATGAAGGGTTATACTAAGGCAGTGATAGAATCGTATCATAGAATCACAGAGTTGGAAGGGGCCATACAGGCCATCTAGTCCAACTGCCTGCTCAATGCAGGATCAGCCTAGAGTAGCGAAGTGTTTTTGTTCTGTGCCATCACTACATGCAGTGCTGCCCTGGCCTGCAAAACTGTTCCCCAAATAATAAATAAGCTTTTAAAGCTTCATTTGTTGCCCACCTGGAAGACAATCACACTGTGGTAAATTTGCAAAGTGTTTTTCAGCCAAAACTGCTGTTGCCACTACTACACAGACCTTCCCTGAAAAGCTTAAGTCAGTGCAGGATACTTCCACAGCACTTGGGAACTGAATGGAGAATATGTACCAGGCCCAATCTGCCTCAGCTGTTCTGCTTAGTGGTTAGCATCTCCTTTGCTTGCATACATAAGGAAGGGCCTCTCCCTACTCAAACACAGCTGTCCCTTGAGACTGCTTGGTGAAAAGTCTGGCTGAAGCCTTCAGAAGTGAAATAGCTAGAATTGTAGCAGTGCCTTCTATGTCACGGCCCTATGTATTTTGGGAGCTGGGGTGAGCTAGTTTGGAAGATTTCCTAAGCTCAGGCTTGTAGACTACCTGAAGGCATTACAAAGCTTTTCTTTTTAAGGCAAACTTCAGATTCTTTTTTTGAGGAAAAGGTAATGTTTTGTTTTCACTACAACTGAGTGGACCACAGATCCCTTATTTTAAGGGACATATTTTGTGATTAATGTAAACTTTTAAAGAACATTGGCAGTCAGTCAGTATCATTACTGTTGGTATATTGGGCAAGGAGTGTCAGAATGAAGATTTCAGAAGAGGAATAGGTTTTTATACACTGCTTTACTTTAAGGAGTGTCAAAGCAGTTTACAATCACATTCCCTTCCTCTCCCCACAACAGGCACCTTGTGAAGTAGGTGGGGCTGAGAGAGTTCTGAGAAAACTGTGTCTGGCCCCAGGTCACCCAAAAAGCTTCATGTGCGGGAATGGGGAATCAAACCTCCCTAGAGTAGAGTTTGTCACTCTTAACCATTATACCATACTGGCTTTACAGAAATATTTTGTATCCTCAATGAAGGAGCTCTTCATGTGTGATGTATTCAGACCTTTAATTTAAAGGATTTTGGCTCCAATGTCATATGCTTCTCAGCTCAAAATGTCATTGCACAGTACTTGAAGGACTACCTTTATTTCAAATTACAAAATGTCCTAGTTTTTAAACATTTCCATCTGCAGCAAACACTTTACTTATTTCACTGAGAGACACAATGTAGTTCAGTTGGGTAACTATGAGAACTGATCATCAAGTACTGTTCCTATTCATTGCAATGTTACTGTCAACAAGGCCCACTCAGCTTATTACTGCCCTCAGCAAACACTGGGTACTTTTTACTTGCATGCTATTGTGGCCCTGGAAAGGTGGCATGCAAGAAAGACAGCAAACTCAAGACTGGTTGCAGGAAAAGAGGCCAGTGAAATGGGAACTAAACTGGCCCGCTGCCCCCATATCTGGTTGTCAATTGTACACGTAACTCCCATCTCAATAGCTCTTTCCTATGTCATGGTTGCACTGCCAGAGTGAAGTGGCTGAACATGGCAGTTTGTAATGGCTTCTCCATCCTATGATGTAGCATTTAAAGGCTGTGAAGCTCTTTTCACTTGCTCAGAGACACTGCCACCCTCCACAACCTCTGTCACACGATTCAGGATCACAGGTAGGTCAGGCTGTCACAGTTCACCACCTGTTTCATCTCTGTTTAATAGGTAGAGATGCCTGGCCCTTTTACACAAACACAGGGTCTTCTTTCCTAGAAGAGCACCGGACAGAGCAGCCCAGTTCCTGATGTCAACCACCTCTCACTCAGATATATCACAGAGCTGTTGGGGCTGTGACTAAACACTGTTTTTTCTCTTTATACTGCCACTGTCCATTCACAGATATGAATAGTGACTGAGGTTTTGCAGGTGTGTCGGAGAGCGTAAGTGTGTTTCTTAGGCATTCAGTTGGCAGGGATCACAGAAACAAAAGGAGTTAACTTTTGTTGAAGGTTTAGCACACCAGGGAAGTGATTCATAAATAAATAAATAAATGACATTTCTCAGTTCTTAAAACTTTTGAACTCTAATTCAGTTCATGCTTCTAAAACTTTCTCACAAGGTAACTTTTCCTCAGTCAGTAACAAACTACTCTTCTGGCTCTCCCTAGCTCAGAACTGTCAGCTATCACCCAGCAGCAATCCAACCCCCACTGACAACTCTGGCCCTTTCTACACTCATATTTTGCCTCGGTTTCTGAGTGCATCCTATTCTTCTGTTCTGCATTCCCTTCTGCTTTCACTTCCAGTTTGTGTTGGGGGTTTCATTTGTTTCTGCATTTGTTTTACAGGAATCTGCATTCAGACTGCTTCCAGCACACTGTTGCCCCGCAGCTACCAAAACTCCTTTTGCTGCAATTCTTTATTCTCATCTGCTTCCAACTCACTAATCCTTTCTAAAGTAGAATTGTTTATGTGGGTATTTAAGTGCTGCCTACTGCCCTCCCCCGTTTCTGCCTCTCTCTCTTTAGGCTGATGCTCCCTCCCCTTTCTGTTTTCTTTCCTGCCTTCTCCAAAAGAGGATGTGTCCTTCTACTCAGGCAAACTTTAAAAAAGCCAGAGAGAGCACAAGAAGGAATATAAAGGACTAGGGGATTCCCTGCTCCCAAATGTGTCAGTCTTGCATGTGTGGGCTTGGATTTTCCCCTCCCCTCCCTTTATTTTTGCAGAATCATAAAGGGGGGAGGGGTTGCCAGCCAGTTAGCTCAAAAAATGCAGGTTTCGCTTATAAAACTGGAGGATGAAAAAAACAGTGCAGAGGGAATGTGTGCAACTGCAAAGTCAACCCAGTTTGGTGTAGTGGTTAAATGTGTGGACTCTAATCTGGGAGAACCGGGTTTGATTCCCCACTCCTGCACTTGCACCTGCTGGATGACCTTGGGCAAGCCATAGTTTTGGCACAGTTGTTCTTGAAAAAGAGCAGTTTCTGTCAGAGCTCTCTCAGCCCCGCCTACTTCACAGGGTGTCTGCTGTGAGGAGGGGAAGGGAAAGGAGTTTGTAAGCCACTCTGAGACTCCCTTGGGTAGTGAAGGGCGGGGTATAAATCCAATCTCTTCATCTTCTTAAGGCTTGACTCCTTGGATTCTCTGGAGCAAGCCGTCAGTGCAGAAAGGGCCTCTCCCTCCAAGGTTCTGTCTCTCTGCTTTCAAGACTCCATTAGTTCTCTCTGGATGCTCTTAGGGAAAGGCAGAACTGAAGCTGTCTATCATCAAGGCTGCTATCACCAGCCTACATAGGAATACACTTAGAAGTAAACCCCACTATTCAAGGGGGCTGACTCCTAAGAAAGTGTTCGTAGGACTGTAACCGCAGTATCTTTGGTCCCACTGGTGATCAGAGGGCATAATCATTCTCTTTTAAAGGAGAAAATGACTGTTTCAGTTTGTTTACCCTCTGCCTCGACACAGATTTTCATAAACGGTCCAAATCAGAGAATTTCACAAAGCTTGTCATTTTGCAGTTTCTTGCTTCTGACTGCAAGTACAAATGGCAAACAAAACAAAACAGAGTATTACCCAGTACTACAGGGCTGTGATGTCTCGAGGGAGGACTGCACAAAGGAAACAACATTATGGGAAGCTATGAAAGATAATGTGGATTTCTGAGTCTTCGTTCAATATCATTAAAAATACAGCCACAACCACTGTGCTTATCAAAGGGACTTGTCCTCTAGTAGAAGAGCCATTTGAGCTGGGGAAGGCTTCTTAGGCTGGTGGAGGGCTTTAAACTTTGCTGTGCATAGTAGGATACATGCCAATAATTCAATAGTCCAGTTCTGAATAATGTGTAAAATAATCAAACATGCAAATGCCTCACATAATCAGATATGGAAATATAGATTCTGCCTTTTTATGGGCATGGCTGAGACAGAGAACAAAACCAGTATTCTGTAAAGAAGTTTATCAATAGGAACTGATAGAAATAATACTAAGAATGTGTGTCATAATAATCAAAGAAAAAGCTGAGAAGGAGTTAGTCCTTTTACTTCAGGCATAGGGTTGTCAACTCTGGGTTGGGAAATTCCTGGATATTTATTTATTTATTGCACTTCTATCCCACCCTATCCCACAGTGGGTTCCGGGCAGCTCACAACATGAATAAAATGCAATTAATACATAATTTAAAACCAGTTAAATAAAACAGGATAGCAGTAACATACATTACTCCAGAGCAGCCCGATACGCTTCCTGTTAGATGTTAGTAGGATAGTAGGCAGCTATAGGCTTACTATGGGCAGGGGAGATCAAGATGGTAGAAACATCAACCACCTCAACCAAAGGCCTGGCAGAACAGCTCCATTTTACCGCCCCTGCAGAACTATAACAGGTCCCGCAAGGCCTGATCTCAATTGGGAGAATGTTTCATCAGGCTGGGGCCAGGACAGAAAAGGCCCTGGCCCTGGTTGAGGCTAAGCAGATGTCTTTCAGGCCAGGGACTACCAGTTGATGTTGGTCTGTGGAGCACAAAGCTTTCTGGGGCATGTATGGGAAGAGATGGTCCCAAAGGTATGTTGGTCCCTGGCCACGTAGGGCTTTAAAGGTCAGCACCAAAACTTTGAAGTGGATTTGGTACTCAACTGGTAGCCAGTGCAGTTGGTGTAGCACCAGCTGAATCCACGCCCGCACAGATGTCACTGTCAGCAAGTGTGCTGCTGCATTCTGCACTAGGTAAGGTTCAAGGCCAGCCCCGCAAAGAACGAGTTTCAGTAATCCAGCCTAGAAGTGACCATTGCATGGATCACTGTAGCTAAATCCTGGGGGGAGAGATAGGGAACAAATTGCCTGACCTGCCACAGATGATAAAAGTCAGACCTGGCAACAGCGGCGACCTGGCCTTCCACTTAAGTGAGGCATCCAGGATCACCCCAAGTCTCCTTGCCCTTGGCGCTGGCATCAGAGGTGCCCCGCCAAGTGTCAGTAGCCAGATTCCTGATCCCAAGCCCCCTCAGCTCAGGTACAGGACTCCCGTCTTCATTGGATTTAATCTCCACTGGCTGTGCTATAGGCTCCTAATGCCCTGTTCAAGATATCTGGGAGGGAGTCTGGCCATCCATCTATCAAAAGATAGAGCTGGATGTCATCAGTATACTGGTGACAACCCAGCCCAGACCAACTGGGCTGGGGGGGGGGGGCGCATATAGAAGTTAAACAACAACAGAGAGCAAATCACCCCCGTGGCACTCTGCATTCTAGTGGGTATCATAGAGACACTCTCTCCCCAAGTGCCACCCTCTGTCCCTGATCATTGAGAAAGGAGGAAAGCCATTGTGGAGCAGTCCCCATATCCCTACATCAGCAAGGTGGTGAGTCAAGAGATTATAATCAACCATGCTGAATGCCACTGTCAGATCCAAGAGCAACAACAGAATGACCTGCCTTGATTTGGGTGTCTGCGGAGGTCATCCATGAGGGTGACCAGCGTGGTCTCCATCCCATGGTCAGGGTGGATGCTGGACTGGAAGGGATCCAGGATGGAAGCATCATCCAAGAAAGCCTGGAGTTGCTCGGCCACTGCTCTCTCAACCACCTTACCCAGAAACAGCAAATTTGAAACCAGGTGGTAATTGGCATGGACCACAGGGTCCAATTATGGCTTTTTAAAAAGCAAACATACCACTGCCCGCTGGTTATGTAGGCCTACTGGGAATATCCCTGAGGGCTGGGATGTTAACAATATCTCCTACGGGAGCCCAAACACTGTCCTTGACTAGCCAAGATGGCCACGGGTCCAGGAGGCAAGTGGTAGACCTCACAGCTACCAGAATCCTGTCAACTTCCTTCTGGGAGAGCAGGTTAAATTGGTCCAAAACTGGACTAAAAGACAGGGAAAGGGCTTCCAGTTCCCTTGCTGTATCAACTGTGGCTGGGAGGTCCTGGCGGAGTGTCAAGACTTTGTCTGCAAAGCAGCTCACAAATGCCTCACAGCCAATAGCCAATTCCCAATCATTTTGCTTTCCTTAAGGCAAGGTAGTTAAAGACTGAATTGTTCTGAATAATTGGGCTGGGTGAGAGCTTGCAGAACACAATGGAGGCAGGAAAGAAATCCTTCTTAGCTGCCTTCACTGCTATCTCATAGGCTTTCAGAAACATCCTAAGATGTTCTCGTGGCTTTGTCATGAGCCCACCGCCATGCTCACTGTAGCCATCTCAGCTCTTGTTTCATCCTCTGTTTCATCCTCTGTAGCTCTGGGTTATACCACAGGGCTAGTTTTGCATGAGAGTGGAGAAGGTGTTGGGGGCAATTTCATTGATGGCTTCGGAGAGTCCGCTGTGCTAATCCTCCACCAGCTCATCCAATGAACCACCAGGGGGCATCAGATCCCACAGAGCATTTTGGAATCCATTAGGATCCATTAGTCTCAGTGGGTGAGCATAAATCTAAACAGGATGGGGTAGGAATACTCAGCTGGGCCTTCAGGGTGAAGTGGTCTGACCTTGGAACAGCATCAGCTGTTACCAGATCCACATTTATCCCCATGCCAAAAACAAGATACAGTGCTTGCGGTCACATGCCTGAGATAAAGCGGTGAGGAAGAGAGGCTATTTCCTCCAGCAGAATTTGACTTACAGTTGCACGATCACACCTCCCTTTGCAGCTGCGGGCGCAGTCCATCAGTGAGTGATCAGACACAACTGTGGGTGAATTGGGGGGGGGGGGTTGTCCCTTTTTCTCCCCATGTGCTTAAATGAGGGATTGATGAATCACACCTCCTCACTGAAGGCTCTTGATGAAGTTTGTGATGATGCACATACTGTGAAGGGGGGTGGTGGTGGCACGGAGTCGGAATGGCCTGATCAGACCATCCCGACACCATGAGAGCGTGCTGGAGCAATCAGACAGGGGAAAGTCTGCACGTGGCCCGTTGCAACCAGTTTACTATTGGTTATTCCTGGTGTCTTATAACTCTGCTTGTGTGGTGGAGCAAAACAGGTTGCTGACAGCTGCAGGATGCTTCCCAGATCTCTCCCATTAAATCCACCCGACATTCATGCCTATGTCAGGTCTAATTGTGCATATGATTGCAACCAGGGTGTGATCTGCTTGGTGTGTAAGAGCTGGTACAAACTGGGAGAGTCCCAGTGCCGCTATGGACAACAGTAGGTCCCTAGCCTGAGAGGCTAAAATTTGTGGATAGAGCCCGGGAAGGATGAATTTAGGGGAGGGGATGGAGCTCAGCAAGGATGTGATGCCAAAGTCCACTGCCCAAATTCTGGAGAGCAGTAATAATTCCAGGAGATCTTCAGGCCCCACCTGAAGTTTGACAACCCAATGCAGGAAAATAATAATGTTGAGCAGCTCACCAGGATATGACAAATGGTGGACTGTCCTTAGCCTTTCCTGCTGGAGTAACTGGCATTATCTATGCCAATAGCACAATTTTTAGCCAAATACACAACTCAGACAAGAACAAGAACCTATGAGGGTACACTCCATTTATACAGATCTTATCAATTTTTGCTTCAGACATCCCTGCACCAGCTGTGATAGAAAGATTCATCATAAGCCCTGTCACACAAGGACCTCACTCCTGGTGGGGACAAATTCAAGTTCTGCAGATTATTAGGATGGCTGTATTCAGTCCTTAGTCCACCCAGTCCCCAGCTAACATGCCTCAGGAGGCCAAACTAGACATTTATGTTTTTAAAGAGTTGGGTGCTGGTTCCCTGGACTCTGTTCAGATTCCCCACAGCCACATAGCATCTGTGGGGAACAGTTGATAAAAAATAAAGGAGAATTTGTTTGGGCAGGGGAAGGAACATCTCCTGCACCCCAAGCCATTTCTCCATACTGAAATGTGTGTGTGTGTGGGAGGAGTTTCTCCATTTTTGCTGCTCAGTGTGCATAGAATATTCTATGGACAGCAGGGCTGTGGCTAGCATGGGGCCCACGGGGCTCTGCCCCTCCCAAATTCACAATGCCCCTGGCTCCACCCTCAGCTCCTGCATGTGCAAAGGGCCTGGCTGCTGACCCTTGAGTTGCTGGCCTCAAGTTTCCGGCCCTCTGGCCAATGCCAGCAGGCATTCCTCTGGAGTGCTTTTAAATACTGCTTCCTGAAAAGCCCTCCAGTCAGTGCTGCATGATTTTGGGCAGAGCTCTGCCGAGCCAAGAGGTTCAGCTTTTGCAAGCTAAGGCTGTGGCGTTCCCAGGGAAGCTTCGCCTCCCCTTTCCCACTCAAACTGGAAGGGCAGGGAGGAAGGAGGGTGCTCCTGGGAAGGATTTGCATAGTTTGGAGTCGGCGCTTTGCACACAGCTTGGGAAAGGGGGAAATGACCGGATTTATTGGTATTTTTAATACCCCGCCCCCCCAGTTGCAAAAAGGGTCACCTTGCTTTGCAGACCGCGAGAATGACATTATTGCCAGGAGGAGACTTTCTCCCTGAACAAAGCTAGTATCCTTCGCTTCTCATCTCTTTTGGACCCACAAGGTGAGACATCACATCCGGTACGTTACATCCGGTGACATGCCGCTTCGTGCTGGCTAGGCGGGATATAAGTCTAAATAAATAAATAAATAAATAAATGCCCTGAGTGCCCCCCACCAAAAGTCATCTAGCTACGGGACTGATTGGCAGTGACAAAAATGATAAAAGAATTCTTCCCAGCACTATCAGGGCACCAGAAAATGTATCGGGGAAGGCAGAAGCCCACCACCACAGCGGTGTTATGAGCTTTTTTGGGCTCTCCTTTATTTTTTAAGAGCCATTCCAGGCAGCTGCTGGGTGGATTCAGGAAACCCAACTGAGCCAAGGGAAACTGCAGATCTAGTTTGGCCCAGAGAGTAGTTCTAAGGAAGTGTACTCAGAATACTCATGTCTAGTTGGTGGAAAGTGTTGTTAGTTTGTTAGGTCAGGCACATGGGCTTAAAGGATGACTGACTAAGACAGACATGTAGTTGCACCTAGCCTTTTAGAAGGAACCAAAATCAAGCCAACTTATGGTGACCCCACAGAGTTTTCATGTTTAAGCAGAGGTGACTTCCTCTTCAGTCTTCCTTGGCGGTCTCCCATTCAAGTATCAGCCCAGTTTAGCTTCCAAGATCTGACAGGATTGGGCTATACTATATCACTCCACACGCTGCACTTAAATATAGTTTGCCTTTAATCAATTTCTCTCTTTTGTCTTGTTCCAAGATGTTGTGCTTATTCAATATGGTTGTATGTTTCAGTTTTCAATTTTACTATCCCAATGGCTCTTGATGGTGACAGTAAATATAATTAAGATTCTGCCTCTCCATCATTGCAGCCTTGGCCTGCCCCACAGAGAAAGTACCGCACAAACAGGAAAACTAACAAATCAACCAGATATTTCCTGTAAAATCTATAAACTGAATATCATAGCCATAATTAGAAATAAATCCTCTCATAGGAGAAGCAGCACACAGTTATTCATAGACAAAATGCACAAATGTATGCAGCATCCCCCAATGACTGAAATCTACAGAAAATCTACAAGCTCTTAAAACACTGTAATCTAATACCCCCAAATGTCCACCATAATGGCTTATACTGGAATCATAATTCAACTTAGATATTGATCCTCTGCTATGACTGAATAATATATGGATATTTGCCTACATTAATAAATGTTTTACAGTTAAGTACAAATCTTGGTTAATACACATAAACACATACCTGAGGGACCACCTTTCCCTGTATATACCCCAGAGGGGACTACGGACAGGGATGCAACATTGCCTGGTGATCCCAGGCCCCAGGGAGGCCAGGCTTGCTGCCACCAGAGCTAGGGTCTTTTCGGTAGCAGCTCTTTACTGGTGGAATGAGCTCCCAGAGGAGATCAGGGCCCTGCAGGACCTTGTGCAGTTCTGCAGGGCCTGCAAGACAGAGCTCTTCCACCAGGCCTTCAACTAGGAGCTGCCCCACCCCCCGTTACCATCTATGGCCACTATTAAAATCTGTGGCAGAGGATGGCTGCATTTAGGATTGGGCCATACCATCTTGTAGAACTGGAGACTGCTGAGTGGGGCATCTTGAGCTTGTAATATATGGCACACCATCTGTTTTATCAACTACTGTGAGCACTTTAATTGATATTTGTTGATTGTTTTAATTGATTTTAACTGTTTTATGAATCTTGGCACATTGTGCCAAGCTATGTGAGCCGTTCTGAGCCTGCTTGCGGGGAGAGCGGCCTATGATTGAATGAATGAATGAATGAATGAATGAATGAATGAAACTGCCTTATACTGAATCAGACCCTTGGTCCATCAAAGTCAGTATTGTCTACTCAGACTGCCAGCAGCTCTCCAAGGACTGAAGGTTCCTTTTTCCCAATTCCTTATTCATTCCTTGTTTGTGACTTATTCATGAATTCAACCAAAAACACTGAGGAGAGTTTGAAAACTCTGAACCCCAAAATAAGTACTGGACCACCATATATCATACACCCCCACATTCAATGGACTCTCTCCTTCAAGGAAACGTCTGGTTTTCCTTGGACTAAAGCCTAGTTCTCAGGCCAGCTGCTCTAAAGAGAGGTGCCCCCAGGACAATCACTCAGGCAGACACTGGGGTAGGCTGCACCCCCCCAATCTTTGGACCACCCCAAGTGGGACATCCCCACATTCCAGAGATTCTCTCCTGCAAGAGGACATATAGCGGTGCCTGGTCTGAACACTGGTTCTGGCACCACAAGATTCTATTTGGAGTGCCTCCAAGAGGCCTCTATTTCAAAGATTTGAATAAGCACTGGTATGACCTCACTTTTCCCTCTGGCCACAGACCAGCACCTCTGCCTCCAAGAACCCCACTATTAGTTGTCAGTAGTGAAGTGGGAGGTCAGCAGCAGCTGCAGTTTTTTAGTTTCCAGCTCACAGATTTTTGTCTTAGCTCAGGAATGGCTCCAGAGCAAACGAATCACTCGCTCACAATTTTAATGCCAATAGCTCACAAAATAGATTTTTGCTCATAAGACTCCACAGCTTAGAGGGTGCATTGGTTGTTGCACACTTTGGAGTTTGGGTGTCAGGGTTGGACTTGGGGCTTCAAGCCACCACATCTACATAGGTTTCAGGGCTTTGAACCACCACATCTACATATGTCTCAGGGCTCTGAGTCATCATGTCTACATATGTCATTGTATACTTTGGGGGTTGGGTGTCAGAGTTGGACTTGGGGCTTTGAGCCACCATGTCTACATATGTCATTGTACCCTTTGCGGTTTGGGTGTCAGGGCTGGACTTGGTGTATCAAGCCACCACATCTACGTATGTCTCAGGCCTTCGAGCCACCATGTCTACATATGTCTCAGGGCTTCGAGTACCTTATCTATGTATGTTGTTGTATACTTTGGTCTTTGGTTGCCAAGGCTGGACTCAGGGCTTAGAGCCACTATATCTACATACATCATTGCATCATATGGGGTTTGGGTGTCAGGGATGAACTTGGAGCTTCAAGCCACCATGTCTACATACATTTCAGGATTTCAAGCCACCACATCTATATGCATCATTGCACACTGGTTTGGGTTTGAATCTAAGGTGGACTCAGGGCTTTGAGCCACCTTGTCTACATATGTCTGGGGGGGCCCCTCCAGCTACCACATCTACATGGGTTGTTGCACTCTTTCAGGTTTAGGTATTGGGTAGTCTCATCAGGGCTTCGAGCCACAATGTGTAAATACGTTGTTGCACGCTGTTTTGGGTTTCAGGTGGTCTCAGGGCACATTGTGCTGGTTCTGCTGGGTTGGCAAAAATGCCCCCCCCCCCCCTTCCTACTGCAGAGACTCTCTATTGCTCATGTCTTTTTGTTGTTGTTTTTCTTTCTTTGGAAACAATGGAGGATGGGAACACCATCTTTGGAGGGCCATCTTAGACCCCGTAAATCTAATCCTCACTAAACTTGGAGGGCAGGTAGAGGAGAGTCAGCTGAAGGTCCCCTGTGAGTTTAGTGTCTCTAGCATGCCAGGGGCCATTCCACCACATCACAAACTTCACAAACTGAATCCGTTCGTATGAAGTCTTTTTAGTTCATGACAGTCCACAGTTCCTGGTTTGTGCCCATCCCTATTCTAGGGTTGAAAGAGGGTCCTTATCTGAATCTGTGCAGGTTTATGTAGCAGGAAGGATAATGCAGAGCAGTGCTGTTATGTCTGCTGACTGCCACTGGGCACCAGCAGCATACAGTCAGAGCTTGGCTCCAAGAGACAATAGGGGTCAAGGATCCTAGACCACCACTAGCCCTCCAATAAGAACTCTGGTGGGAAATTCAAACCCACCAATATGACTTTTGGGTGTGTCCTAGGAGTTGTATGTAGTTGGCCATCTCGGCCAGTATTGCATGCTTGTTGTGTACTCAATAAATCTATGCTGATCACTACATCATAGTCCGGGCTTTCCATGCATCGAACCCAGTACACAATAAGAGCCCTCCTTGCACATGTGAAGCTTCGATGCCCTTTTTGAGGAAACTCAGACTACATGGGTTCGCTCTTGCTCCCCCTCAACCTCCCTCAGTAAATGCCCATGCTCAACTCCCCCATTGAAACCACTGTTAAAAACCACAGAGTGCAAGCCCCCAGGAAACCTGTGTGCCTTTTCACAGAGTCTAATAAGTCTGACTGACAGATGTAAGCTGTGTCTCATTCCCATGAGTTATACAATATCAGTCAGCTGACTCACCTCACTCAGCAGGACCATGAGCTACTACAACATACATAAAAAACTAGAAGGATATTTTCAGACAAACACACCCAAACAGCTCATGAACCACACAAACTCAAGCAAACTGCAGACTGCCTCTTGCACCAATTCCAAGCTCAACCTCCCTGTTAGAAGTCCCTGACTGAACGCACTGGATGCAAGTCCCCAGGAAACCTGTGTGCCTTCTTTCAGAGTCTGACTGTTACTGGGAGGGTGTTTGGGTTTGTTGGGGGGTTTTTTTTGGCCTTTTTCAATTACACTGGGAGTTAGCACCCTTCTTATTGTCAGTCAATCTAGCCACAGTAATCCCTGCTACTGTAACCTCCAAATAGGACTGCTGGAATGAGCTCAAAACAGGGTTGTCCTGCCTGGAAACTTAGTACATAATGTGGCTGCCTGAGTACTGAGATGAGCAGATTCAGATGTATTACACTAATTCGGGAAAGCTTTATTATTATTTTCCTGTTGAGTTTTTACTTTGTACAGTCTAGGCTCTGTTTATCTGAGTGAGGAACATTACTCTCCATATAAAGGCCTGTACCAGTTCTGCTTCTCTCAGCAGTCTATGCTTACTCTACTGCTCCCAAGGAGTGTTTGCTCTTCTTCATCCTGGTCTTAAGCCTTATCATTTGCAGCTCCAGCCTTGTGGAACTGTTTGCCAGAGGAGGTCTGGGCAACATAAATTCCAGTTTTCAGAAAGAAATTGTAAGGCAGTTTTGTCCCAGAAAGCCTTTTGGTTGATATGTGTGGTTGTTGTTGCCACAGCTCCAGACAAAGCTGCATGGGACAGCTCACAGTAACAGCAAAACAAAATGAAACCATAAAACAATCCATAACAGTTAAAAATAACTAAACAACAATCACCTGAAAAACAACCCAGGCCAAACCCAATGAATTTAAAAGATCAGAACAAATAGCAACTCATCCACAAAAACCACCAACAGGATAATCGGAGTTGATACGAAGGTATAAAATAGGCCAGTCAGATCAACAATACAAGCTGATATATCTCTATCCTGCTGAACAATCAATAAGATATTACAATGGACAAATACATACACTAAAGGTTGGTCAGGAAATGATAAACTAGCTCAGAAAAAGTTTTACTGACCAAAAGACCCTCAGTTAGTTGCATTGAGCTTCAGTTTATTGGCCTTTGTCCATCTCATTACCTTATCCAGGTACTTACTCAGGACTTTCACAAACACAACTGATTTAGCTGTCATGGAGAAGTAGAGCAGGGTGCCATCAACATATTGGGAGTGCCTAACTCTGCAGCCCTGGACAACCTCTCCCAGTGGTTTCATGTAGATGGTAAACATCATGGGGACAGAACAGAAGCCTGCTGAAACACATAGCTTAAATGTTACAGGTTTAAGCAGCCATTCCCCAGCACCACCTTCTGGCAAAGTAGGAGCAGATCTACTGGAGAGTGGCATCCCCAATCCAGCCAGCCTAGTGAAAAAGCTGACAAATGCATAACAAATGTATTTGGTTATGAGAGGTCTGGAAAATGAGAGGTCCAGGAGAACCAACATGGATGCATTCCCTCTGTTGCTTTTCTCACAAAGATTCTCGAATCAGGTGAC
This sequence comes from Lepidodactylus listeri, assembly GCA_029233225.1. Taxonomy (NCBI): domain Eukaryota; kingdom Metazoa; phylum Chordata; class Lepidosauria; order Squamata; family Gekkonidae; genus Lepidodactylus; species Lepidodactylus listeri. The sequence goes on along the minus strand of JARCFY010000006.1, from coordinate 73,775,261 downwards.
CAAGGCCCCAAAGAAGGCCTCAATCTGTACTGAAATGAATCTAGATAATCCATCTCATCCAGGACAATTGGAAGCCACCACATGCTCAAACATCATGCCCAAGAATGGGCATTATTTGCCATATGGATCCATGGATGTCAGGGGAAGATCACAACAACCTTCCTCAAAGCGGTCAGGACTACCTCTTCCTTCATTGAGGTGTTTATAACTTCCTAGACCCACCTGGTCAGTCCCTTGTGACACAATACTATTAGTTAATGAAAGGCATGAGTTAAGCCTAGGTGTAGTGGGCCACACATTTCTAAGCAAGTTTTCTAATAATATCTTACTACAAGATTTCTTTCATGGCCTCTAAAATCAGCCAAGGCTGCTGTCATATCCCTGTCACCTGTGCTTCCATCCTGGCCATGGGACAGAGACGGCATTGGTTGCCCTCACAGATGACCTCCATAGACACCTGGACTGAGGAGGGTCAGCGCTGCTGTTTTTGCTTGACCTTACAGCAGCATTTGACATGGTAGATTATGACCTAATAACTTAATAACTTAACCTAATAATAACCTTGCTGATGTGTGGATTCGTGGGACAGCCTTGAAATGGTTCATCTCATTTCTCCATGGTCGGGGACAGAGGGTGGCACTTGGGGAGAGGGTTTCAATGCTACACCCTTTGGTTTGTGTGGTGTCCCCCATGGGGAAGTTCTCTCCCCAATGTTATTTAACATCTATATGTGCCCCCTCACCCAGCTGATATGGAGCTTCAGGCTGGGATGTATCTGTTGATGGCCAGCCAGCTGAATACCACCTCAGATAATTTGGCCAAGGACTTAGAGGCTGTGGTTAGTTGAAGCAGAGCTTGCTGAAACTAAACTCATCAAAGAAGGAGGTCCTGTGACTGAGCTGAGGAGATCCCAGTGTGAGATACCAACTTCCAGCCCTTGATGGTGTGCCATTAACATCAAGGCCACTTGTGAAAAGCTTGGGTATGTTTCTAGATGCCTCCCTCTCAATGGAGGCTCAGATCACAAATGTTGCTAGACTGGTGTTTCTTCATCTGTGCTTGGTCAAGCAACTGGTTCACTTCCTGTCATGTGACTTAGCTGCAGTGATCCACACAATGGTTACCTCCAGACTAGATTACTGCAACTCACTCTATGCAGGGCTACCCTTGAGACTGAACCTGAAACTCCAACCGATTCAGAATGCAGCAGCATGTGTGCTTACAGGTACACCATCTAGAGCCCATATACAACCGATGCTCCGCCAACTACACTGGCTCCAAGGTGAACACTGGATCAGGTTCAAGGTTTTGATTTTAACCTTTAAAGGCCTACAAAGTCTGGGACCAACTTATCTTCAGAACCGTCTCTCTTGGTATGTCCCCCAAATAGCATTGTGCTCTATGGACAATAATCTCCTGGAGGTCCCTGGCCTGAAAAGTACCCTTCCAGAAGAGATCTGGGCCCTGTAGAATTTGATGCAGTTCCACAGGGCCTGTAAGACAGAAATGTTTTACTGCCAGGTTGAAGCAGCGAAGTTCTATCTGAACTGGCCTCTCCAGCCCCTTTCCCGCCATCTATCCTGTCATTGTACCACCTTTTCCATTGACACACAGGCTGTTCAACCTTACTTTGGATAAATTATGTTATTCTGTGCTTTGTATCACCATCTGATTTTATCTTAATTTATTGTTGTAATAATTGTTTTTAACAATTAAACTACAATATTGTTTTTAACATTCTTGTTACTCGACCTGAGCCTTGCTGTGCAGGGGAGAGCAGGCTATAAGTCCAATAAAATAAATAATAAATGAATGTATGTCCATGAGAATTCACATACAGAGGTGTTTTGAAGAGTGCCCCTCAACTACAGGTATTCTGTCTCCTGAAAATTCATCAATCTAAGCCTGAACACCTTTTGTTAATGTTGGGTTTGCCAACAGTGGCCAAAGTTAAGAAATCAAAGGGGAGTATTTGTAAATTTACATTGCAGCCTCACACAGAGTTACAACCTTCATCAATTTCAGTGGACTTAGAAAGGTGTAACTACTCTGTTTAGGATTGCAATGTTGGTTTGATATGGATAGACGGTTTGGCTTTTTCCTTCTTTTATATGGAGGATCTTTAGTGCTATTTTCACGGTTTGGATTTTTAGAAATGATCCACTATGTGAATCGAATTAATAAGGACATAACAAAAGGGGGGAAATGTCACAAAGTGTAACTATTGGTCTCAATCAAGGCATATCAAAAACCTAACAAGTTATATATTTTCTTAGCATTTATTGGACCTTTTTAAAAAGAACAATGTGCCACATTTGAGAAGCAAGAAATTTGGGCTGAAATCCTGTGCTTACTTACTTGGAAGTAAGCCCCACTGAATGTAATGGAATCTACTTCTGAGCAAACATTCATAGGATTGTACTTTTTGGTACAGGGTTTTAAAAAGTTCAAAACAAATAACAAATAATAAATGCAAACATGTCTATTCAGCAAAAAGCTCTTTCAGTATGGAGCTACAGCAGCTATAAAGTATGTATATCGGGATTATCAGTAAATTCTTGATATCATTTAGCATTTTAAGGCAAAATATGAATTAGACTTCAAATGATCTAAAATGTTGATAATCTGAACATGGAAGGAACCCCTTCTTTTTATTGCTTGTAAAAAGTGGCTATAAACTTTCTCTTAATAAACCCGCACATTGTGAAACCAGCACAAGGTATGGCTGATTACACAGATCACTGATGTATTGTGATATTTTTAATGATAGGCTGTTTTAATACATTTTTTCTCAATGGGTGAATAAGATAAATGAAGCACCCTTCTCTTAAAAAAAACCCCAAAACAAAAAATATTATTTTGATTGCATGCAACCCTTTTGCTGGCCTTCAGCATAAGTTGTCAGCTATATTTGTGCCCTAATCATTCAAGAGCCAATATAAAAATAAACAAAAAGAAATATGAAAACAAATGCACTGGGCACTAGAAGAAAAACTGCATATTTGAAAAGTTTGCTTCATGAGACTTTAGATAAACAAACAAACAAACAAACAAAAAGTTAGACAATGAGGGCTGTTTTAGTCTTGATGTGTCAGACGTTAATATGCAATGAAAGGTGAACTTTTGAAGGACGGGCATGAAAATTGTAAATGTATAGTGCTTGGGAACTGTGACACTCCTGACTTCCTAGTGCATGCCCACTGAGAGCTTCCACAAAAACCATTCTACTTTGGATGTTATGTTGTTCACTATGAGGCATGCTGGGCATGATGGGAGTGTAGCTGATGGATAAACTGTCAAGCAGACCAGAGGACAAGTTCATACCTGCATATACATCACTCAGTAACTGCAGCATCAAGTGCTGACTTGCGTATATGATACAGCCATATACAGATGATACACTATAAACAAAGCTGTTGCTTTAACTCAAACATGATGCTTCTCAATGAAGGGGGGGGCACATGATTTATTGTGAATCATCTTATATGGGTTCTTTTCACATGGGCTATTTGCAGGGGTCATTTCGTAGAAAAAGAGGTACAGGAGCTAATTAGCATAACTCATTAACATAACTTATTTGCATATGCTACACCACCTGACATCACCGGAAGTATGTCAGAAGGCAAGAAAGAGAGAGAGAGAGAGAGAGAGAGAGAGAGAAGGGAGGGAGGGAGGGAGGGAGGGAGGGAGGGAGAAAGAAAAGAAAAGAAAAGAAAAGAAAAGGAAGGAAGGAAAGAAAGAAAGAAAGAAAGAAAGAAAGAAAGAAAGAAAGAAAGAAAGAAAGAAAGAAAGAAAGAAAGAAAGAAAGAAAGAAAGAAAGAAAGAAAGAAAGAAAGAAAGAAAGAAAGAACTGACAGAGAGGGGACAGCTACTAATCCAAGCCTCAGAAATACCATTATTCTGGGAGGATAGCTTCAGTGGTGGCTGAAGTCTTCAGAAGGCTGGTCGGAGGAACAAGGACCTTTCCAGGGGACGGGGTCATTTTGCTGTAGCCATGACACAAGCAGGCATTCCCCTGCGGGGGGGGGGGGGCACCAACTCCCAGAGCTGAGCTCCACCATCTCCTGCTCAAAATGACCCCTGGCTATTTGTTCCAGGTTTGTTATTGTTGAGAAGTAGGTTTTTTCCTGCTTTCCCACAGCTACGTGGTGCATTTGTGCACCTCCCAAGATTTCCCTGACTTTTAAATGATCTTTCCGAAACCTCCTTTACTGGAAAGTTCTGGGAAAGATAACAGCAAAACCTAGATAGTTTCAGTGAGATAGTCTGAATTTCCCCCAGCTGCCCACACAGCAGCCGTTTTCCGGCCTCTGCCTTCACACTGGCCATTCCCCCCCACCCCGGGGTTTCAATTTTTTAAAATTGGTAATTGAATATTATCATTTTGTTATGACCAAAAGTAAGTCTCTAACCCCTTCCATTGTAGAGATGTAAGGAGAAAAGGCATAACTCCACAACAAACAGGGTTGGACACTTACTTTTTAAATGAAAGCTGGGGATTCTGAGAACCTCATGCACACAGACTGTTATAATTATGATTGCCAGGTTCCCCATGGCCACCAGTGGGGGATGAGGGGGTAGGGTTGCCAGATCCAGGTTGGAAAACTCCTGGAGATTTGTGAATGGAGCCTGGAGGGGAGGACAGGGACTTCAGTGGAGTACAATGCCATAGACTCCACCTTCCAAAGCATCCATTTTCTCCAGGGGAACTGATCTCTGTAGTCTGGAGGTGAGCATGGAGCAGCTGCTCATGGAGCAGCAGGAGCAAATTAAGGGAGAAAACTGGTATTGTGCTATGCTATGCCCCAAGTCTCTATAGTAAAATTGAAAACTCCTAGACAATTGCATAACATCATGATGTTTTATGACACTGATTTCTGTAGTGGCAATCTAGGTGGTGCCCACTATCCTTTCTCAAAATTCTTATAGTTCTTGCAGGTTCCTATATCCTAAACACTTGCTCTGGGTAGCTGCCAGCAATGTAAACCTCACAGTCTACTTTGCATTGTTGATGTAATGCCATGGCTTGTAAGATGGTCCAGTGCTACAGTGGAAATAGCTCTGTACCAAGCAACCATTCACCACTGATGCACATTCTGGGATTATGTTATTCAGTTGTGCTAGATAAAGGCACTAACATTTCCAATTGCTAATCATAGCAATATATTGAAAGAACAATTGTATCTAAACCCAGAGCCTTCTTTTACTGGAAACAGTAGAACAGACGCAAATGGCCTTTTTTGCAGCAGGGTTGGCCCTTAGACTGCAGTTTTAGCCATTAATTCTACCTGTACATAAAATGCGAGACGAGGTACAAAGCAGCCCCATGACAGAAAAGAGTCAAAAGAAAGAGCCAGATGTTTTCAAAAGTCAAGCTGGCCCCACTGGAAAATTAAACAAAGACTCTTCTCTGCAGACATTCTTTTGTCAGAATAATCTCTTTCCCCAGAACAATGGCAAGTTTAAAGGTTATCTATCAATGAATCCAAGGCAGCCTCTGATATCTGTGCTACAGGTAGAGAGACAATGGACATATGGTACTTAAGATACTCCTTCCCATAAAGAGAGATAATGGATTGCATGTGTCAGAGTTTACAAGTTTCAACAACTGTGGTACAAATATTAGCAATGGCTTTGAGCAGTTGTGTTTAGCGATGCCACATGGGCCAAGGCCATCTCCTTCCTCCCTAGTACAGCCTCTGTTATTTTTACAGCTGTTTGTTGCTGTATAAGAAAATAAATGCTAAACTATGTACCCCGGAGAGCACTGTAACCTGTATGTACCCTGGAGAGCACTGCGGTCTGGTGCCCAACATCGGCTGACTATACCTGGCCCCAGAGAAGCCAGGCTCGCTACCACGAGGGGGAGGGCTTTCTCAGTGGCGGCCCCTATCTGGTGGAACGAGCTCCCGGAGGAGACCAGGGCCCTGCGGGATTTAGTGCAGTTCCGCAGGGCCTGTAAGACGGAGCTCTTCCGCCAGGCATTTGAGTAGGGGCCGCTGCTTTCACCTTCCCTCCCCCCCCTGTTTTTCTCCTGCAACATATCTATTAAAGCCTGACCGCCACGTGCACTATCAGCCACGAGTAAACAGGGGCTCCGGAGCAATTAGGATGCCGCCATCTGAATTTTTAGAACTGAGAACTGAGCACTTTAGATTGTTAATTGTAAATTTGTAATTTGTATTTTAATGTTTTATATTGTTTTAATGTTTTAGTATGTTTTGAATCCTGGAGTACCAGGTCTTGTACGCCGCTCTGAGCCTGCAATCGCAGGGAGAGCGGCTTAGAAATCAAATAAATAAACTATTGTCAGTGGTGAGTAATTTCTAAAAGACAGATATATATCTTCTGTGGAAACAAACATGTTAATATGGGATGTGCATGGAACAGAAGTTATCTAGATCCCAACTCATCGCAAATTCTCCTTTGATTGCATATAGACATTTAGGGCCCTGGCTTCCTGTTGAGGCAGAAGATGGAAACTCAGTTCCGCCAAGGGCCTATCAGAAGGCGGAACCCTCGAGAGCGGTGGAAACAGTCATATTTCCTGCTAAAAGGATGCTCATAGTTCCTTTGACAATAAACTGGAATGCATCCCGACAATCAGAAAATGCCAATCTCTCTTTTTTAAAAGCTGAGCTATTGGCTTCCATCCAGTGGTCATGATTGTAAAAATATGAGCAGGAGATATGGTCAGATCATGTTGTGTCACATCTAATTGCTTAATATAAGCCCATAGACATTTTGTTAATGAACATCAACAATTTGATTTTTTAAAATGTAATTTTTATTCACACACTGATCCTTTATTGGCTTTGTTTCTAAAGCTAATCAGAATCCAGTGTTTCAAAAAACGTATGCTGAACAAATTGTCAGTCAGTTGCCCTAAGCATCCATCAATCATTCGCTTTAATAGAAATAGTGTCATTGTAATAAAATGTTGTCAACTAATATGTGTCTCTTGCTTTGAAGAAACATGCCTGTGACTTGATAGTTTTTGATAAATGCCTGTGAGTTGTCATTTTTTAATCTTGCAAATGGAGCTCATTGTCTTATGATGAAGCTCTATCCAAATGACATTATCTCTTAATTATTTTTGTAATATATTTTTGCAGGATTTTTTTGGAGTAAGACTTTATTGTCTAATTTTCATGATTGATGTGTTAATTTTGTGAGTATTAGATTAGCAGACAATATATATTTTCCATTAGCATATGTTTTCCAGCTGCATTGATGCAAGAAACATGCTAAAAGAATGCCTGATTAAAAATGTTCCGATTTTATTGTTTGTTCCAGTACTGTGGTTAAGCTGAACTCAGCAAAGCACGTAGTGACTCAAATCATGGAAGTCTATGCCAGCTTGCCCCTGGTTATAAGAGGTTAGTTTGGAGACACGGATATTTACAACTTGGCTGTGATCTGAACTGTTCCAGGATTCTGGGACCCCAGGACTATTTCTCTGGGACCCTCCCATTCCCCTTTAGTTCTTTTATTGCTTGGGTGGAGCCTGGCCAAGGACTGAATCAATAGAAAAAGACCATACTTCTTAAACCAAACCAGTTTATTACAATATAAGCTTCTTAAGGACAGAAAGCTCTTAAGCACTTACAAATCTTTTAGGATAAAAACATAATATTTCCATATACAGCACAGAGTACTTCAACACCAACATAGTGCACTAGTATGAAATACAGAGCGCCCTGGTCTAGTTAACAAGAGCTCACAGAGAGCTGATTGATGACCAGCCCAGAGCAATGTAGCCTTCAACAGTTTATACCCTCAGTAACCATGGGTTCAGTCCACATAGATGATGTAAGGTTAACACACTTTTAGCAGAAGAATATCAAAATAAAGAGAACGATTTTCTCCCTGAACTCATGCCCTAGTTACCCTAGACAGTCAAGGATGTTATGCATAAACTTTATTGTGACCTTACTGGAAGCACGGACGCCTGCTTCAGCAAGTATGTTGTAGGCTAGAAGCTATAAACCTTCTAACTAGGAATCTTTGGTCACGTTCAGATGGCTCTTTTGAGCCACGCCAGGCACGAGTGCCTGGTAGATTTAAAGTGTGTGTCCAGACAGCAACATCTGGGAAATGTGCCACTTCTGTGATCAGCCCGTTGATCCCTGTCAAGGAGCGGTACTGAAAACATAGTGGTGAAAGTCTGGTCCTAAGCTGGCTGACGGGCCAGTGGCGGACTTTTCCCCATCTGGTCATTCCATCAGCACGCAATCAGCCTGAAGGGATGGTCTCCAGACCATCCCGAATGGCTGCCATTTAAAAAAGTCTTACAAAGCATGCATAACTGCTTAAAAATGTGACATCCACAGAGCTCTGCTCAAACGATCTGAACAATTTAATGTTTCTGAAGGTCCCATGATATTTATGCACTTTGTTAACTGAAATGGTGTGTAGAGTAAGGTACCGCTGGTGGTGCTTTTACCATTTAAATCTGTGCATGTGTAGAAAAACAAGTAGACAGTGAAGCACATATGTGCATGTGTAAACAGGATTTTTTTAAACAACAGCTGACTGCATGGCTCCTCATGGTGGATGCCATCTAGACAATCCACCGCAGAGTCATGCGCGGTAAAGTGATTTATGGGGGAGCTGCCTGGTCATGCAATGCTGGATAAAAAAAATCTAGATCAAATTACAGCCGGGCCAATGGCGGGATTAGCTGCCCATCTGAACGCACCCTTTGACACAGTATGAAGGTGAAATGATAAACCTAGAGAAATGTGGACTATTCTTTTTAGACCAGACTGCATTGTCAGGCTAGAGAAAGGCTTGAGAGATGACAATAACTAAGCCTGCAAAGTCTTATGGGAGAGGAACCAAACAGAGAGGCCTCAGCTAATCCAGGCTGTTATACAGAAATGCCCGAGGTTCACTTATTTTTCTACCACATGAACATACTGCTTTCAACTGGCTTACCCCAGTTCTCTTAGCTTCGTCGCTGCCCAACTTGAGCAGCTGCCAAATAGGTCTGGGGCTTCCTACTAGAGTTTGCCAAGGTAGGAAGGAAATCAGAAGGCTTATCTCAGCTGATCAGGGGTATCAGCTGAAAGTTGGCTTTTGCTTAGGGTTGTCAACCTCCAGATAGCACCTGGAGATCTCCTGCTATTATAGTTGGATCTCCAGATGACCAAGATCAGTTTCTTGGGGAAACATAGCTGTTTTTTGGAGGGTGGGTGGACTCTATGGCATTATGTCCTGCTGAGGTCCCTCCCCTCCCTAACCCCCCCTTCTCCAGGTTCCACTCCCCAAATCTCCAGGTATTTCCCATACCTGAGCTGGCAGCCCTACTTCTGATCCTGCCCCTGGGAAGCTTCATGGAGTCTGTAATGCAGTGAATTTGAGGGGAGGGGATCAGAAGCTGACTTTCAGTTGATCCCCCTGATCAGCTGAGAGTTGACTACTTATCTCCAGCCCAGGAAACATTACTGTGTCCCAACCTTGTAGCACGGCATACATTCAAGTTTGGATAGTGGGGAGAGAATCAGAAGCCAGCTGATCACATGAGACTCTGTTTCGGATCTCTAGAAAAGGCTGAATTCTTACTTACTTAACATTATTCATTCTGATCATAGATCAGCAACAAATAGATCATCCTGTGAGACTCAGAGAACTTAAAGTGTCACTCTTATCAGATGCAGCTGTTATCAATCATTAGCCAGTGATGAATTGAAAGTAGGTGGGACTGTTGTGCATAAAGATTTTTGTGCTCTTTAAGAAGCATTTGTGCCTGGGTGATTTTTGAATTTATGAACCAGTGTAAAAAATTCAAGCATTGCAGAGTATTAGCATAGGGTGACAGCTTATGTTGGTGGTGCAGCACCAGAAAACTTTCTGTTACACACGGCTCAAAAAGAAACACAGAGGGGGCAGCTACGATTAGTGATGCATGCTTGGTAGTGCAAGGGCACTGTTGTGCTCTATTACTGGCATAGGGCATATGACTGGTGGGTGCCTGGGAAGCAAGACCAGTCAGGGGCATAGAGTACTCCATTTCCCAGGGGCGGGGGCTGCCGGCGCCTCTCCCCCTGCCTGGCCACTCCTCCCTCCCTCCCTCCGAGGGCCATCTGGGAGAATGCCCAGCATGATGGCGTCACCTGGAAATGACACCATCATGCTGGGCACATTGCCAGGGCGATGATCTGGCAATCGCCCTGAAACTCTATGGTGCCAGGAGGGAGGGAGAGGGAGGAGTGGCCAGGTGGGGGGAGAGGTGGTGGCGGGCGGACGGACGGGCAGGCTGGCCTGCCTGCCTAGGAAGGAGGCCTGAAAGGCACGGCGGCGGCAATGGAGGGCGGCCGGCCCGGCGGGCACTCCATTTCACTGGGAGGGCTCAGTCCCCCCTGGGAAATTTCAGGGGTGTTGTAAAGATGGAACTCAGGATCAATGCTCCCTCTAAGCTGTGGAGTCTTATGAGCAAAAATTCTACTTAGTGAGCTACTGGCATGAAAGTTGCGAGCGAGCAATTTGGCTACTGCATAAATTAGTTTGCTCTGGAGCCATCCTTCCTGAGCTAAAACAAAAATGTGCGAGCCAGAGGCTGAAAAACTGTGAGCTAGCTCATACTCAGTTTAGAGGGAACAATGCTCAGGATGCAAAGGTATAGGGTTGCCAGGTCCTTCCTGGCAACTAGTGAGGGATGGAGGGGACTTACCAGGAGTTGGAGGGAGGCCCAGACTACATTGTGCCATAGCAACATTACTTCTGGCATGTACCAGAAGGGACATCATCATGATGGGCAAAAACTCTATGGTAAAAATGGCTTCTACCACGGTGTTTTGCCCAGACACCAGAGTGTCACCCGGATGTCCCCGATGTGATGACATCACTTTTGGTACATGTCTCCCTCCTGCTCCTGGTAAGTCTCCCTGCCAGCCAGCTGATCAAGAACACAAGGTTGGGCCCAGGGATCCTCCACCTCCAGCAGGGGGTTGGCAACCCTACATAGGCACAATGCATAGTGTTGCAAAATGAGGAGTGTTGGCCTGCTTACCTCAGCAAGACAATACTTTCCCTCTCTTTTTAAGCTGAGGGCAATGACAGCACTTTGTTTTCTCCCAAATGTGATTGGTTATACAGTGCTGTGACTTTATCACCCTGACTATATAGCAAGAAAGGCTATTTAAACAAAAAAAGTTGTCGCATAACAGCTGCAAAGAGTGGGCAGAAAGCAAACAAATATAAAAGAAACCTGAAGGGTGGGGTTCAGGGGCCATTTCTCCCGTCCCCTCCCCTCAAAAATGCTTTTTCATGCTGAAAATGTTTGGTTGTGAGCATTTGGCACATCTTGAAAGCCTACTCTAAATAGACACACTGTCATGTTGCTCCATAGTGTAAATAATAGAATCACTGTAGGACAAAACAAACATGTTCTTTTTAACTCATCTAAAACATCTTTTTACTATCCATCGATCAAAAGATTCCTGGAATGGCTCACAAATTTAAAACAAAACTATGCAATGTAAAATATGAGACAATTATTCTGAAAAAACCACAAAACAAGCAAATAAAATTTCAACAGCTAAATAAAAACAAAATATAAATTGCAAACACGAAAAAGAAAAAAAAATCAAGAAAACTAATTTGAGAGTCTTGGAAGATGAACTCAATAAATATCAAGGCACTAGAAACAAACATAATCAAAAATTGATAAGAACATAAGAAAAGCCAGTGTTGGATCAGGCCAATGGCCCATCCAGTCCAATACTCTGTCACACAGTGGCCAAAAACACCAGGTGCCCCCAGGAGGTCCAGCAGTGGGGCCAGGACACTAGAAGCCCTCCCACTGTTGCGCCCCCCCCCCAAGCACCAAGAATACAGAGCATCACTTGCCCCAGAGCCAGAGCTGTCTGAAGACTTTTCCGTGGTCATGTGGCCAGCATGACTAAATGCCAAGGCTCACAGAATGCTGTTACCTTCCCACCAAAGCGGTACCTATTTATCTACTTGCAGTGTCTTGCTTTCAAACTGCTAGGTTGGCAGGAGCTGGGGCCAGAGATGGGAGCTTACTCTGTCATGCGGCACTAGGGTCTTGAACTGCTGAGCTAACAAACTTCTGGTCTGCAGCTCAGCATCTTAATCTCTGTTCCTATCTATACCTTGTGGCTAATGGATAAACATATGGAGCAGAGGTCCATCATTCCCTCTTGAAGCTGTCCATGCTTGTAGCCACCACCACCTCCTGTGGCAATGAATTCCATGTGTTAATCACTCTTTGGGTAAAGAAGTACTTCCTTTTATCCATTCTAAACCGACTGCTCAACAATTTCATGGAGTGCCCACGAGTTCTTGTACTGTGAAAAAGGGAGAAAAGTACCTCTTTCTCTACCTGCTCTATCCCATGTATAATCTTGTAAACCTCGATGTCACCCCTCAAAATAAGTTGTGGCTGAGATGAAGGAGAGAAAGCAGTGGGAGGGAAATTGTAGGGAGAGGGTGAGAACATGGCAGGTGGGGCATGCTCTAGAACAAGTGGGAGGAGGAAGTAGCAGTAATGGGAAAGTTGCGAGTTGGACAGAGAGGGGCTAAGCAAGAGGAGAAGAAGGGACTAGTAGGGCATGATGAGATTTCCCTCCTGTGAGCCCTTCATGGGTTCCCCACTTGTAAAAGTCTAATGGAGTTGAATAGACACAAAAACATTCCCATCTTCTCCAGGTGGTTACTAAAATCCAAAGAAAATGTTTTCCAAATGTTCCAAACTCAGTAAAAGGGGCATACTTAGGAACCAATGGGAATATATTATTATGCAAATACATCATTTTTCTCAATACAAAGCAACTGCTTTGAGACAACACTCTAGTGTATCTCCACCCACCAGGCCCGCTATGTTCTTTATACAGATGCATAAACACACAATCTCAGATTACTGCAGAACAGCAAAAAGCAAATAAACCTGATAAATAAATGGGGAATTCTGGCACGAAAAACATGACAGCAAATTCACATGAGCTTCGGGGGGGGGGGGGGGGATGGGGAGTTTGTTTCCTAAACAATAGCACCATCTGCTGGCCATTGGTATGGCTTATGACTTACCATGGAATGGAAAAACTTTACAGTTGAGTTAAATCAGGATGTAAAGAACCTCACTCTTATGTTGAATACACCTACAAAAAATTGTAATGTATTGGTTTTATCATGTGACCTTCACATCAAAATAAAGACCCAGTCTGTATAAACCATGGGCTGATGAAGGTCCAACCTAATCGGTAGTTTGCCAATCTGTAGTTTGGAAATAATGATGGGCTGAATTTGGCAAATGTTTCTGTGGTCAAGTGCCTGATGTCACAGACTGGGTGCAAAATAATAATAATAAAATACTACCACTGCTGCCACCCCTTTCTCTCCCTGTACATTTCCAAGGATGCTTCTCCACAGTCTGAGCATTCTAAATACACCTCACAATTCTAAATTCCTTCTCAGTTTATTAGGCTTGGGACCATCCTAAACTCTGCTGTCCATAGCTGAACATCCTAGGATGGATGGAAGGTCCTTCCTCCTCAAGGATGAAGATTTCCCCTACTTTCCCTACTTTATGGATCTGGATCTTTCCTGCACAATCCTACAAGTGTGTCCTTTTTGGCCTCAGTCTTTCAAATGTACCTGTTGATTTTAAGGAAGTGACCTCGTCTCTTGTTATCTCAGCTGTCCCCATAAATACTGAGAATGCTTCACTCCATGAGGCAATCGTTAATTAATTCACTTGGTTGCCCGGGTTATCAGTTGGTTGCAGCTGTTCTTCTATGTACATTGCACATAAAAAAATAAAGCTACTTAACATTTCTACAGCACTTCTGAATTTTCAAAGCACTCTACATAGATGATCTTCTTGGAGTCCTAACCCTGACACTAGTAGGGTAAGTCGGTGTTCTCCCCATGCTGCAGGTAGGGATCTGATGCAGAGAGAGGGAGGGAGGCTTGACGGCAAAGATGAGATTTGATGACAATCCATATTTCGATAGGTAAACTATTTGGCTAGTTTAAAAAAAAAAATGTTAGCCACCTTATACACTTTTAGAGGGAAGCAAGATATAAACATTTTGGAACAACGAAAGAAGAAAGGCTTTTATAGCTGATATAGCACAGAAGAAATGGGGCTTCCACATGGCAGGCATCCCCATATTTTTCCTGCCCCAGTCCTTGGACCACAGCCATTCCCTGTGCCAGTAGGGCCTCTTCAGTATTTTTTAAAATTGGCAATTGTTTGTAACGATCCGTGTATCAGGTTCTCTGAATCCCTGGCTTTCATTAAAAAAAAACAAGTCTCTGTCCCCTTTCAATGCAGAGATATGCCTTTTCCCATGAATGCATCGTGATGATGTGGAGCAGCTGGAAAAACTTCCCCAAACCAGTGAACCTGGGCCAAATAACCTATATGGAAATGGTCAAAGAAGAGGGGGGGGGGGTGGAAGAGCTATTGGCACTGCATGGAAACTGCTTCCCTGTGGCTACTTCTCATGTATTCAAGGATTATGTTGGCAGAGACAGTCATGCAGTTCCTTGCCACCCAGGGCTTTTTCCAAGTGGGAAAAGTCTGAAGCCTGGATTCCTAAAATATGACAACCAGTTCCCCAATCTCTATTCACATGGGTCTCAAGTAGTTATAGCATCTTTTCATACAGCTTTGTGGGTATGTCCTAATGTGGACATACTAACATTGTATAGGCTCAGGCTTCTAAAAAAAAGCTAAGAACAACTGCAATGAATTTATATGCTGCTTAGGTAGAAATAAAATGTAAAATCTGACTTTAATGTAATAATTTCTTCTGTACGAAAGTAAATAAAGGAATGTGTACATCACATGGTTGCAGGATTTCTTTAGCAAGTCTCAATCATTTCTGAAGATTGGAAGGAACAGGACATCCCAACTGCCCTGGCTTACATAGACTTCTCCAGGTTTCTCCAGGTGGGAACAAACATAGTTGGGTTGATATTATTTTAAAGGAGGTGGGGTTTTTTGTGTGTGTCAGGAAATAACAATGGCTATGTGCTACCATTAATGTGCCATTATTAATAGCTATGAGCCATCTTTAATTATGCCTGCATGGCTCCTTTAATGCACTTCCTACTTCCCAATGGTACATGATGTATTATGACCACCAAGTCAGCTTTTAATCTGAATCTCAAGCAGTTTGGGCTATCAAAGGCGTTGGAGGATGAGCTGTGCCTTCCATAAAGTATATGTATTTCTCTGTGTGTAGCTAAATTGTGACAATGGAGGAAATAGCCCTCAGGAATTAGCCTTTGGTTAAAATGAAGTCATGTTTGATCTGGGAGGGGGAGGTAGGTGAGAGAGCTTAAAGTCTTTAACCCTTGCTCTGATCTCTGTATGGTAAATGCATAATGCCTCCAAAACTTTGATATGTGCATTCTTTAAATCACAGACATAATAAAGTAAATGCAGAATTCCATTTGGTTTCTGTTCTCTTGCTCAGATAACAACTCTTGTTTTTTTATCTCATTGGTATTTTGCAAGATGACTTGAGACTGAAAGAGCTGTAAGATCTGGATGCATCATTAATTATTTAACATGCAAGGGAGATTATTATGTTTCAAACTGCCCAAATCAGCAACAGGAAGCTTTGTTCATGTGAAATATCTTAGGACCTTTGAGATTTCTGTGAAAAACAATCAAACAAATCTACGCTGTTTTTTTTAAAAAAGAAGACTGTTCCAGTAGTATGTAAGCTTTCTTTTTAATTGATTCTATTATAGCTATTGCTTAGAAAGGAAAATGAGGCATTTGCCAGGATCCTAGAAAATACTTTTAACTCTTTCTCACTGTTTTCTAACAACCACATTTCCTATCCATTCCAATCTACATTCCAACTATATTCAAAGTCATTTTAAGGGGCTTCAGAGACTCTCTTCCACTATAAGCAGATCAGAGCAAACATTAACAAAGGAGGAGGAGATTGGATTTATACCCAGCCCTTCACTTGGAGTCTCAGGTGGTGGTCACACGTGCGAGATAAAGCACACCAAGGGGGGGGGGGAGAGCGAGGCTGTTTCCTCTGGCATAAGTTGACCCGCAGTTGCACGATCACACAGACTTTTGTAGATGCAGGCACAGCCTGCCACTGCGTAATCAGACACAACTGCGGGCGAGTCGGGGGTTTTTTTTTAACCGTTTGTTCTCAATGTGCTTACATGAAGAGTCGATGAAGCGCACCTCCGCCTCGAGGTCTCCCTATGGAAAGTGCGACAGTGTGAACTGATGCGCACAAGGCACGGAGTTGTGATAGCCTGATCAAACTACCCCAATGCCATGGGAGCACGTTGGGGCGAACAGACGCAGGAAAGTCCATCTGTGGCCTGTTGCAACCCATTTGCCACAGGACTTTCCCAGGTGTTTTTAAAATCTGCTTGTACGGCAGAGCAAAATGGGTTGCCAATGGTTGTGGGGTGCTTTCCAGATGTTGGCGTCTGATTGTGCTCCTTTAACCCACCTGACATTCGCACCTATGTCAGGGCGAATTCTGCATGTGATTGCGACCTCAGAGCGGCTTACAATCTCCTTCCCTTCCTTTCTCCACAACAGACACCCTGTGAGGTAGGTGGAGCAGAGAGAGCTCTGAGAGAACTGCTCTTGAGAGAACAGCTGAGAGAACTTGTGACTGACCCAAGATCACCCAGCTGGCTGTATGTGGAGAAGTGGGGGATCAAACCTGGTTCTCCAGATTAGAGTCCACCACTCTTAACCACTACACCAAAGGGTTGCATTTTCCAGCCTTGTAGTTCATAGTTGGACTATGGAATAAGAAAACAAAGCTATGTGTGAAAAGGTTGTCTGCATTTGCCACAAAAGGGCTGGATTCTATGCTGTGCCAGAAGGAGGCACTGGTCGAGGTTGCTTTCACATGCCTCACTCTATCCCCAGTAGCTGCCCTTGAGTCTCAAAATATGCCATGCTAAGTGTTGGGGGACCCTCATGGATTAGAAGCCATGCAGCATAAGCAGCTGCACCGAAGAGAGGGAAGTAAATGAAATTCCCCTTCCTGTTGTTCTACCAGCAGTGACCCCAGCCATTGGGATTCTGAATAAATATGAAGCTCTGCTGGTGGCAAAGAGACTGATACCCAAAGCCTGAAAATCCAAAACACCATCTGTATTGGAAGGCTGGCACAACAACATGCTTGAACTGGCAGGCGGAGAGCGTGCAATGTTACACTGGAGGGGAACTCTTGACAAATATCTGATAGGGGATGGCAGACTGAATTTGGAAGCCTTGGGTGAGATTTATGAACATTTGCACTATTGCCGCTTAAAATGCAACAAGATAACATCACACACACACACACACACACAGGATTTCTTTCAATGCTTCTTTTCTTTCCTCTTCGACCCTCAGTGAGTTTGGAGGCTTACTTGAATATTAGAGAAGAATGAGCTCTGCACCATCATGTGAAAAATAAAAATAAAATTAGGGGGTGGGAGGGACACCTTTCACATCTAATCTCTTCTTCATCAGAAAAGCATACTCAGTTGCCACACAACCTTCTCCCCACCAATGAAATGTATAAAGCTTAACTGAGACGTAGCATGACATGATGTCACCAAACGGCACACAATCTGTTTTTCATGCATAGTGGCCTCACCGTTGTTCAGTACATATTCTGCGTTTCCTGCTGCCTGAGACTGTACAAATGTGTGCATATCAAGCATATGGTAGGTCACAATAAAAGTGCATTGGGCTAAATTTGGCTTGATGAATCATGATTTGAGCATGCCTGGCTTAACAGACCTAAAGTGATGATAACCAGTAAACATATCTGCATACGGTTGACAAATCGATTGTCAAGAAAAGCATATCCTTATGGGATTTGTAACTGCAACACTCTAAAACAGTTCATGAACATGAGTGCAGATTTTCCTTTCTGGCTTCTAGTTAATCCGTGATCAAAGCTAGCTCAGATGTGCCAGCTGTTGACATCTGTCATCAGTAATTTGTTAACATCTCCTTTCATGGGCGAGGTTCACCGGTGAAGATGTAGTTGGTTTTCACCACTGCATGCAGCCTTTTGCGAGCGACTCAAAGCATGACAGTCCAGAACGCATATTAATGAGCAGTTCCTTCCCAACAGGAGTTCCTCTGTCATCAGCTTCTCTCTTTGTTCAGCTTTTGTGTCACCATTCTCAGCAGTGACACATGGTGGTGCAGGTACGGCATGAAGGTCTGCCAAAAAAAAGAAGCAGCCCTGGATACTGAAATGAAACAGCCTTGAGATAACAGCTTTGTTCTTTCTGACGATGAAGAATGTGAATCTTTTAGACCCAATCCATGGAAATGGCCCACTGTGATCCTGCAGTTATAAAAGTGCTTGCAAGCTGGAGGGATTTGGGGAATGATATCCATTGCTTTTTGCCTTAATTCCCATGAAGATACGAAACGGCACTGTGACAATATGAAAGGGACATTCAGGATAAACCACATTTAGTAGGTGAGAAGGGTCATTTGGTAGAAAAAGAGGTGCAGGAGTTCATTAGCATAACTCATTAGCATAACTTATTTGCATATGCCACACCCCCTGACATTACCAGAAGTGTGTCAGAAGGAAACACCCACTGTTCAGGCTCCACTCCAAAAATCTCCAGGTATTTCCCAACTCAGAGCTGGTGAGCCAGCTTTACACTTTGACTAAAGAAACTTTAGGTGATTCCGCATGAGACATTAAATCCTGGTTCAACCCTGTCCCTGAACTTATATTCTACACTACACTCAAGTTCACCCCTGAAATTATCTCAGGGTATTTTTTGTTTCCACATTACACTGAGGTCACCCTGGTTTCACCCCACACTTGTCCCAGGATAAACAGATGCTGTTACAACCAGGGATAAATGCAAGGGATTGCGTCGCGAGTTGAACTCTGATAAAACCAGGGATGAGATCCAAGTGAGGAAAGGACCAACAGGTTTCCTTTGCTCTTGCAGGGAAGCTACCCTACAACAAGCATGAAAATACAGATCAAGTTAATATGCTTTTGCTTTTTTCCACAGCGCATCACCATATGTGCCCACTCCTGGGCTTGTTTCTCCTGGAACAGCGTTCCTGCTCAAAATGACCCCTGAAGAGGCTTCATCAGAAGCACCACAAGTTTATAATGTCTTAAGTTATAGGCTGAGTTAATGGCATATTAGAACAGTGTCATACCCCGTTGACATCCCCCTGGGGAACACTGCCCCCTGCTGTCTTGCCACTTGCCTCAGTGGGGATCTCCCAGGCCTCGGAATGGAAGGGGAGGGGGTTTGGTCCACCCAAGTTGTCCTCCTCCCTACTGGTCAACTCCTGTTGTGTTGTCTGGGTCACCAATCCTACTTCTTCCCCGCCTTGTTGCTTGGAGTTTTCTTTTATACCACCCCTCTTCCCACCAGGCCCTTCCTTGTGCCTCCCATTGGCCCCTGCTCTTGCCATTCTGGCTGGGACACTGCTAACTGGTATGATCTGGAGCCCCTCCCTCCTACTTAATTCCACTCAGCATCCGATGCACCTGCTCTGTGCCAAGACCCACCAAGGGTGGAGCTGGAAGGCCCAGGCCCGCCTTGGCTTCTCCCTCCCAGGGATGCGTCCCCACCCTTTGAACCACTACTGTGACTGGAGGCTTTCATAGTCCTGCCAGAGTGCTGGCCTACCTCTCCTTTGGCTGTGCCTCCCTGTCTGTGGCTGTTGGAACTGCCTTGTCTTGGGGCTCCATTTCTGCTGCCTGGTCCTGGGGCCTCCTCAGCACTCCCATGGTCGACTAGAAGTGCAGCCCAATCATGGCTGTTGGCCTTGCCCCCATGGGCACTGAGGGCTGCTTCATCACTGCTTTCTGCACCACTCTTGCAGTGGCCAGCACAGGTGCATCCCACCGCCTTGCCTTCACTGTCTTTATTAGGGTTGCCAAGTCTTTAGCACTCACCGGCGGGGGGGAGTCCTCCTCCGGCCGGGAGCTTCCCCGGCGTCACCGGAAGGGATGTCAGCACGTTGGGGGGCGTTGCCAGGGTGATGCTCTGGCAATTGCCCCAAAACTCTATGATAGAGTTTTGGGGCAATTGCCAGAGTGTCGCCCTGGCAATGCCCCCCCAACGTGCTGACGTCACTTCCGGGTGACGTCATTAAGTGGGGGAAGTCATCCTGGCTAGACAACTTCGGGAGTGGGGTTCCACGAATGCTGGCCAGCGGATCGGGAACCCCTGTAGCGGGGGATCCCCCGCCCCCCGGGCTGACTTGGCAGCCCTAGTCTTTATCCACCAGCCAGGTGAGTTTCCCTGGCCAAGTCTGGCCATCTGGACCAGGCCATGGGGAAGATCAGGACTGGCTTTTGTCCTTTCTGTCTCCCCAGGATCGGAGGGAATCATCCCTGGGAGGCAAAGCAGTGGGAAGGGCCCTCCAGACCCTGAACAAAGAGAAATCACACACTTTCCAGGAAGCTCTTATTTGTTAAATTAGGTTGCAAAAGCATTGATGTGGGTGAGCAACAGAGACTCCTGGACAAGTAAAAATAATTATTTTCACTCCTACTGAAGTTTGTGAGGGTTAGTTCTGATGCAATCGTATATGTTCCAGAGGGCGTACTTTGGAATGACACATATGTGAAAAAAATCCACAAAGTGTTCTAAATAATTTTAAAAAAACCATTTTCTTCTGTCTCCTGCAGGTGGGTGGCTCCCATACACATGACAGGATGACGAGGGTCCAGCGGGATGAGACACTGAGAGTGAAGGTTTTCTGAGCATTGCTCTAAGGAAGCAGGAGCAACAGAGCAGCCCAATCTAGATTGGGCCGTATCATGGAAAACGGCTCTTTTTAATCCTGTTTCTTCATGTTGTTTTCCTAACTTCTAATGGTCTCTCCAGGACTACTATTTTCCCCACTGACTACATACTGGAAACATGTATGTTTTCTTTAGTTGGGGAAGAATAGGAAGGCCTGCCAGGAAAATTGCTGGGGAATTCATGGGGGGGGGGGGGGAGATTGGCATTGCCTGGTGCCATGCATTTCTGGCACAGTCCAGAAATTACATCATTGGGTCCCCACCAAGGCCTCCCCTGCCTGGTAAGTCTCCTGCCAATTGCCCGAGACAAGACGCATCTCAAGGGGGTCATTTGAGGCCGGTAAAACAAAGCAGAGAAAAGACTAGTCCTTCTCCCCCCCCACCATGAATGTAATCCAGGTTGGGGGGGGGGGGGTTTACCTTTAAAAAAAATGCTAGGGAGATCAAGTCACCAATCTCCTGGTGTCTACCTTGTTTGGTTCTGGGATACATACATCTTTGGTTTAGTGGATTTTTTTGAGGAAAGGAAACAGAAATGAAGGATGGGAGAAATCTAGGATTGCCAGGTCTGAGTAGGAAATACCTGGAGACTTCGGGGGTGGATCCAGGAGAGGGAGGGGTTTGGGGAGGGGAGGGGCCTCAGGATGGTACAATGCCATACAGTCCACCCTTCAAAGCAGCCATTTTCTCCAGGGGAACTGATCTCTGTCAGCTGGAGATCAGTTGTAAAAGCGGGAGATCCCCAGGGCCCACCTGGAGGCTGGCAACCCTGGAGACATCTCTCCCTGAAAGTTCAAAATTCCCTTGTAATGGATATCCTGTGCAAGCAGCTCCAGCAACCACAGAAGGGAGGCAGCCTCCCTCTCTTTTCCTCACTAGAATGAGCAGTGCTGTAGCAGCCTCTCAGGCACCAGGGGCCTTGGTAAGTGTTGACAGGAGCCCTGTAATAACTGTCTGCCCTTGGGCTTCTGGCATCTGCCCCACAATCCTAGTAGCTTTCCAGGTGCCAGTGAGGAGTGAGGAGGAGAGGAATGAAGATTGGAAGAGAGGAATGAAGCACCACAGTAGCCCCACAGCATGAGATCACAGGTGGCCAGAAGAAACGTCAGATTAAAAGCCAACCTAGAAAAAAGACTCATGGGACCATCATGCTTGCTTGGAATTGAAGGCAAACTTTAATAATTGCTAAGGTTTCTATTATGAACCAAGAATTATGAACCTCAGTGACATCGCTACTTTAGACATCACACTGGGGATCTCTTCAATATTAATAGATGGAAATATTTTTCATAGTACTTCACTGAAAGGATTTCTCCATATTTGTGATTTTTTTCAACGTCCTATTACAAGATTTCTGGTATAATGTAATTTCTGTAATTATGCTTCTAGAACATCATTTCCCAGTTTTTTTTGAAAATGTAGTTTACCTAGCATTGTTTTTTTTCTATGTCAGACTGCATTTTGTTCTGTATTTTGTCTTTTATTTGGGGGGCTGTGAACTTGAAAGGATGTAGCCAGGTCTTACCAGCTTTAAAGGAGTCACTATACTGAACATTTGTTCATTTTGCAGGTGGAAATAATATACGATATTGTTTATGTGTATATATATATATATATGTGTGTGTATGTATGTATAACAACTAATGTTATTTAGGTTATAGAAAACTACAGATACAATAATCAAATAGCACTAGATTGATCACTAATATAATTTAAGCTGGAGGGACAGGAGTTCCATTTTTTCCGCCGGGATCCTTTCTTTTTTCTTCAGATTTCATATTCCAAACTGAATTTGTGAGAAAACTTAATTCACTTTAAGGTTCAAGAGTAGTTACACTGTACATCACCTTAGAATGGTTAAAAACAACCTCAGTAGTTCGAAAATATATATGTTTTAATATTGTCAGGGGGTAGTGGAGACAACACCATGCCCCCTCCTTCTCTGCCCCCCACAGGGTCAAGCCAAGCAATCATCATGCCCAGTGGGATCTCAGATGCAGAAGAAGAAGAAGAAGAAGAAGAAGAGGAGATTGGATTTATACCCCGCTCTCCACTCACTTGGAGTCTCAGAGTGGCTTACAAACTCCTTTCCCTTCCCCTCCCCACAACAGACACCCTGTGAGGTAGGTGGGGCTGAGAGAGCTCTTTCCCGAGCTGTCCTTGAGAGAACAGCTGGTACAGAGCTATGGCTTGCCCAAGGTCATCCAGCCAGGTGCAAGTGGAGGAGTGGGGAATCAAACCCGGTTCTCCCAGATTAGAGTCCGCGCACTTAACCACTACACCAAACTGGCTCTCTTATGCACCTTATAAAGACCTGCACACAGCAGGCTGATCAGTGGCAGCTAGCCCTTTAAGATTCAGATATCCACTGACAGCTAGCCCTTTTGACAATCAGCTGCTGGGAAGCTCCATTCTGGGGGTGCAAAAGGAAAGTAACCAGGCAGAAATTGTTCAAGAGATGCCATTGATCTTTCACAGGCTGGGCCACACCCTCATAAGGCTTCCGGGCAGAGGGAGGCCGAGTAGAGGGAGGCCCAGGCCTGGTTGGGGCCTTCAAAAGGCTTGAGAGAGAAGGGCAAGGGGGATAGACCAGTGCCAACTCCCAACTCAGAAGGGAGTAGAGCTAGGGAAGAGGTGGTGGACTAGGGCAGTAAACCCCCCCCCCCCCCCCCGCTTGGTCTGCCAGCCAAATTAAGCCCATTGCAGGATGGCTGGGGCTGGGATTACTTTAAATACGAGACAATATGGAATTAGGAAGGGTGGGGCTTTGGATCAGAAGGGGTTTCTCTCTTTTTCCCTAAGGCCTTAGGTGAGGATTTCTCCAACTGATAAAAACTTAAGTTGCAAAACAAAACCCTATAACCAATATTTTTAAGATAATCTTTAAAAAATTAAAACCTGAAAAATAAGATCAAAATGTATCTTGACTTATACTACTGGTTGTTGTTGAACCCCATTTTCCAGGAAAAGGCAGGGTCTAAATATATTTTAACAAACAAGTAAACTGGTAGGGTCTTCTAAATGTTTAAAGGAAATGCTTTCCATTTAAAGCACTGGGGCACAATAGAAGATGGCAGGTGGTTGAGAATTGTTTTATTGGTGGTGGTGGTTAAGTGGTTTGATATCAATTTGATTTGGCTGTTCTGCAGTATTCCCTCCCTTCCTTAAGGCATTATTGACTGGCTAAGTCTGCTGTTGATTGCAATAGGCTTGCTCTAGAGCAAGGGAAGCGAGGAGAAGGGCCAGCAGGTGGATTGGGAGGCAACTGGGCTATCTTGTATGTGCCATACGGTTGCCAGGTCCCCCATGTCCATTGTCAGGGGGTGGGGGTTAGGGCTGCCAGCTTCAGGTTGGGAAACTCATGGAGATTAGGGGGTGGAGCTGGGGAGGACAAGGACCTCAGTGGGGTAAAATGCCATAGAGTCCACTCTCCAAAGCATCTCCAGATCTCAGTAGTCTGGAGATGACCTATAATTCCAGGAGATCCCCAGAACCCACCCGGAGGCCGGCATCCTTGGCATGCTGCTGTGAGGAGAAAGTGGAGGAATGATGGGCAAAAGAGGTGCCACTGTCACCACTGCACATTTGAACATCTGCAGAGCCCAGAGGCAGAGTGAGTGTTGGGGTGGATGGGGGACAGTGACCTCCCTTCTCCCCCAAACCTATTCTCAGCTCTTGAAGGAAAAGGGGTTGTGGGAGGACAAAAAGCACCCCTTGAAGGTCTTGGAAACAACTTGTCAGGCCTTCCCTTCAGCTCCACCACTTCTGTGGGAAATGCAGGAGGGATGAGAACAGGCAGTAGGGGGATCTGGGAGAGCCAAGTTTGGACCCCACCCTGAGCCAGGACCCTGTCATCTGGGTTACCCAGGGACAGTTGCTCAGCCTGGACCACTTCACAGCATTGGGGGGGATGGGGTGCTGGGGGGGAAGTCCACTGTGCCTCCTCAAGATCCTCAGAAGCAGGACCGGGGAAGAGAGGAAACAAGGAGTGTTCAGCTGCTGAGGCTGGGTGTATGGGGAGTGAGTGCTGAAAAACTACCTATTTACTTGCAAGGAAAATGACTCCTCTTCTAAAAGTGCTATATATATAAAAAAGTAACTAATTCATATGGAAATGTAAGATCCCTCTTTCAAGTGCTGGGGCGGGTTATTCAGAACCTAGGACAGAGAGCCGGGAGTTCGGAGCAGAAGCAGAGTCGTTCGAAGCCGAGTTCAGAGAGCCGAGAGTTCAAAACAGGGACAAGGTTGTGTAGAGATGGAGTCGGGGTGGGCACGAGGCATCGTGAGTTCGACTAGTTGCTTCCACAAGAAACCAGTCCGCAGCGGGAAGCTAAATACCCCTGTGTTGTTGCTTCCAATTAGTGACTGGTACGCGCGCCCATGCTTCTGCTAAAACTCAGAGCTGAATGACCGCCTGCTCCCCAAGCATGCTTCACGCTGCCGGGATGCCAGATCCTGGCAGAGGTGGTCCCTTAATCGCGCAACCCTTGGAGGCAAGTCAGGAGGGCTGTCTGCTGTTCCTTCTCAGCTGTTACTGATGCAGGCGGCAGCAGCAAACTGTCCGTTTCAGATGCTTCAGTAGGGCCAGGTGTGGATTCTGCTGCCGCCATCAGTTCCCTGTCATCAACGCCCATGACACCCTCCCCTTTATGGTAGCCCTTAGGGGAAAAATTAGTCTTGCATATGCTTTATTTGGGCTTTTGTGGATTCCACAGTAAATCGATTTTATTCCTACGAATCAATTGTTTTTGTTTATATTTTGAGCAATATTGTTAATTGGGTTGCCGGTGTCATTTATGAAGTTTATGAAGATATTACATTTTATGACGCACATGGCCCAGCCCGACAAAGTAACATTTATGTCAGATCCATCCCCCATAACAAATGAGTTTGACATCCCTGCTCTAGAGGGCTATGAAAAATGAACTCTTGAAGTGGATGGATTTTATGTTACAGTCAGGGCTTAAATGATTCTCTCACTTAAGACTGAAAGTTCTAGACTAGAGATTTCCTTCCTTCCTTCCTTCCTTCCTTCCTTCCTTCCTTCCTTCCTTCCTTCCTTCCTTCCTTCCTTCCTTCCTTCCAACATTTTGGATATTGTACTGGTTGGCTTAATTGCTTGAGCCATGAGAGTCTTTTCCTAAAAGGTTATTTGAACAATGCACTTCTTGAGTAGATAACCCTGTATGCAGATACTCTATATTTGCAGTATGCTATGCTTCGTATGATGTGAGTTGATTCTGAAAGTTTGAGCCATGCTACCTCTGCCATGGACTATATGAAACTTTTCTATATGGGGCTGTATTCTCAGATTTAGAAATTCCCATGACTACAGTCATGTAACACAGTTTGGAATCTGGCTTAAATTCCTGGTTTATTAGTCTGCTGGCATGCTTATCAGAATCTCTTTTGCAGATATGTGACTGACAAACATGACCACAGTATTGTTTAGTTAGCTCAGGGTGCCAAAATACATATTTGAAGAATATCAGGTAAAAACCTTTAATCAGCTCTAGAGTTTTATTGTTTTGCTGTGGCGGAGGTATGTTTGAAGGCTGTCACTCCTATTTTATTATTTAAAATAAAAGGGACATCTGGAAATTCCCATTGTGGACTCCATTGTCCCTATTGTCTTGAGAGCTAGTGTGTGTAGTGGTTTACAGAGCAATCCTGGGATGGGGGTTGAATGGGAATAGGGAGCCAACCAATCCCTATGCTGCTGTAATTCAGATTTATGCCAGTGTAAGGAGTGTTTACATTGGCACAGGGCACAAGCAGCACAGCACACTTCCACTGGTGCAGCTGCAGCACAGCTGCACACTGGCAGAGTAACAGCATAACCCCCTGCACTGGTGGAAATATGGCCATGCCTGGGGGCATGTCGCCAGCTAGTCGGCTCCCAAACCTTTTGCAGCGTGGGAATGCCCCCCAGAACAGATGCAAAATTATGCTGGCAAAAAATGTCGGCGCAGCCCATTGGTGACCATGGTAACTCCCAATTCACTCCCCCCCCCCCAAGCAGCTGTGGCAGTGCTCTCAGGAACCCAAGCAGCTCAGGATACTGACCAAGTGCGCACCCAATCAGCATACCCCCATGCTGGTCCCACCCTTCCCCGACAACCAATGACAGTCCGCCTTGCCCTACAAATGTTTCAAGGAGGTCACCCTACAACTCCAGAGATAGGACGTGCAGAATGGAATGCTGTCTGACCATTCCCTGCCATGTGGATTTAGAGCTAGTACACACGCACCTTGGTTGATGGGCAAAACACAGACAGGGCACCTAGCATTGCTGGGCAAACACTTGAATGGAAGACACCAAGAGGAGAGCAAAGTCCACACTCTGTGGATGTGCTGTCCCAGATTTCAGGCCCCACAGGTACAGCAGCTTGTCTGCTGGGATCCCAAGAGGCAGTCACGTAGGAATAGGTAAGTAAGGAACCATTTCCCCAACCCCCATTCCTCCCCTTGGCCAACAACAGAGGCATTGAACTGCACTGAACATGGTGTCTCCCACTCCCGGCAACTGGGGGTGGTGGTCAGGAGTGCTTCCCCAGATGCACATGGACCCTGTGCACCAGGCAGTTTCCCCAGGCACAGGACCTGCATCTGGCACAGCCCATCCCATATACCCTTTCCTCCATGTGGGCAGCAATTGAGCAGGAGTGACTGGAGAACTGTTGTGAGTGGCAAAAAGCCTTTGCCGGGGCCAGCAATGGATGGAGGGGCTGAAGCATCTGTTATGGCAGCTGCTGGGCACTTGGAGTGGCTTCTTGGTATAGCGAGGGACACCAATGAGGGACAGGAGCGCTTTGAGAGGTTCCTGGGAAACCTCTCTGAGTCTCTCCTGGCCCCCCTGGCATTTCACCTATCCTCCCTCTGAACGTCAAGTGGTGGTGGCATGCAGGTTCGTACAAGGACACCCTCAATGATGTGGGCGGGCACTTGGCTGCTGTGTCCAGCAGTGAGCAGGGGGCACCATGACATCCATGTATCTTGTCCATTATCAGCAACTGGTGCCCTGTGTGCTCTGTGTGCAGAGTGCCACCATGGTGTGCCAGTAAGGCTAATGGGTGAGGCCCCCTCTCCACTGACAGATAGCCGGGAATTGTAACAGGAGCTGGTTTCTTTAAGGGTGTGTATGTGGAAGAGGAGGATCATCACTCCTGTGACCTGCCCTTCTCTACCTCCTCCCAGTGATGGCTGCTAGCCTTGGACTCCTTGACTCATAACTGCTCTTGGTCCTGCCTGCCCTGTCTATCATACTCCCCCCATCTCATAACAATGCTGGAAAGGGAGACTGTGGTGGAATTGCCATGGATGCAATCACTACAGTGTCTGGCAACACTGATGGGCACCTTTTCCCCATTTGGCCGCCAGGCAACTATCCCCTTAGGAAGGCAACTAGTAGTGCTATAGCTGTGCCATGGCCAGCTGCCACAGTGCAGGCATGGCTCAGAATTGTTCTGTCCAAATGGTAGATTCTAATTTTGAGAACTGGGTTTGATTCCCCACTCCTCTACATGAAGCGTGCTAGGTGCCCTTGGGCCATTCACAGTTCTCTCAGAGCTCTCACAGGCTCATCTACCTCATTAGGTGCCTGTTGTAGGGAGAGGAAGAGAGGGAGATTGTAAACCACTTTGAGTCTCCATAGGGTAGAGAAAAGTGGGGCATGAAAACCTTCTATTCTTCTCCTTGTCAAGCTTTATTGATACCGCATCCTTCATTCATGATCTAATGACTCTGTGCCATTAAAATCAACATATGGGGATCCAGAAGAACAAAAGACTGCCATTAAAACTGGCACATGGCAGAAACCCAATGGTTGATTTAGATGTATTCTGACTATTCCAACTCATCTGAAAGCACCCATACCCTGAAAACGGTACATCAGGTACTGCTTAGGAAAATGTCTTCTAAGCAAGCACCAGAGGGCATGATGCCAGCGTCTATTATTCAGGCTGGGGCTTTCAGATGACACTACATTGTCTTAAATTAGCTCCGTGGATCAATTGGGGATAATTGATTTTGGGTTTTGGTAAAGTCTCTATGCTCAGGTGAGATCCAAGCCCAGTCCAGAAAAGTGATCAATGTATGCAAGACAGTCAGTACCCTTAGAATTCATCAGTACTGCAACAGTTAAGGATTAACCTCCTTTAATAGCAGTAAAAGATTATATTAGTCTGTTCGGTTACATTCATGAGATAAAGCATTACAAACTACAGACCAGACCTCTCAATAGACCCTAATATTAATGTGAGCACACATATACAGATATGCAGAGATTCTTAATTCATTAAAGACTCCAAGGTTTTTGAAACATTTTGTAGTTTCATTTGTTTTGGGGTAAGATATATTAATACCACATTAAAGTGTATTCTTAATATTTTTATTTCCTATATGGAAAGGGATTAAGTGGACTGACATGGTGATGTGTATAGGGAGGAAGCAGACTTCAATCAAAACTGAATTAATTTGCAATTGTGAGGAGATTATTCCTCTAGCTTTGCTTTCAGCTTGATCAGGGATGGTCTTGCTCTATTTATAGGGCTATATAACAGCCTATTTTCACCACGGGAGTGTGTTTACTTGCAAACAATTTAAGGACCTTCTAAAACAGTCTGACTAGTTAATTGGAACTCCTTCAGCACACAAAATATATTCCACCATTAAATGGATTGTAATTACTGTGAGTGCCTTCATCATACAGTTTATTGGGCGCTAGATAATGAACCACCTCTATGGGGGAGTTGATCCCCCTTAATGTTGGCATCACAGCTCGTGAGTGCCTGCCAGCCAGGTGTTGGAAAGCATTCTAGCTCAGGAATCGGGAGCTTGGGGAAACACATTGCTTCCTTGGCTTCCCCATCACCCCCATTAAGGAACAGACTAGGAACTGGTAGTAGGCCTTTCTAATTTTTGTCTTGCTCTCAGCTCTTTTTGTATTAGCCATCACAATGAACTGAATGGCAAGCCTGCCTGGACAAGTTTATGGGGTTTAAGAGGATCATAGTCCTTCACTACATTTAAAAAAAATTATTGCACACTCTAAATAAAGCTGAGGCTCTACTTTTAGCCTTTGTCTATATGAACTGTCTTCATCATGAGGTTTGCAGTCAAAGCCAGCAATGGGCTAAATACAAACAAATCAGCAATGGATCCTTATGTGACCATGTTGCAGATTTAACCCATGTAATACATTACGATTTCCCCCCCTACTGGAACTCTTTTTGATAATCTACCTGCAACCAGGATTCTCAGAAATCCTCCAGATGCTCCAGCTGTTTTGAGCCATTCCTACTCTGCAGTCCTTCAATGGGCTTATCAAAGGGTACATTTGCCTAAGATTACACTACTAAACATGTGTTCATGTCAGTAAGAGAGTTTCCAGGTAAATATAACTTCCTTTCTTCCACCTATGCATCCCTTTCTGTTTCCTATTAACAAACAAACAAACAGCTCTGAGATCATTTAATCCTATACTTGTAGAAAGGTTAATATTTCTCATACCACATCAGAGCTAAAAATAGGAATTTCACAGGAAGAAGAAACTTTTAGCTTTCTACTGTGACGCTGAGATTCATTCTAATTTTGGAAGGACTTGATCTATAGGAAAAGAGATTTCTGATCATTTTTATTATGTAAGTGCTATAATGAACATTTACACTAGTGGAGGCTGTTTATAGCTTTAAAGGAGACTACTATTTCCATAGCTGTTTTATCACTATAAACACCTTTTCAATTTATGTACTGAAGTATTAGAAATCCAGATTTAGGATGGTGTATTTAAAAATTGCTTCATTCTCCGATGCAATGTTGCTGCCTCAAAATCATGTACCTGTAAACCTTCCTTGTGCCAGCAGTCATTCATGTTCTCTGCCTTTTTATTCTTCCAATTCTTTTATTAGATTGGGTAAATATTGATACAACACATTGGGATTATCTTTCCTGTATAAAGAAGGATTTGTCAAGAAATGGGATTTCAATACCCTAGACATTAGTTAAATCAAAACTTCTGAAATAGGATGCTGGTTGATTATATGCCAAAGGGCACTAAACTTCCAAGTCTCCAATTCTTAAGCAGTTAGGCTGAAATCCATGGGAACAATGAAATCAATGGGATTTAAACTTCATTGAGCAGAACTGTAGCCCATAAGGCAAAATACATCTAATTTAAAAGCTGTGCTGCATTTTGCAGACTTCTGGGCAAAGGCAACATTTATCATTTTGGAAAATGAGAAACATTTCTGTAAAATTTCTGATCTGGAGAAAAATTTTCTTTTGAACATACATTTTCCACCATACTTTCTGAATATATTTTTGTTAATTAACCATTCCTGGTTTTCTAGTTTTAATCAACAGAAAGGTTTGAAAATTCAGGAACTACACTGATAGAAGTGATTTTTTAAAAATGGGAAACAGAATAATTAAATTTCATCCCCATGCTTTCACTTAAACTGAAGCACAAAACCCATGTGTGGCGTAGCTCTTCTCCCTAATCCTAACAATTCCTATCCACTTTATGGTCAGGTAGATGGCACAGGTTGGTACACAAGGAAGATCTGTCCACAGGAAAATGCAGTGGTATAATATAGTTGTGCCAGGCAGCCAGGATGATGGAGTCTGAAGCAAGGTCCTAGTGCTATGGAGAGAGGACTTTTCTCTTCCTTATGAAGGCACTGGACCTTAGGGTTGCCAGGTCTGGGTTGGAAAATACCTGGAGACTTTGGGGGTGGATTCGGGAGAGGGTGGGGTTTGGGGAGAGGAGGGGAGTAGAGTGGCCTCAGTATGGTACAATGTCATAGAGTCCACTCTCCAAAGCAGCCATTTTCTTCAGGGGAGCCAATCTCTGTCAGCTGGAGATCAGTTGTAAAAGCGGGAGATCCCCAGGCCCCGCCTGGAGGCTGCCAACCCTACTTCACAGTGTCATTATCTGGATTGTCATTTAATTATGTTTTGGAGAAAATGGGACTTTAAATTTTAGTTCTTCATCTAGTTAAATGTTCTTATTGGGACAAAGGGTGTTACTATTGTTATTCAGCACCATCACCACTTTCAAAATGCCTGTGTTCCACTTTATATTCTACTCCCTTCTCTATATGCACATCTCACTAGTTTGCATGTATTTTTATCTTCTGTCTGGGGATCTTTTCCTTGTACCATATGCTGGTTTTCATTTGTCAAGCAGAATCCTAAATATTACAACAGAGCCAATTATCTTAAACTTTCATACTATTTATCATATGGCACTATCATAGTCAAATAACATCACATACTAACTACTGATAAATGACCAAAAAAAACCCTTTTCAGGTGATTAATATCTCAGGCATAAAACATACTGAAATATCTCTAACACAAGACAATCACCAACTGCATACAAGGTCCACAATGAGGGCATTTAGAATGGGTATTCATTTAATAATACTCCTTGAAATTAGGAGCTGTTCATATATACACCTACAAAATATCTGAAATATTACTTTTCTTTACGACTATTAACTCACTTATTTCAGAATATTTAAAAACCTGAGTGCATTATATGTTTTGTAATAGGAGTGGTAAAGGAGATGGCCATGGCTTTGTGGTAGAGCATCTGCTTGGCATGCAAAAGGTCCCAAATTCAATCCCCTGATGAGGTAGTAGGTGATGTGAAAGACCTCTGCCTGAGGCTCTGGAAGGTTGTTGTGAGTCTGAGTAGGCAATACTGACTTTGATGGACTGATGGTCTGATTCAGTATAAGGCAGTTTTACGGCCTAATTAAGTCCAATTAGTTCAATGGGACAACTGAACATGTGCTTTAACCTAATTACATCAAACAAAGTGTTTAACTTTGGCAGAGCACCCAATATACAGTAGGATAAATACCCAGTTTTTTGTGTTATATTAACCGGGTATTCAGCTGATATGTCAACAGCAGTACTTTTGATGTCTGATATGTGGCACTGGGTTGGATCCAGCCTAAATCAGCAATTTCCATGGATCCCCTTTCCCATACAGGGCCTCATCATGTCATTCCTCAGGCTCCGCTATCCTCCAAGAGCAGCATTTCATGGAGATAAGTGGGCTGCAGTGGGAAAAGGGAGGCAGGAAAGTTCCATTCTGCCACTGGAAAATCAGTGCTTTCTCTAAAATGTGGAGACTTGTGAGCAAAAATTCTACTTTGTGAGCTACTGGCATTAAAGTTGTGAGCAAGTGATTTGGCTACTGCATAAATTAGTTTGCTCTGGAGCCATCCCTCCTGAACTAAGACAAAAATGTGTGCACCAGAGGCTAAAAAATTGTGAGGTAGCTCACACTAACTCAGCTTAGAGGGAACACTGGTTTGGATCAGTCTCAGGAAGCAATCTTTTTTTAGGAAGCAATCTTTTTCAGGAAGCAATCTTTCCTTAACTGCACATGAGGAACCTGAAACTGCTGAAAAAGTGTGTTTAAGAGTTCTAAATTTTCTTCCTAAATAGTTACAAGTGGGATGCAAATCAAGTTTACATCCTCTAAAATCTGGGCAGCCTGCTCACTCTTGAGGTATTGCATTAGCACAAAATTCTTAGGCATTATTCCCGGGTCTGCATCATTACATCTGATATATGGGAACTGCTGACTGCACAGTTTCAAAGGCACGTTTCACAGAGATACAAATTCCTGTTTCTGAAGGGAAGATGATATTTTTAATAGCTGTCAAGATATTAACATTAATTTTGGAACTTCTAGCACCATCCCACAGATCCTACCAGTTATACAAAAAAGAAAGCAAAAACAATAACATTTTAATTTCCAAGAACTGGCATTAGAACAGACTCACACAAGGTGTTTGCTGTACTGCTTTTTATAGTAGAGGTATGTCCTGGAAAAATTATAATTTTAATTGTGTATCATAATTTAAGAAAGGGAAGGAGTATCACTTTTTAAAATTCTTGGAAATGCTGTTGTCATATTGTAAAGACTCATCAAGCTCCATTTTGCATTTCATTAAGATCAGCTCAGATGTCTGCCCATTGTTTTCCATCTGTAGAAAATGGCAGGTTATCCTAAGCAGATTGTTTTCCACCAAATGGCATCTAAATATCAGGGAACCAAGTTCACCGTCTCTTCTAATGATTCCCAGGGGGTTTAAAGTGTATTGGACAAATGGGTCCAATTTTACAGCCCTTCAAATAAAGTGCCCCAAACATACTGGAAAAAGTGGGGAAATTGGCTGACTGTACGCCCCTCCTATAGCATGCATCCAATGCCTCCTTTCAGTTTACAGTTTTGCAATTTACAGCTCCAAACTTCACATTCACCACTTCCCCAGGAAGATCCATTCCAGAGAAAAAAGGAACACATCCACCTCTCTTTTCATCTCTCCAAGGTGTACTTGGCCAATTAAATAGGAGTGTGTCTGTATGTGTTGGGGGAGAGTAAAGGTTTCCAACAAGTCTGCA
This sequence comes from Lepidodactylus listeri, assembly GCA_029233225.1. Lineage (NCBI taxonomy): Eukaryota > Metazoa > Chordata > Lepidosauria > Squamata > Gekkonidae > Lepidodactylus > Lepidodactylus listeri. Next base: position 73,741,065 of record JARCFY010000006.1, on the reverse strand, counting down.
GTAAAATGTTCTTGTCCTTTTAATGGAGGATTAATGTGTGGAAGTGGGCAGGTGAAGCTTTTCATGGCATGAAGGTAAATAACCAGTTAGCAAATAACTCATTAATCTGCTGCTAAAGAGAAAGAACATTATTTTCTCCAGGCAGTTGGCAACCACTTTCTACCAATTTTGGAATAGCTGCCAAGAAAACTGAGTCAGGGAAGAATTACAGAGACTAACACTTTTTACTTGCTGTCTATTTATACCGTAACAGAAAACTTTCATGAAGGACATTTATCCAAGGACACGACAACAGACAGGCTCTTATGATATCTGTTGGTGCCCAAAGGTACAGAAAACAAGTGTTTGATTTTGGAGTAGAGGCTCAAGCTTCATTGATTGAAGTGGCCTCTCTTGATGGGGATATTTCTCTGGCTTATCTCTTCTATGTACTAGGGACCCTCAGAAAGATCTGATGCACAAACCCTGATGAAATGAATGGGAGCTAGTACAAGTGCAAAGCAGGGCTTGTGCCCTTGATCCCCTGTTAATGCAACATGCCGTTCAAATTGCAGAGAAGTGTGGAGGGGTGATGTGGAAGGAGTGCAGTTGTTCCTCTGGTAATATTAGCTGCATCATTATCATACAATTGTTATTGAGGCATGACCTCACTTCTCAAATAACCAAGTGCGCATTCAACCTACTAGCAGCCGAATTTTTGTGGTATAACATTTTTCAAGGTTTTGCAAAACAGGTGTTTATGTTTTAGAATGTTTAGTGGTCTTTATTGCAAACACCTGGAAGACTTCCCTTAGTGGTTGTAAACTTTACTCATTAATTCTTGCTATCATTTATTTTTTAGATAGCTTTCATTTCTGGGTTCACAAACACTGGGGAATTAATTATATTGAACCAGTGCAATAATGTAACACGTGGCATAATAACAAATCCATTTGTGACTAGAGCATTCTTTCTTCCTAGAGAACCATTTCAGCTTCTTGTTAACATTTTTAATAGCAGCTGCTCTTGGTACAAAATAGTGAACAGGACTTAATAGTATCACAAACATCACAAAGTAAATTAACAGCACACAGAGTAAATTCTATGTGTATTACTACAGTTTGACACATGGAAAAAGATACCCTGAAAAAGGTTATTGGCCCTACATTAATCTGTTTACAACTGAATACAAATAAATATGTAAATCAGTGCTCTCCCCCAAAAGATAACTCAACATTCCTGAAACATAACATTTTTGAGAAAATAATTCATTGCACACTTAATACAAAGTCAATGTACTTGCTTTCAGAAAAGTTTATTGTAACTCTTTAATCTTCAAAATCTTGATTTTTGCAGTGAGAAAACCACTGATTAGAAAAATTCAACAGTACAAGGGAAGCATAGCTGCAGGGTCTATTGCAGATACATTGAAAGTTTAGAGGTGCCGATTTCTATCTTTCAGATAGCTGAAGAGCGCATCCAGTCCTCCCTCTACCATCTCTGGCAGCGGTTTGGACAAAGGGTTGTGTGAAATATGGAGGCCTTTGTCCACTGGATTCCAAGCAATTTTGGGCAGTCGGTGAAGCTGGTAAAGTTCATTGGGAAGCATTTGAATAGAATTGTAATCAACATTTAGAAGTTCAAGAGAAATTATAGAGCAGATAGATCTTGGCAAAGCACGAAGGCAGTTATAGTCAGCAATTAAGATCTGCAAGTTCACTAAAAACTGGATACTCTCTCCAATGTTTTCAAGTTTGTTGCAGCCCACATGTAAAAAATCTAAATTCCTCAGTGCAAAAACGCTTAGGGGAATGTAGATGAACTGATTGTTGCTAAGGTTCAGTTTTCTTAGGCTTATTAATTCTGTGATGCTTGAAGGGAGATGGGAGATACAGTTGTGTGAGAGACTCAAGACTTCCAACTTCCTGCAGTGTCCAAGTTCTGCTGGTATCTCAGTCAAGCAATTCATATTGACAAATAAAACCTTCAAGTTCCTGAGCAGTCCAATCTCCTTAGGCAGAGACCTCAAACGATTCCCACACAGATTCAGCACTGCCAGTCCGTCAAGTTTTCCCAAAGCTGAAGGAAGGGTCACCAATTGGTTGTGTGAGAGGTTTAGTTTCTGGACTTCTGGAAGTCCCCATAAAAAGTCAGGAACTCTTGTCATCCCCTTCATTATGAGGCTCAAATTGACATATTGTAGTCCATGCTTTAGTAAAGCTCTTGGGTCTTTTCCAGGGAGAAGAGCCTCTTCCCATGGAGGCAACTTCTGACTTCTTTTCAACAGCATCGAACTTTTCTTCCCCTGGCCCTTACAATTGTTTCCTCCCATACAGTTTCAGCCTTTCAGGTCCTGATGACTGGAAGTTTAATTTCTTTGACTTTCAAAACTACTACCTTAGAAAAGGTTTCAGCTGTCAGTAGATTCATAGATCAAAACCAGTTCAAGAAGATGCGCAAAGGCTTTGAAGAACACCTTTCCCTCCCTGTGCCTCCACTAAACAGCCGCTGCAGCTGCTGGGAGAAAGTTTAACTTATCCAGGATGGGGCTTCAAGATGTTTTCCTTGGTGTTACATGCTGTAATGTCACGCTCGCTACTGGCACTTCTGAGCAAACCTGTTCCATTCAAGCTGAATGCCATAAGGCAGCTGTCACTGTCATTTTGTCTGGGCTTTATTGGATAGATACGCATCCTCATTGCAAAGAGGTCACTGCAATGCTGTATATAACTTTACCATGTCAGCTTTCTTGGATATCTGGTGCATGAGGTAGCAGCGGGACAATTAGGAAAAGTAACTATAAAAAACATGGAGGGGGTGGCCCCCTCCCACTTCCAGCACTGTTTATTCAGCTGAGGAGCAACTTTCATATTCAATGTGTACAGCTCTAATTTATAAGGAGATTTAATTATTCACATAAACTTTTTTAGAACAACGTGAAAAACCCATGGAAGTTTTTACAATGGTGATTATATATCCCCATGCTGTTGAGGAATAGCAACAACAACAAACCATAAAGTAGCCCCACTTTATCCTACTGATTCCTATGTTTGTGGAAAGTGGAGGTTGATGATAGAGAGGCAGTGGTTAGAGCATTGGACTAGGAACCCTCACTTTGCCATGGAAATCTGTTGAGTGATCTTGGGCCAGTCACTCCCTTTTGGCTTAACCTACCTCACAGGGCAGTTGTCTTGAAGATAAAATGGAAAAGGAGATAATATTGCAAACCACTTTGAGGGCCCATTGGGGAAATAAGTGGAGTGTCAAGAAAATAAATAAATGAATAAGTCTGTTTGGTGGCAGGAATGTTGACATTGAGGTGAGCACTTCCTAGCTAGGCCCAAGCCTTAGGAAGGGCTTGGGCATGGATAGTAAGGCCGATTTCCCCCACCCCCCCCAGATATAAGAAATTGTTTTTGAACCTGAAAAATCCTACATTTCAGTACTGTCACTATTTTTTAAAAGCCCATCTTTAAATGACACTAGCAGTGGGTTACTTTTGGTACTTCTGAGCAGCTCTTAAATCCTTGTAACAATTGGACTGCAAGCCCCAAAGCAGACTGATCCAAAACCCCCCATGCAAAATGGTCATATATGCAAAGTGTAGTTCAGCACTGCATCTCACTTTCATAGCCAAGATGCAACCCAAAGTCCTAATTGGTATATACTAGGATAACTGCTCACAGCATGAAGAAATAGAGCTAAGATCATGATCCTGACTCGTTAAATGGTATCTTCAGCTGTAGACTGACAAGGCCTAAGCCACAGATATTCTACATCTTGTCCTGGATCGCTGAATTTGTTCAGCTAAAGGCTAAGCCTTCCTCTGGTGTCTGAAACCTTGCTAAATGAAGAGGCGCATGTGTGTCATCACAGCACAGCTCCTGGCACCGAAGGAATGCACCAAAGGCACTAAAGGAAGACAGATTCATCATTATTATTTTCATTTATTTATTTATGTTATTTATAGTCTGCTTTCTCACAGGGACTCAAGGCAGATTACAGATAGTGAGCCAGTACAATCATCAACATTCAATAAACAGTGCATTAGGACTGCAGGAGTCTGGAACCAGCCAGGAAAAAAAAATGAAGCATAGGATAAGTATTGATACGACACTTTAAGCAGTGCAAAAAATAACAGGATCTACTTACAGCAAGTAATACACAGTAGTATAGATCACAGCCTGTAACCATTTATTCAAATAAGTTTGTAAACAATTTTGCACAGTGCAATCCTGTGCAAAAAGGCCCCCTTAAATAATTCAGTTTTGCATTTTTTAAATAAACTTTTTATTTTTTCAGACATAAGACAAAACAAAGTCAAAACGTAAATGTTGAAAATAAAAAATGGTTTTTGTTTTCAGTTTTGCATTTAGACAATGTGCAAGATCAACTTAAAACTGAGCACCTCCCATTGATTTTAATGGAAGTGTAGAGTACGTGCTTGAATCTTTTCCATCAAAATTGCTTCGATTAGATGGTTGCTGTGAAAATCATGGCATGATTCTGGTTCTGGATTATGAGAATAAATTTGGTTCTGGATTATGAAAATAAGTTTTAAATATATGTAACATATACATTCAAATGTATCTATTGCTCCTTTTAAACACTGTTAGAACATTGGCCAAGTTTTTGTAAAATTACATGGGCTGCTTCCACATGAGAATTTTCCTCTGGATGGAATGAAATGGAAGAAATTCTGATTTAAATGCAGCTTCTGAAGGATGTCATGCTCATTCTGAGCATGGCTTGGTGTCCCCCTGGAGCTTTCCCCTTTAAACTGGATCAAAGGTAGGGTTGTCAGCTTCCAGGTGGGCTTGGAGATCTCCTGAAATTTCAACTAGGGAAGGGTATGAACTGGCTCATGAATGAAAGTTTGTGACAAATTTTGGCTGGTTCGTGGTTTGTGAAGTAAAGTTTGTGGTAGGCTGTTCATGGCTGTTCGTGAACAGATACATTTCCAAACAGACTGTCCCCACTCAATCTAAATGTTTACCAAACTTCAAAGCAACATAACTTGGAGGGCATGTAGAGGAGCATCCAGGGGAGGTCTCCTGTGACTTTGATGTCTCTAGCTTGCACAGGATCCATTCTATACACGCCTGAACCTGTGCCTGTCAAAATGACTGCCTGTCATTTCCCCAGAAAGCACTTTCCTGGTGGCACCTTTTGGAGGGTTTGTAACTCTGACCCTTTAAATCCAATCCTCACCAAACTTGGGGGGCAAGTAGAGGAGAGTCAGCCAGAGATTCCCTGTGAGTTTGGTGTCTCTAGCATGCTGCACGCGCGCGGGGGGGGACGACATTCTACTGAGTCATGAACCTCACAAACTGAATGAGTTCATTTTGCCCCTAAAAACTGTGACAGTTTGTGATTTGTGAACCAGGCATACCACAAGCCACACTGAACTGCATTTTCCCAGTTCATACCCATCCCTAATTACAACTGATCTCCAGACTAGAGATTAGTTTCCTTGGTGGAAATGGCTGCTTTCCACCAATGCTCTATGGCATTGGTGGAAATGCCATAGAGTCCACCATAGACGGTGGACTCTATGGCATCATGTCCTCCTGAGCTCTGTCCCCTCCCCAACCCTGCCCTTCATGCCTCCACCCTGAAATCTCCAGGAATTTCCCAACCTGAAGTTGGCAGTCCTAATCCAAGGAAAATCTCAAAGCAGGAACTGCAGGGTGGCTACGGTTGGTGTGTCCATGTGAACACCCTACCTACAGCCAAAAAAGAAGGGGATACAGCTGCCTTTAAAATGGTGGAACTATGCTCTACAGTTTTTTTTATTTTAACTATTCTGTAGCAAGAAAATACCATTCTGACCTTTCAGGGACATACTGCAGTGCAGCAGCAGCTTCTGGCCTACAGTTCAATTTCCATTCCATTACTCTCAGTCACAGTGACTTGAGGGGGGAAAGAATGAAAAAAAAAAGAAACCGAAAATTAATTGAGCAAATAAAATCTCTTTGTGAGTGTTATTAAGTTTAAAGCCATCACATGTTTTGTAAATTGAAAGCGCCAAGATTTGATCCTCATTGCTCATCACAATCTGAAAAGCAGTGCTGCAAATCAATTTGACCTGAAGTGAAGAGAGAAGCGGGGTGGGTTCAGCAAGATGCGTCTCAGGTCCATTACAATAATGAATGCAAAAAAGAATCACAGAGCTAATTCAATCAAAGCAGCTTCAGGGGCTTAATCCCAGATGCATGACTGCTGTACAAATTTTATTGATATCAAAGGAAACTTTGCTGTACCCAATAAATGATAAAACTGAATCCAGTTAGAATCTCTTATGCCATATACATTTTACTCAATTACGGATTAATCAAATGCCCTGTCACATGAAAGGTAACGTACCTCAGCTTTCTACTGAAGAAAGAAAACAGACAATTGATACTTTCCTACTTAAACTATTGAGTTTTATTTTAAGGTGACACATTGACACCAGAGAAATGGAATGAAAATAAGTTTTCTAAAGGCATTGGTAAAGGCATAGGAAAATATGATTGTTTTTTTAAAAAATTCTTGCTTAGTATACTCAAGCATCTTATGTTTGTTTGTTTGTTTATTTATTTATTATATCCAATTTTTATACCACCCATTCCCTGAAAATGAGCTCAGGGTGGCGTACAACAGCATATTAAAACAAACATATCATATAAATAAAAACATTAAAGATTATGATGAAATTCAAATAATTCAATTTAGAGAGATGGCAGTCAAAATTTCCAAGAGTGCTACCACCTTACCGGGGGGGGGGGGGGGGTGAGAGAGTGGGAGTGCCAGCCAGATGGACGCCATTGCTGTCCTCAACCAAACACCTGGTGGAACATCTCTGCCTTAAAGGCCCTGTAGAACTGCATCAGGTCCTGCGGGGCATAGATGTTACTCAGCAGAGAGCACTAAAAGCCCTGGCCCTGGTCGAGGACAGCTGGATAGCTCTTGGGCTGAGGATCACAAGCAAGTTCTTGTTGGCTCTTTGGGGGGTATACCAGGAGAGGTGGTCCCGAAGATATGTGGGTCCCAGACCATTGAGGGCCTTAAAGGTAAGCCCCAAAACCTTGAATCTGATCCAGTGCTCAACTGGTAATCAATGCAGCTTGCACAGTACAGGTCGAATATGTGTTGTTCATGGGGTCCCTGTAAGGACCCGTACTGCTGCATTCTGGACCAGCTGAAGTTTCTGGGTCAGTCTCAAGGGTAGGCCCACATACAGCAAGTTACAGTAGTCCAATCTGGAGGTGACTGTTGTGTAGATTACTGTGGCTAGGTCAGGGTGGGAAGGGTAGGGGGCTAGTTACCTGACATGGTGTAGCTGAAAAAATGCCAGTCTGGCAACATTTGTGATCTGGGCCTCCATTGGTAAGGACACATCCATAATCACACACAAGCTCTTAACAGCTGGTGCCAGTGTTAAGGGCACACCACCAAGAGCTGGGAGTTGGCACCCCAAACCTGAGTCCTCCCTGTCCAGCCACAGAACCTCCAACTTTGCTGGATTCAGTTTCAGCTGGCTCTTTTTTAACCATCTCACCATGGCCTCCAGCCCCTCAGCCAAAGCACCTGGGGCAGCATCCAGCCGGCCACTCATCAACTGATATAGCTGGGTGTCATCAGCATACTGATGACACCCCAGCTCAAAACTCTGCGCCAGCTGGGCAAGAGGGTGCATGTAGATGTAAAACAACATTGGGGAGAGGATTGCTCCCAAAGAACTCTGCATAACAAAGGGTACCTAGGAGACAGCCTCTCCCCTAGCACCATCCTTTGTCCCTGACCTTGGAGGAATGAGGTAAGCCACTTCAAGGCTACCCCACAGACTCCTCCATCAGTGAGGTGATGAGTCAAAAGATCATGGCCTATCATGTTGAACGCTGCAGTAAGGTCAAGAAGCAGCAGCAGCAGCAACCCGCTTTGATCCAACTGCCTGTGGAGATCGTCTGTGAGGGCGATCTGTTAGCCAAATTGCCTTAATTTACGTTTAGCAATTGGCTTGATAGCGGGTTCTTGCCAACTATACCAAGGTCCCACTTCCCCAGAAGTTCTCAGTAAATAGGCATGGAGACTGCATGGTTTCTTTAAATGATGTTTACTATTAAGATGTTATTCAAGCATACAAGGAATAATAATAAAAACCACATACATACAAGGTCTAGGGGAAATTAGATAGAAAATAGCACGTTTGCATGAGCAGGAGTATCGTTGAGGGGGAGTCACGTTACCTGTCTTGATAGAGGGTGAATCACTTCCACGAGAAGATTGAAGAGGGATGAGTAGAAAAATAGGGGGGAGCGAGATCTGAACCTGCAGATGCACACTCCAGTCCTGGCTGCACAAACCAGGGATTACAGATGGAGGCAAGGTACTGGATATAGGAAGCTAGACATGAGAGGTTGATAAGAAGATGGGGTCGAGGAGGGCAAGCTAAGCTATTTCTGCTGTGCAAGATCTTTTATCAGGTGGCATTTGGGCGGGCTGCGCTGACCACGTCTCATTGTCACACCCACTAGGTTGTCCGTCCTTTCTAGTCTTTCTATTGGTCAGTGTCATAGTTGGAGGGGGCAGGAAGGAGTGGGCAATATTGCAAAACTAGGTGCTAATCAGGACCTAACACCTGGGCCATCTGGTCAGTCTTCTTGGCGCCAATCTCTGGTCTCGTGATGGCTTCGGCCAGGTCACTTGATGGACGGTGATTAGTTGCTGGGCAACCTAATCTTTTACTGGAATTGTTGGGGGCAGGTGTGAAGAGGCCAGCGTAAAGGAGAAAAGGACACTTTGAAATGGAGTCTTGGCTTCCTGGATGGTGGGTGCATGTGAAGTAGATGTGAGAGCTCTTTGAAATGTATTTCATGTTCTTCATGAGGGAGTTCTTTGAAATGTATTTCTACTCTTCATGCAAGTGTGAACTCTGAAGGAAGTCTCCCGCTGTGGACTGGAGCTTCTCATGGCAATAGAGAGTACTTTTGCCTTAGGCAGAGAGCCAACTCCAAAGGTCAAACTTATGATATTAAAGTTCATAAGAGCATATAAAATGCCTTGCTGGCTTACAGATCAGTGCCATCTCCATCCCATGGCTGGGGTGGAAACCAGACTGGAATGGGTCCAGTGCTGATGTGTCATCCAGAAAATTCTGGTGACTACATCACACTTACGGAGAGTGAGAAACTGTAACCTGTCAGGACCTCATATCTGGTATCTTGACTATCTGGTACAGCAAAACAAAACACGACAGCTGCCTTTCAAAAAGCTCATTTCTCAGGACCTGCATATTATCTTATTGTCCATTTCAGGAGCAGCTAATTGATATGGGGGCATAGATGCTACATTCCTGGGTTTCAAGAAATTACTATATGTCAGAGCCATATGCTGGGTTTAGTATTTGCCTCTGTGGTCCAGCCATAGCAAAATATGCTCCTGGTTTTCCAAATGACCCACTTTTCAGGATTTACTGTCTCTATACCATGGTATCCTCCCACTTACAAGCTACTAAAATGATAGATGGAGCACATTTTTTACATTAATCAAAAACAGCTGCATGTGAGAACATGAGTTTCCTTACCTTGTATTCACAGCAATATGACCTCATTCCTAGATTAGGGCTGGTTTACACACACACATTTACCTCCTGAGGAGTGACAAATGTAATAGGCCATTACAGATAATACTTTCCTATGATCTCAACACAATATATTTTTTTAGTAAAGTCAGTTCACAATACAGCTGAGAGTTATCAAGTGTATAATAATCCTGTGGAGGGGTCTAATGATGTATACGCATGTGTGAAACCATGCATAACTGATGCTCATTCACTCCACTGAAAAGCACAGTATCTTAGGCAATATAGAAGTCTCATCTGTGGCGTTTGATCCGCGATAGCATATTTGCATATGTAAGCTATTATTTGCAGTCATCAAGTGATAAAGAATTCAGTGGTTTCTTGCTCCAAAATAAGATGACGCTAGGATTGTCAATAGTTTAGAGAAAAAAGTGTCTCTTTAACACTGTCCCTTTAACAGTGGCATAATGTGTGGAAATGGGCTGTTGAAGCTTTTAATGGCGTGGAGATAAATAATATGACCTGGTAAATAACATCCTATTAAACTTCTAGGACATTTTTCTCTGGACTGTTAGCAGCCCCAGATGAATCTGAACTGTGGCTTGGAAAGAGGCAAAGGGAAATAGAAAATGGGTGGTGTTTTGCCTTCTTGTGGTTTCCAAGATGCCTGCTGCTTTCTGATCAAAGTTCTGGAGCAGCTGGATAGCTTTGGCACCTTCTGCTTCAGAGCAGGGGCCTGTCATTTAAAGCATGGACTATTTAAAACATGGTGCTGCAACTGGGGATGGGAATATGGTTCACTCCATTCAAGCACCAGCCCTACATGGGTGGGTTTTTTTATGTACAGGTATCTGTCTGCCTGTAACATATTTGTCCTGTCCTTCCCCCAGGGAGCTCAGAGCAGACAAAGTTTGCTCCTCTCGGTTTAGCCTAGTTAAGTTAGACTTACAGACAGTTAGTGGCCCAAGATCATCCAGTGAGCTTTACAGATGAGCAGGGGTTTGTCTCGCAGGTCAAAGGCCAACACTCTAGTCACTGCATCACACTGGCCTTCAGTGTCACAGGCTCTGTGACAGGTTGCAAGATGGCAGCCTTAGCATAGGATAAATGGAGCACTCTTTAAATTGGCTGCCCCTGCCTTTTGATTGCTGACTGACACTTGTGGGAGGAATCGCAGTGCTTCTGTAGAGAACAGATCAGAGCTAAATTGGCAACTGAAGAGCTAGCTAAGAAATGATATGGAAAGCAGACTGGTAATTATAAAAGGAATCACTAACAAAAATTTAAGAGGAAAGGAATGCCCTTCTGCCCTTTTCTGTACTGTTTTCAGAGAGATTCATCCAATTTATAGATGAAAAGAAACAAGGTTTTGAAAAGCGAAGGCCACCAGGGTGGAAGAACTTGGTTTCAACTACTGCATCTCCAACTAGAATAGGCTACTTGAAACCGTATTTTAATGAGCAGTTCAGCTGGCTTTGTACATTAGTTACATCTACTGACATTTCCTTTGCCGATTTGTATTAATTCCACTTTCTTATACATCAGTTCTCCAATAGTACAACATAAGGAGGAAGACTGAAATGCAATGCCCTGGTTCTCTGTGTTCTGTATCTCTTTATTTAGCTCAGTTTTTTAAAATTCCCCAGTGCTGATAGTAACATCATGCCTTCTGGTATTGGTCAACACTGAGCTATAGTTCCCTATCCATCTGTTAGTCACAGATCAGGAAGACTTGGTATTGCTTACCTCTACTGTTATGATCCAAAAATTAATGGTTCACTTCTGCTTCTTCCTTGCATGACTGAACACACAATTCACTGTTTTTCAGGCCCTGTTCTGTTTTCTGACATCAAGTTTCTCCCATAAAATGTATTAATAATATAATGTACCATACACAACATAATAATAATTTTTATATATAATTTCTTACATATTGGCCATTTCCGGCTCTCCCATTGGCTGTGCAGTGCGCTCCATCAGCCATTGGCCCATCAACCACCACTCAAGAGTACTTACGTGCCATTGGCTGGGTGCTGGGTCCACTCCTCTCCTCTGCCCACTGCCAGCCTGAACATTCTTCCCTCAGAATTAATTGCCAAACCAGCTGTCTCTCCTGACGAAGACACTTCCCCTGTGGCTGCACCATTTGCTTCAACCTCCTGCTGGGAGGCAGACTTCTCCCTAGGGTTGCCAATCTCCAGGTGGGACCTGGAGATCTCTTGCTGTTACAATCAGGGCTCTTTTTGTTGAAAAAGCCCAGCAGGAACTCATTAGCATATTAGGCCACACACCTGACAGCACAGCTCATTAACATATTAGGCCACACCCGATGTTACCAGAAGTGTGGTCATCCAGTCACATCCACGTTTTGCTTCTTATTCTGTTTACCTTGTTGTCAAAACAGTTTTGACAAAACCAATAAAAACATTATTTCCTGTCCCATCTATACAAAATCTTGCCTGCACCAATATCATGTCCAACAATTATTCCCACACTGGATTGGAATCAATTCCTAAAGGTTAGGTTCCCATGAAAATCAGCTTGCCTTCCTGCAGAACTAGTATGCTGAATATGATTTTTTAGGGTTGCCAACCTACAGGTGGGGTCTGGAGATCTCCTGGAATTACAACTGAGCTCCAAACTACAGAGATCAGGTCAATGGCTGCTTTGGAAAGTGGAGTCCATGGCATTATGCCTTGCTTAGGTCCCTCCTTCCCCTAAAACCCACCCTCCACTCCCAAATCTCCAGGTATTTCCTCAACCTGGAGTTGGCAACCCTAGTTCACTGGCAGAACAACCCTAGGAGCCAGTTTGGTGTAGTGGTTAAGTGCGCGGACTCTAATCTGGGAGAGCCGGGTTTGATTCCCCACTCCCCCCCCCTGCACCTGCTGGATGACCTTGGGCAAGCCATAGCTCTGTACCAGCTGTTGTCTCAGAGCTCTCTCAGCCCCACCTACCTCACAGGGTGTCTGTTGTGGGGAGGGGAAGGGAAAGGAGTTTGTAAGACATTCTGAGACTCCCTTGGGTAGTGAAGGGCGGGGTATAAATCCAATCTCTTCTTCTTCTAGGTTTGTGGATGCACTGGACAGGAGTAGTTTGTGGACTATTTTATTCAAGGTATAACATTTTATTCAAGGTATAAGATTTCATGTGCCACCCACACTTATTCAGATGGAAGAAGTGTGCATGCACATAAAAGCTTATACCTTGGATGAAACTTTGGACTCCAACTTTGTTCTGCTGCTTCAGACCAACATGGCTACCCACCTGAATTATTACATTATAATATTTTCACAAGCAATTATGTACCAGTGGAGTGGTTACCATGCAGAGTCTGTCCCACAGGTAAAATTATCCAGTGAAGAGGTGGTCTTTACCTCATAAAAGTATCACTACCATCACAAGATCACCAATCGTTGGAAGTCAACTCCTCAGAAGCAGAAATCTCTCTTATTAGGAGGTTTAAGAACATCAACTTTGCTGGCCCATTAAAGGCAGATGTCAGCCCAGTGGCAGGAGAAGACGGACAATCATCTTCAGAAACTCTGCCCACTTTTAAAATTTCACAAAACAGGCAATCTCCAAAGTGCTGCTGACCATGCTCATTTTAGCTACAACTCTGTTTCTCTGCCGATGTCCCCCAAAGTCCCCCAAGCAATAGTCAAGTGTTCTGCCAACTCATACAACAATGAAGCTACTTTTTCAGATGTTTTCTCTTTCATGGCAGTTAGCACCAAGCAACTTTAATACAGACTTTAGACATACATATATCTGCAAGCCATTCCCAACAAGACACAACAAACACTCAGCCTTCAAACTTACTTTTCTTAAACAGAAGATGCCATGAGAAAACTAAAGAGATTCTCAAAAATTAAAGATATCATCAAAACCAGCATTTCCTGGGCTCTCTGCTTTTTTACATCCCCCCCTTTTCAGTAATTTTTTTATTAAAAAAACAAAGAACAAAATGAAACTAAAAGAAAGAGAGAGAGAGGTAGGTGGGGGGAGGGGGGAGAGAGAAAGGAAGGTAGGTAGGTAGGTGGGGGGAAGAGAGAGAGAGAAGGATAGAAGGATAGATATATGAGTGAGAGGAAGGAAGGAAGGAAGGTGGAGAAGAGAGAGAAAGAAAGAAGGAAGGAAGGAAGGTAGGTAGGTAGGTAGGTGGGTGGAGAGAGAGAAGGAAAAGAGATGGGGGAGGTACTTACCAGAGCAGGGAGAGTGACGCAAAGTCGGCAAGCCAAATGCAGAGAGACCAGGCCTTTCAGTGCAAACAGCCCCGCCCTGGTGCTTAATCTCTGGGCGGGGCTTTCTCCTGCTGGCTCTCTGCACTTAAAGGGAAAGCTCCAGGCAGGGCTTTTTCCTGCCGGCTCTCTGCAGGAACTTTCCCTTTAAGTGTAAATAGCTCAGGCTCGGTGGGTGGGGGGCAGGGCAGGCTCAGACGCCAGCTGGAACGCCGTTCCGGTGAATTCCAGTTGAAAAACAGCTCTGGTTCAATTGATCTCCAAATGACAGAGATCAGTTCCTCTGGAGAAAATGGCTGCTTTGGAGGGTAGATCGTATGGCATTACATGCTACTGAGTCCTTTCCCTCCCCAAACGCTGTCCTCCAGAGAATCCACCCCCCCAGAATTTCAGGTGTTTCCCTACTCAGAGCTGGCAACCCTTCTTTTCCCTCAGTGCCTGTTGCTAAGCAACCAAGCTTGGTTCTGTCAGTAAAAGGGGGGGGGCTTTCTACACCTATTTTTGCCTTTGGGAGAAAACTCATTGAGGCCCATCCTGACCACTGTTCCCTCTAAGCTGAGTTAGTGTGATCTAGCTCAGTTTTTTAGCCTTTTTGTCTTAGCTCAGGAAAGATGGCTCCAGAGCCAACTAATTTATGCAGTAGCCAAATCGCTTGCTCACAACTGTAATGCCAGTACCTTACAAAGTAGAATTTCTGCTCACAAGACTCCACAGCTTAGAGGGAGCATTGGTCCTGATTAGGGTTGCCAGCTCCAGATTGGGAAATTCCTGGAGATTTGAGGGGTGGAGCCTGGAACCTTAGACAGGTACAATGCCATAGACTCCACCCTCCAAACCAGCCATTTCCTCCTGGGGAACCATTGTTGCCAATCTCCAGGGAAGGGCTAGAGATCACTCAGAATTACAACTGCTCTTCAGGTAGCAGAGATCAGTTCCTCTGGAGAAAATTGTGGACTCTGTGCCATTATACCCTGCTGAGGTTGCCACAGCAAATTGATACTGTGTGTCCAAGGCTGGGGCACTCGCCCAGAGCCTCTTTCTAGAACACATTGTATTTATTTCCGCAACAGGCCTTATTCCTAGTAATAATATAATATACTATACACAATAATATAATGCAGGGCTATTTTTGGGCAGGAATGCTCTGGAATGGAGTTCCGGCTGGCTTCTGAGTTGGCCATGCCTAGAGGCTCCCCCCCCCCCCGGGTTCCTCAGGTGCCTCACAAGTCGTTGGGCACCTAGGGAAGCCAAGCTAATCCAGGGAGGGAAGGCAGTTTGAACTGCCTCCCCTCCTTGGGTTCCTCAGACCTGGGGAAGCCGACCCAGAAACTGCCTTCCTTCCCTCAGGTTCCCAAGGTACCCCGCAAGCCACAGGTCACCTGGGGAAGCTGATCCTGGGAGGGAGCTGCGCTGTCAGGGGTGTGGACTAATATGCTAATATGTTTCTGCTGTTAGGTGTGGCCTATTATGCTAATGTGTTCCTACTGGGCTTTTTCTACAAAAAAGCCCTGATATAATGTATATACACAACACACAAACTTGGAAGTAGGGGACCCATGAGGATTCCGGGGGGGGGGGTCTCATTTCCTCATTCCTAATCTTTTGCTTTTCTCTGTGCCTACCCCCAACAGTGCCTGAAGCCTCTCCCCTTTTCTTCTCTCCCAGTCTTTTCTGTTTCTCTCCCCTCAGCCTCTGACCTGCTTCATCACCCATCCTTTTCTGTAATTCTGCTTAGGATTTCACTGATCATGTTTCTCTCTTCCCCTCCCCCCTTCCCCATGGTGTCACTAAATGAGGCCTGAAATCCTCAGCAATGTTGCTAGGCAACCCCCAACATGGCCACTGAGATGTCACAAGGCACTGTTAGTGAAGCTCTGATGTCCATCATAAATCAGTCACTAACTCAAAGCACCTTTTCCCAGTCATTAAAACAGGTGGTCATCTATCCACTATTTAAAAACATTCACTAGAGGAAAAAAAGATGTGGCCAGTTATTATCTGATCACTAATTTGCCCTTCCTTGGCAAGGCAATAGGTGGAGTGCTAGCTGAACAACTCTAGGTCTTCTTGAATGATTCATCTGCTGTAGATAGACCCCTTTCAGTCCAGCTTCATGGTGGCTTTAATTGATGACGTCCGTTTGAATGTGGATGACAGCCATGCCTCTGTTACTCTTAATGGATCTCTTAGCAGTGCTTGTCATGCTAGACTATGCCGATTTGTTGAGGTGTTGGAAGTAGAAGAAGAGATTAAGGGTTCTGCTTTGGATTGCTTTAAATGGTTCTTCACAGTGGGTTGCTGTTGGAAATCAACTGTTATCAGTTTGGGACCTGTCTTACTGTGGTCCCCATGTGATTCAATCCCTATGTAAAGCCCTTAGGATAAATCCTTTGTAGATTTGGAGTAGGCTGTCAACATGCTGAAGACACCCTGCTCAATATTTCTTTATCCAAATTGCCTGATAATGCTATAGAGACACTGATCCAGTACCTGACTGCTGTGGCTAAATGGTTAAGAATGAACAAGTTGAAACTGAATCCTGACAAGATGGAAATAATGCTGGCTAGGAAGGCTGAGGTCCCCTACTTTTCTTCCCCCCACCTTTGACGGGATTTAGTTGACGCTTGCTGACTCAATGAAGAGCCTAGACTGGATCCAGCTCTGTTACTGGAGAAGTGAGTTCGTTTAGTTGTGAAAAGGCTTTAACACTAGCTTCTTTTAGACTGGAAGATGATCCTTTACCTTGACTTGGCTAATAAAGTCATGTGGATCCATGCTATGAGGCTATTGGAATGCACACTATGTGAGTCTGCCTTAGACAACTCAGAAACTTCAGTTCTGAAGAACACTGCAAACTGGTTACTACTGGAGACCAGGTAGAAGACACATTTTGGTTACTGATCAGTTACCAAATTCAGCTCAGAGTTTTGGTTATCACCTACAAAGCCCTGAATAGCCTCGGACCTGGCCCATAGCCATGGTGGGGCATCTCATGGCCATGCCCCCAACTTTCTGTTCATTTTAAAAATAGCTTTTATTTGCAAAGCCTTCCATTTAAAGTGCACCGTGCCACGCTGCACTGCCGCCCTGACCTTGCTCTGTCTCATTTTGAATCACCAGCACCCCATGACTTCACCAGCTCTACCCTCCCCAGCTGGCTGATTCCATTCCCACGCTGGACACTGGCGAATGCATTGCAAACTCCAAATAAAATCCTTGGCTCTTTGCTCGGCTTGCTGGGTGGCGCCAACTCTCTCACACACACTATACAAACGAATCTACAAAACCAGCAATTGAAAGTGGAGAACTGAGACAATGGACAAAAAGGTGAAGAGGAAAAAAAAATGGAACATTTACTTATCCCGATAAAAGGTATTAGAGAATTCAGCTGAACTGCTGGTTAAAATATTATAGAGGCTAGCAACTGGTAAATCTGTTTAGGTCCAGTATATCATTTATATCAACTGTTTTCATTTAGAATGAATTAACCATTGTCCTTATTGAAGACAATGCAAACTAAATACTATGCATTTCTTCTTATGTACTATTTTCCCCTAGTAATTGTACAACCTTTTTATTAGGAATTGTAATAAGATGGAACTCTTGCTTTAACAGTGCAAAGATCACCATCTAGTGGACATCTGAAGTTACTTCAAGTGAAAAACTTTGCCTACATTGTTACATGAAGATATTTAAATAAACTTCAGAGATTAGGCAGAGAAAGCAGAAAGCAAATCTTATTTTAAAAAACATCACAGCAGCACAACAAGCCATGAAGTGCAACCTTGCAAGAGTTCCCCAGACTGCAGCAGTATGAAATGAAAGCTAGGTTGCAGCTAAACAGAGATAATTTTTTTCACATATGCATAAAAATGTCTTTGCAAAATATTGTTTGCTTTCTCTCTTGACTCACAATCTATTACTAAACTCTGCTTATTCTTAGTGGTGAATTTGTTAACTGGCAAACTGAGGCACAGACATTCCCCCCGATGCATTAGTTATATAATTTGTAATGCTTTTAAGTTGAACAGCAGACCTGCATAATGAAAAGCACTCAGAGACAAACCTTTGTCTTCCTCCCTTTTCTCCAGCACTCCTTTGTGGCCCCTGCAAAGCTGATGATGGGGTATAGGAAGTCAGAGTGAGATGGAGAAACAGGACCAAATTGGCTCCTCCTCGTACTAGTGGTGCCTCTTGTACCACCAGAATGTCTCCTAGTAGAAGGGAAAGCTGTGAAGTGATTTCACCCAATTCCTAGTCCTCAGTGCAGCCTCCCCATGCCTCGTGGCACTTTGTCCTCAAGGCACTCCTGACCCTCCACATAAGCTATTTAGTGGTCACAAAGGAGTGCTGGAGAACAGGAAGATGAGGAGGGTTGACTTTGACAAGGGCAAGATCCAACCCAAAGTCAAGAGGTATAAATAATAAGCTATATGTATATGAAGTTGTACCTAAGATTTGAAACGAAACTACTTCAATTTTGGATCAAGCATAGTCTAAATCTATATAGAGCCATTTCATGTACATGGCATGTTTCATCCTCCTGAACAGCTCCTTAAATCTGTCCTCAAAACACACCTCTTTTCCTGGACCACTAGAGATTAGGCTGTTGTTCTGAAGTTGTATTTTCTATGCTGCAAGTGAACTTTTGACACATTTTGCTACTTTATTTAACTCAGAGGTGTTGAACTCATTTGTTACGAGGGCTGGATCTGACATAAATGCTACTTTGTAGGCTGGACCATGCATGCCATGAAATGTAAGGCCAGGAACAGGAGATATAAACTTTATAAATGACAAAGGGAAACACAATTAATATTATTTTTTATTCAAAATACAAACAAAAGCAATTGATTCCTAGGAGTGAAAACAATTGATTTACTGGGGAATACACAAAAGCCCCAACAAATGTATTGAATCATATGCAAGACTAGGGCTGTGATCAGATTTTTGATCTGTTGCCATTCCCTTACGGATTTAAAATGCACACAGCAACATCTGTCTGTCATGCCCCATTCATTTGAATCCCATTTTCCCCACCCTTTACTGCATGTTTGATACCTTTGAAAGTCTGGCCCTGTTGGTCTGAGCTGGTTCCAAAATGGATTCCCTGTTGTCTGATCACTCTGTTGTGCACCCAAGCTATCAGGCAGGTTTTCCAGCTGCCATTTCTTTATTAGTTAGCAATGTGCACATAACTGCATATTTGCACCTCACTCTCTCTCTCTCCCACTCCCACAGGGGCTGCTCAAAACTTTGTTTTCTTTATAAATACTTTCAAAGGAAAATGCCTCTGTACTTTAGCTTTTTCTGTGCTTTGGGGAAGGGGATTAATTGAAAAGTTTAGAGAGGGAGGATGGCAGTGAGCTACATATCCCAGCAGACTCATCAGTGCTTGTGGGCATGCTCAAAGGACACACCTAAAAATATGGCCAATGGGCTGACTTCTTGGCTGCTGCTGTGTGATCACTCAAGGAAATAAGTTCCACTGTGTTGCAAAACATTCCCCTTTGGTGAAAAGTTCATCACCAAAGGCTCCTATGTACACTGTGCAATCACAGAAACTGAAAAGTGAAGAACAACATCAACAAACAGTTTCTGCAATGGAGGAAACAAGCAGAGGTCAAATCTACATCTGACTTTCCCACTGGAATCATTCTAGTTTCAAAAAACCCCGTCTATACCTGCTTCTAGTTTCCAACCATACTTGTTCTAGTTTAAAAATTACTGTTTACATTTGTTAACTGCCCTCCTGTGGTCAAGCTAGCATTATACTGCTTTAAACAGATCCTGTTGCTTAGTTCTCTTCAGAGACAGGGAGTGAAATTTGAAACCAGCGTGAAATGAGCGTAGGAAAAGACAGCAGTCAAACTACTTCAGAGGGGAGGTGTAAATTGGGCCAGAGTCCCTCAAATATCTCTTTAAGGGCCGCACTATAACTTATTCATAAATAATTTATAGAATCTGGAGTTATTAGTGAAATAGCCATGTTTAATATTGATACCAAATTATTCAGGATGGTGAAAATCAATGCAGACTGCAAGGCACTCCAGAGTTAATGAATGGACAACAAACCAATGGTATAATGGTTAGGGTGTTAGAGCACAACTGGACAGACCCAAGTTCAAATCTGTGGTCAAGCATGAAGTTTACTGAGTGGATACCATCCTATACAATTCTCCCATCTTCAGACTGTTCAAAGGATACCAGACAGCTGGGAAATATGTGGAAAAGGGAACTAAAATGATCAAGGAGTGGGAGAACCTTCCCTATGAGGAATGTCTAAAGTTTGAGGAATGTTTATGTTTGAAAAAAGAAATGACAAAGGGAAGAAACATGACCAAATCTAATAAAATAATGAACAGTGTAAAGAAGATAGAGAGAATTGTGTTGCCTTTCCCATTCCACCAGGGCTCAGCTCAGAGTCACCCAATTAACTTGATTTTTAATATACTCATCAGAAGCAAAAGATAAGACTTTACATAATGCATAATTAACTGATACATTTGACTTTCACAGGCTGAGGTGATGACCACAAACTACAAGCAGTCACAGAAGATAATTCTGTCACCAGCTTTTAGACATGGTAACTACATGTACAGAGGCACTATATCTACTTGAATCCTAGCTTACTTAGAGGTAAACAGCAAAGGAGGGCTATGTCCTTCAGGCCTCCCTTCTGGGTTTTTCCAACAATGCTATGCTTAATGTATCCTTGCCAAATTACCATTACAGCTACAGAAAGCTGAATGTACTATACTATGTAATTTAGAATAGGTCTGCCAAATTTTCTTATAACTTTTTTTTCCAGAGTGGAAGGGGTAGCTTCAGGAAAAGCATAAACATTCCCTTCTCACTGTACTGTTTGCCACCTTTCCAGCTAGTTATTTTCTCAGTCTGTAGTTTAAGTAAACCCCCCCCCCCCCAAAAAAAATAACTTATTGAGATGGTGACATACTGGCAATATGCAAAGTAGGTGCACCATGAATAGTGCATGGCACTGCCAAGTTTTTACAGTGCACACCACTGATTGTAACTAGAACTATCCACCAAATTGGGTCTCCTTTTTTGCTGCCAATGGTGGTAGCAGCAGGATGTAATATCAAATTGTATCAAAATTATGATAAACCTGCACAGGCTTTTCTGAAAAGGATGGACCTATGTTGCTTTCTTAACAGACAGAAACTAGTATAAAGCTAGGATTGCCAATGGCCTGAAGAAAGAAAAAAAGTCCAGTTTGGTGTAGTGGTTAGGAGTGCGGACTCTAATCTGGGAGAACCGGGTTTGATTCCCCAGTCCTTCACATGCAACTGCTGCTATGACCTTGGGTCAGTCCTAAGTTCTTTCAGAGCTGTTCTCTGAAAGGTACTTCTCTCAGAGCTCCCTCAGCCCCACTTACTTCACAGAGTGTCTGTTGTGGGGAGGGAAAGGGATTGTAAGCCGCTCTGAGACTCCTTCATGTAGTGAAGGGCAGGGGATAAATCCAATCCTTCTTCTTTAATAGAAGTTGATCTTTGAAAAGATGAGTGGGTATATATGGAAAAATTACAAATTTCTACAGCTAATAGTAATCTTGTCTCCCTTAAATATAAACTTTTTAGTGAAATATGACGCTGAATCTGACGACATGCTTTAAGAAGACTAGACTATATAGCTAGGTGTTTGAAATTTCAAATACTCACAGAAAACAAGAGTGCTCAAGAATTTCAATACTGTCTATTTTAATAAAAAGAGTTTTTCTGGGGGGCGTAGGTTTTTTACATCTACAGCGGAAGAATATTTTAATTAAAAATCAGAGTCTAACTCAAAGAAACTATGCAGAAGATCAAGGATAATGAATTATCTTCCTGGTAAACCATTAGCTTAAATGTTGAGTCAGCAATAGCAGCTCAAACATACCTGAAGTTTTTTGCTTGTCTAAACACAGTTTTATAAAAAGCTTATCTTTTGAGGCCACTAATTAGGTTAGGATTCCACATGTTTCTTGTTCTCAGAAATATACCACTAATCAAAAGCTCTTGTTTACACAGTAACACTATCTTCTTGAATGACTAAATCCTTCTTATTCAGCCACAATTTATGCCAAAAAACATTCTTGTTAATTAGGTGAGGAGACAGCAAGTCCTCGTTGTCAAACAGATGCACAGCATTCACCCACAGGATTGGGCTACACTACTGCTCAGCATCCAGAGAGCCACCATCACCCCCCAGACAACAATCCCCTCTGCCTGCTCCCCAGTCCTGCCCAAATCCAAACCAAATGTAAGAAAACAAATAATTTGACTTGCTGTGAGCATGAAAAGGGTTATCTGGCTTATTGTTTATCCGGTAAGACATATTAAAGGAGAAGAGACAGGTTTGTCTAGGCATGTGTAACATCACATCATTTTGAAGCAAATATAATCTAATCCAATCCAGTCTGCAATCCTCTGCACACTGACCTAGGAGTAAAATTCATCGGACATAGTGAGGCTTACTTCTGAGTAAACATGCATATGATTGCACTAAATCTGTAGAACACTTTGATCCATTTTAAGTCTACAAACTTCATCATAACACACACACACCCCTGGGCATTTTGTTTTGGGTTTTTTTGCTGAGCAGACAGACTGGTGAAAGATTCTAAGGAACTCCAAAGTTTACTTACTAATATTTTGCATTGTTTTAGTTGGTCTTACAACTATATTGCCCTAACCTGACTCGCTCAGGCTAGCCCAATCTCGTCAGATCTCAGAAGCTAAGCAGGGCTGGCACTGATTCCTAGACATGAAGGAATAGCAGGGTTGCTGTGTAAAAGCAGAAAAAGGCAAACCACCCCTGAATGTCTTGCCTTGAAAGCCCTACTGGGTCACCATAAGTCGACTGCGACTTGATGACAAAAAACACACACATAAAAGACTATATTACTGCTGCTTATTTAATCAGTTTTATAAGGCTCTTATAGAGGAACAAGAAGGATCACAACACAGCAACAGCAACTAGTTGAGTCTAGGCTATGCCCTTATGTGGGCATCGCCATTTTTGAGAAGCAAAGAGCAGCAGTCAATTGCCCTTGAACCTTTTCAAAGTGTTAGGTTTCTGGTGCTACATACCAGTACGTGATACTGCCGTTTTGTCTGAACAGGGCAATGTGTGTATTTTGTAGCTTCCTAACCTGTGAACACACATCCCTGAAAAGCTGGTTTTTTTTAAGTAGTGTGGATGAAGCTGCAAAATACATGTACTGCCCTTTTCAGACAAAATATTGGTCACATATATTAAATGGTCACATGTAGAGCTCTTTCCTGCCATGCACAATCATAGCACTGAGTTTTGTAACATTCTGAAAGAGATTTTTTAATGCAGAAAAATGGGTTTTCTTGCAGGATGTTCTATTAACATTCTGCCACTGGGGTATTTGTGTGTGGGGGGGGCAGCTTTGCTCTTGAATGCCATTATTCATCTTCTGGAAAGTACTGGCAAATAATTTCTTGCTAAAGCACCAAGAGCACACAGGCCTCTCAGGAATTTTGTCCCCTCAGTCCTCCATCTTGGTGGCCCTGCCTTGAGATTCTCTTAGGCCAGAACTACTCATGACACTGGATATGACACTGCTTCTGAAAATGGTAGCCATGTGTCACGTTCCCTTCTCGGCTTGTACCATTTAGTCAAACTTTGTTTCTCAGCCTCAGCCAATGAGGATGAGGAATGTGAGGAAGCACAAACAGTACAACCTTGTCTTAAAGATGCCACTTTGGGCAGCAGCCAAGTGTCCAGCATCACAAATCATTCCACCCTTAAAGCTTTCTAAGATGATTTCTTTAAGTGCAACAACATTTTCACAGAACAGGCTTATATTAGCTGGATTCTGAAAGGCCAGTCAACTTACTTGGTCTACCCCATTTTCTCTGTAGGAAAAAAGCTTCCATCCCTTCTTGTCAACAATCTGTTTGCTGAGGTATATGTGTTTTTGCTTAATTACCTGTCTTACCAGCGAAATATGTATATGAGTTCCAGTCCACTGGTGATTATAGTTGCCTTATGATTACAGTTTCAAAACCTGATTTGCATACTCTTTGTGGTTGGTTAAACTTTACAGTCCTCTGTATCATAGATTTAAAAGCCCACACTGCTAGTCGGACAAACTTTCATCTTGTAGGAACTCTTAAACAGGTGTAGTGGTTAAGACCAGAGGACTCTAACCTGGAGAACCGGGTTTGATTCCCCACACTGCCTCCACATGCAGCCAGCCAAATGATCTTGGGTCAGTCACAGTTCTCTCAGAACTGTTCTCTCAAGACCAGTTCTCCCAGAGCTCTCTCAACCACACCTACCTCATAGGGTGTCTGTTGTGGGCAGAGGAAGGGAAGGAGATTGTAAGCTCCTCTGAGACTCCAAGTGAAGGAGTAAATGCTCCTCCCCCTCCTTCTTCCTCAGTTACTTATGCATTTTGACCCTAATTAGCCCTTCCTGGCAACTAATTCCCCTCCCTTCCTTTGAGGAAATGTGTTTCAATGTTTCTGAAGAAGTAAGTGTGCATATACACATGCTCAGTCTCTCAGCTCTCGCTTATACTCAGAATTGAACTTTGTTGGTCTTGGAGGTGCCATTGAACAGTTCCCACATCTGTTTGTTAGCGCTTGTATTTGTATGGTAATTTACTGATATTCACAGATCTTACCAACTGCTTTGATCCAAGCTCAGCTATAATTGCCCAGTTTTTACTTATGCATCTTGACTGTAACTAGCCTTTTCTGGCAACTAACCTCCCCCCCCCCCATATGTAATGGTTGATGAATTCCCTTTTCACTGTTATCTGAATGAGTGTGTGTGCACACAAAAGCTTATACCCAGAATAAAGCTTGGTTGGTCTTAAAGATGCCACTGGACTCAAACTTTGTTCTGCTGCTTCAGACCAACATGGCTACCCACCAGAATCAACCCAAGTCATGTATGTTATGGCAGATTATTGGTAAAGACTACAGCATTGTCCTCACTGTATAAATCATTTACGGTACAAAAGGAGAGTTCCTAGTACATTGTTCAAGAACAGCAGGGGTCTGTTGGGGCTGGAGCAAAGTGGAGCGCCGCTCCGCCAGTGAAGATGCTGGGGGGCGGGCACATTACGAAGCCCCACCCCCAGCAGGGCCGCCGCTGGGTTGGACCCCCTCCCACTTCCCCCCGCTCAATGTCCCTGAGCTGGTGGCAGGCTGCCGGCCGGGGAAAGAAACTCCCTCCCACGCACCCCCGCTCAATGTCCCCGACATTGGGGGAACCCCCCCACAATCAACATCCCGAGCCGGCGGCAGGCTGCCGGCCTGAGAAGGAGCCCCCATCACCCCATCACCATTCCTGGGTGGGGGGGGCGAGGGAGGGAGGGAGGGAGGGAAAAGCTGGGCCCCAGTGCCCAAGCAAGAGGGGGGGAGAGAAGCACCGTGTCTGTCTGTTTCTTTCTTTCTTTCTTTCTTTCTTTCTTTCTTTCTTTCTTTCTTTCTTTCTTTCTTTCTTTCTTTCTTTCTTCTCTCTCTCCCCCACCTACCTACCTACTTACCTTCCTTCCTGTTCCTTTCATCCCTCTCTCCCTCTCTCCCTCTCTCCCTTTCTTTCTTTCTTTCTTTCTTTCTTTCTTTCTTTCTTTCTTTCTCTTTCTTTCTTTCTTTCTTTCTCCCCCACCTACCTACCTACCTTCCTGTTCTTTCCTTCCTTCCTTCTCTCTCTCTCTCCCCCACCTACCTACCTACCTTCCTGTTCTTCTCTCTCTCTCCCCCCACCTACCTACCTACCTTCCTGTTCCTTCCTTCCTTCCTTTTCTTCTCTCTCTCTCTCCCCCACCTACCTACCTACCTTCCTTCCTGTTCCTTTCCTTCCTTCCCCCCTCCCTCCCTTTCTTTCTTCTAACACCCTTCCGGTGACATCAGGGGGTGTGACATATGCAAATAAGTTATGCTAATGAGCTCCTGCACCTCTTTTTTTATGAAAGGACCCCTGAAGAACAGATTCAAACCATTCCTTAATGTAAATGGGTTTGAGAGAAACCTAGAAGAAGAGAAAACAAAAGCTAAGTTTCTGTTAATCTAATTTTTTTTTAATGTTGTGTACTTGAATAAAGGTATACTCTCAAAAACTAGAAGTCCATATAATGATACCCTTGAAGAATCTTTTCCAAGAAATCATGATGACAGAAGAAATACCAGAAACATGGAAACTGGCATTAATCTCATTAATACATAAATCAAATACCCAGGAAGAAGAAATCAAAAACTATAGACCAATATCATTATTGAATTCTGATTACAAGATTTTTGCAACAATAGTTGCAAATGAATGAATGAAAAAGGTGCTTACTCAGGTCATACATCAAGATCAGGAAGAAGAATATAAATTATTAGCATTTGCGGATGATCTTGTGTTTATTGCAGAAGACCCAGTTAATTCGGCTACACACTTGATAGAGTCAATACATGAGTACGGCCTAACAGCAGGCTTGAAAGTAAATTATCAAAAGACACACATGATTACCAAAAACTGTACACCAAAACAGACAGAAAAAATTCAAAAAACTGTTAATATAGAGGTGGTAAAGAAAGTCAAATACTTAGGAATAACAGTTTCTGACAGAAATACGACACTTGTCGAGGATAACTATAGTAAACTGATTAAAGATATTCAAAAAGATATAATAAGATGGAATAATTTGAAACTCTCTTTTATGGGGAAAATTTCTGTGGTTAAAATGAATATTTTACCTAGAATCCTATTTGTTATACAAAATTTACCAATATTAAGAAATATGAAATATCTAGATGAATTGGGTAGAATTTGCAGTAAATTTATTTTGAACAACAAAAGACCCAGAATTAGACTGAAAATATTATAAGAGAAAAAAGAAAAGAGGTGGATTTAGTTTTCCCAATTGGGTGCTCTACTATAGAGCTGCTGCATTGGTATGGATAAGGGAATAGATCACGTTAGAAAATACAAGATTATTAAAATTGGAGGGATATAATTTACCAATGGGATGGCATGCTTATATTTATTATGAGAAAGAAAAAATACATTCAATATTTAACCAACATATGATAAGGGGAGCCCTAATGAAAATATGAAGTTTGATAAAAATAAGATATTACGATAAGGTTCCAAAATGGGTCTCACCTATAGAAGTGGTAACCAAACCTTCATTGATAGCCAAATTGAAAATAATAACATACGAAACTTTACTAGATAAAAATAACAAACTGAAACTAGAAGAAAATTGTATATGGGAAAACTTAAATCTGACGTGGTGGAAAAAAATGCAAATTAAATCAAGGCTTAATAAGGATCGTAAAGCTGGGTTCCAGAAAGGACAGAATGAATTAGATAAAATATGGTTATCCTCGAGTGATAAGTTGATACAGAAACTGTATAACCTGTTATTAGAAGACTACATGTTGGATGAACAGGTTAAGGCAACTATGATTCTATGGATGAAAGACTTTGGTCATAGCATCGAGATAGATCACTGGACTAGAACTTAGAAAACCTTAAAGTTCATGAGAGCAGTACCGTATAAAGAAAATATTTTGAAGATGTTCCACAGATGGCACTGGACACCAGATAAAATTGCAAAATGTTATCAAAATGCATCTAACATCTGTTGGAAATGCAAGAATAAAGTGGGAACGTACTATCATGTATAGTGGGAATGTAAAAAAATCCAAAAGTACTGGCAGGAAATATAATGAAATATGAAATTACAGGTATAAGGACACAATTTACTCCAGAAATTTTTCTACTAAATATGCTCATAGAAGATTATGATAAAGAAAAGAGATACCTTATAGTGTATATACTAACGGCGGCTAGAATATTGGTGGCTAAGAATTGGAAAGGTGAAATGTTACCCTCAAGGGAGGAGTTAATACAAAGATTACTAGAAGTGGCTGAAATGGACAGATTGAATCTATTACTACAGGGGAAAGATCTTGAAACATTTATAAAAAGATGGAATATATTCTATATATGGCTAGGTTGTAACAAGAAAAAACAGACTTGAAATAATATATGTACATGTAACTTAAGTCTTGAGGCAGCGGCTTGTAGGGGCTCTGCCTTAGATATGGAAAAGTGTAATACATGTAAAGACACGATTTAGAGCTAAGTGTAACGGAGTTGATTTTCTTTGTTATAAATGATATATGAATGTCTTTTAAGGTGATTGTTGTAACTCTTAGAAAATGAAAATACATTTTTAAAAAAATAAAGGTATACTGGAAAGATGGAGAGGAGGGATAAGAAACCGTTAAGTACACTCTTGGTAATGATTCCACTGTCAAGAAACACAATTATTGCTCACTGAGGTTTTCATCCCTAGGATAAGCGAAAGAGAAAATTAAGAGCCCTAGGTCAGAAGAGGAGGGAAAACCTAACTGATATGTGATCATACTTGCCAAGCGAAGAAGAAGCAGAGAACAACTAGCCATTCGGTACATCTTGCTGTTAGCCCAGGGGAAGAGGTATTATGTCCCTGGGAAATTTTGGTGGGGGCTTAAGCCCAACCTCCTGAGGCATTTTATGAATGATTTAAAATGTATGAACTACTTCAAGGGCCTAGCAGCAAGCTAACAAATAGAGTAGGATCAGCTATCCATTTTTAGGCTTACTTTTGTTTTATATTGTTCCCTTTTCAAATTCTGAGGCACACTGCTGTTATAAATAAATACCATACAAGTAAGGATGAAAAGATGAAATGATTTTCACTTACTAGGATAAGGCTATGTTTCTCTTCCTTAGACATATGGGTTCCCATGTTTTCTTTGCCAATTTCAGTCTTTTGTTCTTCGTCCCCATCTGGGTGTCATGTTCCTGCAGAGAGGATTCTTTAGTCTACCCACTGACACATTGATCTGTTGACTTTTTCTGTTAAGGATGTTTTGCTTTCCTCCTTCATGCCAGGATTGAAATTCAAGATGCTTCTGGAGTGAGTAAAGGAACAGCCTCATGACAAGCACAGCAATGGAGCAATGTACTTAACTTTGCTTGAAATCATTGTGTGTGAGACTTCCTGGATAAATTCACCCCATGCAAAGGATCTTAATGAAGACTTTCTTTATTGGGGGAATTTCTTCGGGGTACACTTGCTGAGTTAGTAATGGATTTGAACAATAGTGTTAGGATAGATATAGTGAGTTCAAACTTGTGTTGTCACAAAGGCTCCCCCAATCACCGCCCCGGGACAAAACCCGCCAAAAAGTGTTCCCAGGCTAAAAAGCAGGAAGACATTAATAGTTGACACCTGCAAGAGAAACAAAAACACGAAACATTTCTGTGTGAAGTTATCAGTAGCCTTGGACTGAGATAACAACCCTGTCAAGCAAGCAAGGGAAAGGGAATACATTCCAGCTGGAGGGGTGGGTGGGAGTGGAGTTGTTTCACTTAGCCCAGCAGATCCCAGCTCCCGCCCTGGAGAGTGGCAGGATTACCTGACATTGTGTTGCATATATAATGATTTTATGTTCTTAATATTATTAAATTCACTTGCCTGATGGTAGGATTTTACTACTTCTGCATTTCTTAATCACTCTTGGGCATACTTCTGGGCTATCACACACAAACTCTATAATGAAAAAACGTACTTGGATGAATATTAATTCTGAACCTGAGGTATACATTCATTATTTCCCTTAGCTGTAGCTTCCTGCAACGCTCATCTTTGAGTTCCTCTTTTCTCTTCTCTTCCAAATTACTACCTCCTGTCCTGCTTTCTTTTATTGGCCATTTGCTTCTTTCATACTTCCTTTTCTAAACCACTTGCTTCCTCCATGTCTTTCCCTACTCCATCTGTTTTGGTCCACTGAATCGTCTGCAACCTGCTTGCTTTCCCCCATTTTCTTCTGTCTTGCACAGCTACAGCAGAATTTGTGCTATAAAATTCACTAAATTCCTTTGGCTAGTTTTAGAGCTAGCAAACAAATGAAAGCTTTTAAATTGACTCTACCAGTTAAAGCACTAAGGACATATAAAAGAGGATGATAATCTTTTATCATTAAAAACTTCAAAATATGTCAAAGCAAGAGCTCAACAAAGAGCCAGTACAAGAAAGCCTATTTGTATAACTGCAAATATACAACAGAACATCACTGATAATTGATGTTGATTAATAATCCATCAAGCTCTGCCCTGGGATAGCCCAGGCAAACCTGATTTCGTCTGATCTTGTATGTTAAGCAGGATTCACTGTGCTTAGTACTTGGATGAAAGACTTCCTTGGAATACATCAGGAGGACAGGGGCAGGCTTTATTCAGCCACCTCTCTAAATATCCTCCAGGCTCTCAGTAGGGGTCAGTCACCAGAGGTCAACAACATGACTTCCAGGTGCAGACACGCACACACATAAACACAAAATAATAATCCATCGCTTCCTTAGCAGTAACACTGGGTTGTTATAAATCCTTATTAGGAAGTGACACACATGAGGTCTCACAATGTCAAAAATATACACAGGAGCACCTGCACGGTTGTTTTTGTGCACTGGCACAAATCTGCACGGTTCACATTGGATTCGTTTCCTTGAACTACCATTTCCCTTTCTCTGAAGCATCTCTGAGAAACCCAGGTCCTATAAAAATCTTTGCCTGCTATTCCTGTCATGTATATGTTATTGTAATTTATTCTAGTTTCCCAACTACCTCTCTAGTATTCTTTAATTTCTTCTTAAGGCACATCAACCTCTGCTTGGGCTGCAGAAACTCCATGGATTATCAGTCAACATGTCACTAAATACTAGTGTTTAACACAAGATAAAGTTACAGTTGATCCTGTACTGAGCCACATCTGGCTGTAAAGCCAATGGTTGTAGATCCCTGGCATAGAAATTAGCATTGATGATAAATGTTGATGACGACGACAATCCAAATGTACAATGCAATATTTAAACACTGAGTAAAAAGAAAACTAGTTTTCAAACTAAATGCTACAAAAGGAGAGAACATTAAAGTTCAACAGACCAAATTTCTGACCAAATATCAGAGAACTTCAATTATAATTCTGATTTCTTAGACGGCTGGCTTTCTTTTTTTGAATTTACTGAGGGAAATGAAAAATTAAAGAAGATCCCTTCAAAATATAAGAATGATTACAGTTTTATATCTTATTGCTTCTGTTTTTTGTTTTATTGTTCTTTCAAATGTATACAAATGCAATGTATTATTATATGTTTTGTAATATTACTTCAAAAATTCAAAATAAAGTTTCCCAAAAAAGTCAACTGATATTAACATTAAAGCCAGACACACCACTGTAACTACATCCTTATGTCTTGCACTCTAAAAAGGGCAGCTGTGTAAAATGAAAATTGAATGATTACATATTTATTTATTTATTTATAATCCACTTTTCAAACAACAATGAACAGACAAAGACTCCTGCACTCAGACTGTTGAACTAAAAAGACAAGAGCCTAGCATTGCCAAGCTCCAGGTGGGGTCTAGACTGATCTCTAAAAATTACAACCAGACTACAGAGATCAGTTTCCCTGGGAGAAATGGCAGATATGGAGGGTTGCACTACATCCATGTTGAGCTCCCTCAGCTTCTCAAACTCCCCCCTACTCAGGGTTCACCCCCAAATTTCCAGGAACTTCCCAAGCTGGAGTTTTCAACACTCCAAGAGCCATAAGGAAAGAAGCAGGGAAAGCCAGAGAACAGAGATCATCTGAGACTGTTCGCTTTTATATTCTGATGGGACCAAGCTGATGTCCTCTTATTGTTGTTCTTCCTAGGAGGAAGGATACCATACAAGCAAGGAGGTATCCATAGGAGGGAAGTTTCAACATAACCACTTGACCAAAGGGTCCAAAAAGTACAGTGTGCCCTTTGGCCTCTCTACACAAGCATGGAGGTCTCAGGTACATTGTGTAATTAGTTTGGTGACAAAAACACATAAGTTGTCCTATTGGATTATACCACTGATCCATCTAGTCCATCATCCGATCTTACATGGTGGCCAACCATTGGACCTGGAGGCCAACAAACAGGGCAGAGATGAGTATCCTATATATATAATTCCCTTACGTATTGGCCATTTCCAGCTCTCCCATTGGTTGTGCAGCGCGCTCCATCAGCCATTCACCCATCAACCGCCACTCAAGAGTAATCGCGTGACATCGGCTGTGTGCTGAGTCTGCTCCTCTCCCCCGCCCACTACCAGCCTGGACATTCTTCCCTCAGAATTAACTGCCAAACCAGCTGTCTCTCCTGACAAAGACACTTTGCCTGTGGCTGGACCAACCTCCTGTTGTGCGGCTGACTTTCCCCTAGGGTTGCCAACTCCAGGTGGGACCCAGATGACAGAGATCAGTTTCCCTGGAGAAAATGGCTGCTTTGAAGGGTAGACCCTATGGTATTACTCTCTACTGAGTCCTTTCCCTCCCCAAACGCTGTCCTCCAGAGAATCCACACCCCAGAACTTCAGGTGTTTCCCTACTCAGAGCTGGCAACGCTTTTTTCTCATCAGTGCCTGTTGCTAAGCAATCAAGCTTGGTTCTGTCAGTAAAAGATTGGGGGAGACCCTTTCTATGCCTATTTTAGCCTTTGGGAGAAAACTCATTTGGGCCCGTCATGACTAGGGTTGCCAGCTCCAGGTTGGGAAATTCCTGGAGATTTGAGGGGTGGAGCCTGGAAAGGGTGGGGTCTGAGGAGGGGTGGGACCTCAGACAGACTCCACCCTCCAAACCAGCCATTTCCTCCTAGGGAACCATTTTTGCCAATCTCAGGGGAGGGCTGGAGATCACTCAGAATTACAACTGCTCTTCAGGTAGCAGAGATCAGTTCCTCTGGAGAAAATGGTGGACTCTGTGTCATTATATCTTGCTGAGGTCACCAGAGCAAATTGATGCTGAGTACCCAAGGCCAAGGCAATCGCCCAGAGCCTCTTTCTAGAGCCCGTTGTATTTATTCCACAATGGGCCTTATTCCTAGTTTTTAATAAATCACCATCACTACTACTTTGCTTGTCAAGAAAGTTATATATTTGAAGCTTACAACAGCATTCTCATGGCTGTTTTCATCTCCCTGATAGTATAAACTGAGTATTAAATTAATCATGGCCTGATTATGTTCATAAAATAATGGGATATAATACTAATCTTCTCTAATCAAATGAGAAGTAAAGAATTTGTTTCAGAACAAAGCCCAGAATTATCACAGGGCAAATTCTTCTAGGTGTTTAAAAGACAGTTTTTCACAATCTTGTTTCTAAAAAGATTCCATTGCAGTGGATGATTTAACTTACAACTATAGTCAGAATAATCACAGCCAGTAAGTGCATGGAATGGGGGGTGGGATTGTATCTGATGGCTTATCTCCCTTCATGTGTTCAGCTGAATCTGCCTGTACAACGTACATGTGTACAAACTGTCCACTTGCTCTTGTACCATGAAAAATCTAGGACCCAGTGCCCATGAACAGAACCAATCCACATACATTGCTTATTTATTTGATTGATATTATTTATAGTCCACCTTTCTCACTGGGACTCAAGGCAGATTACACAGGGTGCGTCAATACAGTGAACAGGATGAGACATTAAACGAACAATGAAATAGGATTGTAGAAGTGTGGAACCAACCAGAAATCTAAAAAAAACACCCAGAACTGAAGCAAAGCATAAGTATCCCATGATATCTTAAACAGTGCCAAAATTACATACTAGTGTTGGAAGCCAACACTCAGCCCTGACTTGACTCCACCCTGGCCACCCAAACCACAGATGGCTTGGAGCCTGACTCACCTGTGCAAGGAGGACTGGGAGAGGGATACAGGCAGAATGCTCTGACCCAGCTGAGAAAAAGGCCACAGGCAGTGGCGGGTAGGGTTTGGCCAGAAGGCAAGGGTGAGCCCAGACTTGGGAAGGACAGGATAGGAGAGAGTAAGAGGCAGCCCTGAGCAGTACAAGGAAAGAGGTGGGGGAGGCCTCCTTTTCCTTTTATGGACTTCCAGACAGAGCTGGTGCCAGGGTTTTTTTGCACACTAGGCTTCTGGCACTGTCCCCTCCATGCGCTCACCAATTTTCAAACATAAGTGCATTTTAGGAAGAATGGAAAACACAAAATTTGAAATTGCTAATTTCTTTTTTTTTAATTGTGAGAACAAGTAACAAAAAGTCTGATTTTCTCTCTCAAACAAAAACAAATCACAAACGATTTTGAAAAATCCTGTTAACTGTAATGTTGAAATTTAAGTCTCTTTAATTTTTCCATTTCAGGCACATCAGAATCTCATTTTGCATGCCATTTTCTTTAGCAAATGTTGTCACCAGTTCCTTCAGGTCAAGCGCTGATGCTTCAGCATGTTCAATTGGAATAGTTGCCAAACCAAGTAGTCTCTTCTGCAGCATTGTCGAGTGTATGAGTGTTTTTATAAGTTTTAGTTTTGAGAAGCTGTGTTTACCACTTGCCACTGATGCTGGAAGAAGAAAAAGAAGAAGAAGAAGAAGAGATTGGATTTATACCCTGCCCTTCACTACCCAAAGGAGTCTCAGAGCAGCTTACAATCTCCTTTCCCTTCTCCTCCCCACAACAGACAGCCTGTGAAGTAGGTGGGTCTGAGAGAGCTCTGACAGAAATCGCTCAAGAACAGCTGTGCCAGAACTATGGCTTGCCCAAGGTCATCCAGCAGGTGCAAGTGGAGAAGTGGGGGATCAAACCTGGTTCTCCCAGATTAGTCTGCACGCTAACCACTGGAAGTATGAGAAGGATCCTTAGAGCAACAGAAACATTAGGCACACTATCCTGGAGTTTTTGTTGAAGTATGAAGATTTTAAGTATTGAGCAGGAGGCGATGAATTCAAACAAACAGGCTTTTATTCAGTGACATTGTTCAGCTCAAAAGACAGCTCTATGAGAGCAGCACTTTCATTTATACTGTTCCAACACATAACTTTCAACAATGTAACTATATACAAGCAATAATATTGCACCCAAGCAGGGCTCAGTGATTGGGTATCTAGATTGGCTTCAGGACCAATGGGAGTCTTTATTAATCAGCCAATAGGAATTGGAGCTTTAGGATACCAGAGCCCTTTTCAAGCTATTACTGCTTCATATTCTAAACAAACACAACAGAAGAGAAGTACTCTTTGTGGTGGCATAGACTTTAGAAGTCTTCAAGCTACTGCTTGCAGTTCACAACACAGATCTTCAGCATCGAAATCTTTGTTTCCATCAATGCTTGTTCCAAATTCTTGCAGACCTTATGTACATCTTCAGTGCATTTTTTGTTAATGCTGTATATATCATACAGGAAGCCAAAGAGGGAATTATAGTGTTGTAGTTGTTGGAATCTTTCTTCAACTAATTGTATGGCCACATCTAAGACAGCATAATAGAAATTCACTTTGAATTTTTGCTTTGGATCTTGTGGTGCCTCTTCTGGGGCCTCATACACACACTGCCTTATTTCTCCATTGTTTTTGTTCTGTCTCAAAGTTTGGTAGTATTTCTAGCTCTTTTGCAATCTCAGTAACATCTATCAAAATTTGTTCAAAAACCTCATCACACCTACAGCTCACAAGGTAGCTTTTGGTTACTTGTAATTGGCTTGTAGCTAAATTTAAATCAGCTTCCTTATTTTGTAGCAGCTTGCTTGTCAGATTAATTTCAAAAAGGATGTTTTACCATGTAACAAGGGATATCACAAACTTGGACTTACTAATTGCATCAGCAAGAGCCTTAGCTTCAACTTGAAAATCACTTGCGGATGATTTTTGTAGGCTTGGGTGATGGCACATCCTTAAAGAGAGTGACATCTGTTTAAATCCATCAGTAATGCCTGATGTCAGGTACACTGATGCCATGCACTTAAAAATACTGCTCGGAGCTCTTTTTAAAACATTTTAAACAGAGAACAGAGTTTTACAATAGAAAGCAGCATTTGCTGTAATTTAGTTCCTTAACTCTGCTAATGTTGCTCTGTTAATGAAATTAACTTGCTATATGGACACTGTTTGATGCTAAATGTTTACTTGGACCAATCAACTTTTTACATCTAAAATAGTCTTTCAAAGGTCCCCAATAACCCCAGCTAACAGGATTTCCCCATTGGTTTACTTTCGCAGAATTCCAAAAATGCCCATATAGCCAATACATCAAATTAAAGTGGTACTCTCCCCTCCACACCCCAAAGTTATGGACATGATGTTAACACCTATACTCATTAAAACATGCAAATAAAACACACAGTTTCAGGAAACATAGATTAAACTATCATAAAAAAGGAACCTATATTTGGAGGGGATCTCCCTACCTTTATGACATTTCATTCTCTCCAAATAAGAACTAAGAGGCATCTACTTGTCCCAAAAGTGAGGCAACTTGGAATCGGAATCACTCAAAGGTTTCCGAGTGTTGCCAACCTCCAGATGGGGACCTGGAGATCTCTCAGAATTATAATGGAACTCCACGCAACAGAGATCTGCCCCGGCCCCTCTGCTAGAAATGGCTGCTTTCCAGGGTGGAGTCTATGTCATCATATCCAGCTGAGGCCTCTCCCCTCCCCAAACCTTCCTCCTCAGACTCCACCACAAAATCTACAGTAATCTCCTGGAGATGGCAACCTCAGCTCAGGCCTGACCCTAATGAGGCCCCCCTCAAGGACAAAATCAGTAAAAGCCAGCCTGGAATAAGGTGGTTGCCTAGCAACCGCCACTGAGAGAATCCTTTGCTTAAAGCTACAGGTCATTTTAAGATTTTTTTAAAGCCCCCAATGTATTTCGGTTAGATTTCAGATTTTTCTGCCAACCTGGGCCCTTTTCAGGTTTGTAGAAAGATCTGTTTTGCCTGTTCACAGCTCTAGTAATTAGATTTAAATATCCAAAGATTTTCCCACTTTGCTGATACCGTATAAGGTACACCACTCTGCTGCACTTGCCCACCACTTGTTCAAACTGGGGGAGAACGTTTTCTTTCAAAAAGCAAACAAGCTTCTCTGTTTTGGAAGTAGTTTGCCACACTACTATTTGAGGAATACAAACATAAAGATCCTTTGGACTTTCAGAGAATATAAATCACTGAAGTCATAAAATAAAATAAAATTGATCCATCATAATCAAATATTTTTTTATTTCATCTATTGCAAATTTAACAAATAAGAACCTTTTAAATAAAAAAAGCAAACAAGCTTTATAGGTACTTTACAATAGAAGAATGGGAGGTTACACAGACCATTTTGTAACATTAGTAATGCCAGATAGGTATAGTGTGGAGCATGTAAAAATACTGGTATTAGCCCTTTTAAAAATATTCAAAATGGAGAACAGAGTTTTACAATAGCAACTGGCACCTGCGGTATTTTAGTTCCTCAACCCTGCTAATGTTTCTCTATTAAAGTGATTAACTTGCTACAATGTCATTTTATATTACCCATTTATTTTGAATGGACATTTTAGATGTAAAAAGTCGATTGTCAAAGGTCCCCGATAATCTCAGTGTGAAGCAAAAGTCCCTATAGAGGGTTAACTTGTCTAACAACCGAGTCATCCTCCTTTCAGCACAGCTGGCCTTTGCTCAAGATTACGCAGGTACTGATTAACAAGGGAGTGCAGCTGAGCCTTTTTTAGTAATTAAGAAAGGGATGGTTCATTCAACCAGGAGGTCTTCAGAGTGATACAACTTTCCTTGATCTAGATCTATTTTCAAGCCACCTAGAACCTGTGCCAACTTAAAGGTAGAATTATTTGTTTTCTTTCTGTGCTTCTGCAGTGTGTTACTGGATTTTAGGTTTGATTTTAAAACCTCCTTTGTAATTAAATTTTGATTTTAAACCTTAAAAAATTAGTCTGTATGTGATTTGATCCCTGGTGAACTCACGGGGGCACCTCGCTATCTTGACATGGTGGCAGCGGTGGGATCAGGGTCTTATGCACATATATGAATAAATCCAGCACACTCTTCAGGAGTACAGAGTGTTTGTTATTTTATTAAGTTAGGAATG
Organism: Lepidodactylus listeri; assembly: GCA_029233225.1. NCBI lineage: Eukaryota > Metazoa > Chordata > Lepidosauria > Squamata > Gekkonidae > Lepidodactylus > Lepidodactylus listeri. The sequence goes on along the minus strand of JARCFY010000006.1, from coordinate 73,703,331 downwards.
GAACAAATAGGTCAGGAGGCACTGAGTGTGTTGAATGGTGGTGCAGAAATTGAAGTGATTCTGCAAGAATGTGAAGAGGAAAAGGTGGAGATTGTAGTATACTCTGGAGAAAAACCAGACTCCTCTGAGGTCAGACAAAACCTTCGGTGTAGAAGTCGTGAACAGTGTGGAGCAGTTGGGCACACACAGAGGACTTGTAACCGAGAGTCTGAAAGGAGTCTGGGGATGAGAAGAGAGGAGACTGAAGCTGCAGGAGTTCAGTCAGATGGTTTGAAAGACCTAATTAAAGCATTTTTGGAGTTACAAACTCAGCAGATTAACTTAATGAATCAACATCAAGGACAGAGTTGGGAGAAGAAAAAATTCCCTGTCTTTCATGAGGGTCAAGATCCAATGCGTTATTTTGCAAGCTTTGAATCTGCTTGTGTGGATTATAAAGTGCCAGAACAGGAGTACTTAGGGTTATTACGGGCTCATGTGCATGGAGAACTGGGAAATCTGATGGGTGAGTTGCCAGTTGGATTTCGAGACTATTATGAATTTAAGAAGTTAGCTCGACAACGTTTGGGCTTATCTGAGGAACAGTTGAGACTGCAATTTCGAAAAGCATGCTTGGAGTCTAAAGAAACTTATGTTGCATTTGCAAGGCTTGCCTTTTGCAGCAGCTTATCAAGATGATGTTGCCATCTATAGTGCTTCATGGGGGGAACATTTGGGACACATACGTCAGGTCCTACAAAGAATACAGCAGGCCGGACTTACAATAAAGGCTGCTAAATGTCAATTGGGATGCAATCAAGTGATGTATTTAGGACATATAGTGGGGTCAAGGAGTATGAAACCTCAGGAAGCCAAAGTTGCTACTATTAAGAAATGGCCTCAACCTCGCACCAAGAAGGAAGTGCAGTCATTCCTTGGGCTAGTCAGCTTTTACAGAAGATATATTGAGGGGTTCAGCACATTGGCTTCTCCCTTGACTGATCTATGCAGGAAGAAGGCTCCCCTTAACGTGGTCTGGACCCTTGAATGCCAACAGGTGTTCAATGCATTAAAGGAGCGTTTGGCCCAGGCTCCTGTTATGATTCCCCCTGACTACACAAAACCTTTTGTAGTAAGGACAGATGCCTCTGAAAGAGGTCTTGGAGCAGCCCTGCTTCAAAAGGATGAAGACGGGGAGTTCCATCCCGTTGTATACATAAGTCGCAAGCTTTTGTCTCGGGAGCAAGCGTATTCCACCATAGAAAAGGAAGGTTTGGCCTTGGTATGGGCTCTTACGAAATTGAAACCGTATTTAAGTGGAGTTAAGTTTGTGGTTGAAACCGATCATAATCCATTGTCATTCATTCACAGGATGAAGGGGAATAATGCCCGGATTTTAAGATGGGCATTAAGCCTGCAAGATCTTGAGTTTCAGGTGGTCCACATCCCTGGGAGTCAAAACGTCTTGGCTGACAGTTTGTCTCGACAGGGAGGGGAATGAAAGTGTCAAATAGGATGTATGATGTCAATATGATCTGTATTATAATTATTATGTTGAGGCTTCCTTTTGCTTATGAAATGTAATAGCTTCAACTATGGCTTGTCCCATAAGTCTCAGCTTTTCGGGGGGCATGTGAAGCAAAAGTCCCTATAGAGGGTTAACTTGTCTAACAACCGAGTCATCCTCCTTTCAGCACAGCTGGCCTTCTGCTCAAGATTACGCAGGTACTGATTAACAAGGGAGTGCAGCTGAGCCTTTTTTAGTAATTAAAAAAGGGACGGTTCATTCAACCAGGAGGTCTTCAGAGTGATACAACTTTCCTCGATCTAGATCTATTTTCAAGCCACCTAGAACCTGTGCCAACTTAAAGGTAGAATTATTTGTTTTCTTTCTGTGCTTCTGCAGTGTGTTACTGGATTTTAGGTTTGATTTTAAAACCTCCTTTGTAATTAAATTTTGATTTTAAACCTTAAAAAATTAGTCTGTATGTGATTTGATCCCTGGTGATCTCACGGGGGCGCCTTGCTATCTTGACACTCAGCTACTAGGATTTGTCCATTACTTTAGGTGGGAGTAAAAATGATCTGGCCAATATACCCAGCCACATTTCATGAGAGAAACTTCATTACTTGCTGTATGTAATACGTATTAGCAGGGGAATAAATTTTTTGACTTCCCGGGGTGGGGGCTCTTGCACGTGCTGGGACAATGTCCCTGCTGCTGCTGCTGCAAGAGCCTCCCCACTCCGGCCTGCCCGGCCAGCTGGCCGGCTCCTCTGAACCCACTCGCTCCCTCGTTCCCTCCCTCCCAGGGCCATCTGGGGACTGCCCAGCATGATGATGTCACTTTCGGGTGACATCATCACACTGGGCAGATCCCCAGATGGCCCCGGGAGGGAGGGAGTGGGTTCAGGGGAGGGGAGCTGGCGGGCTGGGCAGGCAGGTGGCTCTTGCAGTGGCAGTGGTGAGCGGGTGGGCCTAGCAAGGGAACACGGGGAGGCACAGTGGCAGCGGCGGGCAGGCGCCCCATTTTGCCGGGGGGGCTCAGTCCCCCCTGGGAAACTTCAGGGGTGGCCTGAGCCCCCAAGCCCCCCGTAGTTTATGCCTATGGGTATTAGTGAAACCAGTGGCAACCCCAGCCCGAGGGGTCCCACTCAAGTCATACAACCAAGTAACCCCCTCCAGAATGGCAGGGTCCCCACAAGAGCCAGTGTGCGGCAACTCCTCCCTCCCTTTAGTCAAGAAAGTAGTGGAGAGAGACAGCAAAACAGAAAATGACTTTGTTTTGTTACCGCCCATCCCTCCAAGTGCTTTTCATTCATTCATCTAAGCAGCTTTCTGAACAGTCCAGTGCGACATCAGGACGTCGTCCTCCACAGGCCCCCCCCCCCCCACTGTTATGTCCTAATGGCAACCGCGCACACAGTCACAGAAACGCACGTGGCTGGGCTGGCTACTGGAGCTCCGCTTCGGGAGACAATAGCCTGGCCGGATTGTAAATTAGACCAAGCGGCCACTCAGGTTCCATCAGGGGACCTATGGTTTAAGGTAACCCATGATTAATCCTATCAGGGAGTTTGGGCGTAATCTTATCAGGGTAATCCTATCAGGGAGTTTGGGCAAGGCTGGGGGTGCGGTTTAGACATGTATTTAAGCAGACCTCCAAGCCCCGTTCGGTAGCCTGGAATTGTACCATCAATAAACATATGAGCTGATTTCACTGCACCGCTCTCTGGACTCAGTACTTTATACATGCTGAAAGCAGGTACCCGAGCCAGTAGGAATCCTCATTGCTCCCGGCGAAGGGGGTCTGGCAGGCAGGCTAGGCGCTGACAGAAGAGCTGGCTGACACCAGGGGCAGAGGAGAGGGCAGAGGCAGCAGCTGCTGCAGGGCTGCTGCGGGCTTTACTGGGGCACAGCTGGCAGCGCTTCTGAAGGCCTGGGAAAGCCGTGCCCCCCCTGTTGGTTTGGGTGGCATCCCCAGGAAATGGTTCTTTGCCCTGCAATTCTGGAACCAGACCTAAGAGGGAAAAATACACATGGTGAGCCAAGACGTTCTTCTGAGGCCTTCCCTTCTCTCCCCCCCCACCCCAGGCAGGGGCTCAAAGACACCTTTGGAAAGAATCTGGGAGTGCCCCACTGCACCAGGCGAGCAAGACACAGCAACATAACAGTGGCCAGACACAGCAGCATAACAATGGCCTTTCAGCTAGAGGTTCAACAGGTCAAGTTCTGCCTGCCTAGGGTGCACCCTCTCAGTGACCGAATGGCAGGCCGTCTCCAGAAAGATGAAAAAGACTTCTCTCTCTGATGGGGATTGCCCCCCCCCCCAAGGAAAGGCGAGGAGGAGAAGGGGTCCACAGAACAATCCCAAGGTTGAGCGGAGGTGCCAAAGCAGAGCTAAAATGGGGTGGGGGGGCTTGCAGTCAGATCCTTTTGCACTTATCCACAGGCATTTTTATTTTTACTTTAAACCTTGTGCAAGGCCAGGGAGGGGAAGGGGGATGAGTTCCACCATGCTCCATTGAACTGGGTGAGACTCAGCCCCCCCCGAATTTGACCTTAAACTTTATAGTCCCCCCTCCCCACCCTGCTGCTGCCTGGCCTCCATGCAGCCCCCTGGCACCTGCCTTGCCACCCACCAGCCCTCTAGGCAACCGCCCATCTCACCTATATGGACGCACTGGCTCTGCTTCCAGATAGAAGTGGATTAGATTGGCCAGGTGGGGGTGGGGTGGGGTGAGGGAGTATCATAAAAGGGAAGGCACCACAGGTGGCTAGGAAGGAAGATACTGAGCACCTAGAAGGTCTCAGGTGAGTCAGTTTAGGGAAGAAAGTGGACCTGGGTGCCAGAACCATCCCAATTCTGAGGCTGGAGTGAGGGCTTTCCCTTCACCTAAGGAAACAATGGAGGGCAGGGAGCCTATTCTATGGATGGGGAACCTGATCAGTAGGATCTTACAGCAAGCTCTACCCAGTGGTGTAGACCACAGTCCCTAATCATTTCTCCAAGTAACTCTGTAACCCATAGGCGTAGACTACGAGGGGGCTCGAGCCACCCCCGAAATTTCCCGGGGGGGACTGAGTACCCCCTGGGAAAACGTAGTGCCTGCCACCATAGAGTTTCAGGGCGATTGCCAGAGCGTCGCCCTGGCAACATGCTCAGCATGATGGCGTCACTTCCGGGTGATGTCACCATGCTGGACATTTCGCCCGGAAAAGAGGGGCGGAGAGGGAAGGAGTGGCCAGGGCAGGGGGGAGAGAGAGGCACCGGCAGCAGCGGCTGCTGGGCCTCGGAAGGGCCCAGGGAGGCGCGGCGGTTTCCCGGGAGAGGGGGAACATCGCCCCAGCGAGCGTGCGCGCAAAGCGCACACACTAAAGACCCCCCCCAGAATTTACAAAAGTCTGTGCCCCTGCTGTAACCTATTTTGAAAAGTGCGACCCTCTTACCTCTATAGAAAAGCCTCTTGAATAATTTGGTTTTGCATAGGTTGCAGAAAGCCAGGAGAGTGGGAACCTTTCTGACTTCCTCAGGCACCTGTTACCATAAGGTGGAGGCCACAATGGAGAAAGTATGTGTATGGGCAGTTGTTGATGTGTTGATCTGACTCTAGACAACTACAGTTCTTCAAGAAGGCTATGACACTGTGAAAACAACCCACAGTTGTATACATTAACTCTTAGTTTAGCCAGTATGCAATCAAATGACCCTTGTAAACTTGGGAGTTGGTGATATGTGAAATGTGCTTCATTTCTAAAAAGCAGTGATGCTCAACAGGCAGCCCATTATGATCTAAGAAGACCAAATGGTTAGCTGCAGACTTTGATTACTACTGATGAAAATGCATGCACATGCGCAGACCTCTTTCCTCTGAGCCTCTAATAATGAAGTGTGTGTGTGTTTGTGTGTGTGTGTGGGTGCGTGGGCTGAACAGCAACTGAAATGGTCAACCCTGGTATTATCTCAAACACTCAGAGCCATTCATGTTAACTTGCATTTACTCAGAAGTTTCTCTTGCTATCCCTGCTATACTGTTAAAACATGTATATTTAAGCATTTTCACTGCATCATGCCCCCAATCTGTTCAGAAAGTTCAGAAACAAAGAGAAGTGAGGGACCGAGATACGTGCTCTCTAGCACCATCCTGTTTCACATGGATAATGATTTTGCAGTCTTCATTTTAGCATGCATTTTGTCTGCCTAGTGTCTCATCATAGGCGTCAACTACGGGGGGGCTCGAGGGCTTGAGCCTCCCCCGAAATTTCCCGGGGGGGGGCTCAGCCACCCCCGGCAAAATGGAGCGCCCCCCGGTGGCCAGTCAGCCAGCGAGCTGGCTGCTGTCGCCGCCTCTCCTTCCCCTCCACCCTCGGCCTGCCCTCCTGCCTCCCTGGGGTGGGGGGGGGGAGAGAGGCGGCGGGGACATGGTCCGCTCTCCCCCTCAGGAGTCCCTCGGCAGCAACCCAGACAGAGCGGCGGGGGGGGGGGGGATGGCGAGGCGCTGCCGTCCTGCTCAGCCATCGTGCTCAGCGCCGGCCAATGGGAACGGGGCTCCTTGGGCCGGCTCGAGGGAGGGGGGGAGGCAGGCCGTCGCCCTCAGGTGTGGGGAATATGCAGGCCGGAGCCATCGAGAGCCTCGTCCAGGAGAAAGGCAGGAAAGTATTGAAACGCAGGAGGACGACGGGGGGGAGGATCCTCGAGGGTTCTGGGAATTGTAGTTCCAGGAAAGGAGAGGGCGGTGAAGCCGGGGAGTTGCTGTTTCCCTCGGCGAACTACAGCTCCCAGGATTCTCTGGTGTGAAATGGAAAGGACAGTTGGGCAGCAGCCGGTGAGATGCCCAGTCAGACTGGCAGCCTTCTTTCCAGGATACGAGAAGCGCGGGGGAGGGGGACAGATCAACACACACACCCCAGCTCCCAATTCTCCTTTATTTTTTAACATTTAACTGACTCCCAACCAATGTTCCCTCTAAGCTGAGATAATGTGAGCCAGCTCACAGCTTTTTAGCCTCCGGCTCACACATTCTTGTCTCAGCTCCGGAAGGATGGCTCCAGGGCAAACTCGTTTATGCAGCAGCCAAATCGCTCACTCACAGCTTTAATGCCAGTAGCTCACAAAGTTGCTCACAAGACTCCAAAGCCTATTTTTTAAAAAATACTTTTTAAATTATTTTCAGAAAAAGAGACAAGACAGCTTAGAGGGAACATTGCTCCCAACTGCAGTCATCTCTCGAGTGCAGTAGCAGTAGAGTTGCCAACCCCCTGGTGGTGCCTGGAGATATCCCAGAATTTCAATGATCACCAGACTGTACATACCAGTTCCCCTGGAGAAAATGGCTGCTTTGGAATGTGGAGGCATTCTACACCTCTGAGCTCCCTCTCCGTGCTCCACCCTCAACTCTCCAGGAATTTCCCAACGCGGAATTCCCTAGCTGATCATGTTCAGTTTGTAGAAGGGTTTGGTGTCATGGTTAGGAGCGCTGACTCTAATCTGGGAGAACCGGGTTTGATTCCCTACTCCTCCACAGGCAGCTGCTGGTGTGACCTTGGGTCAGTCACCAGTTCTCTCAAAGCTGTTCTCTCAAGGGCAGTCCTCGAAAGAGCTCTCTCAGCCCCACCTACCCCACAGGGTGTCTGTTGTGGGGAGAGGGAGGGAAAGGAGACTATAATATGCTCTGAGGCTCCTTTGGGTAGTGAAGGGCAGGGTATAAATCCAATTTCTTTTCTCTTCTCCCCAGTGAGGTCCCAAGGCAGATTATGTCATTTGCCTCTCCTCCATTTTATCCTCACAACAACCTCTCTGTGAGGTAGGTTAGGCTGCGAGTGTGTACCTGGCCCAAGATCACTCAGCAAGTTTCCATGGCAGAGTCGGGATTCTCCCAGATCCTAGGATGACACTAACTTCTGCACCATGTGCTAATTTTATGATGAGCGATGTTCTGGAAAGGACTCAACTCTTCTTGTCTGGGTGGCCTGGTTTCTACAGCTTTTGGGATCAGCACGGGCTGCCCGGATTTTCCTTACATATAGCAGTGACAACGATCAAGCAGTATAAAATGAACATCTGGCCCTTTCTTTTATGGAGTCGGACCCTTTGTCCGTATCGATCAGCAGTGTCTTCCTTGACTGTCAGCAACTCTCCAGGGTCTCCGGCAAAGTGGGAACTTTTATTAATGGTTGCCAGCTCTGGGTTGGGAAATTCCTGGCAAGCAGGATTTTCTGCCCTCCTGAGCTGGCTGAGGGTGAGCTGCCCTCCACCCCCGGCCTGCCCTCCTGCCTCCCTGGGGTGGGGGGGAGAGAGAGGTGGCGGGACATGGTCCCGCGCTTTGCACGCGCGGCAGTCAGCCAGCCAGCTGGCTGCTGCTGCCGCCAAGACTGCGCTCATCTGCGCCCCCCCCCCCGCATGCCCTGAGGCAAGGACATGGTCCTGTGTGTGCTCGCTTCGCGCACAAAAGAGCCCCCGCCCCCCCTGGGGATTTACAAAGTCTACGCCCCTGTGTCTCATCACACAGTTTTTGAGGTAAGAGATAATCAGAAGTAGTTTATCATTGCCTTCTTCTCCGCAGTACTAACCAAGGTTAGGTGCCGTTGTCTGCCATTGTCTAGGAAAGATCCTCCATCCAGGTCACTGTCAACTTTATTAATTCTGAAATGCAGTGTTGGAAGAGAGTTTTATGGGTATCATGCCCCCCCCCCCCCCCGACAAAGTGGGTTCTGGGTTAAATAATAAGCCCAAACTCTCCCTAGAAGCTAAACTGACTAAACTCTGGCTATCATACTTTGGTGACATTATGAGAAGAAGTCAATATTCACTGGAAACGACAATAATGGCAGGGAAAGTTGAAGGTAGCAGGAAAAGAGGAAGAGCCAACATGAGATGGATTGACTCAATCAAGGAGGCTCTGGGCCTCAGATTGCATTGCAAGTCCAGCACAAGGGCGTTCAAGAGAAGGCGTTTTGGAGGTCATTAATTTCCTAGGGTCAAGGTAAGTCAGAAACGTGTAATGGTTTTCATTGCTTTTCTTTTTTCCCTTTGGGATGACACACACACTCACACTCTCAGCAACTCAAAAACGCCCCCCCCCCCCCCCCGCGCAACTATCCCCGTCCCAGCGACTCTCGCTAATAGAGCTACTGCTGGAACAAACCACGGACATGGGTGGAGATGGGGGGATTGAGAAGCCCCCTAGCAACCGGGAATGGTTTCGAACTGTCAACAGACTGTTCTGGGTGCCTTTGACTTGAGCCCCCGAGGGCAGCCTTCCCCTGAACGGGACCCCTGAACAGAAGCTCCGGGTCCTGCAGCTCCCCGGGTCTTCGGGGAATACCCCACCCCTTGGCGAATGGTTCCCGCCAGACCCTCTCGACTGTCTCGGGATGGCAGGCTTCCTTGCGGCTGCCGAGCAGAGGGCGGCAGAGATAAGGGCGGGTGACAAGGAAGGGGGTGGGGAGCGAGCAAGAAAGGAAGAGGGGCGAGAGAGACGGCGAGCGGTGCTTTCTCGGCGTGGCTGCGGCAACGAAGACGCTTCCCGCCCTTCCACCTGTGGAGCCACTGCTGGGGACGCCGCGTGGACATGGGCTGCCGCGCGGGGTCGCGCGTGCTCGCGGCCGTGCTGCTCTTCGCCGTGGCCGAATGCCAGCTTCGAGGTGAGCGTGCGGCTGGACGCCCCCAAGGCTCAGCCCCCCGGGCCCTTGGGAGGCACCTGAAGAGCGCTCTGGGAGCGCGTGTGCTTCCCGGGAGGGGGCGGCGGCGGCAGACCTCCCCCCTCCGGGTCACTCTCGCAAGGAATCCCCAGTTGCAACATTCCCCCCAACCAAGCCCTCGCTCCTCTGAGCGGAGCGCAGCCGTGCTGAGGGGCGGAGGACGTGGCTCAGGGGCAACGCTGGCCCAGCAGCCGCCGCCGTCTCAAGGGGATCGGCGAAGTTTCTGTCCCGGGATTCGTTTCAGGGAGTTGAGGCGGGGAGGCTCCTAGAACGCCCGAAATGCCTTCCAGCTCCGGCCGGGCAGGGGAAACAAGTCGGTGCCGGCCAGTATTGTCCGGTGACCACGTGCAGTGTTTGGTCTGGTCCGGAGGTGGGTTCGTTGCTGTCGAGAGATCCGGCGGTGCACGCGCTCAAGGGAGCGCCTTGCTTCTTTGATATACTCTCTGGGGAGAGACAAAAGTGTGAAAGCCCCCCCCCCCCCCCCCCGCTTTCCTGGCCGTCGCCTTATATCTCTTTCTTCCGCTCCCACGGGGCTCTCTCGATTGCCCGCTTCCTCCCGGACTCCCTGTTTGTAATTTACAGTCCCTGTTTTTTCTCTCCCCCGTGCCTGCTCTTTCATCTCGTCTGCTGGTAGCGAAGGGGGTTCTGCTTGCCTCCTCTGGAAGACGAAGGGGCTGCCCCCTGGCTTTGGTGGAGCTGAAATGGGGGAGGGGGGGAAGGGTGCTTTGAAGTTAGGTGAAACTAGCCGGTTTAAAAGCTCTCCTACAGATGAGTGAGGAATTCTTCTCTTCTCTGTACAATTTACCATCTACATAACTGTCCCCCCTTGATACTGAAAAGTGTTAAGAGAAGTTTGATGCTGCCATGCTGTTATCATCCTCTCCTCCCTACCGAGTTACGTTTTTTTTTTTGCTTTGGGAATGAATGGGGAGGTCGGGAAAGCTCTTTACAAAGGCTCCCTCCTTGTCTCACAGCCAACCTTTTGACAGCCTTATCCTCTTCCCCTCTCAAACTCTTCCTGGATTTGCAGGCTCAGACATGCAGGACTTCTTTTGGGGACTGAAGATGCTGGCTTTCTTCCTATCCCAAATTCCTTGATACTGGATTTTTGGCCACACACACGTCGAGGATTAGATAGATCTGGTGCTCATATGCAAGCTGCAAAAGAGCTGCATCCCAGACTAGTGATGCATGTAAACGATGGTGTTCCCAGGGGACGAGTTTTATTCAGTCAGACTGCTTTTGTGTGGCTTTGAAGCGCTCAAACCATTATTCGGAGTAGATGCAATTCTTGCAGTCGCCTGTTGGGGGCTGGTGAGCAAGGGGAATGACAGCAGAGAAACATTCCTTAAAAGAAACAACCTGTAGCCATGAGGACTAGAAACTTAAACAAATATAATATGATATTTTGGTGTAGTGTGTCACAAATGAAGGGGTTCTAAGCCATTTTAAAATTCCATAGATTAAATGCAGGTATTCTGTACTGGCAAGTTAAAATAGTTCAGTGGTAATTTAAGGATGAAAAGCTTTATTCCAGTGCAAACTTTTGTGAGCTGGAGAGATGCATGGAGAGAGGATTAAGGAAGTACTGACTCCTGAAAGTTTATGATGGAATTATTTTTTAGTGTTTAAGATGACACTGAGCTTCTGTTTTAATTTGCAGCGGCGGATGAACACCCCTGTCAGCCTGTTCTGACATACTTAAAATTTCTGGCAGGGTTTCTATACCAGATTTACGATACTGACTAGAAAGGAGATTCCAGCCAGAGTAGATACCTATGATGTTCAATGTATGCATTTCAAATGGATGAAAAACAACAAACAAAAACACTGTTTTGTCTCCTGACTACAGCGTTAGCCAGAAGAAGGGCATTCTGGCTATTGTCTTGATACTGTTGACATCTACCACATGATAACTGCTTCTGCTGGTATAATGGTGCATTTGGGGATCCCACTGAAATGGAAAGTCAGCTTCCATAAATGGACTCCCCGTGCAATGCCATGTGTTCTGTCCTCCAACATTATACTGCCCAAGTGAGTAGACTGTGTGAACAATTAAAAGGATAAGAGAGCCTACTGAGGTAAAACACAAATCTGTCAGTGACAGATTGGTCCACAAGAATACAGCAGAATTTTCTCGGGACCTTTGTAAAGCCAGAGCTACTGGGAACATCCTAAGCAATATTAAACAGTGGGGATTCCATAAAGGCACAGGTAGTACATGTATGTGGGGGGGGCGTATTCAAGTGGAATCCTGGGGGTCTTTGAGTAGTCTCAGATAAAGGAAGTATCTTTGTTTTCCGGAGCGAGAGCATCACTTCCAGTGTTCCCTCTAAGCTGAGTTAGTGTGAGCTAGTTCACAGTTTTTTAGCCTCTGGCTAAAAAGACACATTTTTGTCTTAGCTCAGGAAGGATGGCTCCAGAGCAGACTAATTTATGCAGTGGCCAAATCACTCGCTCACAACTTTAATGCCAGTAGCTCACAAAGTAGAATTTTTGCTCTCAAGACTCCACAGCTTAGAGGGAGCATTGAGCACTTCACATAATTGGCATCATTGCAGATCTTTTCTGAGTGAATCATAATGAAATCTTGTAAAATCTGCTCTCAGAAGGTGTGAGGCATATTTTTTTAACTTGGTCTTATAGCAGACATTTTTAAAGATGGTTAAATGTAGATGTTGATATTTTGAGAACAGTAAATGGAATTTTTTTGATAAAAGGATTAATTTGAAATAAAAATATTGGCCCAGCTGAAGTAGCTGTTGGCATCTGAGGTGCTGTATTAAATAGCCGAACTCTTACTTTAGTTAATGCTATTAGACACAGTATTGTGTGTTCATGCTATACAGGCAATGAGAGAAGTGATACCCTAAAAAAGATATGTGGCTTCAGGTGGCTTATGTCCTCTGGCAATCACTGGCCGTCCTTGTGTTACCTTAAGCAAGATAAGAACAAATGGCTTTACTGACCTAGTAAAATAACAAGATGCAAGAATTTTACAAACAGCAGTCCATTCTCTGGGTGAGCTAGTGCTTCAGTGTAAAGCTTCTTATATTGTGACATTTTAAGAGGAAGGGCTAGGACAGGGGTGGGCAAACTTGCTCAGCATAAGAGCCACCTAGAACAGGGGTGGCCAAACTTGCTCAGCATAAGAGCCGGATAGAATAAACATCAGATGTTTGAGAGCCACAAGACATGAACAAATATTACCTGCTTTTATTGGAAAATAAGCACATTTGCTTTTTATTAACATTAAATGAGACTGCCAAAAATAATAACAAAAGGGGTAAAATCAGATATTGATAATGATATTAGTTTGTCCAGTGATATTTGTTTGCTAATGATATTTAGCTTCTCCAGCCGCCCTGCCGGGAACCACATAATATATGTGAAAGAGCCGCATGCGGCTCCCGAGCCACAGTTTGCCCACCTCTGGGCTAGGAAGTACAAGTCTCTCAACAGTTCTTCATACTTCCTAGGTGTGCCCAAATGGGAACTTGTGCATTTTCTCCTTTCCTTGTGGGCAGCTGCATAAACTGTAGCCCCCACATTGGGTGTGTGTACAGTTTGCTCTGTGATGAAGTATTTAGTTAGTTATTTACTTCATTTATATCCTGCCGTTCTCCCCAGTTGCGACCCTAAGCAGCTTACATGGTTCTCCTCTCCTGTATTTTATCCTCACAACAACTGTGGGTGATAGGTAAGGCTGAGAGTGTATGGCTGACCCAAGCTCACCAGCAAACTTCTATGGCAAAGTGGAGATTCAGACCAAGGTCTCCCAGATGACTGTAACGACTAAACCACACTAATTTGAATGTATTCATTACAGACGTTAAGAAAGGAGTTACTTATCTCTTCTGCCTGCACTGCATAATGGCTGAAGCATTGACAGAAGGTTTTCTAAGACTGCGATCTTAAGCACACTTACCTTGGAACAAGCTCTATTAAACTTAGTGGGAATTGATTTTTAACTGACATGCTTAGGAGGACTGTGCTGTTACAGATATCTTTCAGTGATCAGTTCATTGAAGCCAAACTCACGGTTAAATATTGAACACAACAGCATAGAGGTGTTTAGGATGGGACTTAAAGATCGATGGGCTGGTGTAAGTTTGCAGATGCCACACTTTATGCTGATGTTTCCTGGGATATCTCAGTGAACTGAAGGCAAATATAGAAGAACAAGTTTTATTTTATTTACAATTTATGTGTTTTCAAAATTTCTGCCCTCATCAGGGCCACCAAGGTGACTAACAGATTAAAAACATACATAATAAAAACATGTCTTAAAAACATTAAAACCAGATAAAAACACATCATCAAAATAAGTAAAACCAAGCTAACATATGCATACAAAATATAAAAATGACAAGATATAGAGCAGGAAAGGAATAAGTGAGGGAATACCAGACAAGACAAAAAAAGTGGTTTGCCACCTACCTAATCTCAGAAGGTGCAGGCACATGAGGCAGGGCCTTGGAAGATGGCCATAGCGTTTCAGTAGGTTCGTAAGATAAAAGGAGGTCTTCAGATGTGCTGGTTCCAAGCCATATAGGTTAGTATCAGTACCTTGAGGTTTGTCTGGAAACCTAATCTAGAATATCCTGATTAGCAAAGTAGCATAGATTCCACTTTCCCCCATATAGGCCACATCATTTTATTTAGGGCCTAGTATATGCTCTGAGGCATTCCATGCACCTCCGCATCTAGTCATGCCAGCCACATAACCACAGAAACATCTTTGGACTGCGCTGGCTCTTCGGCTTGGAAACGAAGATGAGCACCGTATCCCTAGAATCATATTTGACTGGCTTTCGAGCAAGGGAAACGTTTACCTTTTACTATATGCTCTGTTACATACATATGGATATTTCCCATGCACTTCAGTGGAACAGATAGCACAGCAAGAGTGAATAATGTGTATGGAGAACTGCTTCCTCCATAGAAGTTAATGGGCAAGCCTTGTATGTATGTGTGAAAGAATGATTGCTTTGTGGGCACATTGGAGCTTCAGTGTCTGTTAAAGGTTGTAAAAGAAGGATTATTGTCCTTAAATGCAAGCTAAGGCTTCCTGGTTTGTTTCTGTAAAGGGACCAACCCCCATTTTTGGAAAAGATTTGAGACAAAGGTCATACATTATCTGCACATCAATGTGTCTGTGCATTCATGGAATTGATGGCTATCAAAATCCTTTCGGGGATAACAGTTTATGGACCTCATGTTTCTTTTTTATCTAACAATGCTAATCCAAAAACAATCCCAAGAATGTAGGAAAAATCCAAATGCTCACAATAAGTTTACTGAACACATACATTGTTCAAGCTCTGAATATCTGCATTTTTAAATACAATGAAATTAATAAAACCCAGTTGTTTTTTTAATTAAGTGAAGGCTTATATAAAGAAAAGATAGATTGGGACTTAAAAAAATTAAAACACAGGAAGCTCACTTGAAGCATGGGAGGAGAGGTGATACTTTATACAGTGTTTGTCTCTCATGCAAATTGAGCATCTAGGTGGAAGCTTACTCATGCAATGTCAAGAACCCCGTGTCCCTCTTTAGAGGGAATCCTAAAAGTAAGAGTTTTCTTAATTCTATTTTTGGACTGTCTTAGGAAGTGAACCTGAGCTATTTTCAACTTGAGTTAGAGCAACAAAGTATTTGTTCTGCGCAAGAGTACAGAAGAATGTGTGATACAGAAAAATCTTATGAATGCATTCTAAAGAGACTAAAGATTAACATAAAAAGCCCCTTGTCAGCAATAAATACCTTCGTTCATGTCCTCAAGCGCAATGGTGTCTTGTATCTACTGAAAAATTATCGTATGTTGTTTAGTTGTTAGTATTTACAGGACTCAGTACCAAAGAAGAGGGTTGTTTTGAAGAAGATGCTTCAACCCTCTGTTTTTTGTTTAAGGGCTTTGCAGATGCTGTCCTTGAAGCAATCCACACTGATTTGCTCCATGAAAGAACAAAGAAGTATAGAATATAGGTTAGGGGAAAGTGCTGGAAAATGAGACCATTTTATCATTCTTTGATGTACAAGATTATTTATTTTGGTTTTGGAATGTGCCAGGGTGGATTTGATTTAAATCGATTTAAATCCCAATTTAAATCACTGGTCAGTAAGACTAGATTTAAATCATGGTTTTCTACGTATAAACTCATTCTTGTTGGTATAATCTTAATATTTACAAGCAAATGAAGGTTTCATTTTTAGAAAAAACAACTCAGATTAGTTTTACAGTTATATCAAACAATTACTGATTTGGTTTTTGTACTTTATTGGAAGGAGCAGAATAATCAATACCTTAATAATAACAATTTAAATAGTTTTGTTTAACTAAAACAATAACATTATAGCATATGTATTCTTGTATTTGCTTAAACATCCATGTTTGTTAACTGATGTGGTTAAACAAAATATCTCCTTTTTTGAAAACTTAGACTATCAGCCCGGTCCACGCATGAAAAACTTAAAATAATGTCCTCTGTAGCTCACTCATCTTCATCATCTTCTTGTTTGCTCATAATCTGGTAAAGAAAAACAAGCTTTCCTGCTTTACTGGGTCCCAATCAATTTCTCTATTTAGAATGAATGAATCCAAAGGAAGGGAATTTTCTTTCTATGCCAGTAGAAGAAGCTACTGCTGTTAAAAGTGAAACCATTACTTCAATAGTCTCTAAATCCAAGTGCTGGGAGGAGCAATCTTGAGCTGCACCTCCATTGCAGTGGCCAGCCGCTGTGCACCCTTGGTGCCGCTGGTTGGCTCTCTAAGGGCCAAGTAATGCTGCAGCAGAGGGGGGAAGAATGTAGCCGGCTGCTTGTGAGGTTGTGTCCATGGTGATTCCGCCGCAGCATGGCCTTGCAGTGTACTGTTGAGGCGGGGGAGGCATGAGGGGAGGGGCACTTTGGGTCAATGGGACAACAGTCATAATAACAAATAAAGTGCTCAGTGATGTAACCATACCAGATGGTGTAATGTATATACCTGGCACTCTCCAGCTCTCTAGATGTCATGGCTTGTTCATAACTGCGGCCAGTCACAGCCCGCAGTATGGGTTGTGGCCGTTGGTGGTAATGGCAAGGGGGCTGGGGTGGCGTTTCCTAGTTGTAAGCCTAGTTGTAAGCCTGCATAAGGTCCCACAGGGCCCTGATTTCCTCCAGGAGCTCATTCCACCAGTAAGGAGCCACCACCGAAAATGCCCTCACCCTGTTAGCAGTGAGCCTGGCTTCTCTGAGGCCTGGAATAACCCGACAGTGTTGTGCCCCAGACCGTAGTGCTCTCTGGGGTATGTATGGGGAAAGGCGGTTCCTCAGGTATGTCAGACCCTGGCCATTTAGGGCTTTAAAGGCAACAACCAGCATCTTGAAACGGATCCAGTACGCTATAGGCAGCCTTTAGCGTCAGCTGGATGTGGCTCCCATCTAGGGAGACACATCAATAGCCTCGCCTCTGCATTCTGCACCTGCTGCAGCCTCCGGATTTGTAACAAGGGCAGCCCTGTGTAGAGAGCGTTACAATAGTCTAGCCTTGAAGTGACCATCACATGGATCACTGTAGCCAGGTCGTTGTGATCCAGGAAGGGGAGCCAACTGCTGCACCAGCCGCAGATGATAAAAGGCCGACTTGGCAGTGGCTGCTGCCTGAGCCTCCATTGTTAAGGAGGGATCCAGGAACACTCCTAGACTCCTAACCACCGGCACAGGCACCAATGGTGCCCCATTGAAGGTTGGGAGTGGGAGCCCCAACCTTGGACCACCCGACTCAGGCGCAGGACCTCCGTCTTCGCCGGGTTCAGCTTCAGCCTACTCAGCCTGAGCCATCCAGCCACAGCATGCAATGCCCGGTCCATATCTTCTGGTCTGGAGTCCGACTGGCTGCCCAACATCAGATAGAGCTGGGTGTCATCAGCATACTGATGACATCCCAGTCCAAACCTCTGGACGATCTGAGCAAGGGGGCGCATGTAGATGTTAAAAAGCATCAGGGAAAGCACCTCCCCCCTGAGGCACTCCACATTCAACTGCTGTTCCCCTAGCACCACCCTTTGTCCCCAACCCTGAAGAAAGGAAGCAAGCGACTGTAAGGCAAGCTCCCTTATCCCCACATCGGCGAGGCAGTGGGTCAGTAGCTGGTGGTCAACTGTGTCAAATGTGGCCGACAGATCTAACAGCAACAGCACCGTCACACCGCCTCGAGCATATTTAAAAACTAGACTAATAACACTACACAATCTCCCTTATACATAATTCTCTGTTGGTGGTGGCATGCTCCTGAACATTCCACATGCCACCCCAGCCTTTGGTCCCCTGGCCTGTCAATAAGAAGCTGTCCCTATCCACTGGCTGTGAATACTCGCATGCCATTGGCTGGGTCTGCTCCTCTTCCCCGCCTACTCCTTCAGCCTCTATGCCCTGTCAGAATTTCTGCCAGATGGCTTTCTCTCTTGACAAAGACACTTCTACTTCCTTCCTGTGGTGGGATTAACTGTTACCTCAGTGGCTGTTGGTAGGTGAAACAAAATGGCAGATACCTGTGTTTAAAAGACAGCTGCTATCTGTGGTTTGTTTAAAATGTTCCCCTATAAGGTTCAACTGTTACCTCAGTGGCTGTTAATAGGTGAAACAAAATGGCAGTTACCTGTGTTTATAAGACGGCTGCTGTCTGTGGTTTGTTTAAAATGTTCCCCCATAAGATTCAATTGAGCTGTAGCTCCAGAGAGGGGCCTGCAGGAGTATTACTCACTAGGTTCCTCGTCTGCTGGCCTACAATTCCCAGCTGCCCCAAGGCCAAAAAGTGCGAGAAAAGAGGGACCGTCCCAAGGGGCGGGGCACCATCAATATAGACTCCAGCCCATCCAGGGAGGATTGTGTTTAACCCCTGTTTTATCTAGTTGTCCCTTATTCATTTAGTGTGTGTGTGTGTGTGCTCCATAATTGTGTAAATACTAAAATAAATTATTCTATTTGGACCAATAATCTGTGTTGTGCCCATAGTCTCCCCCACTCTGCCAATACCAAAGGGAGGGGGTAGCCCAGGGAAGCAAGGAAAGGCCAGACCCTTGCATTGCCAACTTTCTAGGGATCCCCCAAAGATTGGGGATTCTATCTCCAAATATGGAGATTTGACCACAGGGGTCTCACTGACCCTCTAAAAAGGCAGTGTTGGGGCTTCAGAGCAAGGTAGAGGCTGCAGGTGGGGGGAATGGAAAGCTGAAGAATGAGGGGGAAATTAAGGTAGGTTGATGCTTGGTTGGGAAGGAGATGGGGTTGCCAACTCCAGGTGGGGAATTCCTGGAGATTTGAGGGGTGGAGCCTGGAGAAGGTGAGGTTTGAGGAGAGGTGGGGCCTCAGACAGGTACAATGCCATAGACTCTGCCCTCCAAACCAGCTGTTCCCTCTTGGGGAACCACTGCTGCCAATCTCCAGGTGAGGGCAGGAGATCACTCAGAATTACAACTGCTCTTCAGATAGCAGAGATCAGTTCCCCGGGAGAAAATTGTGGCCTCTGTGTCATTATACCCTGCTGAGGTTGACGCTGAGTGCCCAAGGCCTTGATACTCTCCAAGAGCCTCTTTCTAGAGCCTGTTGTATTTATTCCCACAATGGGCCTTATTCCTAGTATAATAATAAAAGTTTCCTGAAAAAGTATCATGTCTGAAGATAGGATTGCAAAACAAGATATATTATCTAGACAAGTTAGTTTATTGTTTTGTGACTCCTTGATTTTGCTCAAAAAGTGGTTTAACTAATTTTTTCTTGAAATGGACTTGGATTTTTCATAATTGTTATGCTGTCTGTCTGTAATTGCATTTATTATGCTATCTCCTGCAATTTATTTTGAAAGTCAGCCTACATACACCTCTGTCTGCCTCTTGTATATTAGGGTACTTTTCTTCTCTGTTTTGTTCACAACCTGCAGTGACTGTTCAAGTAACAAGAAGAGCTGTCTGTGGGGTATCTTGTGGTCAGTAACTTGAAAGGGTTTAGAGCATGAGCTTCAATGAGATCACCTTAATCTCAGAAATAGTTGAGTTCCCTGCAGTTTTTTAAAATTGCTTCCTCTTTGGATTTAACTATGCCAGAATGTTGACCAAAGTATTGCATAATATTTTGCAAACCAGATGATACATGCTTGATGTTCATGTTGTGGATGAAAAAAAAATCCACACAATTGTATCCTTTTGATCCTGATATATCCAAAATCATCTGTTTTCTATATCATACTCTTTTTAGCCTGCTGAGTATGCCACAGTTATTTCTTAGAATAATGTCTGGAGGGGAGGGGGGTCACCTAGTTTTATTACAACCACATGCAAAAAGTGCACTGCAGCAGTTTCATCTAATAAAATTAAGCATTTATGTAGCACATTTTAGGAGTTCAAAGAGTTCTGTAAGGTTAGTTACATTTTATATAGGGCTTTTGTTAATAAGTATTTTGTGTTATGATTTCAGAGCTTCACTGATGATTTTTTACTGAAATGAAAATAATGATTGTGAAAGTGATTGTCCTCTATTTAACAGCTTTCTATGACAAAGCAAAAACTTAAAAACATTTTTATTTATATGTTAAATATTTAACTTTCTGTTAACAAATCTCTGGAGGTGATCCTGATTTACAAAGACGGTGGCTGAAAGATATCCATATGTATGTGCACATCTTTCTCCATATTGGTCCCAGAAACTGTTCTCTGTGTCAGGTTTTTTTTGTGTGAACTGCTAATACGACATGGACTGGTTGGAGATGAATAAAATCCTGGAAAGGGAACAGGCCCATTTTAGGGGAGGTGCTGGTACAGATGATCGTCTTCTGATATTCCAGAGCCGGGAGATCCTTGCTGCCACCTTCATGGATTGGAAGGTGGCTTTTGATACTACACCCCATGCCCAATTGTGGCACAAGCTAAAACTAACATCTACTGACACGAGATTGTTGGCTGTGATTGAGATTCAGTATTCTAATCCCACTGTACACGTCCACTGTGGGTTAGATGGACAACTTTCCAACGTAATTTCTCTACAGCAGGGAGTATGTCAGGGGTATGTGCTGGACCCTTTATTGTTTAATTTGTATATCAATGATAAAATTTCTGCTGTCTCTGCCCTGGACTGTTCTCCATCCATTGCTAATGTTAAAGCTTCTATCCTACTTTTTGCTGATGATGCAGTTCTCCTATTAAGAACAATATCAGGACTGTCCTCTCTGATAGAGGCGTTTGTCTCTTACTGTCTGGAATAATGCCTGATAGATAACTATCAAAAATCCAAGATTGTTGTTTTTTGGGGGAAATCTCATGTACACCACAAGTGGAAAATTCATGATAATGATACTGAGGAGGTGCCCTATTTTAAATACTTAGGTATTTGGTTTGACCAGTGATTAACTTGGTCAGTGCATGCTGCTAATGTTAAAATACTGGCTACAGAAGCATCAAATATTATCTGTTGATTATTTTATTCATCCGGGGCTCAGTACATCCCAGCTGCCATCAAACTGTTTAATGCCAAGGTGGCTGCGCAAAGTTTATATGGGACTGGTATCTGGGAAGTCCTTGGATTCAGTTCCTCTTAAATTCCTACATTTCGTCTGCGAACTTCTGAATTGTATAGTGGGAGTAGGCCTCTGAGCTCAGTTGGGACAACCATCTCTTGAAGCTTGGGTGTGGCTGAAGGCTTCCCCCCTTAAAGTTTACATTCTGATATCCAAGAGGGCTTCTTCGGCTTCATCACAGAGGGCTCTTATGTTTCTCACTGAGATAAACTTGTTGAGCAATGACTACAGCGCCTGGAATCTCTTTATGCAAGTACCAGACAGGAAGCCATAAGAATGATTAAGAATTATCTGTTTAAGTATGGTTATAACAGTACAATCTGTAGAGCATGATTTGTTTGTTCTACTCAATTTATTGGTATTCTTTCACCTGGCTTCCTGATTAGTGCTCATATTTGACTTTATGTTGGCATGCCTTAATGCCCTACCATCTAGAATTTTGCAAGGAGGGTATCTTAAGACAGAGTATATGATTATGGTGCAGGTAGTGTAGACACCATGTATCATGTGACCTTTGAATGCAATTATTTTTCTGAGCCTAGAAATCTTTTAATTCTTCCTTGGCTCCAAAATATAGATCATATGGGGACGTTACCTCTTTTATTAGGCGATTGTAGCAGACATATCACTCTTCTAGCTGCAAAATTTTGTGCATCTGTGATAGATTTTTGCAGCTGTTCAAAAGAGGTCTAGCTTTTCCTCTGTTTTAGTAATCTGCTTAAAACTAATGTTAAGAAGCAGTATGAGGTAGATAGAATGGTAGATAAAATACAGTATTTGTGTGTGTGTAGCATGTGTTGCTAAAAACTGTTTCTTTTATGATGTCTTGTAAAACTCATACTTGGAAAGTCTATAGAGAACTTTGATGTGAAGAATTGCATATTGGTAAAATTTCTACTTGACTAATGCATCAAATGCGCATTTCAGAACAAGAAAAACAATTGGACTAATTCCTTCCTAAATATGTACAGCAATTTCAATACTAAGGTGGTGAGAATGTAGGTTGAGCAAATGTGTTCTTGATTGAAAGGATTGTTAGACTGCTTCATGTTACAAGTGTTACTTCTAACTAATGCCACATTCACTGCCTACATGCTGTACTTTACCTTGTGTTCAGTAAATCTGGAGAGGTACAATAAATGTGTGGTGGAATAATTATATCTTCATCTATGTAAACGTTTTGTTCTCTTTGAGGCATGCAGAGGCAACTTTAGGCCTGAGATAAGTGCTAATATATTTTTCATCTTGTACCTTGTGTGAGCTGGTGGCCTTATCTCATCCCAGGTAGAATCCCAAGGCCAAAGTCTTGTGGAAGGCCCATGTCCTTTACACTTAGAACAGAATGAGGCCAGCACCTATCCTAAGGTAAAAAATGAAGCCACATGCAGTAGGAATGTTTCAAATGCCAGGAGAAGAATCAAAAGACTTCATTGTTGACAATGCATCTTCACAGTGGTAAGAGGGACAATGTTGGCTGGAGAGTGATGAAGAAAAACAACTGATTTGTTCTATTTAATAAGACAGCCATGAATTGATTACATTTTTCTCTAGTATTCTTAGAGAGAGTTAACAACTAGTGAGTGTTATACATTGTACTTACGTGAGCTATATACAGTCTTGCAAGTTTGAATTTCTTCAAGTATCTTTCATTGTGTATATATCTACCTACTTTGGAGCCCACCATACACATCTGATGAAACCAGGGATGGTCTTAATAATTCTGTGGCTCCAAGAAAAATTCAAGGATGCCCCCCCCCCCAGTCACTCCATGCAGGACAGAGGGAGAGAAAAACCCAGCTATCACAGCCTGCCTGTCCAGCCAGCTATGCGCTGGTGTTTTCCTCGCTGTGTGGCTTGAGGTCTTGACTAGGGTGGTGGTACCTCATCCCTGAGCAGGTAGCAAAGCAAGGGGCTTGGCCAGCTGGGCACTTCCTTCCCACATGGCTTGTACAGTGAGGGGCCTGGCTGGCTGGGTGGAGATAGGCTTGGCTGGAGGGGCATGGCCATGTGATTCCTCCCCATGCAGCTTGTATGGTGAAGGGTTTGGCCGACTGTGAGCCTTCTCTCTGCAGGGCTTGGGCTGGCAGCTCACAGCTCCTTCCCACCTCTCCTAACTGATCATCTTCATCCACTGCTTCCTGACTCTCAGGCAGCTCAGCTGATGCAGCTGCCATCACTGCAAGTGCTCAGTGGTGTGGGCTTCTGGGCAGAGCCAGCTGACTTCAGTGCCCCCTGGTGCAGTGTCTGAAGCAGCTGCCCTGGATGTCCTGTACCAAGGACTGCTCTATAATGAAGTGGAATGTGTCCTGTGAAAGCTCACACATCAGTGTACAGTAAAAAGCTTTATCATCTGGGACTTGACTATCCAGAATGCGCAGCTGTCATCATCTGGAAAGCAGGCTTCTCCCCCTTCAGCTCCTGTATCCCTACGTCTTCAGTTATGCGCACAGCCTGCTCTCACCTTTCCAGCCATCAAGGGTTGGTAGGCTTCTGAGAGCTTGTGTTGATATCATACTCAGTGCCTCATTCTTCCTCAGCCTCCCTTAAGCTGTCATTAACCAGCTCTGCTGTAGGGCTCCTGAACAGCTTGTCTGCTGACTGTGTAGTATGGCTCCATAGTGTGGAGGTAGAGAAAGGGGCCCAGCAGGCATGGAGGCTATCTCCATGGTGTTTCCAAGGGTGTGGGCTTTGGTCTCTGTCGATTCCTCTGGGTACTGGACAGGGCAGAACAATAATATTGAATTTGATTAGCTGGTGACCACCGTTCCCTTTAAGTGCCAGAAAATTAAGATTTGACTGTATTTGTAAATCTTTAAGGTACTATTCCATAATGCCTGTTTATTGTTTTTAATATTTTGCTGTAGTGACATTGTATGAGTGGTTCTTAAAGCACAGATCCACACCACTAGATTGTCATTTTTCAGCACTGAAATTTCAGACTTAAATATTTTATACTTCTGAGGCATGAGTGAGTTCTGGCACTTTATTCAAGTTTCATGTGTCTTTTTGGGATAGGAACAAAAGCTATTTTCTATAGAGATTTAATCCGAACTTTGGTTAGATTCGTTTTTCTTTCAGTGAAGCTAAACTCTTAAAAGTATTTTCACATTCTGCATAGAAAATGTGAAGCAGTGTTTTGACATCATTTTCATACTTGACATTTGATGATCTATATACATTGCCACCAATGCTCCCTCTAAGCTGTGGAGTCTTGTGAGCAAAAATTCTACTTGTGAGCTACTGGCATGAAAGTTGTGGGCGAGTGATTTGGCTGCTGCATAAATTAGCCTGCTATAGAGCCATCCTTCCTGAGCTAAGACAAAAATGTGTGAGCCAGAGGCTGAAAAACTGTTAGCTAGCTCCCACTAACTCAGCTTAGAGGGAACACTGATTGCCACATTTAGATGTTTATGCTCTGATGATAATGTTTAGCATTAACTTATTTCTTGCCATTTGGAAACTAAGTCATTACTGTTCTTTAATAGCACCAGAAGCGTTATTTCTCCTTCAGTTTTTAATATAGATTTGCATTGTAAAATATTGCTTTGGAACATTGTCAGTAAGTTACAGGATGGGAACATGTGTTTAGGTGTTTGATCTGGTTTGAGTCAACTTGGTGGGCTTGTTCTTAATTAAGTTGGACAGTATCATACGATGGGAACTGTCTTTGTAGCCAAATTAGTGTGCAAAGACATAAGGAAACATTCTTTCCAGATCATACAGGAAGTAGGCAAGACAAGAAGGAAGAGATATCAGATTAAGTCATTTAAAGGGTAGCAAGGATATGAAGAAAGAGCTAGAGGAATCCATAATGCAGATAACAGGGAAGGGATTAGTCATCACAATAGCAGGCATGATACAGACCTGACATGCCAAAGACATTCTGGAATCTGGAGAGAGATTAGCCCAAAGCTCAGCCGATCAGACTAGGAAGATATTGTGAGGGATGCAGCTACAAAGGAATAGGGACTTCTGGAAGTCAGCTGATCCTGACTCAGCACTTTGGAATGTGAATCTATTGCTATGGGGACAGAAATCTTTGTGTGCAGTTTCTGTGCTCAGGGCAGCTCATATTAAAATTTAAAATACATTAAAACACAATTCATTATACACAAAATGCATAATAAAACTCATATATGTTACAGATGATAATTCACAAATAAATACAGTTAAAGTGCTAATGGCAGTAAGTATAGGCCATGATGTAAGAAGAAGTATAACAAGAAACATAACTAGAAGTATGGCCACAGGTTATTGCTGTTGACACAGTAGGCAGTTGCAGTTGCCATAGAGGCTTATTCCAGTTCAGTGTTATTGGAAGCAGCTCCTAATTGAAGGCCTGGTGTAAAAGGTCTTGCAGGGCCCTGATGTCTTCCGGGAGCTCATTCCACCAGTATGGAGCCGCTACTGAGAAGGCCCTGGCAGAGGCCAGTCTGGCGTCTTTCAGTCCAGGAAGGGTCAAGTGGTTTTGAGATCCCGACCTCAGTGCTCTCTGGGGAACATGCGGGGAAAGGCGGTCCCTCAAGTAGACAGACCCCAGACCATATAGGGCTTTAAAGGTCAAGACCAGCACCTTGAAGTGAATTTGATATGCTATCGACAGCCAGTGCAGTGCCTTCAGCACAGGCTGGATGTGCTCCCGCACTGGGAGACCCATCAACAGCCTGGCTGCTGCATTTAGCACTAGCTGCAGCTTCCGGATTTGTGACAAGGGCAGTCCCATGTAGAGAGCATTACAGTAGTCCAGTCTCGGGGTGACCATTCTGTCGATTAGTGTTGCCAGATCATTCTGTTCGAGGAAGGGAACCAACTACCTAATCAGCCAAAGATGGTAAAAGGCTGTCTTGGCAGTGGCTGCTACCTGGACCTCCATCGTTAAGGAGGCATCCAGGAGCAATCCTGGACTCCTGACCCTTGGCACTGGCACCAACTGTGCCCCATTGAAGGCCGGTAGTGGGATCCCTACCACTGGTCCATTCCAACTCAGGCACAGGACCCCCATCTTTGTCGGATTCAATTTCAGTTGGCTCAGTCTAAGCCAACCTAGCACAGCTTGTAGCGCCCAGTCTAGATCTTCTGGGGTCCAGTTGGGCTGGCCACCCAACATCAGATATATCTGGGTGTCATCTGCATATTGGTGACACCCCAGCCCGTGCCTCCGGACAATCTGGGCAAGGGGGCACATATAGATGTTAAATAACACCACCCCTTGAGAGAGCACCACCCCTTGAGGCACTCTGCAGATCAGCGGGTTCCTTTGAGACAACTGATCCCCGAGAGCCACCCTTTGTCCCCAACCTTGGAGAAAGGAGATGAGCCATTGCAAGGCAAGGCCCTAAATTCCCGTGTTGGAGACGTGGTGGATCAGTAGCTGGTGGTCAACCATGTTGAACGCCACTGACGGGTCTAACAGCAACAGCACTGCCGCCCCGCCCCGATCCAAATTCCTCCAGAGGTCGTTTGTGAGTGCGACCAGTGCCATCTCTGTTCCATGTCCTGGGCGAAAGCCATACTGGATGGGATCTAACATGGAAGTGTCATCCATAAAGCCCTGCAACTGTATCGCCACCACCCTCTCAATTAATTTGCCCAAATAGGGCAAATTAGAAACCAATCAATAGTTGGCCAATTTAGCCGGATCCAAGGATGGTTTTTTAAGAGAGGGCAGATGATTGCTTTCTCAAGTGCCCCCGGGAACAGTCCCTTGGAGAAGGACTTGTTAATAATTTTCCTCAGGGTACCTCAAACCCCCGCACAACCAGCTTTAATTTGCCATGAAGAGCACGGATCAAGGCTTCATGTGGTTGGGTGTACTGTCGAGAGCAATCTGTCGACTTCCTCTAGACTGAGTGGACTGAAATAATCCAGAATTGGAGTAGAAGATGTGCATGGAGTCTCAGGTTCACTCACTGTCTCAACTGTGGTGGGAAGATCACTGCGGGGTAACAAGACTTTATCTGCAAAATAGCTCACAAAAACCTCACAGCCAATACCCAATTCCTTAGCATTTGACCTACCCTGTGGCAAGACTGTCAGAGATTTGTATTCCATCTTTCCATCTGTGCTTCTAACCCCAGGCTTTTAAATAATGTTAATTTGGTACTCAGAGCACCTAAATTAATTTTCTAAACATCCCAACTTTGGAATAGTTTCTTCATCATGGCCTCATCCTCTGCTATTATGATGGTTTGAAAGTTCTACAGAGTTGAATGGAAGAGTCCTGTGTGATATCACCACTTACATACTGCCAAATGTTCAAATGTCACCATAGTATTATGGGATGAAGTCACAGAAAAGTCACTTATCAATGGCTCCTGAGTAAATGTCATGGAATAAGTATATACATCTTATCATGGATTAGAAACCAGTTAAAGAAGTGCTGAGCAAGAGTAATTGGACAGCTGTAACAATGGAGGAACACTATGGGATACCCAATGATATGTTTTAATTATTTTGTTCATATATTTACAAAATTTATATCCCAGTTTTCTTCCCCATCAGGGCTAACAAGATGGCTAACTAATAAAAACAAAGCATTATAAAAACAAATTATAAAATCAGTTAAAACCAGCACTAAAGTACATATGTAAGAGCACAAAAACAGCAATTAAAATACAGGGTAAGATAGAGGTGTCATTGATTGAATACCAGATGAAAGATCAGAGACTCCACCCACTGGCAGAAGGCAATGATAGAAAAAAACCAGGCCAATATCCCTGTGGAGGGAGTCCCATAACTTTGGTGCAATGACTGACAAGGCCCTCTCTTGGGTTGCAATCGGTCAAACCTTAGAAGGTAAAGGCACCCAGAAAATGACCAGAGTGGTTGGGTACGTTCTTATGGGTCCTTAAGGTATACTGGACCCAAACCTTGCCCCTCTCCATCTGGGTTTGCATAGGACTGCTACTGTCTTCTTGTGAGGTGCCCCACTGTATTCTGGAGCGTCTGCTGCCTTTTGCTCAGTAAGTGGAACCTCTTCTGGCCTCTGCTTCTGCCTTTGTGCCACACATGGGTTTGGCTTGAAGCCCTGACTTGGTTAGCCCAGGCTAGCTTGATCTTGTCAGATCTCAGAAGCCAAGCAGTTAGTATTTGGATGGGTATACCAGGGTCACTGTGCAGAGTCAGGCAAACCACCTCTGAACGTCTCATGCCTTGAAACCCCCTCGGGGTCACCATAAGTTGACTGTGACTTGACCAAAAAAAATGAAGCTTTAGACATTCATTGTGTCTCCAGATAATAACAGTGATTACAGCCAGCCCTATATATGTGACTTGCACACATGGCTGAATCCCACATTTTAGAAATTAAGTTTGGGATTTAAGGCAAGTACAGTGCCTTGGAAGCAGAGCAGAGCTTCTGTGGACATAATCTCTGCTATCTTCCAGGGCTCTAAGGCTGCAACAGGAATGGGAAGGCAAGAAAACAGAGCTCTGTGCTTGTGACTACGTCCTTGTGACTACAGACACAGTTGTTTCCTCCAATGGGAGAGCCACTTTATTTGGAGGAAGCCTCCTTAGATTGGAAGGAGGTGTCAAATATGAGCCATAAGGAAAAAGTGTATAAATAAATAAACTTGGTGGAGCAGTAGGATAAGGGGAGGATCCACCCCATTGTTTCAGCTTGGTAGAGCATCACAGCTGAAAGAGTGTCAAATTTTAAATGTGAATGTGGCCAAACAACTAAATTGGTAGCCTGTATTATGAAAAAAATGTCTTTGTGAAGAAAGTGCTCTGTCATGTTTTTTCTCGGTTTGTTTTTGTTACTGCAGTTCTTGGAAATAAGTGCTGACAGCTGTCTGCGTATACTGTATTCATGTTTTTTTTTTGTCATGGGGACATCTGCCACTGATGACTACTTTCAAATTGTCTGCTTATTATAAAATGCTGATTGCTATACATTTTTAGAATGCTAATTGAGAAAAAATTTAATTAGAACTCTTCAGGAGCTTTTGTAGTTTGAAAAGTGACTGTCTAAAAAGTCTATTATTACTGTAGATAATGAGAATCTTTTTTCAATTCAATTGTGTCTCATTCATTGGCTAATTACCTTCACCTCTGTCACCACTAAAAGGGATGCTTTTGCTCTTTTGAATATATCATTAAAATTGCTAGAGAAGGTTGGGTGT
Source organism: Lepidodactylus listeri (assembly GCA_029233225.1). Lineage (NCBI taxonomy): Eukaryota > Metazoa > Chordata > Lepidosauria > Squamata > Gekkonidae > Lepidodactylus > Lepidodactylus listeri. Next base: position 73,674,471 of record JARCFY010000006.1, on the reverse strand, counting down.
GAAGCTGATGTCCATTCTAGAAAGCTCCTAATTAAATTAGACATCTTCATTATTGCTTAACATCTTTTTTGGTTGTGTCATTACAGAATAAGTAAAGTTTATTTTCCAATTAAATTGTGTATTTTTTCTGAAGAACAAAGAAATCCATACTGTCAGTGTGAATTCTTCAAAATGTTTACTGTATATCAGAATGAATAATGTGTTTCAGAATTGGAGGCCGTTCATGTGTACAAATTAGTGAGACTGGTGTTCATGCTGTTTTTCCCAAGTGTTTCCTGGATAAGGGATCTCATGGGGAATATAACATGTACACTGTAGCTCATGAATATACCCTCTACAGTTTTGATTACTGTAGTGGCTCCAAAATGTCTGATAGTTTACTCTGTAGTTTTATGCCCTTTGATACTTGATAGGGTTTGGTGAGGTAGCCCTGCTGGCTGATTAGCCACCTGTCAAGGACCAGGAGCTGGGACAGGTGGAGGCCCTCTTGGCAGAAGTTGCGCCACTGAGGACAAGGGAAAGAGGAGCAGTAGCTGGTGGCCACAGGCTGGCTATGCACGAACTAAGTGGGGACAGGGATGGGTGGCCTTGGGGGAACTGCCTGAAATGTGGGAACATACATTCAGACAGGCCAGGGACAAGGGCTGCCTGGGCAGGACATTGAACGGGCAACAATGAGAGATGGGACTGGACTAGGGAGGAAGAGAGTGAAATAACTCGCAGGGCGTATCTGAGCACACTGCTTGCTATGAGCATGGAGAGCTAATAAACACTGTGACTCAGCACCTTTGTTGGCATCAAATTCATTTATTACCAACACACTCATGTCTCTAGGAATATGGACTGCAAGCCTCTGCCTAAGCTGTTACAGCCAGGGGCCTTGGTTCCATCCTTGCCCAGATGGTAATGAACAAAATAGCTGCAAGGCACTAACAACACAATAGAACAATAGTGGAATTTAATATACAATACAAAAATAAAATATTTATAACAAAGGTAAAGGTCCAATATTTGACTAACACCTGGTAATTATTCAGTTTTGAAGAAGCTTCATCAGAAGAGGGCCATCTAACAAGCTTAGAGCCAGTCTGGTGTAGTGGTTAAGTGCGCGGACTCTAATCTGGGAGAACCAGGTTTGATTCCCCACTCCTCCACTTGCACCTGGCTGGATGACCTTGGGCAAGCCATAGCTCTGTACCAGCTGTTCTCTCAAGGACAGCTTGGGAAAGAGCTCTCTCAGCCCCACCTACCTCACAGGGTGTCTGTTGTGGGGAGGGGAGGGGAAAGGAGTTTGTAAGCCACTCTGAGACTCCAAGTGAGTGAAGGGCGGGGTATAAATCCAATCTCTTCTTCTTCTTCTTAAAAATGTACACGCAGAGTTATAATCCATAAATTACAATAAATACAATTTTTATGTTTTTATGAAATAAAAATCATACATAGTCTCTCATTGTTTCATTATGTAATTATTACCTGATGTCTGTATTGTATAAGGTTTCTCTAAGGATTGGGCCATTCCAACAATTTCACAAATTCTAGGAACAAATACAACAGTATCCAAGTCTTAAGTTAGTCCAAATTCAGTCCAAATGGGTGTAGAGTTTAAGATTAAGAACTCTACAACCATTTGGACTGAATTCTAAATTAGACTTTTCAGGTTTCCTTTGAGAACTGCGATCTCCCTCCCAGAGCTAGTATAGTATAGGTTTCCTTTAGATTCATTAGGCAATAGCGTTGGACTACTTTGGAGTAATGTTCAAGCCCCTTTAAGGAACTGTAACATTTTGGGTGGCTCCCTTTTATTTAACCACAATCGTGCAGGGAGAACAGGAAATAGCTATGAGCATACAGATCACACGGTTGGGTTAAGAAACCTTGGAAAAGAATTTTTTCTCTACATTGGTGAATTGGTTTTATATATATAGTCTCCTGTTTAAGTATTGAATATATGTCGTAACACATAGCAATAATTGTTAGATGGTCCTCTTCTGATGAAGATTCTTCGAAACTGAATAGTTACCGGATGTTCGTCAAAAATTGAATATTGGACCCTTACCTTTGTTATAAATATTTATGTATTGTATATTAAATTCCACTACTGTTATATTGTATTGTTAGTGCCTTGCAGCTATTATGTTCATTACCATCTGATTTGTAATAGCTGCAGTTTTTCTCTGTTTGCTTACTCCATCCTTGCCCAGACTGGTCTCATCTGCAGAGGGATTGTGTTTAGGAAGCAGGCATCCAGCTATCATGTGTGAACTGGCACTAAGTGGCTTGAGGGTCAGGGCTTTAGTATCTTAATTTTCGTTTCTTCTTCTCACAGTATGGGTTGCACAGTATTGCATAGCAAGTAAAGAGAAGAAAAAGCCCTCCCATGTAACAGCTGGAAGAAAATTTGCTTCTGAGCTGTAAGGTCCCTATTCTTAAACCTAAACTATGCAATCACTTCACAGATTTTAGGTATATTAGTAATTGCGTGGCATGAACTTGGGCTCACTGAACTTTATGTGATTTGTTTAGTATGTCCACAATAAGGATGGCTTGTGGGCCCAGAGATGACTATATGCACAGGAAGGGGAGGTGTGATTCTAGTCTCTCCCTATGTGTAACATGTAGGAGTTAATCTGAACTGTTTGTTCAGAATAAGACAAAACAATTTTGATTTTAAAAAAATCTTGATTTGTAATGATCTTCATCTTCTATTAAAAGTTCTGAATTGCTGGGAGAATTTCACTGAGGCACGGGCTGTAGTGAATCTAAATGAAAAGAAACTTTCATGTAGTCAGCAATCGTTCTGGTTTCATGGAATGTTGCTATAAGGAACATTTCAATGCATATTCCCAGTTTTCAGTAGTCATGGGCATTTGCAACTGCAGATGTAGTCAATGAAATTTTGGTATCTGTGGCTGTCTTATTATTCCTTGTGTTGGTGGGTGGCCTGGCTTAGGAATCAAAGTGAACTGTGAATGAAATGCACAAAAGGAGCTCTCACAGAAGGAAATGATAAAAGCGAAGTGGGTGGTAATGCAAAGAACATTACATACATTGACCCTTTTTTTTCCTGGCAGAAAAAGTGTCTTTAAGAAAGTTGTGTTTAATATTCTGATTGTTAGGATATAGATCACAGACTGTCATGTCTTAGCATGTGCCAAATTTTTGGCAGCAGCCAATAGAATTAGGAAAGATTTCTTAAATGCTTATGCATTATATTATTCTGAAAATGGTTCTGAATTATTTTCATGCTGAATGTATGTACGCTTGGAATATGCTATGGTTGGATTATCATATGTCAAAGAGTTGGAGGCCTTGACATACATACATATACACACAGAGAGAAACACAAAACGCTTGAACATTTTTTTTTTAAAAAAATGTCCAGGACTTGAAACTATTCTTTCCCAAATTAGCATTTATAAACATGGAGCAATATAGTTCAGTATTATAAAATCCCTGTAATTTGATGTTTAATCTTTCCTCGCCCTTGTAGTACATGACGCTTCCCACTTTTTTGGTAGGTTGGTCCTCCATGAGAAATCTTGTTCTGACTAAAAAGACTGAGGAAAAGGTAGCATTAAACACGCTTTATGACAGCCTTCTACCATACTTTCTCCCTCTGAGGTGGAGGCCATCTTGTGGGTGATTCCCACCTATCTTCAGGGAGGCAGGACTAAAACAAACTTCTTCCTGCTTCCTGTGGTGGGAGTCACCCCAGGATCAGTTCGCTTCCTGCCTCAGAAGGGAGAGCAGCTTGGTGTTGGCTCTGCTCAACACCTAAAACCTACAGCTTAGATTTCTTGTCTCCTTTTCCTACCCTATTTCTCCTATATATTCTTCTCTATATCCCCCCCAACAAAACAAAAGAAAAAAACCCTCTTCGCTCTCTCTCTCTTCCCCTCCTATCCACCCCCCCCCCGAGGGGGAAGCGACTAGTAGCGTCTCCACTCACGGAGACCGGAGAACTTGCCGCCGCCGGAGAGACCTCCGCAACGAGCCAGATGGATGCGCGGGAGCGCGCTGGCGAAACGAATGGCGCCAACCGGCACAAGAGGCAAGCGGAGCCTGAAGAGCCCGGGGAAGGGCACAACGGCGGCAGCGCAAAAAAGCGCGCCAAACAAATGGCCAGCACTCGCACAGCCGCGAAAACAAAAACAAAAGTGGCATCGGCAGCGGCCATTTCGGCGCAATCAAGCCGTGAATCTTATCAAGCCAGGGAGGGCTTACCTTCCATACCCCCGCGACTGGCGAACCCCGAGGCTAATTGCTACACCGGGGAGGATCAGGTCCGCCTGATCCAAGAAAGTTTTGCCCACGAGGAGGAGGAGGAGGAAGCATGGAATGAGGAGATCGAGGAGGACGATGAAGAAGACCAGCAGATGGGTAACGTAGATGGGGGATCCCCTCTCTTTTCTAAGGCAGCCATAGCCTTCCTTAAGAAAGCGATGAGGGAGGAGATAGCCTTATTCCACAGGGCCAAGGGACGTCCTATTTCCCCCACCTCGCCCTCCCCCTCACCACCTCTGCGCCTTCCCCAAGGGAACAAGGGGAAGTGGCCCACTAAGGCTGCTCAGAAGAGCACAGCCAAGAAAACCTGCCCCCATGACAGACAAAGTCTCCAAGGGGATGATGCATCTCACTATTCAAGTGATGAGGAGGGTGAATTTTCCTCTGATGAGGATGAAGACAGGGAAGACTTGGCACCTAAGCCTACTCTTCCAAAAGACCAGTCCTTCCGCTTTTTTAGAACTGAGGACCTCCAGTTCTTGCTTACTAAGACCCTGTCAGCCTTGCACATAAAATATGGCAATAAGGCCTCTAACCCGGCTCCTGATCCTCAGAGCAATGAAGAGGGATCAGAAATCACTGATGAGTTTTTCCCCCCAGTGGATCCTTCTGAAATAGCTTTCCCTTTCCCCGATTTCTATGTTAGGAAAGTGAAAGCTGAATGGGAAAACCCCTTATCTACAAGGGCCTTCCCCAATATTACTAAAAGGCTTTACCCAATGCATGCCTCTGCTACAGAACTTTTACAGGTCCCTGTGGTGGACGCACCGGTGGCAGCTCTGCAGTCAACTGGTCTAGTCGCTGAGGATGGCCACGGCACACTGCACAATAGTCTGGATAAAAGGGCGGAGTTTGCCCTTCGCCGGTCCCATGAGGCAAACGCCTTAGCCATCAGGACATCTTCAGCAGTGTCCACAGTATCTAGAGCATCAATAGTCTGGATGCGCAAACTGATCCAGATGATACCGGAGAACAATCGTGGGCTACTGGAAGGGGCCAACAGATTGCTTAAGGTGATATCCTTCACAGCGGATGCAACTCTCGACTCCATGGTCTTCTCAGCCAGGGCGATGTCCACGGCGGCTGCGGCACGATGTACAGTGTGGCTAAGATCATGGCCAGCAGACTACCAGTCCAAGGCCACGGTGTCATCATACCCTTACCAGGGAAAAAAGCTGTTTGGGGACTCATTAGACAAGATCCTCGTGGAAACACGTGATAAGAAGAAAGCCTTACCCAAAACCATTCGCCCCTCTGATAGAAGACCAGCGGGTTCACCATCAACTTCTTCATCCTTTCGTCCCTTCAACTCGCCCTACCGCCCACGTCAGGATTACAGACGCCCCTCTTGGAACTCCAACAGGCAGTCCTTTCGCAGAGGAGGCTTCAACAGTAACCGCTTCGGCAGAAACCCCGGAAACAGACCGGACAAGGGCGGTGACCCCAAGTCCTTTAAAGCGTGACTATCTAGAACCACCGGTGGGAGGTTGACTATCTATTTTCAGCCAGGCCTGGTTAACCTCCCAACCAGACGCTTGGACCGCGGAACTCATCTCCGAAGGCTACAAAATCGAATTTCGGTCTCTTCCACCACAACGCTTCCTGGCTTCACCACTTCAACGCAACAGAGAAAACAAAACAGAACTCTTGCTGCTATGAAACATCTGATCCAAATTCAGGCCGTAGAACCAGTGCCGCCGAAAGGACACCAGACCGGGGTGTACTCCATCTTCTTCACCGTTCCCAAAAAGAATGGGGATTGGAGAGCCATCCTGGACCTAAAATTTCTGAACCAATTCGTGCACCTACGGCATTTCCGCATGGAAACCCTGCGGTCCATCGCAGAATCACTACAACCAGGCGAGTTCTTGGCTTCAATAGACTTGACGGAAGCCTATCTCCATATTCCGATATCTCCCCAGCACAGGAGATTCTTGTGTTTCTGCGTAGGCGAGACCCACCTGCAGTTCAGAGCCCTCCCATTCGGCCTGTCCTCGGCCCCAAGGGTCTTCACAAAAACCCTAGTCCATCCCGTGGTCCTCCTGCGAAAACAGGGCATCCATATTCATCCCTACTTGGACGACCTGCTGCTGCGTTCTCCGTCAAGGCACCAATGCCACAGAGACATCTACAAGACCATCCAGTGTTTACGGCACTTCGGTTTCCTCATCAACGAACAGAAGAGTTCCCTGAGCCCAACCCCACGGCTAGAACACCTGGGAGTCATATTAGACACTCACTCTGCGAAACTCTTCCTTCCGGCGTCCAAGGCAAAGAAGGTCCAAGGGATAGCCCTGCAAATCATCAAGGCGCGGTTCTCATCCCTTTCTCTGCTGACCAGAATGATGAGCCTCATGGTCTCGTCCTTCGACACCCTCCAGTGGGGACGATTCCACTCCAGGGTTCTTCAGAAATTTCTCAGACCCTACCAAAACTCCATCGCGTTGAAGATGGAACTTTCCCTAAAGGTACCATTATCGGTCAAGTCAAGTCTAAGAGGGTGGTCCAGAAAGTCAAATCTAATGCATGGCAGATTGTTCTGGATTCGGGACCAGATACAAATCTTCACGGACGCCAGCCTGAATGGCTGGGGAGCCACATTACTTCAACAACCAGTTCAAGGTCAATGGTCCGCCTCGGAAACAGCGCTCCCAATCAATCTACTGGAGCTGCGAGCTGTCCGCCTGGCCCTACTCCACTTCGCCTCTCAGATACAGCAGAAGCACATACCCATCAGGACGGACAACATCTCGGCCAAGGCCTATCTGAGCAAACAAGGGGGTCTCCGATCGATGGCTCTATCCAGAGAAGCCGACCTTCTCCTGAGATGGGCGGAGACCAACCTGGCATCCCTACAGGCGGAACACGTGAAGGGGTCTACCAACATCCAGGCGGATTGGCTGAGTCGCCAAGCCATTCAAGAGGGAGAATGGTCTCTTCACAGGAGCATCTTCAATCTGATTGCATCAAAACTGGGAACCCCTCAAGTAGATCTTTTCGCGTCCCCAACCAATGCTCAACTGGTCAGATTTTATACCAGGTTCTTTCATCCGTCAGCGGAAGGAATGGACGCACTTCTATCTCCATGGCCTGCGGAACTTCTTTATGCATTCCCTCCCCTACCGGTCCTCCCGAGGCTGATCCGGAAAATAAGGACATCGAGGGCGGAAATCATAGTAGTGGCACCCTATTGGCCTCGTCGTCCATGGTTCACATCACTTCAGGAGCTGTCAGTGGCCCCGCCCTTCAAACTACCCGTCTCAGAAGACATGCTTCATCAGAGCCCGATCCATCACCCAGATCCGGGATGGCTTCAACTGACCGCGTGGAGGTTGAAAGGCAAAAATTCCTCAGGCTAGGATACGATAACTCCATCATCAACACTATCCTGGCTTCAAGGAAACCTTCCACTACTAGAATTTACAATGTAACATGGAAAGCGTTCGTCCATTGGGCTCGAAGGAAGAAGGTGGATGCACTCCATCCACGGGTTGCAACCATTTTGGCCTTTCTTCAGGACGGACGGAAGACCGGCCTTAAGGCTTCCACCCTTCGAAGACAGATGGCAGCGCTGTCTACAGTCCTTCCCCAATATAAGGGCCTACCGATATCACAACACCCACATATTCGGCGTTTCCTCAAAGGTGCATCCCACAGTGACCCACCAACCTGTCACAGATTTCCAACTTGGAGACTGAACCCCGTCCTTACAACCAAAAAGCCATTTGTGCCCCTGTCAAACGTACCACTCAAATTCCTGAGGATGAAGACATTATTTCTCGTAGCAATTACCTCAGCAAGAAGGATCTCAGAATTAGGCGCTCTTTCAATCAGAAGCGACCTCTGTGTGTTTCACAAGGACAAAGTGATTCTTCGAACGGACCCATCCTTCTGTCCAAAAATAAACACTAGATTCCATAGGACGCAGGAAATCTTTCTGCCTTCCTTTTCTCCAAACCCTTCCCATCCGTTGGAAAGGACGTGGCACACCTTAGACGTCAGAAGAGCCCTGAAGTGTTACATTCTTTGAACGTCGTCCATCAGGAGAACAGAGGCAATGTTTATCAATGTTTCCCCCCCTCATACAGGGAAGAAAATGTCCACAGCTTCCATAGGCTATACCATCAAGGCATGCATTCTCGAAGCATACAAAAGTATGAACCTCTTAGTTCCAAAGGGCATCACCGCCCATTCCGTCCAAAGTGCAGCCACGAGTACAGCATTCAACAACAGGGCCTCCATAGAGGAAGTCTGTAGAGCCGCGACTTGGTCTTCGCCAACCACATTCATACGCCACTATAAAATCAACACATATGCATCGGCGGACGCCGCATTCGGACGTCGTGTGTTACAAGCAGTTTTTTCAACAGATGACGACCACCCACCCCAAGCTTAGGACCACTGCTCTGGGAGGTCCCACAAGATGGCCTCCACCTCAGAGGGAGAACGACCAGTGGACTTACCGTGAGGGGTCCTTCTCCTCTGAGGGTTGGAGGACATCTTGGCCCTCCCGGGTCGTCATCAATATCCTGCAGACAAGTCCTCACCTCTAAGAAGTTGTGATGTGACCACAAGTCAACACGAACAATGTGGTGCAGTAAGGAGGGAAATATAGAGAGTTCACCGAGGTTGGGTTGTTTGATACCTATTTCATCATAACCAAAGTTGTATATAATTGGGGGAGAAAGTATTATCTTCTTCCTGTTTTTTCTTCACTTCCTGTTACATGTATTGACAGCATTGTTGAGTTGTTTTCCTTTCATATATTCAATGTAGAGTAGTTCATCCAGCTTTAGGAGCACCCGAACTGATCCTGGGGCGACTCCCACCACAGGAAGCAGGAAGAAGTTTGTTTTAGTCCTGCCTCCCTGAAGATAGGTGGGAATCACCCACAAGATGTCCTCCAACCCTCAGAGGAGAAGGACTCCTCACGGTAAGTCCACTGGTCGTTCCTGTGTACCTGTCAAGACTGTTATAAATGCTGTACAACTGTGCCAGAAATCTGATACACTAATAATTTGAAGTAACAAAGTTTGATATAATATTATTTCTTACATTTGATTGATTTCTTTGCTCTGTATATTGCCATTGTCTCTGTCTGTGCTCTCTAATCGTATACATTAACTTTTATTAATGAAATGCATAGCAACTGCAACAAAATATTTCTGTCTGTAATAATGAAATTGCCCTGGCCTGGATAGTCCTAGATAGACTGATCATGTCTGATCTGGAAAGGTAAGCGGATTGGCTCTGGTCAATACTTGGTTGGGAGTCCCCCCCCCCCCCCAAAAAAAAAGTAATATCACCATTACTGTAAAGAAGCAGGCAATGGCATACCACCTCTGACTGTCTCTTGACTAGAAAACCAAATGGGGTTGCTATAAGTCAGCTGCAACTTGATGGCAAAAAAGAAAAGAAAATTACAGTATTACTCCAATATAAAATAAATGGGGTTATATCTAAGTTAACACTTCATTTTTCAAATCTTTGACTTATTTTTTAATTTCTGTATTCAACAACAGGAGTCCATCAGTGAATAAATAAGTTTATTTGAAAATTCTTGTTTTCATCAAAGAAATCTTATCCACTAATAAGTCAGTTTACAGATCCAGACCTCATCTTTGGCACTGTGTGCTGTTTCCAATTTGAAACAATATCATTCTAGCTATACTTACTAAGAGGGATACCAGATACCACCAATTTTTAGGTAGTTGGTCTATATTATACTCCAACATAAACACTAATGGAGAATGTATTTCTTTTCCTATTATTCTACCATACCAGATACCACCAATTTTTAGGTAGTTGGTCTATATTACAATCCAACATAAATACTAATGGAAAATGTATTTCTATTCCTATTATTCTACCTATTTCATTTTGAATATTTTTCCAGGGTTTTTTTTTATGATGGGTCTTGTCCATTTTGGTGAGTTCCACATTTTTATCAGTTTTTTTTTTTAAAGGTGGGAACCCCTGCCAATTTTTGTGCTCACATATAGGCAATTTTGGTGCTGTGTGATATATTATCTGTTAGATTTTTTGGCACCTATTTGGATACAACAGGATTATAGTAATTAGCAAGATAGCTATCTATATTCTAATTCCCAGAGGGGTTTTTTGTATGGATACTTATTTTTGCCAACAGAGGGCTCACTTCCCCCCAACAGCTTTTCCTACATAGGAAAATCCTGGGTTTGCAGAAAAATCCAAAAAGTAAAAAAAAAAAAAAAAAAAAAAAAAATCCCTTCAGGGATGATTGAATCCCCTCCAGTACCTTTTGAAATAGCCTCTGCAGGTATGTAACTCCAGACATCAATGGCGAGAGATTAGAACATTGGGGGTGGGCCCTTCTAACTGGCTCTGTCAGTAAAAGGGTGGGGAAGGGTCCTTTCCAGTTCTGTTTTGGCCTTTGAGGGTGGGAGGGAGCCTTGGGGCCAGGCCTGACATGGGTTGCCAGTGCCAGGATGGGGAATTCCTAGAGATTTTGTCATGGACTCTAAGGAGGGCTGGGTTTGGGGAAGGGAGAGGCCTCAGCTGGACGTAATGCCACAGAGTCCACCCTCCAAAGCAGCTATTTTCTCCAGGGAGACAGATCTCTGCTGCCTGGAGTTCAGTTGTAATTGGGGGGGGGGTGTCTCCAGGCCCCACTTGGAGGTTGGCAACCCTAAGGCTGGCAGCAGTCTAGGGTTGCCTGGTCCCCTCCTGGCCACTGGCTGGGGATGGGGGGGTAAGGTTGCCAGATCCAGGCTGGGAAACTCCTGGAGATTTGGGGGTGGAGCTGGGGGAGGACAGGGACCTCGGTGAGGTACAATGCCATAGACTCCGTCCTCCGAAGCATCCATTTTCTCCATGGGAAGTTATCTCTGTAGTCTGGAGATGAGCAGTGATTCTAGGGGAACCCTAGGTCCCACCTGGAGGAAGGCATGCCTAGGCAGCACTCTCTGGGTGACTTGATACCACTTGACTTGCATGACTTAATTAGGCCCAGCTGCTTGCTATTGTACATCAGCAGCCATCCTATGAAAGCCAGTGTGATGTAACAGTTAGAGCTTCAGATTAGGGTCTCTGAGACTCAGGTTCAGATCCCCATTTTGCAGTGGAAGCTGGCTGGGTGATTTTGTACCAGTCACATATTTTCAGTCTAACCAACCTCACAGGGTTGTTGTGCAGATAACAAGGGGGAAATAATAATGTAAGCTGCTTTGTGGGGGGGGGGGGAGATGGAAAGCTGAAGACAGAGAGGCCGATAAAGGTAGGTTGGCTATTGGGTGGAAAGAAAATAGGGTTGCCAACTCCAGGTTGGAAAATTCCTGGACATTTGAGGGGTGGAGCCTAGGGAGGGTGGGGTTTGAGAAGGGGAGGGACTTCATACTGGTATAATGCCATGGACTCCACCCTCCAAATCAGCCATTTCCTCCACAAGAACTACCCTTGCCAGCCTAGGGAGGGCTGGAGTTCACCCAGAATTACAACTATTGTCCAGGTGACAGAGATCAGTTTCCCTTGACAAAATGGCTGCTTTGGAGGGCTGAGTCTATGGCATTATACCCTGCTGAGTCTGCTTTCTTTCCCAGGCCTCACTGTCCCAAGGCTCAACCCCAAATCTCCAGGGATTTCCCAGCCTGGAGCTGGCAGCCCTAAGGTGAATGGATCTCTGTAGCTGGGAGATCCGTTGTGATTCCCAGAGCACAGCCACTGCTGCTGTGGGGGAAGAGGAAGCAGGTGGCTGGCTGGGAGTACAACCACCACTGCTGCTGCTGCTGTGTGTGTGTGTGTGGGGGGGAAGAAGCAGGCAGGAGGCTGGGAAAGTGATGGGGGCAGAAAGAGAAAGTGATGAGGTGGGGAGGTAGAAAAAGAGAATGATGACAGGTCAGAAAGAGAGGAAGTAACATGCATAGAGGAAAGAGAGTAAGAAAAGGTGGGGCAGAAGGGAGAAAGAGTGTGAGAGAGGTAGGGGGAGAGGGGAGGAAGTACAGGTGTGAGGAATGGGATAACCATCCCACAAGTTTCTTGTGGGTCTCCACTTGTTAATATCTAAGTGTGCTGAGTCTGGTTATTGTAGCACCACCTCCAACGGTAGGGGAACATCAGCATAGCTCATTAAATATTTCCACATTTTTGTCTGTTCTGGATGAAACATTTAATTGTCTAGGGCAGTGTTCCCTCTAAGCTGAGTTAGTGTGAGCTAGCTCACAGTTTTTTAGCCTCTGGCTCACATATTTTTGTCTCAGCTCAGGAAGGATGGCTCCAGAGCAAACTAATTTATGCAGTAGCCAAATTGCTTGCTCATAGTTTTAATGCCAGTAGCTCACAAAGTAGAATTTTTGTTCACAAGACTCCATAGCTTAGAGGGAGCATTGGTCTAGGGTCAAGTACCAGTATTGCTTAGTATAGTGAAGGGGGTTTGTATTCAGCTTGATCCATTCATTCACTAGAAGAATATAAATATAAGGCATAGTTTATTCTCTGCTCCATTCTAAGGGCAAGTAGGCTGTTATTCCTAATGTTATTTTTATTCAAGGACAAATGGTTTTGAACTTCCTGTTATCTCTTAGTCTCAGGTATTATCTTTACTGTGGGAGCTTCCTTTTTGTCTTGGATGCACAGCTGGCTAACCAAAGGAATAAAATCAAAGATAAATTTCAGGTTATTTTGTAACAGGATGGGCAAAGATCACACCTCTACAGCTTGTTTAATTAACACTTAGTTCCTTTTTGTTTTTTCTGAGTCATGATTGGGATTTTATCGGTGTAGTGCTTTTTAACACCACCATCAAAAGATTTAAAGCAAGATGAAGGCAAAGGAAACTGCCAGGGGCAGAGTTATAAAGCAACTCAGTTTGTTTGAGATCTCTGTTCAAACAGTGAACTTGCATTCTTAGAGTATTTACATTTAGTCAGTGATCTAATTGGCTTAATTGGGTAATGTGTTCTCCATACTGGATTTAGATCACAGAAAAACTTTAGCAAGTTTTGAAAGCCAAAAGAAAACAAAGAACAGTATAGTATTTAAACTTAGGGAGAAGCTTCTATGAGAAATTTCACCCCTCTTTCAAAACGTCAAGAAAAAGGCTCGTTGACAACTTTAAAAACCGTTGCTTAATTAGAAAAATTAATGTATTTTTATTGTGCTAGACCAAGTTCTGAAAAGTGTTAAAAGTGACTAACTCATTGCAATTCACGTTCCAGACATGTTGTTATGTCATTGTTTGCTATCAGTTCTGTTGGAGAGAAACAGTTAATCCATTTGAACCTAGTAGTGTTTTTGCTTTTTCATGATATACGTGACCAAATCATTGTTTGTGACTGATATTAGTTGGATAAGTAACATATAGAAATGGGCTAAGCTGGTAGTAAATTAAGCAGTTTGTTAACCCTCTCTTTCTATGGACCACAAAAGAAAGGGGATAGAGAAAATACAGTGAACAAGAAGCACCCTGGATACCAGGTCATTGTGAACTATACATCATGAATTTCATTTTTTGGTACCATTTGCTTTTGGTTGGAATTACCAGTGGAATTTCTCTGTTTCATCAACAGCCTTCTGCAGGCATGAATGAAATCAAGGTGCAAAGGAATCAGATTACAATTCCATACCTTTTTAGAAATTTTGAAGAAGTTAGCATGGTTTTTAAAAACTGGCTATAAAATCACATAGGATGACATGCATATCTAAATTATAATTATTGTATGGTTGTTTTCATATTTTCAGGTCTATTTCCAGCTATTCTGAATCTTGCTAGTAATGCTCATATCAGCACCAATGCTACCTGTGGTGAAAAGGGCCCGGAAATGTTTTGTAAGCTTGTGGAACATGTTCCAGGTCGACCTCTACGCAATGCACAGTGTCGGATCTGTGACCATAATAGTGCAAATCCCAAAGGCAAGTTTTGTTTTATTTTGTTAAAATATTTATACCTTACCTTTCTCATATTTCAAGGGTGCTTCACGTTAAATATATGATATATTTTCAGGCTGCTTCATGATAATGAGTATGAAAATGATTTTTCTGCATACACAAAATAATACAATTTAAGGGCTACTTACAAAGTTAAAGGAAGTGAAATTATACCAAGGTCTCATCATAATCACTGTGGTCTAACAAAACAGTTTCTTCAATCCCAGTAATCTCAGTGAGATGGATAATTTTGTATGGATTACACCTATGGTACATGTGCCACTTTTACCCTCTCTGAATGAATCTTCTGCGGGGTAATTTTTTCCACATTTGCATTGTAAACTGTATGGCTCACAGCTTGAACATAACAAGTTAACGGAAACAAATGGGATTATTTGGTTTTAAATCATGTGTGTTGTGTATGTGTATTTTCCCAACAGAACAACACCCTATTTCAAATGCTATAGATGGCACCAATAACTGGTGGCAAAGTCCCAGTATTCAGAATGGAAGAGAATACCATTGGGTGACCATTACTTTGGATCTAAGACAGGTTAGTACTAGCAGATAAAGAAAAAATATGTTGCTTTAAGATATTTATTTTATTTATTTTGAAATATTTTAACTTACTCTTTGAAATATTTTAACACATTTTTTGGTCACGTGACATCCAGTAGCTTCTTATAGTAATTAATTTTTTTAATGTATCAGGCTGGCTGGGGAAGGAGAAGATCAGGCAGGGGAGCCCGATCTCGGGGAGGGAAAGAAAGGCATTTAAGCCCAACAGCTGACTGGTGGCTCAGCCTGTTAGGTTTAAATGAGAGGTTTTCGGTATAGCAAAATGAACCCGAAAAAAAGCCAGATAATATCTGCTTTTTCTGGTTCAGCTATATTGGTAGCCGAATACAGATCTCTGATCTGTAATACCTAAAAAATACTGACAAGGTATTTTTCAGATATTTTTTTGTTTCGGCTATTGCTGAATGCACACCCCATACTAGACTGTTTTGGGACTGTGTGTTATTCCTGTGTATTAATGATCTAACCATAACAAAGTAAGTTTCTCCACTGTCTCAACTTGCTATCCAGAATAGAATGCCAAATCAAGAATATATTCTACTGAATATGTTGGGCCAGATAGCGTTTGAGAGAGAACAATGTCTGGTATAGTAACCAACAGTGCCATCCTAAACAGAGTTGCCACATTTCTGTGTTCATTGAAATCAATGGGATTAGAAGCATATAGAAGCTTAGAATGGTATTGTAAGAAATCCTATGCCAGATAAAGAACGCTTTGTATGAAAAAGTCCTTGGGCACTATATACTTCGAGGCCTTCCACAAGATTCCCAGATCATCTGTGTTATCAAAGAGAGAGTTTGTTGAGTACCTGAGTAAATGATACACCAATGGAACACCAGTGTAGCTTTAAAACCCAATATTTGAGACAAAAATTCAGAATATGAAGAGTGTGGGACAATATGTGGTAGGGAGATGGAATTGTGGTAGACCACAGTTACCCCACCCATCCAGCATTACTGTTGAACTGTAACTGGATGTACACATCTGGGTAATTTATTTAGATATTTATGCCCCACTTTTCTCTTCATTTGGGTCACAAAGTGGCTGACACAATTGTTCTCCCCTTTTTCCATTTTGTTCTCACAACAGCAGTCCTGTGAGGTTGGTTGTTTGAGAGATAATGACTGGCCCAGCAAGCTTCAATGGCAAAGCGAGAATTCAAACCATGGTCTCTCAGATTGTTGGCTGACTCTCTAATCACTACCCGATGCTTGTTTCAGTTATATTAGATTATTTGTCAGGGGAGAGACAGTGCTCCAGGCATGGCTTGGTGAGACCTTTTAGTATTAGGTTGCAAAGGGATAGGTAGGGCTGCCAACTCTGAGTTATGAAATTCCTGGAGATTTGGGTGTGACACCTGGGGAGGCGAGGTTTGGGAAGAGGATGGACCTCAGTGGAGTATAATGCCATAGAGTCCATCCTCCAAAGCAGCCATTTTCTCCAGAGGAATGAATCTCTGTCATCTGGAGATCAGTTGTGATTCCGGGTGACCCACAGGCAAATGGAGCCCTGTTAGTCTGTTGTAGCAGAACAAAAGTGCAGTGGCATTTCAAATACTAACATCATTTCTTCATATGAGCTTTTGTGAGTCATGGTGCACTTTTCAGATAAATATGTGATGGGAAATTATATATTAAGTTGGATGATGTGCAGGTAGATGGTGTAGCTGATGTTATTAGATCCTGTAACTGTATTATTATACCAGTTAAACTGTGGTATAATGAGGCTGTTTTCTGTGTTACCTGTTTTAAACTGTATGAGAAAACTCCTGAGCCCACAGATCTAATTGCAATATTTTATGTATAATAATGGTTTAATATCATGTCTAAGAGGTCCAGTGGGTATTATCTTTAATGGAGATTATTTATTGTATATGGAAATTGCACAAAAATGCAGGTTAAATGGTTTCAATATCTCCAAATAGGTAAATTTTTAATTTTAAAAAGCAGTACATCAACTATGCACTAAACTTACAATAGCTAGAAGCTTGATATATACTAAGGACAGTAAAAAAGTCTTGTTATAATCTATTTATTTGTGTTTATTGTGTGACTCCATAAGAAATATAAAAATATAGTACAGAATACAGTTTCTGAGAAGGAATGATTGAATGCTCTCTCATCAACTGCTGCTTCATCCATATACATTATAATGAAAGAGAATCTTTATACTACAATATACCAATGGCATTTGGCACCACACTGATTAAATTCAATTTACCATACCAATAAACAGCTGTGTTGGAAATACGGGTCAAGAAAGTGGATTTTTAACATATGTTTTAGCAATGTCCACTAGTTAAACAATTTTGGGAAAAGATACTTGATTAAATTACTCAAATAACAGGATATGAAATCCCCAAACACGCAACATTTTTTTTTTTGGTTGGGACTGTTATTAGAAGTTCATAGATGTATTGTACTAGAATTTTTTATCGCTGCAAGTATGAGATTTGCACAGAGTATAAGAGTTGCATTTGTTAGGTTAAAGGATGGATAAGCTATTTTGGTTTATCAATATATCTAATTCTTAACATGGCCAAATCTGTGGATACTTAAATCCAGAGTGGGGGGTCATGGACAGGTAAGACATATCTTTCTACAACCTGTGAAAAGCCTCAGGTTTGCAGAAAAAGGAAATATTAAAAAATACATTGGGGAGGGGGGAGTTAAAAACTCCCAAAATAATAGGCGTGCCTGTGAATGAAGTGCACATATATACAAGCAATGTTCCCTCTAAGCCGTGGAGTCTTGTGAGCAGAAATTCTACTTTGTGAGCTACTAGCATTAAAGCTGTGAGCAAGCAATTTGGCTAACTGCATAAATGAGTTTGCTTTGGAGCCATCCTTCCTGAGCTAAGACAAAAATCTGTGAGCTGGAGGCTAAAAAAATGTGAGCTAGCTCACACTAACTCAGCTTAGAGGGAACACTGCATACAAGTTGCACATGTGTAAGCTTTCTGTATAGGGCTGCCAAGTCCAACTTGGGAAATATCTGAGGACTTTGGGGGTGGAATCAGGAGACTTTGGGGGTGGAGCCAGGAGAAAGGAAGTGACATCATTTTGTGATGTCACATCCTGTGATGTTGCTTCCACATGCTGACACATGAACTCATGAAGTTTCCTAATACTGAATCAGGCCATTGGTCCATCAAGGTCAGTATTGACTACTCAGACTGGTAGTGGCTCTCCAGGGTCTCAGGCTGAGATCTTTAATGTCACCTATTACCTGATCCTTTTTTAGCTGAAGAGGCTGATACCTCCTGCATGTCAAGCAGATGCTCTATCACTGAGCAACGGCCCTACTGAATCCTTCCTCATCTCGGCAGAATATGAAGCACTAAGTGCTACACAAGTGCTAAATATGATTTTCATATCATAAGAACAGGAGAGAAGCCACAGTGGATCGGGCCAACAGCCCATCCAGTACAACACTCTGTGTCACACAGTGGCCAAAAATACCAGGTGCCCTCAGGAGGTCCAGCAGCGGGGCCAGAACTCCAGAAGCCCTCCCACTGTTGCCCCCCAAGCACCAAGAATGCAGAGCATCAGTGCCCCAGACAAAGTGTTCCATTTAGACCTTGTGGCTAATAATAGCCACTGATAGACCTCTGCTGGATGGGGACAGAGAGAGAAAGAGAGAGAGACAGACAGACAGACAGACAGAAAAAAGAAAGAAAGGGGGAGAGAGAGAGAGAAGGAAAAGAGCTGGCAGACCCCAGCAGCTTACCATAGCAGCTTACTCCAGCAGCAGCCTTGCACGCCACATGCAAAAGCACGCCCTTCAGTAAAAAGAGCCTAGTCCCTCCTTAATCTCTGGGCGGGGCTCTCTTGCTCGCTCAGCTCTTAAAGGGGAAATGCCTGTTGAGGCTTTTTACTGCAGGGCAGGCTCTCTGCAGACATTCCCCTTTTAAGAAGTTCAGGCCTGGCAGGGAGAGGCCAGGGCAAGCTCCGACGTTCCCCTGCTGGCAGCCATTGCCTCCCCCGGTGGCCAATTTGGAAAAAGCGGGGGTAAGCTTTAAAAATCGGTGTTTTCCCCGCCCTACCGGGGGACTTGGCAGCCCTATTTCTGTATGCAATTTGGGATTCTGCAAAATGCAGGACCTCTGATTGCATGTAGGAGGTCTACACAAAAGCAAGCTGTTTTGGAATTTCTTAGCAAATTCAGAAGTTAAAACAAGTTTCAGAAGCTAGCTCAATGTTTTGCTTTATCACTTATATTTTAGGTCTTTCAAGTGGCATATGTCATTATCAAAGCTGCTAATGCTCCCCGGCCAGGAAACTGGATTTTGGAGCGTTCTGTAGATGGCATTGAATTCAGTCCTTGGCAATATTATGCAATTAGTGACACAGAGTGCCTAACCAGGTATAATGTGACACCAAGACTTGGACCTCCGACATATAAAAGAGATGATGAAGTGATCTGCACTTCCTATTATTCCAGGCTAGTTCCACTTGAACACGGAGAGGTAAGTTTTCTTTTTATTAGTTAGCTGTTTGTTAGATTTTGTTAGTTAGATGTTGGATTTGACAGTTTTTATTTTTTAGAAGGGCTTCTTCAGATGCAGTTTCCTTCTCCTACAAGGGTGAAAGTGGACACAGTTTCTGCAAGTTTTATTTCAGCAAATTGAGGAGGATCTGAGCTACATAAATGCAGAATGCACCCTTCCATTCATCTTCTTCTACAAGCTGTGGAAGAGTGAATGTACCTCCCATTCTGGCCCAAGTTGCATCCTAGGGATAAAATAATGTCTGATCTGGTCCATTGAAGAGCCAGCTCTAATTTTTTATATATATATATGTATTACAGTTTATAAAATCACTCTACAGCCGAAGACATACTGGTATTCTGCCGCACCTCTGCCCCCGCTGCGTGGTGTTTGCACACTGCCGCAAGGAAGCCGCCCACAGCGTCCAGACTGCGGGCGGCTTCCAGTGGCAGTGTCTGAATGCCGCATGGCTCCCCCGGCCCGGTGCGCGTTCACACCCGCCGGAAGCGGGTGGAACGCGCGCCGCAGCAGCCGGGACACCACTTTTAAGTGGTGCTTGGCTGCTGCGGGAGGAGCGCGGTGCCGGACGCGTTGCGTCTGAGCCGCCTCTTCCGGGCAGATGTGGCAGTCTGGACTGCCGCTCTGCCTCTGCTTTTAAAGCGGAGGCAGAGCGGGCCAGACTGCCAGTCTGTCCTCAGCCTACGTTTCCACATTATTTTACGGTGGCCATTTATTGATAGTTTACTTCAGATAGTTTACTTAAACTAGGCGTTTGGTGTTTTAAAGATTCTTTTAAAAGAACCATCTGGAATTGGAAGCTAATGCTCCAAGCATCTGAATTTCTCTGTGCTGCTTGAATTTCTACACAAGCCTTGGCATTGTTTCAATGATACAGCATAATTAAAACAGCCATGCATTTTGCAGGTCAACTGCTGATTGTTTTTTCTTTTTATCTGCTCCGTTCATAGTAGTTCCATAGTATGGATTAGAGAAACAATCTAGTGTTAGAAGGAAATGGTGCATTAAAATCTGTGCCTATGAATGTCTGTCTTTATATTCCAGCAAATAGAAGTCTGACCTCTAAAATAGCTATAAAGAGAGAATCTCCATAATTAATTCCTTAGACAGATATACATCAGGGTTCAAACAGAGACTGAACCAACCTTATATATTTTAAATAATTTAAATTATACTTCAAGTTCTGTATGGACACTGGAGGAAGTGAATCCTGTGTAATTTGTTAGGTTTTTTTTCCAAAACAACATAATAAGATTTTATTTTAGGAATGAACTAAAATTAATTAGGATTTGTTAGATCAGATTCCAGAATCTTTAACTTAGTAGAAGCAAAAAACTAGGTCTGAGCTAAAAGCGTGGAATTTGTTGATTCAAACTGGAAATAGTTTTATACCCCTGTTGTTTACAGGAATGTTAACGTTATATTTCTAACTTCATTTCTGTTTTAATTAATTTCTGAATGTTTAATATAATGGAACTTTTGAACAGTCAGAACAATAGAAAATTGTAAGAAAAAAGAAACATTTTATTTTTTAAATGGTTATGCTTTAACTGTTTTGGAATCTGTAAAAGTTTTCTCATGTATGCTGTTTATTGCTCCCTAGTGTTGAAGACAATAGGCAATCCTTTTGCAGATGTGTGTGTGTGTGTGTGTGTGTGTGTGTGTTTCTGGCATAAGAATCCAGCTGGCACTGCAGGACTGGTATGAAACTTCATAAACTTTGGAGGGAAAGTACAATTCCCCCCTTGTCTTTCACTCTAGTATCCTTTTTATGCCAGTGCCATGGCTTTAGGCCCAGTAGTCTTTGCTCCCCATACATGGACTGAAGAAGCTTCTTAACATACAATTTCAGCATTTTCCTAAAAGGAGGCTTGGGGAGTTGTGATCCAGAAAGTAATGAATTCAAAATAAATTGTTAAGGAGGACAACATTGGGGGGAACACAATAGTATTTTGAATCTAATAATTATTTTGCAAATTGTCCTATTCTTGCATTGCGAATTCTTTTGTTGTGGGGAAATGTAGTTTGAACATATGCCTTATACTGAACCAGGCCACTGATCCTCAATTTGGTAGCAGCTCTCTAGTCTCAGGCAGAGGTTTTTCATGTTCTCTTTACCTAAACCTTTTAAGTGGAGACACCAGGGTTTTATCCTGGGATCTGTTCTGTCATGACTGCTAACAACAAGATCGTGGTCTCTGTCTTTAGATTCATACGTCGCTGATCAATGGTAGACCTAGTGCTGATGACCCTTCACCAACATTATTGGAATTTACTTCTGCACGATATATTCGTCTTCAGCTGCAGCGTATAAGAACTCTTAATGCAGACCTCATGACCCTTAGCCATCGTGATCCTAAAGATGTTGATCCTATTGTTACTCGAAGGGTAAGTTAAAAATGCCTATTTGTTGTTTTGATATGTATGGTGTATGATTTATCTCTATTTTTGATAAAGCCTCTGATCCAATTAGGACAAAGAGGGCTATTGGGTGTTAGGTCTTTTGTGGTACGATGAAGATCAGTTACCACACTGTAAAGATTCCTTCTAGTGAAACATTCGCTGCATAAAATCAACATGCTAAAATAACCCTTCTTAGTTTCAAAAAGTAATGCACAAATTAGATATAGTAGCATCCTTGTATACTTGTTATATTCTACTGTGCTGCCAAGGTAATTGAACTATTTAATTTGCCAGGTGTCTTTGATCCAAAGTAACACTTCATAGAGTTTATTTTCTTCTTTTTGTTCTGTGTTTCTTCTTGCTATATTTTAATTTATTATATTTTCAAAAGCAAGAATTGTACATGCTGATGAACTTGTACACATGAATACATGAAATTGCCTTATACTGAGTCAGATGCTTGGACCATCAAACTCAGTATTTCCTGCTCTGACTGGCAGCAGCTCTCCAAGGTCTCAGGCAGAGGTCTTTCACATCACGTACTACCAGATCTTTTAACTCTACATAACGGGGATTAAACTTGGGACCTTCTGCATGCCAAGCAGATGCTCTGCCACTTAGACACAGCCCCTTCCAATTGTACAATAAACCCTTCTTTGGGAAATATCTTATTATGTAGACACAAAACAATTCCTTTCAAAACTGTAATATAGTAGTTGTTAAATACAGCAACACTCTTCTGTCATTTTATAGCTGAAAGATCAAGTTTATTTATGTAAGATCGTAGCACAATCCATCCGAGGTCAATTGTATAGATTTCACTGGTAAACCTTATTTTTCTCACAGAAAGCACTGACACTTTGGCTGGACTGTGTCCACAACTTTTGAATTGCTTTCCTTTGGCTGGATCATGTCCATGGTTTTTAAAGTGAAACGCCTACTTTAATACGATCTGACTAAGGACTGATATACTTTACCTGCACTATTTTAGCTTGAATTTTATTTTTTGTTGAAGCTGAGCTGAACTTGCAGCCCTTGAATTGGTCATCTGAGACACTTACCTTGAACATAGATGTAATCGTTTGCACTGTGCTTAATTTTATTTTCATGTGAATTTTTAATGATTTGTGCAGTGTTTCAGATGTACAAATTCAATACAGCTTGACAGATGACATAAATCTATATTTATCCATATTTGGCATTAAACTATATTCAAAAGTATAGTTTACCTCATCCCTGGGAAGGAAACTGAAGACAAGTCACTACTGAGTTCACTAATTATTTCTTGTCTCAGCTTTTCTGACAAAAGCAAAAATTAATCTTATTCTAAACAGAATCCTTTAGACCCAATCAAGCTCATTAGAATTCTCAAGAATGTTCGTAGGATTTGTGGAAATCACATTTACATATCTGAGGTCAAAATTAGTTTTGGATTAAACATTTATGTTATACTTTAATCTTGAAACTCACACTTATACTGAGTTTTAGTTTATGTACTGGCATGATCCCTAGCATAAGAACAGTAATGCTGGCAAAAGAAGAAAACATTGCTCCTTTGTTGTAACACTGAAACTGTCTCCTCCAGGGTAATAATAGCCATTGTGCCTCTCTGGGGTCTGTGTGTATGTTTACAACAATGCTTGGCTTAATTTCCATATACAAATTCTACTGAAATCAGTAGTAGTTTATAGAATCATGCAAATTCTACACTTGTAGCTAATTAGTTAAATATGAAATAATGTAATATTTGTGTTCTGTTTTCCCCCCTTGCTAATAGACTTTATAAATTAAACTTTGCTTTATTTAGTATTACTATTCAGTAAAGGACATATCTGTTGGTGGTATGTGCATTTGTTATGGTCATGCTCGAAGTTGTCCTTTGGATAAAGTCACAAAGGTATGTTTCATTTTTTTAACCTCCCCCCTTCACTCGAGTCACTTAACTTCACCCCCCCAGTGACATTATTTTCAAGAGAACAGAACTGTGCTACTAAATAAAAACAATTTCTTAGTTCATTATGTTATTGATTGTTTTCTACGCAGTGAAGTGCTAAATGCCTGTGTCTTCTCCACAGCAGCTCTTTAAAACATATGAAAATATGCTTAATAATATAGCATAATTACATGGTTGCCTGAGTTAGTGGCATCTCATTGGCATAAATGCTTTGGGGCCCAAGTAAAGGATTACAAATTCAGGCCTAAATTTTTCATGGCTACTTATAGGATGAATAAATGATTAAGAAATCATACCTTTGCAGATTAAGAAAATATACTCTTGCAGGATGCAACTTTATTCAAATAAATATTTTATGCTTGCTATTCTGCAAGGACTCCTTGCTTAATCACCTAGCTGTCTATATGCCCATAAACACACACAGTCCTTCAGAGTGCATATATGCAAGAATGCATAATTGTATACACTTGGACAGACCTTTAAAACATGCATAGGAGATGATCCACTGGAATCCCTTAGAGTTTTTTCCCACCTCTTGTACTACACCATAATTGCCATTGTTGTTGTGTATGTGCCAATACTTTAATTATACTTTAATTATTAGAAATAATCCTACATTTCCAATACCCTATACTTAAAAAGGAAAAGAAAATAACTGAAAGAAAACAGAAGAACTGTATGCAAGACTTCTGTCCTCATGAATCGCACAGAACTGTGCACTGTGTGATTTTTGCACAAAGGCAAAAACGGTGAGATCAGTTCCTTCTTATTAAGTGGCAGATTGTGGGGTCTAAATAGTGCCCCTTGTACAACTATCACTAGTGGTTCTTGTGAATAGCTATAAAAGAAGAAGAGATTAGATTTATATCCCTCCCTTCACTTGGAGTCTCAGAGTGGCTTACAAACTCCTTTCCTTTCCCCTCCTCACAGCAGACACCCTGTGAGGTAGGTGAGGCTGAGAGAGCTCTTTCCAGAACTGTCCTTGAGAGAACAGCTCTGACTGAACTATGGCTTGCCCAAGGTCATCCAGCAGGTACAAATGAAGGAGTGGGGAATCAAACCTGGTTCTCCCAGATTAGAGTCCAAGATGGGTTCTATAGGTTCAGGTGCACTGTGAGGGAGCCCTGCCATATACTTTCTCCAATGCACTAGTTGGAAAGAAAGAGGACAGACAGATGTCAGATTGTTTACAGTGCAGTTTATGGCTGCATTCTTATAGGATAGAGGTAACACTCGAGATTATATGGCTGACCATCAATTATCCAAAGCAAATTCTACTTCTGCCTTTAAAAAGCAAAAATCTACACTCTCGTCCCTTGTCTCTCTCCTCGCGTTGTTCCCATGATGGATCTGTTTGAACTGTGGCTTCTTCGACTACATGTTTCACCAGATGCTCTTCTTGGGTGGATTCATTTCTTTACCATGGCAAGGTCATTTGCAACCTCATAATCTATATAAGGGTAAATCTAGCTGGAAATATGTAAATAATACTTCAGGCATTTCAGAATCTCAGGTAAAGAGGCAGCTTGTATTCAAGGCTTTAGGTAGTGAAGCTATGTTTTATAAGGCAAAGGTTTTTAACAGAGCCAGTTTGGTGTAGTGGTTAAGTGTGTGGACTCTAATCTGGGAGAACCAGGTTTGATTCCCCACTCCTTCACTTGCAGCTGCTGGATGACCTTGGGCAAGCCATAGCTCTGTACCAGCTGTTCTCTCAAGGACAGTTCTGGAAAGAGCTGTCTCAGCCCCACCTACCTCACAGGGTGTCTGTTGTGGGGAGGGGAAGGGAAAGGGGTTTGTAATCCACTCTGAGACTCCTTTGGGTAGTGAAGGGCAGGGTATAAATCCAATCTCTTCTCTCTTCTCTAATCCACTAGTGCCTAAAAAGTATGCAATATAATTAGCAGGGGTCCTTTCGTAGAAAAAGAGGTGCAGGAGCTCATTAGCATAACTCATTAGCATACCTCATTAGCATATGCCACATCCCCTGACATCACCAGAAGTGTGTCAGAAAGGGAATGTCAGTTTCAGCCCCATTATACCCTATGGGCCATTGAAATCAATGGCAAAAACTCATAGGGTATATGAGGGGCTGGAGGAAAGGAGGTTTGAGGGAGAGGCTCCAAACTTGCAGGGTAGTTGCTGGGGCCTCTCCTCGAAATACCCACCAAGTTTCAAGAAGATTGGACCAGGGGATCCAATTCTATGGGCCCCCAAACAGGTTGTCCCATCCCCTCTATTGTTCTCTATGGTGGGGAAAAATGTTAACTTTTTTCCTCCCGTAGAGAACAATGGAGGGAATGGGGGCAATCTGTTTGGGGGCCCGTAGAATTGGACCCCCTGGTCCAATCTTTTTGAAACTTTGTGGGTATTTCAAGAAGAGGCCACAGCAGCTACCCTGCAAGTTTGAAGCCTCTCCCTCAAACCCCCTCCCCTCCAGTTGCTTTTAAAATTGCTGCCGAATTTCGGCGGCAATTCAGCAGCGGGCTGAATCAGATTAGAGAATCTGATTCGGCCCGTGGCTGCCCTAGTGGCCACTCCTGAGCTGGTGGAGCTTCGCTCCGCCTCGCTCCGGCCCCAACGGACCCCTGATAATTAGCAAATAACTCTACAAGCCTCAAGTAAAACAAAATAGGACATAAAAGCAGTGCTCCAGATAAGGCTAACTTCATTTACTTAGGTATATTTAAGATACATACATATGATAGATCTCAAGCATACATTCAGTGAAATCCCTGTGCCTGGTAGCTATTAAGAAACTCCTTGGTATTAGATTTGATTCCTGTTTGTTGTAGGTCACCTTTTTAAACACTTGAGGGAAAAGCCTGAGATCTGGGATTTTATCTTCAGGACAAGTATAAATCAATTCTTTTCACTTGGCTGTCAGAAGCCATTGCAAGTGGGGAGAAAGGGCTGCCTAAAATTCTGAATGCCCCCAATTTGCTGTTCCCTAAGTTTTGAATGCTTCCAAAGATTTGTATATCGCTCTGTGTTTGGCCGAGTTCAGACTGGCAGTTTGGCCCGATATAGGTCCGCTTTGCAAGCGGATTAAGAGAGGCCATTCACACAGCCACAGCTGCCTGGTGTTGCTGTGCCGCACTCACCCTGTCCTGAAGCGCTATCATCCCGCTGTAAAAAGGTACCTGGTGAAACTGGTGTCAAGCCGTCTGGGTGCGCATTCATCCCGCTTCCTGGCAGTGTGGACGCAAATAAGCTGCACATCAAGCAGTGCCAGTAATGTGAACCTGCTGGTGTGGCTGCTGCGCCCATGTGCCTATGTGCAGGTCAGCAAAACTGACCAAAGCCATGCACCCCCGCAGTGGTGCCGCCAGGGACTGCCCCACAGTGCAAACGCTTCGTTCTGCCTCCTCCCCGGTATGGTCCCGCATCAGTCCACACAGTCCACAACTTGGCCCAGGTCTTTTTGCCCCGCTTCCCTTGTGCTTCATTTTGCCAGCCTGTCCTCAGCCTTTTCTGTCCACGTGCACATGTACAGATTCTCTTGAGGATCACTGTTATAACATTTTCAGGGTTTTCTTCCCTTGTAGAAACTACAGTGCCAATGTGAACACAATACTTGTGGTGAGAGCTGTAATGAGTGTTGCCCTGGCTACCATCAGGCACCATGGCGACCAGGAACCATTTCTGCTGGCAACAGATGTGAGAGTATGTATCTCTAAAATGACAGTTCTATAAATGTTTGGTTTTTATGTTGATTGGGTATGTAGTCCAGATGTTACTGAACCAATGGAATTATCAACTGTATAAAACTCTGTGATATATAATTTACGGGTATTTGTAAAATTGTCATGACTTACTGGAATTTTGGTTCCGGACTGGGTATGTTAAGTCAAGGGGACCCAATCTATATAGACTCAGAGATGTGGTCTCTTCTTTGGGTAGAGTAAAACTACCTGACTGTGTCCCTATCACTTTTTAATCTTATCTGTCGTGGTTTTTTGTGAATGGAACTTGTAATTGTGCTAATTTTTTAGAAAAATTGAAATTGTAATTGTTGATGGCTTCTAGTGACAAGTGGAGGCCCTCAAGCAAACACTGCCTTGTTCTTTATTATGTGACTACTTGTATAACATTAGATACCATAAAGCAAATAGCTTTTTAAAAAGAGCTCTAGGACTTGCTGATGCTGAATTTTGTAGTGCAGAGAGCATATACAGCTCTTTGTCTTTAGCAGTGTACCATGTTGCAGATAGAGGGGGGAAGAGTTGAGGAGAAGTGGGACAGTAGGGGATGTCTGCCTCTCATTGCATCTGGACTGCCTGGGCATGGCTGCAGAGAAATGAGGCCAAACACATTGAACCTGGAAAATGGAGGCTTCTCTCAGGTCCCACATGGTCATATGTAAGTGTGAGGCCTGTCACCTTAGCCTTTTTCTCAGCTGTCACCTGACGTGCTAAGTTGTATGCTCTCATTCAATTGCATTTTTGAAGAATATAATATAGTAACGTAGACTTTACTGGCCTAATTTTCTTAATCTAGTTTGTAAGCTTGGAGAGGTTGGTCTTTTGGCTTTCAGGCATTGTGGAAAGCAAACAAAAAGATCTATTATTAGCAGTGATGTCCTTTAATAAATGATGGTACTGTTGGGCCAGTGTGATCTATAGAATGTTGTTGAAAGCATTTTCTATGTATTAGCACACAGAGAGAAGGCAGATGGTGTTGCTATCTTAGTATCACATACGTTTGGCATAATTTGGAATATTGTATTGTATACAATAGACATTACATTTGTACTGATTTTTTTCTAGAATGCAATTGTCATAACAAAGCGGAAGACTGTTATTATGATCAGAGTGTGGCAGATCAAAAAAGAAGTAAAAACATTCATGGCCAACTGAAAGGAGGTGGCGTTTGTATAAACTGCACTCAGCATACCACTGGAATAAACTGTGATGTCTGTGTTGATGGATACTATAGGCCACATAAAGTAAGAGCATTTTTGGAATAGTACTCTATTGCTTTGAAGTATGCCAAAAACTAACATAATTTGTTTACTTTTCATTACTGCAAATATGGTGTCCTTCGAAAACATAAACTTGTGCTACAAGAAAAGCTATTAGCAAAAAAATGTCAAAGTAAACTCAATTGGTATCTGGATAAAAGAACTGTGCTCACAGACATATGAAACTGTTTTGTGTGAATCAAGCTCTAGGAAGTTTATGCAGCTGTTCAATTCAGACCATACACACTTAACATCTATCAAGGGGTCACCTCCAGTTCTTGAGAGGTTGGCTTCTGCTAAGGTTTCTACTTTACCTCTCAAATGAGAGGGGAGGAGTATCCAGCTTACTGTGGTTGTCTGTGAATTCTCTCCATCATAGCTTCTTCAAATGCTCACCTCCCTTACTATTATCAACATCTTCCCTGCTGGACTGGATTATATCCAGACTGTAGGAACAGGGCTGAGCAAACTTCACAGCTTTGGAATTATAGCTCTGCTTCTAGTACTTTTTTTGAGACTCCTTTGCAACTGGAATTGCTGTACCAAAACTTCCCACAGCTGTCTACCCTGTAATATTTGACTAGAATGGTCCCCCTGCTTCCTACCCCCCTCCCTTATGAACTTTGCAAATCACTGTTGCCTGTTGAGGCGTATCAATTGCAATGCTTTCATTACGTTTATACCTTCAGGTAAAAAATAAGTATGCATTTTCACTAGCATCTGACAATTATCTGGAGAATCTGAAAGCTTTTCTTGTTTCAGGTGTCTCCCTATGATAATAACCCATGCACGCCTTGTGAATGTGATTTATTTGGGTCTTTAGGATTTGACTGTGTTAAGGATGATGATCATGCTGAGCTACGGCATGGTAAGTGACTATAAAACTCACATTAACTAAATATCAATTTAGGGAACTGTGTATGTGGTAAAACATTGAAAGTTAAGGCCAATTCAGATGCAATTAGACTTTCGCTGTAGTTATATGCCTGAGATCTGGGAGCCAACACAATACCAATTTTTAAAAAGAGGATCCAGAGTAACGGACTAATTAGCTTAATTTCTGTGCTGAGCAAATTGATGTAAAGTATAATTAAAGTTAGAATTATTTAAACTTATAGAAAAACAGGCTTTGCTAAAGAGAAATCAGCATGATTTTTGTGAAGGGAGGTTCTGCTCACTAAACATCTATGGTTTTTGAAAGTATCAAAAAGCATGCGGATAGATGATGCCTAGTAGGTATTATACGTCTGAGGCCAGGGATGGATATAAACTGGGAAAATTGAGGTTTGTCCCGTGATTCATGACCACAAACCATAAAACTTCATGAACTTCCCCATTTAGCGAACCAGTTCATTTTGTGAGGATTGTGATGTGGTAGTGGTGTCTTTCCTCCCTCCTTTCTGCTGGCGGTGACTCCCTAAGGCCAGCAGAATGGAAAGGATCTCCTGGGAAAGGGAGTTCTTCTCCCCCTTCTTTTTTCTGGTGGCAGCTCCCTGAGTCCAGCAGAATGGAAGTGGGGGGAGATCTTGCAAAAGTCATTTAAAGGGAATGTTTCCTTTAAATGGCTTTTGCAAGTGGTGCCATGCATGAGTGAAGTCCAAGTGGTGATTTCACCACTTCCATGTGAACTCGCCACTTGGACTTTGCTCATGCATGGCACCTCTTGCAAAAGCCATTTAAAGGGAATGCTTGGAAGCAGGGGGAAGTGAAACGGATTGCTGAAACGGCTTGCATCTATTTCAGCCTAACAGCTTACAGGATGCTAGGCTATGTTCATCACAAAGTTAGGTTTGTGATGAGGTTCATGTCCATCCCTTATTGAGACTCCTAATTTGTGCCTGCCTAGTTGGCCCTGCACATGGAACAGGCAGCACTTCTGAGAAGGCTACCTTGGAGATCCTGGCCTTGAGTCTCCTGCCTAGCAGCCTAAATTTTTCCTCCAGGACCACACGTGTGAGGTAAGCAGTGAAGTAGCCATGTTTGCAGATGGCATCAAGTTACTCAGAACGCTGAAAGCTCAAACAAACTGAAGGAGTTCTCTAAACTGGATGAGACCCAACAAAACACCTAGTGATGTTAGTTGTAAGTAAGCGTAAGGTGATCCACTTGGAGGTGGGGAACTGTATTTCAGATATACACTAATGGGTTGTGAATTTGTAAGACATCTTGGAAATTATGGTGGGGAGAGATTTCAATTGACCAGGTAAATAGGTTAGCAATTTGCTGATTCTGATGATGGTGTTTTTTTTCAGTGGCCTGGCAACAAAAGGTCACTGAATATATTACAAGGTAAGTGAGTATCTGAACCTGGATCACTGCATTATACCATGCTATCTCTAAGTTTGCAGTGCTTCCTATAATTCAGTTTAATATTGCTACTGTAGAGAATTGGAGCTTTTCCATTTATGTTCTGAAACTCCTTTTTTTCTATGGAACACTCAGCCTGATGAATACTTCAAGAGAAGCTTTGGTTACTAATTAGATTGGGATTGATAAAAAGATATTAATTTGCCATTGTTTTTGCAGCGTCTCACTAGACTCAGATAACACTAGACTCAGGTTACATGTTTACTGTTCTGTCAGCGTCTGAGAAATCCTGTAACACAGCATGGAGAGAAGTGGGCCAAGTCCAGATTTGCCAGTGGGTTTTTTTTTTTTTTTTGCACTACTCAGCACTTTGGCATAAGACTTCCTTCTCTAGATCTGGAAGGACTGATGACAATCCCATGGGACTCAAACTTGACATATACCTGGTATGTTTTCTTGATCCCCCATTAACTGTTCGTTCTTTCCTCTTTTTTAACTTTTCAAGGTGTTCACCCTGGTCAGTGTCAGTGCAAGGATGGTTATGCAGGAGAAAAATGTGATCATTGTGCCTTTGGCTACAAGGGTTATCCAAATTGTGTGCAATGTAACTGTAGCCTGGTTGGCAGCATTAATGATGACCCATGCACGGAACCTTGCCTTTGCAAAGTAAGTGTACAGTAGTTTCTCTGTTTAATTTATTGTGAAATTTTGAAGTGGGATTTGTAAATGAATTTAATAAGGAAAAGTACTTTATTCATGGCAGACATCCCGTCCTGTGACTAGCAATTAATTGGGGCTTAAGTAGAGCCTCTGTGGATGGAGATTTAAATTAAGATTAATGGCATAACAATTTTCATGGAGGCATTAATGGTAAAGTATGTGAGCAAACTTGTAAATATGATTAGGGTTGGAATGGGGTGACAAAGTAATATTATCAAGAAGTTAACACGGCAGTCCTGTGCAGTTACTCCAGTCTAAGCCCACACTGAAATTGACTGTGCTGTGAAATCGAGGAGAGCAACACTGCCGGCACTGATGACAACAGTGGAAATCTTCACTTTTTCCTTTTATGCTTAACTCTCCAGGCTTGAAAGCTAGAAGCTTGCTCCCCCCCCCCCCCCAAAAAAAAAAGAGAACTTCCCTTCCACTTGAAGTTCACCTGGTGCTTACTTTATTGTCTTTTGCGTGCCGGTCCAAAACAATCCTTTTTACCCAGATCTTTAGCTGATGCATTCACTCTTTTGGTCTGCTTCTAGCCTGAGGACTGTTTTATGAATTTCATTTTGGGTTCCTCACTGTAGTTTTATGCTGTTTTTATGTACCTAACTTGTTTGCAATGGTCTATTGTAAATGGATTGCTTTTTAGTTTGGATAATTTGTCATTGCAGTCTTCATTAGAGTAACACCTCTCTAAGCCCATTTAAGCATACTGAAAACAATATGTTTTTTTATGATTTTATCATTTTGTTCTTACTTGTGAGCCTTCTCAGTCAGGTCTCTGGAGAGATGCCAGATTATTTTTCTAAATAAATAGAAAATAAATAATCCGGCATTCTTTTGATTTCACCGAGAACTGCAAAGCTTGTGAATTTTCCTTTTTACCCAGTCCTGAATTAAAACATGGAACTGTAAGAAATTGATCAGATGAAGGCTGAAACATCTAATACAATTGAACACAATTCTTTTTGTTTCTGTTAGATGAATTAAAAGGCATACTATGATTTTATGAAACTATTCAAAATTATTCCAATTGGTAAGAAACATATCAACTAGGAACTGATGGATTTTAATATATAGGTTTTAGAAAAGATAGGATGATGAAAGTCTTGTTTTTGTTAGTAAAAAGTAGGGATGGGCACAAACCAGGAAATGCAGTTCAGTTTGCAGTGTGCCAGCTTCATAAACCGTGAACGGTCACTAACTTGTAGCTGCCAAACAAACCAATTCAGTTTGTGAGGTTTGTAACCTGATAGAACAAACTTTGGAATGCTAGAGACACCAAACTCACAGGGGATCTCTGGCTGACTCTTCCCCACCTGCCCTCCAAGTTTGGTGAAGATTGGGTTTACAGGGTCCAAGTTACAGCCCCCCAAAGAAGGTGCCCCCAGGAAACTTCCTTCTGGAGAAATGACAGGTGTTCATTTTGACAGGCGCAAGTTCAGAAGGTTCAGGAGTGTATAGAACAGATCCTGTGCAAGCTAGAGACCTTAATATCGCAGGAGATCTCCCTCAGATGCTCCTCTACATGCCCTCCAAGTTGTTTGAAGTTTTGTAAAGATTTAGATTGAGCAGAGACATTCTGTCTGGAAATATATCCATTCACAAACCACCACAAACAGCTTGAAAGTTCATAGAACTTCATGAACCATGAACCGGCCAGAATTTGTCATGAACTTTAGTTTGTGAGCTGGTTTGTGCACAACCCTAGTAAACAGTCTTTTTCATTTATTTTGTCTGCACATTAGCTAGATATGAATAGAGTGGAATGGAAATATGTGTGCTGGCTCTACCCCCAATAGTTGCACATTCTGCTAAACTTCTGCAGGAAGCCCCTATACACAAGTGATCTGCATGATAAGTGACCCTGAATTTTTAAAATCATAGCCACATAAGGGTTTGCTGTAAATGTTTGGCTGAGTATGTGACCAATGAGGGTCATGACCAATGAAACCACTCACTCGCTTCTATGCTTCTTTAGTAAATGCATGCATGAAAGTCTAAAGAGGCTTATTATGTATTTTAATTCTTAATATTTTCAATGTTGGCATTGCAGTTACATTGTACCATATTGTAAATGGGAATGCTGAACGTGTATAATCTCGATAGCTGAAAAGATGATGAAGATGGCAGTTTGTGCCATTACATTTTTCTCCTCAAACATGTTATGTGAGAATGCCTTCTAACTTGCAGTGTACACTGGTTATTCAGTATGGTAACCATAAATCAAAAATTATATGCTTTCTACAGGAAAACGTAGAAGGTGAAAACTGTGACCACTGCAAGCCAGGATTCTACAATCTTCAAGAAAGAAATCCCCAGGGTTGCACTGAATGTTTCTGCTTTGGGGTTTCTGATGTCTGTGAAAGCCTTCCATGGCCCATCAGTCAGGTAAAATACTGCTGGCATCGCAATGATTTTATTTATAAATTGCCTTTCTCACTGAGACTGAAGGCAGATCACATGACAGAACAATGTAATCAAACAACATAAGTGATCTAATAAACTATGCAATAGAACAAGAATTATGAAACTTAGGAAAACAATGCAAAAAGAAATAGCAGCATTCCCACAAACTCACTATGGCTGTGGCCACACGGGCTATTTCCTCCCGCATTTAAAGGGGCCGACCAGACGGCCGGCCCAAGTCCCGTGCCGAAGCGGGCTCCAATGCGGGTTCCTCCCGCATTTTCAGACCCCGGGAAAATCAAGTATTTTCCCGGGTGTTGCGGGAGGAAACCGCATTGGAGGTATCTGGACAGCCCTCTCTCGCATGCATTGTGAGAGCAGGGCTGTCCACATAGCCCCGCCGGCCATTTCCCCCCCCCCCTTTTACACTTGGGCGCATGGCTATCCATGCGCCCAAGTGTAAAAGGGTGAAAAACAAACAAACCCCGACTTACCCAGGCGGATGGCGGGTCGGAGGCCGCCACCGCCACTTCAAGTACTGCTGGGGCCGCCTCCGCCACCTCTGTAGTCATCTCTTCAGCGGTGGGCCGCCACCACCGCCGCGGCTGCCCCCGCTTCCGCCGCCACGGCCGCTGTTCCCACCGCACCCGCCGATCCCGCGGCCGCAGGGGTTGGGATGTATAGACATCCCAACCCGCTGTTTAAAAATGCGGCCCCTTTAAATCCGGGAGCCCTCCCGGATTTAAAGGGGCCGTGTGACCGCAGCCTATATGTCTTTCTTGTCTTTATTCCTCTAGGCCTTTCTTTCACATAATTTCACATAAATTTTCCTTTGCATAAACTATTCCATTCAAAGCAATAAATATAGGCATGTAATGCTATAGCTCTGGGTCAAGCTCACAGCTTCAGCATATGTCCCAGGAATCCCTGTGTCTCTCTTGAGTGAAATCTTCAGAATAATTTACAGAAAACTGAAGAAGTTGCTTTTGTTTTAGCTGCAGCAAAAGTATTAAGAGTAAAATATTGTAATCCAAACAAACCTTCATTGATGTGCTCATGGTTGATAGAGTTACTATACAATTAATATAATGAAATGATCATTCATGGTTAACTTTAAAGAAGGTGAATTTGGATTGGCTATAAATTATGCGTAAAGGCTAAGAAAATTTATTCTGGCATCTAATAAACTTAGAATAAATTTTGTCAGTGCAACTGGAGTTGTGTCCGATTATGCTGCAAAGGGCTAACATGACTACCTCTTTGGAATTATATTCAAGTGGGGGACCCACTAGGACTTGTAGGCAGCATCTCATTTTTCTCTGCATCCCCCTCTCCACACTATTTCCTCTTCCCTTTTCCGGAAAATTGCCATAAACTCTCCCCTCCCCCTGCTTCCTTTTGTCCCCATCCATCAACCAACCTACCTTTATCTCCTCCCTAGTCTTTGTCTTTCTGTTCCCCCTCCCCAGCAGCCTCTCTCCAGGAAAAGTTTGGCCAAGTTCTAAAAGTCATTTAGTAGCTTGGATAAGTTCTGTAGTGGCTCTTTCCAGGGCCTAGCAAATATGCATAGTGGCAAGTTACCTGGGTGAACTGCGTGGTGGTTGCTGCCACCCAGCCAAATTATGCAGCAGTGAATTACCTGTGGGGAGATGTGGGTAAGTTGTGTGTCAAGGAATCTCTCAGTGGCTGCTGTTGGGCCCGGGTTAATTTGTACAAGTAGTGAGTCTCTTGGGTGAGTCACATGGTGGCCTGTGCTGAGTCCTGGTGAGTCTTGTGGTAGTGAGTTACCTGGGTGAGTTGTGCAGTGACTGCTGCCAGGACTGGTTGAATCATACAAGTTGCACGGTAGTGATTCCCTTGATGGCTACCCCTGGCCCTGGCCCTGGCAAGTACACTCTCCATCAGAGAATGTATTAGGGGAGTAGGGTCGGCCCTTTGCACAGCTGTTTTGGTATCCCCATGCAATCCTGCTCCCATCATTACTGCCTGTGACTGAGAGAAACCAAGTCTTGGAAAGCTCAACAATGTTGTTGTTGCTGCTGTTGCCAAGCGATCCCCAAACTGGCCACTGAAATCTCAGAACATAGTCTCACAAGATCTCAGTGGGCATTCATTTCTAAAGCTATAGATGCTGCTTCTATTATTATGGGGGCTTTATCCCCAGTGTACTATTTTTGTATATTTCTGATTTTTCTTTGTAGGTTTGTAGAAATATACACCCGTGTCTGTTCCTGGCTCCATTGCGTGGATTTTTTGATCCATACTTTATGGCTGGTTTCAGAATTCAATATAGTGATTTATGCAGAGGGAAAATACTCTTTTATCTGTGCATTTTGTATATTAATTAGCTTTCTTGATCAGTTAAATGAGAATATCCTTTCTTTAAGGTATCTTCTATGGGAGGATGGATGGTGACTTCTCCATATACCTCAAAAACTGTGCAGCCTCAACAAGGGCAATTTGATGGACCTCACCAAATAAGTATTAATAACATAGCAGCTACAAAATTTCTGAAATCTCCTTATTACTGGTCTGCACCTCAGCCATATCTTGGAAATAAAGTGAGCATCATTGTGTAACAGGGCTTTTAAATTTTTATCCACTATTTATGGCACTATAATCCTGTATGTTTCATGCATACCGTACTATGTATGAACATGTATCAGGGTTATCAAAATGACTACTGTAACTTTTCCTTGGACTCCTGTTTGATCAGTGAAAGTAAGCATTATTAATCAATCTGCTTTTTTCTCTTATTTACCACAAATCCTGTTATTTCTGATTTGTTTATGTATTAGTTTATCCTGCTCTACTCTCTTATCCTTTTTGCTTTCTTATCTGATAATGGACAAGGACATTGTCCATATTTCTTTCGTTTTGAGTTATCATCTTCAAAGTGCTTCACTTTTGAAGTGAATCCTTTTGTTGGGTATTCTTGGGTGGTGTTGGTCAGAGTATGTTCCCACTATTGGTATAGTAAGGGCTGTAGATGATGGTTTATCAGTTGTTTCATAGTTATGTTTGCCAGTACATGAATAAGCAAAGCTTATGCTTTGGAAACACAGCAGGTGTCAGGAAATCCGGAGATGGGGCAGCTGCCAAGGTCGAAGTCTTCTGGTGGGGTCCACTGCCACCACCCCACACATTCAACTTACCTGTGGCCCATCCACTTGTTGTGAGCCCTTTTACCACCCACACTTCCTGTCACACATATTGCCCAGCAGGGTCAGGGAAGAGTGTGTGAGCATTGGGAGGACTGGAAAATGAGCAAGTGGGTGGGGGAAGGACATATGGCTAAGCGATGGGGGAGAAAAATGCAGGTGGATAGGGAGGTTTGAGTGGAGGGGGGGAACACAACAGCAAGCATAGGAGGGGAGCGGGTCCCCAGCCACTGTCTGCCCAGGGCCCACTGACACCTGGAACTGGCCATGTTCTGAAATCTTACTGACTAGGGGCAAGGCTCGTTGCAAGCAACAATGCAACGGGCGCTGGCAAGAGGAAGAAAAGGAAGGAAGCAATTCTCTTCATCTCAACTTCTTCCCCTCTTCTTCTCAGTTACCCCTCCCACAGCTACCCCTCCCACACACTTGCTGCCCCCCCCCCCCAACAGAGCCTCTTCGGAGAGGCTGTTGCATTTATTAACTGAGTGGGTGTCGGAGTGCCTCTCTCTTCCTTACTTACTCCCGAGTAAACAGGCTGTGCACACACACACACATTATTAGGGCTAAAGCTGGGGCCAGCTCACCTATTTCCATTTTGTAGGCACCGCAAAAGGGCTTGCAGAGGGGCTGTCCCTCGTCATCGATTTTGAAAGCAAATAAATGCTTCCTCCTGTGCTGTGCCCCACCATCTGCAGCTCTTCTCTCGTCTCTCAAAGCTACAGAAATCCCCAGAGGTTGGTGCAGAGCAGTGGAGCCAGAGACTTGCTGCAAGCCAGCACTTAACTGATTTCCAGAACAAAGTTTGAATCCAGCTGCACCTTTAAGACCCACGAAGTTTAACTGTAGGTGGCCTTTCATGGGCATGCACAGTGAACTGACCGCATGCTTCTGTGCTGGATGTTTTCCTTTTGTTTCCCCACAAACCCTTTCAATTGCAAAGCCGCTTCCCGTCTAACACCAGCTGATTAGTTATCCTGGCCCACCGCCTCTTGGGACTCCCAAATTGGGAGTTGTAGTTCTAATTCCCTTTGGTATGGTTGCAGTAAAGCCAGCAGAGAACTACAACTCCCAAAGTGCAATGCTCTGTGGGTGGGAGTGAGGCAACGCAGGGAGGGAATGCAGCCAGTGGGCAAGGACGCCGTTTTGAGTGGCAGTTCTTGCAGCGAACTGATTCTGGCGCCCCATGGAATCTTGCCGCTTTGAAAACAGCTTTTTATATAAGAGAGATAAGTATATGCAAGTTACTGTTCCATTTAATATATACATGTTTTATTCTTCACCACTATGCTGTAAAAGCCTCATGTTTAGTGTTAGTTGATTTTTATTTTTAATTTTTTAAAATTCTAGCTCACTGCCTTTGGTGGTTACTTGAAGTATACTGTATCTTACGACATTCCTATGGAGAGTACAGACAGTGACTTGGTGTCTAATGTGGATGTTATTATTCAGGTAATTTACATCTGTCATAGACTGCAGCTGAAAACTGAAGAGTACAGATGTTTGAAGCATTTCATTCTGTATTTGGGGATTGTTTTTGTTGTTTTCTTTTTTGGTAGCAGCCCATTCTGCTTCTTAGAATAACCCATGGAGGGGCATTTTTTGAATGATCACTGAGGGCTGACATGGGGAAGAGGAAAGGACTGAAAAGGCACATACATCTACAGTTCTTTGGACAGTTGCTTGGATCTTAATCTTTAGCTTGTTTTGTTTTGTTTTTTAAAGGGTACTTAAAATTTTTCTGAAAGAAAAAGTCAGGGCTGTGTGTAGCTGTTTTAAATTGTATGAGCTGAATATTGAATTTCCAGTTAATATTAAAAATACTTTTCTACCATTTCAGGGTAATGGTCATATTTTGTGCACAAGATCTGAAGGGTTGTCTTTGCAACCATATGAGGAGTATTCTAATACTGTGAAGCTGGTATCTGAAAATTTCATTGATTTTAACACAAAAAAGTTGGTAGATCGTGATATACTCATGACAGTTTTAGCAAATGTCACACGCCTTCTGCTCAGGGCCAGTTACAACATTGCAAAAAAGGCTGTATACAGGTAAGATGATGCAAGAAGATTCAACTTAATTCCTTTGTTCATGTATGCCGTTTGAGTAATGAAAATAAAAAAGTCAGGAAAAGATTCTCAATTTCTAGGGCTTTATTTAGTCTCTTTATTTTCTATGAGTAGAGTTCTCTGATTTTACCTACCTTAACATTAAATATTTTTGTATGAAAAAAGATGTGTTCAACTGTTTTGCACATCATTAGCTCTCTTTTTAAGAACTTCGGTTGCAAGATTTCCCTTATTTATGTGGCATCCCATAAGTCAGAGCATTGTGTCTTGTTCTAGAATTATACAGCTTCACAGGCAGCTGAGCAGCTGAGAATGCTTGTGTTCTGCAGAAATATTTACCTTATATTGAAATTGTGTTCTGTCAGACCTAAAGCTCTTTTTATACAGCCTTCTCACATCTTTGTCCAAGAACTGATTCTTTCATATTGAAAGAGAGAAAAAATAAGCAAAAGCACATCCTACTTGTGATGGTGCAAAAGATTAAAAAAAAATTGGCTTGGCCTGGCATATGCAGTGTTGACAAAGCAGCTCATTTATAAAAGACCACTTGCTGAGCAAGAAGGTTGACCCTTCCTTTCTTGCAGACTAGTAGGCCTTTAAGTTGGAAAGTCTGTGCTTCTGAATTCTAATGAGCTGACATTTTGTTTAATCATTGTTCTGCTTTAGACCTTGAGGAACAATGTGGTTCTCTGTGATGAAATTCCATGTGGGACAGGACTGCAGTGCACATCTGTTCAGCAGTCATTTCCAAATTTTGCTGAAATATTATGTTAGTAACAGTTTGCAATACAGAAGAGGAGTTAAGAGATTATGTGCCTGGGAGTTGCATACATCTGCGAGCTCCTTGGGTAACTACACATTATACAATCTGCTACAAAATTTTGTAGTCTCAGTTTTCACTTATGATAAAAGCAACGCTTTAGCTCTCATGAAAATCTTCAAAATGTTTCATCTTTGCCTGCTGAAGACTGTGAGGCAATAGACATGAAATTACAAAGGCATGTTTCCTATTGAAAATGAACAAGAAAGAGGTTGTAGATTTACGAATTCTGTTAGGTCTTTGAAGATCTTCTCATATGCAACAGTCAATCACTGTTGCTAAGTTTAGATGTCATAAATAAACTGAAAATACAAGGCTCTATGCTTCTACTTTCCCTCCCTCCTCCTCCCTCCTGTCCTCCCTCTGCCACACAGAGATTGAAGAGGGATATATTCAACAAACAACAGTTAGTTTTGATGTCTAAATGTAGCTGCCTTAATACATGGAGGCTTGTTTTTCCCTGTGATAGCAGTTTTTAATCAGGATTATATTCTATTTGTCATGTGTAAGGCTGCTTTCACACAAGTTGGATAATGTACTTTCAGTGTACTGTCAGTGCACTTTAGCAATTGTTTGCAAGTGTCTGCAAATAATCGATAAAGTTAATTGAAAGTCTATTATCCAACATGTGCAAAAGCTTAGTAAACTGAGACTGTCTGTGGTCTATTATGTATGTCAACAGAAAGTTGATATGATTGGTGTTGTAGTGCTGAGGTAGAAGAAT
Source organism: Lepidodactylus listeri (assembly GCA_029233225.1). Taxonomy (NCBI): domain Eukaryota; kingdom Metazoa; phylum Chordata; class Lepidosauria; order Squamata; family Gekkonidae; genus Lepidodactylus; species Lepidodactylus listeri. The sequence continues at coordinate 73,633,679 of JARCFY010000006.1, read as the reverse complement.
GGACCAAAATTCTTCAGGCGTAGAAGTGAGGGATTGTGTTTTTCAAAATTATCTTCTGTTAATAATTCCCTGTAAGTAGAAAGTACATGAGGGATCAATAAAATGTGAAACCCCTTGTGATGGACAGCTCCAGTTCTACCTCTCCCTAAGAGCAGCCAGTGGGAACTAATGGAATGTTGAGTGCAGAGAAACAGAACCATTGAGAGTAGGGTTATTCAGTGGAAGCTAGAGAGCAGCTGACAGTTCTGAGCTGGGGAGAGCCAGAACAGTAGCTTGTCACTGGCTGAGGAAAAGGTATCTTGTAATAAAGTCATAGATGCATGAACTGATTAGAGTTTAGAAGTTTAAGAACTGAGAAATGCATATATATTTATGAATCACTTCCCTGTTGTGTTAAACCATCAATAAAAGTTAACTCCTTCTGTTTGCGTTAACCCTGCTGACAGAATGCCTATTGTCTCAGGGAAAGAAACATACATATGCACACACAGACATCTGGAAAGCCTCGGTCGCTATACATATACATATCTGTGAATGGATGGTGGCAGCATAAAGAGAAAAACAGTATTTAGTTCCCCACCCCAACAACTCAGAGAAATGTCAGGGTGAGGGTGTGGTTGACACAGGGAACTAGGCTACCCTGTCTGGTCAAATCTCTGGGAAAGAGGAGAGAGAAAGAGACACTGCATGTGTAAAAGTATCAGGGCTCTTTACCTATTAAATAGAGATGAGCCAGGTGGTGAACTGTGACTACCTTACCTAACTGTAATTCTAAACCTGTGTGACAGAGGATGTGATGGGTAATAGGGTATCTGAGTGAGTGACAAGGTTGTCACACCCTACCTGTAGTCTGACGTGGCACAGCCCATTCTGCCTCCTCAAGATTCTACTTCCTCATTCTGTTGCTTGTATAGACAAGGCCTGTGGCTATCCCAGAGACTCCAATATCTAAATATATTTTTGTTGTAGAAAAAATACAAGGGGGAAAATAAAATAATGGCATTATTAAAACCGTGGAAAGCGACTGCTCCTTTATCACTGAACATAAATATGAGTTTACTGGTTTGCCCATGTTTTCTTATGTTTGGGAAATAGGAAAAGGATTCTGCTTGTCAGGAATGTTAGGTATTGAAGTACTGCAGATATTACAAAACTTTTCAGGTCATAGTGGAACTACATTTATTACTTCAGAATATTTATTACATTATCAAATATATTTAATTTATAAGTGCAAATATACATAGTTAACAAAATATAGTTTTGGTCTTAGCTATATGTATTTTCAAAACATATTTTAAAAAGTAGCATACGATGCTGTTTTGCTATAGATTGAGCACTGTCACTTTGGATACGGCAAATGCTAATCTCATAGATTTGACTTCAGCTATGGATGTGGAATATTGTGAATGTCCTCAAGGTTACTCTGGGATTTCTTGTGAGGTAATCTATCTATCATACTTTCACATATCCAGGTAAGCACTTATTAATATAGTGTTTAAATACAAAGTTGTCTTTTAGGTTACAGTTTTTAAAAATGTAGATAGTGGAGGAGTTTTTCAGTGAATTTTTACTGTTGCATATTTTTCACCTACTGCAGAATAGCTTTCCCAACATTTTTACTTCAAATAACTAAGGGACATGGAATCCTTGGAAATTGTCCTGATTATTTTTATAACTGGAATCTTAGTCATTGACCATTGTTTTCCTTTGTGAAAACTGCAGTAACAAAGTACTGTTTCTTTATGGGTTATTGACTTTATCAGTTCTCTTTGACCGAGCGCACAGCTTCGGGAGGGATGCACATGGAGCAGTGAGGGAGGGAGGTAGGGGACACCCTCCTAGCCAGCCAGATCAGTCTCATCAACCCTGGTGATGAATGGGGTGACAGATGTCACAGCCAGATCGCCTCACATCACCCTAATTGCCTTCCGGGACTCTCTGATAAACATGAATGAATCAGGGCGGCACCCGAGCCATTGCCCTTTACAGGGAAGTAGCACAGTGCCTGACAGGCCTAAGGGCCCAGCACCTGCATCACCTGTCAAATGTGCAAGCAGATTGGCTCAGCAGAAAGGACCTGGATCCAGATGAATGAGCACTAAACCACAATACCTTTTGAGGGATCCCAGTAATGGACCTGCTGGCATCGTGGTACAACCACCAGGTTCCCAGGTCCCTATCAAGTCTCTGGAATCGCAAGCAGAGGGTGAGGTTGTGCTGCTGCACTGGTGGATGAAAGGCTTATGATATGCCTTTCCCACAACCCCCATAATCAACAAGGTTCTGAAGAAAGTATGCAGAGTGAGAGCAGAAGTGATCTTCATCGCTCCCTTTTGGCCAAGACGTCCATGGACACTCTGTGGCATTTCCCAGGGAGGAGAGACCTTCTGTCACAGAGACCTGTCCTACACCCAAACCCAGCCTGGCTTCAGCTGATGGCATGGAGGTTGAGTAGCGGGAGTAAGAAAAGTCTGGGTTCCCTCAGGAGGTGATGGATTTCATAGTTCTGGCAAGAACTCCAGCAATCAGATGTTCAGTGTTCATAAAGTTGGCCAGCGACAAAAAACATAGACCCCTTAAAGCCATGTTACAGGGATGTTGTTCTCTTCTTGCACCAGGATTGGAAGCAAGGACTGAGACCAAATATGTTAAAGAGATGGGTAGCTGCTTTGGCATCAGTCCTGGGAAACTTATCAACTAACAAGTGTGTTCAGAGATTCCTTAATGGAATGGGTGCAGTTAGCACCCCTGGAGTCCAACTAAAGTCTTGCAATTACCGAAATGGCATTCCAGCAACTAAAATCCATGAAATTAAAGTTTCTATTGTGGAAGGTTGCCTTTCTGGTCACTGTGACCTCCACTAGAATGATATCAGAGCTAGGGGCCTTGTCAGTTGGAAGGGAACTATGTGTGTTCCACAAGGTTGACTCCTCCTATCCAGTCAGACAAATCTAAAGTTTCTCTTCCCAGGCAAAAGTTCTGCTCAGGGCTTTGGGTGTGCTAAAGCACCTAGATAGATGGAAACAGGGAAAGGTGTATGTTTTGCAATACAGTAGTCAGTAAAGAACTATGTTAGCGTCCATAGATTTTTTTACATATTTAGTTTGAATTGTTTTAAGAAATGATTTGTCATGCTTAATATACACTTTATGTGTTATCCCCCCCTTAGTCCTGTCTTCCTGGATACTACCGAGTAAGTGGAATACTCTTTGGAGGGATTTGCCTGCCGTGTAGCTGCAATGATCATGCAAGTGAATGTGATATTCATGGCGTTTGTTTGGTAAGTGGGCTCTTCATTTCACTTCTTTAATAATATCCTATAAGGTTGCTAACAGTGCCACTTACTTTGGCGCAAGGAGTTGTCTGCTGATGCTAGAGGCTCTTCCATTGTGGGAGAATCTCTATTGTTGGAGGAAGGCTCTTCATGCTAGAGAAAAATGTCAGTCTCCAACCCAAAGTTTCTCAAAAAAATTCAGGATTTTAAATGTAGGGTATTCTCATAATCCATTGGAAATAGGCAGAGCAGGAACATCTTCTTACCCATTTCTACTACTTTTGAATATAGCTGCTGGATAAGATATATTAAAGAAATCAGATTTGTGGCATGAGTAACTGAATAATTAATGTAAACCAGAATTTTATATAAAAACTGATGGAGCCTATAATCTTTTTCATTCAAGCTAGAGGTAAAATTATGGATCTGAACAGGGAAAACGCTACAGAGTTGCATTTCTTTTTACCTATTGTGCTGCAAGTCCATTTGACTTCTGCAGCAGAAAGGCAGCCTTTCCTAGTTGTTTTAAATGACAAAGTTATAATGCTGAATTCTGTTAATTGTCAGTGTCTAACAACAGAACAATTGATTTAGTCTGAGGTTAAAGTAATTCAACTAATGCATGAGAGTGTACCCATTAATTGTTGCTCCTAGCTTGGAAAAATATATTGTCAATGGTCTTAAGAGCATAAGTATAAGAGAAACCATGTTGGATCAGGCCAGTCATCCATCTAGTCTATGTCACACAGTAGCCAAAACTCAGGTACCATCTGGAAGTCTACCAACATGGTAGACTTCCATGTTCTGGAGAAGCGCCCTCCCACTGTTGCCCACTGAGCACCAAGAATACAGAGCATCACTGCCCCAGACATAGTGTTCCATTTATCCTTTGTGGCTAATAGCCACTGATGGACCTCTGCTCCTTATGTTTATCCAATCTTCTCTTGAAGCTGTCTATGCCTGTAGCTGCCGCCACTTCTTACAGCAGCCTTTTTTCCCCTTTGTGTCTGTTCTTTGAATCCTAATGCTGCAAGTCGGTTCATGCTGAGCTTGCTCTGAGAATGAAAATTCCATCCAGAATTAAGTCTCAGAATGTGCCTTGCATGTTTCACAGGGTTGCAAACATAACACTACAGGGCATTCTTGTGATCAGTGTTTGCCTGGATTCTATGGAGTATCCTCCAGGGGAACCCCAGAGGACTGCCAGCCATGTGCCTGTCCACTGAAAATTGCTACGAACAAGTAAGTTGCTAATTGGAAGTATCACATTATATTTCAGCAATTTCACACAAGCACGGTCAGTAAGAAATGGCAGGAAAAAATAACCTGCAGAGAAGGTGACACGTGGTGAAAATTCTGCCCAGCCCTTCAGAAATGAGAGTTCTTGTTTGGCCTAGATTAGGAACTGGAAGTTTTCTAGTATTTTCTGAATATAAACTCTCCCCTAGGACCTTCTTACAAAGGTGGTTTTGTTTTAGTGTTAGAACTGGCGAGTGTTCTAGTATTAGAACTGGTTAGTGTAGGCTATTCATGTTAATAAAATTAATTCAAGTTTAGCTCTTGTCCAGCTGCTAGTTTCTAGTGCAGTCCAGCAAATGCCCACCTAAAGGATTGGGTATGCCATATTTCACAACATAGCCCAGAGGAGCTCTGTTAGAAATAAAGATTCTTTGGCTAAGTATGTAGCACTAATTGTATGGTTCTCTGTGGTCACTGTCACCAAGTATTATAATTACTCCACCATAATCATGATCATTAATGACAACAATTACTGCAATAAACGCTATGCATATGTGTGAATTTGTGAATGTAGCTGTGAAACTAGTGATGTTGAAGATAATTCTTGAAACATTGATTTCAGTTTCAGTCCTACCTGTCACTTGGATAATGAAAGTGAAGTTATCTGTGATAAATGCCCTGCGGGCTATGCAGGCACCAAGTGTGAAAGGTATGAAAACTGAACACCACACCAGTTGTTGTTCTCAGCCAAACTTCATTGTTTCTGATCAGAAATGTGTGCGTGTGCATGCAGGGAGGGCATGAAATACAGGGGTTTTTTATCCCCTATTTCAGGATTTGTTCTTGAAATATACATGTCAGTCCCGTTCCAGCAATGGGGTTTCATGGCTAGAGCTGAACAGAAAAATGGTACGGGAGCTTTGGACAGAAATAACAGTTTTTGCACATACATGCAAATGAAGTTTTGTAAATTTGCGGCACTTGGATAGTATTAACATGGAATAATCAACTTTAAATGTGTCAAATCTTGAGTCAAACCACCAGAAGTCTACATACACTCTTGGAAATTATGAGATTTTTTAAAAAGCGATTTTATTTGCCTTCCTGTTTTTTATCTTCTAGCCTATATTTCCATTATATATTCAATTTCCATTTCCAAATTCATAGGGTCTAATGATGATTCAGTCAGACTCTCAAGGCAATACAACCCTACATCTCTCAAAAATAATTATTGGTTAAGCTAGATGGGAGATATCCCTCCTCAGGATTTTCCACAATTTAATTTAAAATAAAAAGCAGTTGCAGGGGAACTGCATTGGCACAGCCATACTGGGGATGGAGAATAACCCTTTCCTCACTTTAAAATGTTCCACCAAAATTGTTATTGCTGCTTGAGAGAAATTGTTTAGACACCATACTCTTTGGTATACTCATACTTGATTCTTAGAAGTTAATACTTGTTGCCCTGTACCACTTGATCTTTAAGACTTCATTTCAGAACTCTAGAAAGTGGGATCTTAACAATTCCTAGGTTTTCTTCCTGGGAGTTATGATTTTAGTCAATCCTTAATTTCGTGAGAATGGTGACATTGCTATACTACTTATTTACAAAATTTATATCCACCTTTCTTCCCTCATAAGGCCATCAAGGCAGTGAACAAATTAAAAACATGTGTAATAAAATCACATCAGAAAAAACATTTAAACCAAGCAAAAACACATCATTAAAACAACTAAAACCAGAGCTAAAATGCACATCCAAAAATGCACATCCAAAAACAGCAGTAAAAGCATTGGACAGGAAGAAAAGATTATTGAGGAAAGGCCATTTTTTAAAAAATGTGTTTAGCTGCTGGTGGAAGATGGCAACAAAAGGGCAGTCTCTTTGGGGAGAGAGTTCTAAAGTTTGGTGCCACAACCAAAACAGTCCTCTCCCAGGTTGCCACCCATTTAATCTCTGTAGGCGAGACTCCCAAAGAAGGGCCTCAGAGGATGACTGCATTGGTTGGGTAGGTTAATAAGGGATTAGGCAGTCTTTCAGGCACGTTGATCCCAAACTATATAGGCTTTAAAGGTCAACACCAGCATCTTGAATTGTGCCCAGAAACAAATTGGGAACCAGTGCAGTAGATCGAGACTGGAGTGATAGGGTCTCTGTGACCTGCTCTAGTCAGCATCCTAGCTGTAGCATTCTGAACAACTTGAAGTTTACAAACAGTTTTCAAGGTCAGCCCAAGGTAGTATGCATGGCACTAATCTTACATAGATGTAACCAGGGCATTCACCACAGTGGCCAGATCTTTTCTGCCCAGGAATAGTGGCAGCTGGCTAACCAGTAGAAACCTATAAAAGCACACTACTTAACCAACCCCATTTAGTTTTGTAACAGCTTCATAGAAGTGAGGACAATGCTTCCTAGATTAGCATTGACCTCATTCTATATTGCAAGGGTGGCCAAACTTGCTTAACGTAAGAGCCACATAGAATAAACGTCAGATGTTTGAGAGCTGCAAGACATGAACAAATATTACACACACATTTTTTTTAAAATGCAAATTTGCTTCTTATTAACATAAAATGAGACTGCCAAAAATAAAAACAAAGAGGGGTGAAAACAGATATGGATAATGATATTTATTTGTCCACTGATATTTGTTTGCTAATGATATTTATTTGTCTAAGAGAGAGAGAAAAAGAGAGAGGTGGAAAGAAAGAATGAAAGAGGTGGAAAGAAAGAGAGAAACAAAGAAAGCAAATAGATGGGAGGGAGGGGGAAGGAAGGGAGAGAGGGAAGGAGGGAGAAAAAGTATGCCTTGTCTTCACTTCCCCAGCTGCCCTGCCAGGAGCTGCACAGTATGTGTGAAAGAGCCGCATGTGGCTCCTGAACTGCAGTTTGGCCACTCCTGCCTTATAGGTTAATACTTTTGCACTCCTTTCACAAAGCACTCAGAAGAGAGGTCACCCTGTGCACTTTAGGCTAATGTTATGGTTCTAATCCTGGACCACAGTTTTCTATAATCAGACATCATTTTCAATTCATTGTACAGATGTGCGAATGGGTACTTTGGTAACCCTTTGGTACCTGGACAGTCATGTGTACCTTGTGACTGCAATGGCAATGTAGACTCAGTGGAAGATGGCTACTGTAATTCACTCACCGGAGAGTGTTTAAAGTGTATTGGAAATACTGCAGGACATCACTGTGAAAAGTGTGCAGATGGGTTCTTTGGGGATGCAGTAACAAATAAAGACTGCCATGGTGAGTTAATGCTGTTAAATTAACCTATCAAGAATGTGCATATATGTAGGATAGTTGTTTAATACATTGTCCCAAAATATTAATCAGGTTTGAGAATATGAATGGATTGGTAAATAAAATTACGGGACTGATAACCTGGCACTAATTGTATCTGCTGTAAGGAATGTATAGCCTCGTGTTTTGTGGTGTTGTTCCAGTAAACTTCTTGATCCTATTGCTCTAATATGCATGTTAGTTCACTTCTATGAGGGGCTTCTGGGATAAAGGACTGTTGCTTAAGCTATTTGTTTAGAATTAGTGAATGATATGTTCTTGACTGTTGTATTCATGGTTTGGGGCTATGTGCATAAGCATGCAAGGGAGAGGAGGTCCTTGGTCTCATTAGTCCTCTCCTTCCCTGCTCTTCTCACTCATTGCAATCGAATTACCCAGTAAACTTTTGATTGCCATTATATCAGAATTGGCAAACTGTGGCTTGTGCCATAGGGTTCAGTCCTTCTCCACTTGAGAATTTGATCCAAAGATCTTACATTGACATTACAGACCTGACAGAGCAGAACCCTGGGAGGTAAAGATGGAATGGTCCTGCCTCATCCATTTTTCCACCCAGTGTTTATGGGTATGTCCACTGGGGAATGTAATCTATTGTCCAGACAGATAACCATTTCCATGTGCCTTTATCAAGTCTCACTGTACTCAGAAGCGAGGCAGGTACTTAGAGATACAAACTTCTGGACTTTGAGACTCTATCTAGGCATTTAATGCCAGGCCTATGTCTCAGCTTTGAACTTGCTGGAAATGTCAAGAGTGGGATTTGATGATTAATCCAAAAGAGTGAGCACCCTGTTCTGATTGCAGAACCCCAAAATTTTACACTCTCCCCTACTGGTTTCTTGCAGTATAATTTTAAGTAGGCTGAATGCCTTATGTGTAATGATTATACATAAGATAAGTGTGCTTTAGTTTCAACAGTCTTGTGTCTTTTTGCGATTCATAGAGGGTTGTTAACTTTCTCGGTATACATCTGCATTGTAGAACCAGATGTGTTATAATAATATAGAATATGACCATTTAAGTGTGGAGCTGAAGCAGAAGACAGTTCTACACAACAGCTAATAATTACTTTGTCCTGGTAACTTTTAGTTTTTTCTTCATTTTGTTTTTTTTTATATGCACAAGCTTGTGAGTGCCATCTGAACAGCTCTGTTTCCAGCATCTGCCATCATGAGACTGGTTTGTGTCAATGCAAGCCAAATGTGATAGGACAAAAATGTGATAAGTGCTTGGTAAGATATAATAAACCTTTATCAACACTGTAATTTCTGTTTATACCATTGCCAAAGTGCCTATGTTAGTGAACCTGCTTGCAGTGTTGACATGGTATACCTATAATGCTGTCTGGGGAGAGAAGACGGCTCAGTATAGCCCAATCTTGTCAAATCTCAGAAGCTAAGCAGGATCCATACTTGGAAGGGAGAGTACCAAGGAGGACTCCTCAGAGGAGGGCAATGGCAAACCATCTGTGCTTTTCACTTGCCTTGGAAGCCCCTTGCTGGGGTTGTCCTAACTTGACTATGACTTGATGGTGCTTTATACACACACAATGCTGACAGGAGGTGTAGATCTGATGCAGTTCTCATAATGCCCCATCTTACATATTTTTTTGGAAACTTTCCATCCTTCATATCACTGGCTTAGAATAACACATCTGAACTTTGCATTTTCCTAGCTCTGTTAGACAACAATTGCAGGGTAGTCATACTGGTCCATTAAAAATTTCCAAATACAAAGGAAGTGTATTAGGGCCAGCTAGCATATCAGAAAAATAATGACTCCTGGCTTTTGAATTCCCCAAGACTCTTAGTCAAACTGGATGCAGACTTAATTAGATTATTAGTTAACTGGTGCAAAAAAAAATTGCCATTTTAAAAGCTGCCAGTTAACTGCTGGCTTTTATATTTTTGTAGGGACTATTTTTGCTTCTCCAGCCCAGTGTGGCATCTTGAAATTTGTTTTGCATCCAGCATTATGTAGTCTAATTAACAGTACAATTTTAAACTGTTACACCATTTTAAATCCATTGTAGTCAGTGAACTTTGACTTGTGTAACTCTGCATAGGATTAAGTTTGATTCCAGTGGCACCTTTAAGACCAACAAAGTTGTAAGATTCTGAAGAAGTGTACTTGCACACGAAAGCTTATACCTTGAATAGAACGTTGTTGGTCTTAAAGGTGCCACTGGACTTAAAACTTTGTTCTGCTGCTTCAGATCAACATGGCTACCCCACCTGAATCTTTTCTGCATAGGACTCAGGGCTATTTTTGGGCAGGAACACACAGGAACGGAGTTCCGGCTGGCTCCTGAGTTGGCCACACCCAGCAGGAACTCATTAGCATAATAGGCCACACTCAACAGCAGAAACTCATTAGGATTGGCTACATTAGGGGTATGTGGCCTAACATGCAAATTAATTCCTGCTACAAAACAAGCCCTGGGTTTTGACAACAAACAAGGTAAGCAGAATAAGAAGCAAAAAATGGGTGTGGCTGGATAACCACTCTTCTGGTAACATGGGGGTGTGGTCTAATATGCTAATAAGCTGTGCTGTCAGTGGTGTGGCCTAATATGCTAATGAGTTCCTGCTATTGGGTGTGGCCTATTATGCTAACGAGTTCCTGCTGGGCTTTTTCTATAAAATAAGCCCTGATAGGACTGTACTAAAGCATACACACCATAGTCTCCATTTCAAGAAGGCTACAAAGTATAATGTGGGCTTTTCTCGTCATGGCTTGAGGCATCTGCCTCCACCCTTCTTTTTTGTATCTAGTCTTATAAAGAGTTCTAGGAAACCTGAAAGCTTGTGTTCTTTTGTGAAGTTTTGGTTAGTTGTGATAAAAAACAACTGTTGTTTTTGGCTCTATTGTCATTGAAGAGACCATTGTGCAGAAGCAATTTATATACAAATACATATCCCAGAGGGCTGTATTATCTCTGACCCTAGTGTGCTTCTTTTCCCCAAGTTTAATTTTGTGAGCACTAGCATTTGATTATTTTTTTCTAAACAAACTGAATATTTTAATGTTTTCAGGTTTTGACCAACATTAGTAGGACCTTTGTCTTCTAAAAAGGCAGTGTTTTTTGTTCCTGAATATTAGACACTGTTCAACAGCTCTGTATGTTGGGAAAAATTGTGAGATGAAACTCATTCCCATTTCACAGTCCAGCAGATGTACCATGGTTGTGCATGCCTTGCAGCTGGAGTGCGTAGCATACAGTGATGAAACAGAAAAAAAGGAAGAGAGGTTTTTGTTTCAGTAAACTATCAAATTTTGCTTTCTTTCCTTTCCAACAGGTTGGCTATTATGGCTTAAGTACTGGGCTTGGCTGTCTTCCTTGTAACTGCAGTAAATCTGGCTCAGTTGCTGAGGACTGTAGTGATGAAGGACAGTGTCGCTGTGTGCCAGGAGTGGCTGGGGAGAAGTGTAGTCACTGTGCTTATGGGTTTTATGCATTCCAGGATGGTGGTTGCACACGTAAGTTGTAGCCCATGATCTGGTTGTGGTTTCCGACATTGCTCTAGTTTTCTTTTAGCAGGGTGCTTTGCGCTATACAACAGGAAAGATCACGTGAGATTGTTCAACATGCATTTGTGAAGCCTTGTTAGAAGTGTGTCATCAAAGCATATCCGATACAGTTTTGCCAACAGTACAAATGTGACCATTTCCACTAATGAAATCAGAATTTGGGCTTCCAAACTGTACCTTATTCCTTTTGATACAGAAACTATAGGGAATGCATTGATATTAGAAATAGCTTTCTCCTGATTTATCTGTTATTGTTTTGCCAGTGGTTTTAAAACAGAATAGTGGTTAATCATAAAGTTAGCCTAGTATTGTTCAACATGAAAATAAGCATCAGAGGCGGGGGGGTTGGTCAATAGTGGGGAAGAATAGTTAAGCCAAATGGCGTGTTGAATTTGTTCACCTACTTGCAAGAAAACTTACTTATGGATGTGCACAGCAATGTGCCTAATGTCTTAGGGCAGGGGTGGGCAATTGTTTTGGCTCGGGGGCCACTTTGTGGGAGCGAAGGTTAGCAAAGGGCTGCACCTTTTAAAATGATTGCATTCATTAGTTAACTTTGCATTTCAGAAAAGGTATAAATTGTATCGTAAAAATCAATAAATATAAATTAAATAAAATTGTGGTAGTTTTATTCAATTTATTTATTGTGCTAATTTCATATCATCTATAGCTGCAAGCACATTTAATTTTAGAATCAGTTTAATGAGACAAATGTACCCTATCACACCACGTCTTGGTGGGCCGCAAAAAACTCTGTGGTGGGCCGCATGTGGCCCCCAGGCCACAATTTGCCCACCCCTGTCTTAGGGGACCACATCTGATGTCTGTTCAGATACTGTAAAGAACTTGTGGGGAAAGTATTTATTTTCCTACAGGAAAACCTGGAAGAGGAGCCCTAATTAAGGTCACCACCAGGGATAAAGGACCATTATTATGATGGAGATGCCTTTAGTCTAATAACCAGTGGCAGAACATGTTTCCTGTTTCTCTTTTCAGCTTGTAACTGTGCTCATACTCTGGACAATTGTGATAGAGACTCTGGGCAATGCATTTGCCCACCTCATACCGAAGGAGAAAAATGTGAACTCTGTGAGGAAAATTTCTGGGGTCTTGATCCAGAAAAAGGATGTAAGGTAATACTGCATGTGTTACTGACCTGAACAAGTACAAAAGGATGCATAGAATTGCGAACTTAAAAAAAAAAAAGATTGTGGCATGCTTGCTCTGTTTTCAGCATATGTTGGCTATGCTGAGTGTGGGAAAGCAAAAATGTTTTTCTTTGTATCTAGAGCAACCAGTTTCCATTTTGGCCCTTTCATATTTATTTGTTTGTTTGTTTGTTAGATTTATACCCCGTCCTCCTTGCCAAGGCAGACTCAGGGCGGCTTTCATAATTCTAAGTGCTGATAATTTCATTTAACCGCTGATCAAGCCTAGAATATACTAAAGTTCTGTATTACATAACACCTATAGAACTCTGATAACTCCAGGTTTTGCTGTGACATGTTTACTAGACCTTCCTACATAAAATTACTCATATCTGCCAGGGCAACTTATATAGCAGGTATGCGAATTCCATCTAGCCTTGGATGAGCTTTGGTTGCAGAGACCTGAGATTGGGGGGGGGGGGGGGGGCTGTGGGTGTAGAGCAAATGCTTGCCTCGCTTCCAGTGTATTCCAGGGTAGATCTCTGTAGATTATAAAGAAAGAGAGTGAGAGTGATTTTAAACACAAATAAATAACTTTATTGCATACAAAATAAATTAAAATGGAATTCTCCTGTGGCCAGTATAAGTTCTTTACATTTTTATTTCTAAGTAACCACACATGCACACACCAACAGGATGGCACATTTATAAAAGGTAGGAGGGAGGAAACTGGGAATTTTTTAGGGAAAGGACATACGACCTGAAATCCTGGGCTTGAGGCTTTCCTAGGAACTGGATTGGTCCAAGATAAAAAGTTAGAATCTCACTGGCTGATTTAAAGAACTGCTGTCAAAATTTGTTGGGGAAAACACCTTGATTAGGCTGCTGTGAGCCAAGTCTCCGTGGGCACAAAGATCCTAGGTGAGGCAACATGATTAACATACTTTAGACTGAAGTGAGCCAGATCTGCATTGACACAAAAGTTTGAGTGAATCAAGATAGCTCCTGAAACAGGATGGAGTGTAAATTAATTTCGATTGTCCTTGATTGAGTGAAAAAAAGGAACTGGGCATTGGTTAATATAATAGCAACTTCCTTGGGCTGGGCAGACACCTCTGGGTATGCTAGGATATCCCAGTGTTGAAAAGTCTTTTGTTACTGAGAATTAAGTAAAGTCTTATTGTTATCGAGAACCCTCAGCTGTGGGGGTTTGTAATGCCAGCAGACCCTGTATCTCCGGGACTTTCATGGCTGTACCCAGGTGCCTGTATGTGACTCTCCAGGTTTCAAGTCCCCTTGGCACTTAGGCAGTAGAAGACTGTGCCTCTTAAAACAACTAAGTCTAAAATAAGATGGGGACCCCACTAACAAAGGGGTTTTGGGGCTGGAGTAAGGGGCATGGTCCTTACAGCAGGGGACCACAACCTTTTAAAGCCTGTAAGCACCTTTGGAATTTTGAGAGGCTGCCATAAGAGAGACTCTCTTCATTTTGCAAAAGAATTGCATGGTAACCATGCTGAATGCACGAAGCTGCCTTATTCAGAGTCCATCCACTGGTCAGGAAAGGTTATCTGTACTCTGATTGGAAGTGTGCTTCAGCCACTCCGAGGACAGCAGACCTGGAGAAGGAAAGGATGGACTTCTACTCCTGAACACTTACCAGTATATCCTGAACACTCCTGAACACTTACCACTCATGCAACAGCCCAACTCCCCAGACTCTTAAGGCAATGATAAGCTCCCTCTTTGTGTGCTTTGCAAAAGAAGCTCATGGCAACAGTTGATCAGGCCTGAAGGAGGAATGGGACAATACACTAGCTAAGGAAACTCTAGGTGCTTACCAGTGCTTCTGATCCTCCAGTGATGGCAGCCAATAACAGCCCATGCCTTTCACTTTCTGAAAAGCTTGGCAGACATCATGGATGGTAGTGAGGGATGCCATGGCATCCATGGGGCACAATGTTGGGGAACCCTTGAAGTCAGGAAGTACTTAAGCTTGTTAACAAGGTGAATGGTTTTGATTTTCTTAAAGGAGACCTCTGCTAATTAAACTCTCTGGACTGAATTATTTGAACTATTATGGGCCTGTGGCAGATATTCCCCATTGGGCAGGATGCTTTGATTTGTGGTGGCTATATAACTCCATGCTCTCTAGGAAGGCCTTCTGTCTGGTCAGTCTTGAGAAAAATACACTGGCTGCTTATTAATTCCTGGGCTCAGTTCAAAGAGCTAGTTTCACCATTAAAGCCTTGAACAGTTTTCAGTTAGGATACTTCCATATAAACTTGGCTTCTGTATGAACATGCCCATCCGTATGCCCCCGGCATTCAGAGTTGAGATGGACAGGTCCTCTTTTTTTGCTATAGTGCCTCGACTTTTGAACAGTTCTCTAAAGGTGTATTTTTAGCAGCTGGTGACTTTTTAAATAGCTGCCAAACTTAGAATTACTTCAGTTTGGAAAATTTACAGATTTCTTGACATTTTGTTTTCTTCTCAGGCATGCAGTTGCAGTACTGTAGGCTCATTTAGTCTTCAGTGTGACCTGTTGACTGCTCAGTGCCGGTGTAAGGATGGCTATGGAGGAGACAATTGTTCTGTGTGTGCCTTGGGATACAGAGGCTATCCAGATTGCATTCCCTGTGATTGCAATGTGCGTGGAACCACAGAAGACACATGTGATCAAATTCAGGGAGTCTGCAGTTGTGAAGAGGACACAGGAGTTTGTGCCTGCAAGGTAGAGCTTTAAGATACAATATGAAATAATCACCTATTTTTCTTTATACATTTGTTTTTTCTGTTATAGCATAGTTTCCACCTATGTGTGATTTCACATCAGTTATCAAAGCTCCTGCAAAATAAATGGATTTTCAACATGTGCAAATTCAGTCAGGCTTCCTGAAAAAGTTAGTGCATTTAGATGAAAAATCATGAAAATTATCACATAAATTTGATTAAGGTGTCTTTCACACTGCACCCACCTTTCGTGTTGTCCCTGCTGTTATTGAGGTTTTGACTATTGTGTTTTTGTTGTGTCCAGTTCACACTCATACTTTTTCTTGGGTTTTCCCTGTTAGGGTTCCATCCATTCTCGTTCACAGTAGATCAAATTTTTCAAGGTTTTTTTTGGGGGGGTGGGGCTTGCGCATGCACTGGGGGCTAAAGCGACCCAGCAAGCTCAAAGGGGTTGCATTAAAGACCAGACTGCTCCCCTCATGTGCCACCTGAGGCTTGCACCTGGAGTATGTGTCTCTACATTGCTTGGTGCTCTCTTTTCCCATGTAAGAAAAGAACCTCTGATTGGCTTCCCCCCAGAGTTTGAATTCATTTACGTGACTTTCATTAGGTGAGTGACACACTGCACCTCACCACAGCAAGCATGGCTGATTGCACTTATTTTACTCTGGCAACTGATAATGCTTGTTTTTGAAAGCAGCCTAAGATTGTGCATCGCTTATAAAAGGAGTGCCTGCAGGAGATATCACCTCTTGTGACAAAACAGGCATGCATGGGTTACTACAGAAATTGGAAAGGCAACTCCATTCACTGCAAAAATGATTTTGAATTATTTTGAAAATGCCTCCCAAGGTCCTAAAAAAATGTGGTCATGAGTGTGAATGGGAAAATGCCAAGAAAGGCAACGATAGGCTGCTGGTCCTAGGCCTCCCCAGAGGGATGGAACTTTTGCCAGTGCAGGGCCATAACGCTGAAATGCTGTCATGAAAATTAGAATAAAAAAACCTACCAAAACCTGCCCCTTCAGCGTGGGCTTCAGTGGGCGGGTTGCCTCGGAACACCAATGCAGGTTCACAGCTTAGGCTTTTTTGTGAATATATTTCACTTGTCTCTTGGGATATTTTCCTCAATCTCCTTACAAATCACTAAGCGACTATTTCCCTAAGGAAACACAGGTTACCTGCTCTGTTCCTGCCTCTCTATCGGCCCCTGAGCCCTGTGTGCCTATACTATAGATGCCTGAGTTCTTTTCCTTCACAGGGCTAAGCCTGACTACTTAACTAATTTCCTGGTAGTTTTTCTTGTTTCTGTGTTGTTTCTCCAAGCCCTGCCTGAGGCAATGACAGATTTTCGCTCTACCTAACTCTCTCCCCTCACTGCTCCCCAAGGTATCAGAGCCTCTCATTGCTGATGCTGCTTAGTATCTGCATACTTTCCCTGTAGGCAGGGATTTGCTGGGATACCTGGAAGGTAGAACTGGAGGCCATCCAATTCAGTCAGCCACTGAGCTTCACTCCAAGTAAGTTTTTTAACCTGGATCTGTCCAGGCCTCATCCAGACCTAGTTCAACACTATTCCACACTGCATCCCAGACCATAGTAGTTTATTCCAGCATTAATTTTAGTACTATTGACTCTTCTGTACCGTCTGCACTGCCCTACTCAGGGAGAAGTAAACTTCTGTTTAACTGAGTAGATTTGAATGTACCCTTAGATTAAGCAAGTACAGTATTGTTGCATTAGTGTAGTGGAGGTGAAGCAGCAATCAGGCCAGGATAATAATAGAGTAAGAAGATTTTGACGGGGTTAAAAAATGAAAGCAAGACAGCAGATATGCAGTTAGGTCCCAAAACGTTAGATTAGGGCAAGATGAGAGTCCTGTGAACCTATGGTAGTTACAGTAACCAGGAGCAGCAAACACAGTGTCTCTTTGGGGGAAAGGAGTGGTTTTTGAGGCCATGATCCCACTGCTTCCTTACTCTAGAGTAAGTACCCTCTTATTGCCTGCTCCCGGGGCCAACCACACCTACTGACCTGCCCTTGCTACACCGCTGTAACTATCCTAGCAACAACACTGTCCGTAAAATATTCAGATCAGAGTCTAAATGCTCTTGATGCTTTATTTCCTTACCAGGACAATGCGTTTGGATTGCACTGCAGTGAATGCAAAACTGGAACCTTTGCTCTCCATGCTAGTAATCCTTCGGGATGCATTCCATGCTTCTGTTTTGGGATGTCAGACTTTTGTTTAGAAGTGGAAGATCATGTGAGGATTCCGGTTAGTAAAGCAATTTTACTTTCTGTGTCTAGTTTTGTATTCTGCTTCATTCACATTTTGTTACAGTTTGGTCTACAAACAGCTTGATCTCATTCTATTGGCCCAAATGTTAAATTATACACTGCCTCCCAGTCAGTTTAAATTACATGGAACTGTAGAGCCATAGTACAAATCCCACCATTCTACCACACCTTTTGTGAGGATTACAGGTAAAAGTTTCTCTCACTTTTCCCCTATCTTGACCTTGCCACTCTTCCCATTTAAAACACTGTCTTGCAGGGAAACATAAAAGTGGACAGAAAACTGCACAAAAAGACAACCATCCACCTTCATGAAACCTACATTATACTTATCTAGGAATATAAAACACTTAATAAAATCACTTCCAAATATTACTCGCAAAGAAATTACTTGAAATCTTAACTGAATTTGAAAAATATAAAATCTGTAGTACATTTTATAATGGCTTACTTTGGTATTGCAGGTAACACTAACTCCAGAGCAGGATGTTTTGTATGTAGTGTCTCAAAGTAACTTCACTGGAACCAGTGAAGGTGTGTTTTCCCAGTTTCCTGATATTTTGATGGATGCTGTAACAGTTCGGCAACATTTGAATACAGAACCATTTTATTGGAAGTTGCCTGATCAGTTCCAGGGAGACCAGGTAAGCGTATGAAATGTTATTAGAGATTGCTCCCCCTGTATTCTTTGGTGAATAGTCTAGCACATAGGTTATTTATTTATTTATTTATTTGATTTATACCCCCAAAACAAAGTAGAGCGTATCAGAAAAATCAGTGTTCATTATTTAACATTTACATCAATATACTTCATATGTTTGTATGCTAAATTTTAAAATGTTTTAAAGATACTCTAAATTGCTTTTATAACTAAATAGTAGATGCGAGTCTGCTTGCATGATATTTAATTAAAGCAAGCAGAGAACCCAGAAGGCCTTGTGTGGTCACTTCATTTCTCCCTGTACCCCTTCCTTGATCCATTTCCTCTTTTTCTTATCCTGGCAGCCCCTTTCCCTGCTAACTTCTCTTCTTCCTACTCCAAGCAACCTTTCTTGTATTATTTACTTCCTTTATACTCCATCTTCCCAAAGCAGCTGACATCATTCTTGTATTCTCCATTTTATTCTCACAACAACTCCGTGAAGTTGATTAAGATGAGGAAGAGTGACTTGTCCCAGGTCACTCAGAAAGCTTCCATAACAGTGGGGATTTGAATCTGTGTTTCTCAGATGCTAGTCTGATATGTTAGCTACTATACCACACTGGCATTCAGCTTTCCTTCCTTACTTCTGTGGGCAGCCTATCCCTGGGGAAAATCCAGCCAAGTTGCAAAAGTCATGAGTTCGGTGATGGCTGCTTATGGTCCTTGCCAAGTTAAGCAAGATTTGTGGAGGTTACTGCTGGGCTCAGGCGAGTTGTGTGGTAGTGTTTGGAGCCAGGCCTGGCCCTGATGAGACTTCTGTCAAAGGCTAAAACAGACCTTGGAAAGGGCCTGCCTCCTACCCTTACCTTTTACTAACAGAAACCAAAGCTTGAAAGCTGAAAATATTGTTGTGGTTGCCTATCAGCCCCCACAATGGCCACTGCAGCGGGAATTTGTTTTTTTTTTTTAATATATAGTTGCTGCTTCTATTATTTTAGAGGTTTTTAACCTTCCCATTTTATTTTTAGCTTTCAGATTTTTCTGCATACCCAGGGTTTTTCTCTAGTTTGGGGAAAGATCTCTCATGTCTCTTCATGTCTCCAGTTTCTGGATTTAAGTATCCACAGATGGGGCCTTATTGAGAACTAGATATTTTGACCAGCAGTGCACCTGTAAGGACTTGCAGAGGCATCTCATTTCCCATCCCCCACTATTTCATATTTCCCTTTCATGGAAAGGCCCCATAGCCTTTCCCTGTTTCCTCTTTCTCCGCTTTCGTGCCCACCAGTTAACTTTAACTGCCCTCCAGTTTTCAGCTTTCCCCCCCTTTCCTCCCCTAGCAGTCTCTACCTGGGAAAACTGTGGCCCAATTGCTTGATTCCAACTACTGGCCTGGGCCCTATTGCAAGTTTCTGGCCAGGCCCAGTTTCACTGTACCAACCACTGGCTACCTCATTTTCCCTTGTATCACCTTCCTCTTTCTATTTCTCTTTCCCTCCTTGTGGCAACCTCCATATCCTCACCTTTCATCGCTTCCTTCTCTCCTTCCCACCCAATAACTGGACCTACCTTTTATGTGCCCCCCATCTTCAACTATATTTATTATTTGTTTGTTTCATTTATACTCCACCTTTCTCCACAATGGTGTCCCAAAGCAGCTTACATCACTCTCCTCTTCCATTTTACCCTCACAATAACCCTGCGAGGTAAGTTAAGCTGACAATGTATAACTGGTCCAAGGTCTCCCAGTGAGCTTCCGTTGCAGCACAGTGATTCAAATCTGGGTTTCTTAGATCCTAGTCTGAAACTCTAACACCACACCTCTAGGGACGGGCACAAACTGCATTTTCGCGGCTCGGTTTGGTTCGTGGCCTGTGGTTGAACTACAAAGCAATATGAATTGGGAGGTTGGCTTGCGAACCAAACTGATTTGTATTGGTTTGTAACCCCTGCTTTCTGCTTCCCACGGATGCATTTAAAACCCCCACTGTTTTTCATGAATCGCCATCAACTGCCTTAAAATTTGTGAAAGTTCATAGCGGCTCTTTAGTTTGCAAACTTCAATTCAGAACAAAGGCATAGTCTGGAAATCAGTTTTCAAAAAGAAAGGAGGAAAATGCAGCCTTGCTGAATATTAGCAAAGCCATCAGCTCCTTCTGATCTAGGTTTTAGTGAAATTCTTTAAAGAAAGTACAGGGTATAGTTTGTGAATCATTTTTTGCCAATAAATGTAATAATTATTCATCCGAGCAGCTCATGGCCTACGGTGGGAAACTAAAGTACGCAGTGGCTTTTTATGCTTTGGATGGCACTGGAACTTCAAACTTTGAACCACAAGTCTTGATGAAGGGGGGTTTCACCAATAAACAGATAATCTACGTGGACATTCCTGCTCCAGGAAATGGTGTAAAACAAGAGGAAGAAATACTAATAGTGGAGGTGAGAAACTATATCTGTTAGATGTACAGCAACAAGCTCTTTGTGTAAAGGGTTCTATACATTAGTTTCTTTGTTTCTGTAAAACCTTTGAACTCATTGAGCATTTGTTCAGGGGTTCCCGATGTGTTGCTAGTGGATGCCATGGTGCCTTTTGACACCTTTCTTGGAGTCCACCAAGGCCCTGATCACACGGCAGAATTAGCCGTGCAATAGGCACGACTCCCAGCCAGATTTTAAGGGCGCGATCACAAGAGCACATCTGTCAAGCGTCCCGCACCTGTCGGCAAGCCATTTTGCTCTGCAGAGAAGCGGAGTAAAAAAACACTAGGGAAACTCCAGTATCAAATGGGTGCTGCGGGCCACAGACTAAGGTCGAGGACAGACTGGCAATCTGCCCCAGGAGAGCTCCGCTTGGGAAGCAGGGGAAGGGAGCCTATTCAGACATCCGCTGGTGTCCCTCGGCTCCCTTCTGCACTTACACGCTTTGAAGCTGGTTTCCTCTCGCTGTAGAAGGACACCGGGAGAAACCGGTGTCCAGGGGCCATCTTCTGCATGCCTCCCGCTTTCAGGTAGTGTGAACCGTAAGAAGGCGAGATTCAAGCAGAGGCAGCTGTGTGAACGTGCCATTTTGGCAATTTGTGCATGAGCACTCATGCACACATATGCATATGCACATTGCCGAAACAGCCCTTCCACAAGTTGCGGAGGCCGGCCCACCCGGGGTCGCTCTGCAGCAGTCTGAACACTCCATAACAGCATCCTTGCGCAATACACTGGCCAGTGTGAACGGCCAGCCCCGCAGCTTTTGTTTCCGGATTCCTCCCGCTCCAGATTGCCAGTCTGTCCTCGGCCTAACTTTCCCTGTGTGATCATTTCAGTGCGGACTTGTGGCGTCAGGGATAGTCTGATCAGGCTATCCCGACGCCATGCCGTTGTTGTTTTTCCCTTCTCAGTATGTGCATCACCGCATACTGCCATTGGAAGCCCTCAGGGTGGAGATGCGATTCATCGATCCCCTGTTTAAGCGAATCAGTAACGAATGTCAAAAAAAAACCCAACTTGGCCACGGTTGCATCTGATCATGCAGTGGCGAGTTGGGCCCATGGCTTCACAGAACTGATGATTGCGTAACTGTGGGTCAAATTGCTCTGGCGCAAATAGCCTCGCTTCCCCCACGTTTTATCTCGCTCATGTGGCCGCAGCCCAAGTGTTTTAGATTGTGGGTGGGATTACTTTGGGCTTTTCGAATTCTGATGTTTATGATATAAGTTGCTTTTAGTAAAGTACTTCACCTGTGCAAATAGCAGAATGATATTCTGAAAACACAGTGGGACTTCTGGCTAAACGTGATAAGATCAGCCTGGACACAGCACTTATTGCGCCTAACAAGAATTTCTACTGAAGTAATCAGAGCTCAACAATTTAAATGTATTTTTATCATTACATCAAATTCTGGTAACTTTTCAAGAAATCAAAAATCTGGCCAGGACCTCTCTTTTACTGTACACATCACATGTTCAGTGAACTTTCTCCAGCCCATCAGCACCAATTGTTGTTACAAGCAATAGTGCAGGTTGAAAATGGCTGGGCTCAAGAGAGAAGAGCTCATCGAAAGTGTAGAAGAAGCCGGGAGGAGTATTTTGCCCTTTCCTTTTGCATGTTAGATGCTTGCAAAATGAAGACAGGTGCTGCCAGAGAGGGTTTCTTAGCTAGCTCAATATGTATACTTAGTGTGTATGCAAGAAAATATTTTTAAACAGTGTTAATTTTATAAGCCGTCCCATTGAAGGAGTTTCTGTCTAAAGTGCTGAAGAGCTACTATCAGAGTTATGTATAACCGCACTCTGTGACACTTTGTGGTTGGCTCCACCTCTTGCAACAGCCATTTTGGGGTTGGCTTGGCCTCCCACAGCAGCTGTTTTTGGATGCACCCCACCACCTTCTGTCAGAATTCCAAAAGTGCCTGCAGATTCAAAAAGAGTGGGGATCCTGGTTTACCACATGCAGCATATAGTCTATTTTGCATGATACTACCTTGTCATGTACACATGCAATATATTCATTGTGGAAGCAAGCTGGTGTCCTAGATCAAGGCTTTGCTTGTATATATATTTGCTTTCATTTATAGTATTGATCACTGTAACAAGCAATTCAGTTTTACTTGCTTCATACTGCACAAATGTGACTGTTTTATCTAAAACTGGATTATTGGGTTAGAGAGTTGTAGTGACAGTTTTTTTCTGCCCTGTCTGTGCTCTGGTACATCTTAGATTGCTGTAATGTACTTTAAGCTGTACTTTGAAATGTATCCGGACTCATCAGTTAGTCCAAAACCAGCAGCCAGGCTGATGTTGATAACTAGATTCAGCGGTTCTTAACAATGTCAGAAGATCTGCACTGGCTTCTCATTTGCTTCTGGACACAAGGGCACATTGTTACTTTTAAAGCCATTAATGGTTTGGTTATGGGATACTTGAAGGAATGCCTCCTCTCATACTGTCCACCAGCCTACTACTTAGTTCTCCTTTCAAACCCTGCTTTCTGTGTCTCCACCTGTAGAGGTGAGGTATGTGGTGATCAGACGCAGGGCTTTTTCAGTGGTGACATTCCACAGTTGGATTGCCCTCCCCCTTGAAATTCTTCTGGTGACTACTTTATGACCTTTTAGTTGACAGGCCAAAATATTGCTCTTGTCCTGGGCTTTTAACTGGGGGGTTTCATCTTTTAAGCTGCTTTTATGATCTGCTTCTGTCCTGAGGACCATTTTGTGTCATGTGATTTTACTGTTTGTTTTAAAATAGATAATTTTTATGTCTGCTGTTTTATGATTTGCTTGGGGTTTTTTTGTTTGTGTATGTGTGTTTTATTTTGTTTTACCATGTGAGCGTCCTTAGCAGGTGTCAGGAAATGTGGCTTGCTTCTAAATAAATAAACACTTGAAGTTCGTATGCGGGACAACAACTTCTTTCAGGTTCAACAGATCACAGTGGCTTAAGGCAGGAACAGGACTGGAAGTGACTTTATTTTCCCCTTCATCCAGCTTTAGGAAGAACGGAAGTGCTTTCTTGTCCCTTTCCATACTTTATTCCGTGTTCCAAGGACACGTATGGTGTTAGGGTTATAGCAGAGAGAGGAAGACAAGGAGGCATTGTGGCTGGGGTAGAAGCATAAGACATGTCCTTTCTCATATCATCTTCTTCCTTAGAGAGCCAGTTTGGTGTAGTGGTTAAGTGCACGGACTCTAATCTGGGAGAACCGGGTTTGATTCCCCACTCCTCCACTTGCACCTGGCTGGATGACCTTGGGCAAGCCATAGCTCTGTACCAGCTGTTCTCTCAAGGACATCTTGGGAAAGAGTTCTCTCAGCCCCACCTACCTCACAGGGTGTCTGTTGTGGGGAGGGGAAGGGAAAGCAGTTTGTAAGCCGATCTGAGACTCCCAAGTGAGTGAAGGGCGGGGTATAATCCAATCTCTTCTTCTTCTTCTTCTTACTCCAGCCCAGGTAGTGACATTATGGCAAGGGATGGTTGAGCCCTTGGGTAACTTGAACAGTCCAGATCTTCCCGTCTAGGAAATGGACTGTCACATATTTAAAGAACTGTTTGTTTTTTGTTTCACTATGAAGAGGAGCAGTAGGCCAAGACTGTACTATTAAAAGAGGATGTGTTTTCCATTCTTAAATTTATTTACATTACTTTTATTCCTTTAGAATGTCTGGAAGTACTTTAATTCAGTGTCGTCTGAATCAGTTTCACGTTCTGACTTCATGTCAGTTCTTAGCAATGTAGAGTACATCCTTATCAAAGCATCATATGGCCAAGGATTACAGCAAAGCAGGTAAAAAGTTATGCTTATTTTGTTTAGGAACTTGTCACTTTTTGTTAAATGTGTTATAATAATAAAAATGTTGATTTAGTATAAGTGTGACTCAAAGGCTTGGATTCAGGAAAGGCTTTTTGCAGACAGAAGGGGCCCAAGCGCCCAAGCGTAAAAGGGGGGAAAAAATGGCCAACTGGACCATCTGGACAGCCCCGCTCTCGCAATGATTGCGAGAGAGGGCTGGCCAGATGGCTAAAATGCGGGTTCCTCCCGCAACATCCGGGAAAACTGTTGATTTTCCCGGGGTTGGAAAATGCGGGAGCAACCCGCATTTAAGCCCGCTTCGGCGCGGGACTTTCAGCGGCCGTTGTGGACGGCCCCTTTAAATGCGGGAGGAAATAGAGCTTCCTTCCGCATTTAAGGGCTGTGTGACCGCGGCCTTAGAGACCATGAGTACAGCTAAAATTTACAGGAAATTCGTATATGCAGAGCTCTCATATATGGGAAAGTTGGCTGGTTTATGGAGGCCCTCCTGAATGCTATCAAGATCACCTTCATGAAATTTTATGGCTTACCTCTGGTTTAGAAACACAAGGCCTAAGCTTTGCAATTGAAATCTGCAGTAGAGTTTGGTTAGTGCCCAGTTGGATAGAGGTGACCTTTGTCTCCTTTCTATATTTTTGCCCCCTTTCTTTCTGTGTCCCTCTCCCCCCACATACTCTGGAAGAGTGTTCCTGAAGGTCAGATATTTTTGGACCTGTGGGCGATGCAGCATGGGCAGCTGCAATGTGAAGGGGGAATCAGCAGAAATTACTACCTTATTCTTGCACAAATGGAATATGAATTCACACTGCTGGGGGCAATATCTTGTATTTTTCCCCTTTCCACAGTCTACTGCATCTCATCTCATGCTGTTCCCATCTTGTATGAGCAGCTTGGGGGGAATGGTGGTGCAAGGGGTTTATGATTGCCTGGATCTAACCAACATTGCCTTAGCCTAAATCTTTGAATAATGTAACTCAAACATTTGAAAATACTCAGTAGCCTTGGGTCACTTCTGATTTACTAATGAATATCCTTGTTCAATGCAACTATCTTTTAGAATCTCCAATGTTTCCATGGAAATTGCCATGAAAGCTGATGAAATGACTTTGGCTAGGGAAACAGCTCACCTTGTTGAGAAATGCCTGTGCCCTGCTGGTTATGCAGGACTCTCTTGTCAGGTATGTTATTTCCTTTTCTGTAAAAGGTTTAATTCTGGCAAAAGGTCTTCTGATTGCTGAAAATGCTTTTTAAAAAGCAAGTATTTCTTCACTTGTTTTTTTCTTTCCCTTTGTCTAGGACTGTGCACCAGGGTACTACAGGGGAAAAGACAAAGACAAAACATTTAAAATATCCACCTCATTGATCCCACCCTGTGTGCCATGCCAATGCAACAACCACAGTGAGACCTGTGACCCACAAACAGGAGAGTGTTTGGTGTGTATGCCCCCCCTTCTGCTTGTTTGGTTTTGTCACAATATCAAAGAAGGGGTTTGGAGAGGGGATCCTGAAGAATAAAAGGTTATGCAAATACACTACCTCCCCATTTAAAATTAAGAAGTGAAGTGATATCTGGAATAATGACAGTAAACATTTTCATTAAGGCAGCTGCATATTTTATTAGATTAATTAGTGGGATTAATCCACTAAATCTTTCATTCAAGATTTTGAGTACATGGGTTAATCAATAACAGAGGTGCCTTGAACTGCCCTGAGGAAATCCACGCCTGGGACTATCCCTTCAGAAGCCAGAGAGAACCAGTACTGCAGTCTAGAATATCCTTGGCAAAAGGGGAGAACACCCGCTTCCACCCTGGTTTCCAAGAATATCAGACTCTGTGGTGGGGTGTCCTTCCCATATATCCCAAGGATTTTTCAGATTTCAGTCACTTTCTCTTTTTCCATATAGGGACAAAGGGTTTGTTTAGCCTGGAAGAGTTTCAGTGTTTTCAGCATTCTGCTAACTGCAGAAGTTGAGTACTCAGTTTTGATGACAACTCTAGTCTACTAGCATTATGTAACAGATTCATTTTGTTCTTTTAGAAAGGATCTTTGCTTGTTCAAAGGAATATAGAGCACAGATAAAGACAACCCAGTAATATTAGTGGTTTGTGAAAAGATGTTCAGCAGGTGTGCGAGGCAGAACTTTCCATGGTATGCTTGAATAGTGGTGGAGGAAAGTGCTGTCAACTCCGTAGGGTTTTTAAGTCAAGAGACATTCATAGGTGGTTTGCTGTTGCCTGCCTCTGTGTCATGACCCTGGTATTCCTTGGAGGTCTACCATCCAAATGCTAGCCAGGGCTGACCCTGCTTAGCTTCCGAGATCTGATGAGATCGGGCTAGCCTGGGCATGTCAGGGCTTGTAAGGGTGTTATATATTTACTGGATGGAGCATATTTATAAACGGCTTGTTTTTCTTGTAAATTATGTCTGACTTTCTGCCTACTAGGGTTGCAGAGATAATACAGCTGGCGATCGCTGCAATGTTTGTGCCACCGGCTATTACGGCAAAGTGACTGGTTCTGTCAATGATTGTTCTTTGTGTGCTTGCCCAAGAATTAGCCCTGGGAGGTATCTAAAAATGATTAACTTTGATGTCTTTAATAATTACTATTGTTACCCTCGTTTGTTGCCCAGTAGTACCCCAGCAGTGGTGGGAGCTGTTCCACTACCGTTGTATTTCTAGGGGCTTCCTAATTTGTCTATTTAAAGAATTATTCTGTTATCAACCTTCATGTGGGTAATTTAAATAGTAATGAAGATAGATGATGAAATGGCTAATCTGGTGGCTAAACATTAAAATCATTGAAGAAAACGTTAATTGTGAATTGTACCTGTATACAACTATACAGTGTTCAGGTGGAGTTACTTATGCTTAAAACTTCCTGCACCTGAAAAACTAGCATGTCAGAGGTTAGGGATTAGCCTTGCCTGTTTTCTTATATGCCAGTTTTCTGTATGAAGAGGACTTTTTCTACGGGAATGCAGGAATTGCCTCTAATTCTTTTTCATTTCTTGTTTGTTCAAGTTTTAGTCCGACATGTGTTATGAAGGGTTTTCATGATTTCCACTGCAATGCTTGTATCACAGGTTATGAAGGGCAATACTGTGAAAGGTGAGCTATCTAGACCCTTAAGGAGTTTGATAACCACTGACACTCTGATTTGAGCTCTGAATAGTTTCTGCACACCCGTTTCTATGTTAGATTGAAAGATGGAATGAAATAATGAAACAGTTTGTCATGTAGTAGGATCCTAGCTTTTTCACTGGAGTGTTTCAGTACACTTAATGGCCGTGCATGCTTTCATGGAAACAAGCTTCATTGAATTCAGTGGGAGTTCTTGTAATACATGTTATTGCTCTGCATGATACGGAAGACAGTTTTTTAAATGGCTGTTTGATGGCCACTCAGAAGATGGCCAACACTTCCATCAAACCAACACTGGTTCATTGCTATGCTAATGCATAGCCAGTTGCTTCAGTTCTAATATGAGACTTGTTGAATACACTTTTCTTCCTGTGGTTTTTCAAATTCTTTTCTAACATCTTCAGAATAGGCTACAGTACAGTGTAGGGTCATTGGTGTCGGTCTGCAGGGGTGAAGGATGCATGGAGCAATGGGGAAGAAGGATAAATTGGTGGTGCTGCTGGGAGCAAGGTCTTTAGCCTGGAATCCCATTATACTTGGCTGTAAGACTGGGCCTTCAAGAAATGTCTCTTGCTTCTCTGTAGGTGTTCTCCAGGTTACTATGGAAATCCTGAGGACCCTGATGGTGACTGTCAGCCTTGTCAGTGCAACCTAAATGGTTCTGTCCACAACAATTGTGATCCTATCTCTGGGCAATGTGTCTGTAAACAAGGTGTAAGAGGGCAGCTGTGTGATGAGTGTGAATCAAGACACATTCTTGTGGAAAATGAATGCATCTGTAAGTGCAGTTTTTTAATTTTTTAAAATTGGGTTTTTTAAAGCATTTTACAAGATGGGAATAGGGATGCTGTTACCCGCTGCTGTTCTTCTATCATGCCTTGTTCATACAGTCAATCTAATTTTATAATGAATTTGTAATATTCTTTGTGTTTTAATGCTGGAAACCTCCTAATGCTGGTAAAATTTGATGCCATACTTAGTGGGAAGTAAGGTCCACTGGAACTTATGGGACTTCCTTCTCAATAAGTTTCTCTAATATTAAGACTACAAGTTTCCATGTCTTATTACTGTAGCTGTTTGTCAGTACCACCTAAGGAACATTTCCTTGGGAGTAAGTCATCTTCCACGTAGACATGATTAAAATTGTTCTGTATGTGTTGTTTTTAGGTAAAATGTGCTTTGTTAAAAGTTGGGGGGAGGGTTGCCCAAAGATCATGTTATTATGTATATATTTTATGTGGATGTTGGTTTGATTTTAGAATGTGTTTTTGCGGGTGGGATAGTTCTTTTCTGGGGTAGTGTAACAACATATGCATATCTATCTTTTTAAATTAAATCATCTTATTTATTTCATTTATTTATTTATTGGATTTCTGCAGCTTGTGATGATGCGTGCACAGGTTTGTTGTTAAATGATTTGGATAATCTTGACAAAGCCATGTTTCTGGTCAACCTCACTGGTGCTGTAATAGCACCGTATGGGCTACTATCTGATTTGGAAAATGCAACAAAACACTTAAAGGTAATGTAAGAATAGTAAGAAATAATTAAAATATACTTAGTCTTTTGTGACATAACTCTGGATTGAGACAGTAGTAGTTCTGTTTAATTGCTACATTTAATGTAATCTGCTGTTTTATCTGTGTAGGTAATAAAGCCTGGGAGACCCCCAGGAGTAGCTGGGGGGTGTGGGTGGTTCAGAGGTATCCTGCAGTAAGGGGAAGCTAGCAAAAATTGCTCCTCCCTTGCACCCATAGAAATTCTAGATGGGATCCAAGCCAATATTAAATAGTTGTTAATTTTAAAAAAAATTAATAACATGTTTTACTCCTGGATTGTACGCTAAGTACTGTTAGAGCAAATGAACAATTGCTGGCGTGAATTGCATTCAGATCATATCAAATATTGTTTGTGTATCATTCCTAGTCATGAATACAGGGCTAAATATGTATTTCTATTTCTAGGGATCCCTGTTATCTAAAGAAGACTCATCCTACTCAGCGGAAACTGTATATGACCAGGTTGTAAAATTAACTGGTGATATTGACCAGGTGCAGAAAGAGGTCAGTGTTGTTTATTTTGAAACTAAGTAAATCTAACCCTTGAAATACTTCAGAAGATAAATAACCTATAGAACTAGTAAAATAGCATTACAATGCTCCCTTGAAGCTGTGAAGTCTTGTGAACAAAAATTCTACTTTGTGAGCTACTGGCATTAAAGTTGTGAGCGAGCGATTTGGCTGCTGCATAAATTAGTTTGCTCTGGAGCCATCCTTCCTGAGCTGAGACAAAAATGTGTGAGCCGGATGCTAAAAACCTGTGAGCTAGCTCTCACTAACTCAGCTTAGAGGGAACACTGGTAAGGATATATCTTGCAGAATTTACTAAGATTCTTTTATAAAGCAAAGCCAACATACTGACTTCTGCCTGGTACACTATGAGTGGTAATGATCATTTTTGTTTAAAAAGTTACTGAAGAATCCCCCTCACATGTGGTTTTATTTCGGTTTTTAACAGCATCCTCTCCCCCAGAAGTTTTTCATCATAGAGCAAAGATGTTATCAGTACCAGTTATGCCATCTTTAAATAATATCGTACTGAAATCTTGAGAAATACATATAGTTTTATCATAATTAGGTCACACCTTCCAGTGGTCATGACATGATCATAATTCTCATGGACAATTTGGAGACTTGGAGGTTACTCTCGCTGCTGGATCTGGTTGATGGAAACTAAAATTTAAGAAAGTAATAATGTAGTTTTATTTCACAAGGAAACGTGTTAGTTTGTATGATTCTTGGTACACTTTTCTTTTAAAAAAATCTGTGAAATACTCTTTAAACATTTCAGCGTAAATAAAATAACCATTTGCTTTCATGCTAGTTAACTAGAATATTACAAAAAGGAGGGCATCTCAGCAATGCAACAGAAAGGACCTTGAACAAGAGTCAAGAGTTGGCTGTGTTTATTGAAACATTAGAGGCAACTGTTAAAGGTAATGTGATTTGTTGTAGGTGGCTATATTTTAGGAACAATACACTTTTTCATATTTTGCTGTGTTTTGTATAAAAGTCAAAATGCTTGTTTTTCTTCCCTCTATCTAGTACTTGTGGAAGTGGCAGCATCTCTCAATGAAACTTTACACACTGATTTGCCACTTGCAAACCGAACATTTCAGGATCTGCAAGATGAAATCCCTATAATGCTGAATGTAATGAATGGAAGATATTTCAAGAAGCTATATCAAAATACCACTCTGGAGCTAAAGTAAGTCTACTGGTACACTGGTGTTGTGGTGCACTGACCTTAACAATACATGCAGGAAACTTGCAGATTGAAGACTGTAGGCTCTGTAATGCACTTATGTTACAACATACAACATCAATGAGTTGTGGCCTAGTCTTGGAATGTGCGTGATTTTTTAAATGAGAGTAAAATGATTTATTGATTTTCAGCTGACCTTTAACACCAGGCTGTGTTTCCTTTTATGCAAATTGTGTGGGCTGTTCTCAGCAACTTACCCATTATGGAAGTAAAGGTTGTTATTAGAGGGTCCATAATGTGGAGTAGTTGAGGGGCCTTGAGCAAGCATTCAGTTACATCGGTTACAATGAATGAAGGCAAAGTTCCATATAAGTGTGTGATTGAAATAGTGCCATTGACAGAGCTGAGTTTTTGCTGGTTGCTGTTAGAAGAGATAAGAGATTTTTTAAAAAAAATGTAAGACCTTATCAGTGCTGGAAAATAACTGAATCTGGGTTCATTTAAAAAGGAACTTGATCATATGCATTTCAGGAATATTCAAGGACATCCTTAATAAGAGGGTACAGAAGGCTGATCTCTTTTTTCATTACTGGTAGTGCTGGTGATTACTGAGGAAACCTTGAGGTCTTTTCAAAAGTTTTGTAAGGAACTTGCTGTCTCATTTTTCCTGAGGTCTTCTTGTTCTCGAAACTATGATAGGGAACAAACTTTGTCATCTTCACTGTGAAGAGGCTCAAACATCGCTTTGCTGACTCATGCTAGCTCCCTATGACATTAGTTTTTCTAACTTAACATTTTCTAAACATTTTCCCCCACATGGTAGTAACAAAATATTCAGAATTTTTCACAACGGTTGCATGCTGGTTTTATCTTACTTTTACTGGAAAATCTATAATATTACTAAGTTACTCAACATTACTCAAAAGCTTACCATGTAATGCCACTGTAGAATTAGAAACTTAATGTAGTGGAGCAGTTTTCTTAGAATGGTTGTAATGGATCTCCTGACTTATGGTTCAGGTGAAATCCTTTCAGTGTTGTTTATATTAAACATGATTATCCAGATAGTGGACACATTATGTTCTCCTGTTGTTTGAATCAGTACTATAATAAAAAAAAAATGTCACATCCTTTTTAACAATTACAGATAGACTTGTGTGGTATTCAGCTCAGCTATATGAGGTCAGCTAGTGCATTTAATCATGAATAAGTGGTTTGTGTGTCTATGAGTTGACAACAACAAAGTCTGTATTGTGTATAGTTGATGTTAGGCATTTCCCACTTTTAATAAGACTCCCATTTATTTGTTCTTTGTGTTTGTGTTCATTAGAGCTGCAGAAAGACTATTGACAAGAATCCAGAAAGAATATAGGACACCCCAGCAAGAACTGTTGGACTTGCAAAAAGCTGCAAAGCGTGCTTTATCAACCCACAACACAAGACTACAAGAACTTAAGGATCTTGTGAATGAGGCTAGCACTGATACCAATGAGACCAAGCATCTGCTACTTCTTCTTAATTATAGCATCATGCAGTTCAGTGTAAGTAGACTGGTAGTATATGTCATATGGTTTTATAGCTGTTTATGGGAAAATATTTTTAAATGAATTATATTTGCAGCAGTAAAATACATTAGATGTTAAGTGATCTTTTCAGTATTAAATGCTAGATATGCGCATTCTATAACAGCTGCTTTTATGGAGCATTAAATACATCATAATTGCATTTCCATCACAGCATAAGAAGTTAAACATTCTGGCAGACAAGGAGCTCTCTGTTGTTCTGACCAAGGAAGGAAAAGCCCATGTGGATGCTTCTGCTGCCCTTGCTAAAGATGTGATTAACTCTACATCTGTAAGTTACTGAATATTTTGATACTCATTTTATGCAGTGAATTATCTGTGATTCAGTACTAAGTAATTTTGAATATCTAGACTCTAGAAATCCACCGGGATGAACTGATCCTATGGAATGGCAAACTAAGGCAACATGTGGATAACCTGGTCATGCAGATGTCCACCCGGGGAGCTCTTGATCTTGTTTATAAGGCAGAAGATCGTACTGCTGATTTACAGAGACTTGCTCATGCATTAGACAGGTGAGAGCATTAACTGTCAGAATCTATGGATTCTAACAAGGGCTTCTGGGGCTTATTGCTATATACTACCTCCTCGCCCCCCCTTCTATGTAACCTATCCCTGCATTTGCTATGTAACCCATATTTGATGCTTGCTTGTTTGAACCATGCAATCCACTATGCAATGTCCCTTTTCATTCCTTTATGACCCTGGGTTTATGGCTCTGACTAGGGCTGGTTAATGTAACCATTTGTCCGGGAGGGTGGCGACTTCAGAGCATGAGAACAATCAGCCTCTCACCCTCGCGCCTCCGCATTGCTTTCCTCCCTGCCGGGGAAGACGGGGACCAGTTTCTTATCAACGTGTGAAGGCCTTGGAGAAAGCTATTTGTTATGTGAAAGATGGTTACATCTGAGGGGTCTGGTTTAAGAAGGGAAATTTACTGCTTCACACCTAACCTTTTTCCTGTGGGAAGCAAACGGTCAAAGGACCTTTTAGCCCGCGGTTTTTCCCTCCTGTTGATTGGTTACCTATGGGCAATTCAAATTGTGCTGGAGGGTATATTAGTCCTGCTTCTATTGTATGCTTTATCTCTGACAATAATCCGAGGACCTGTAGTAATGTAGTGATTGGAAATAAAGAACTGTGTTTCATCAACAAAGATCTGATCCTTGACTACTTCGAGCAGAAGCCTCACATTAACTCAGTCATGGGGTTGTTCACATTCATGCCTAGTTTAAATAGAGGGCTGGCTGGTTTAGACAGGCTATGTTTGCTAAGGGGAAATAATTACACTTGCCTGATACTTGTATGGCGTCTGTCCCACCTGTGGGTTTGCCAGATATCAATTCTTGGGTATGCATGGGGACTTCAGAAAAATCTAAACTGTGTAGGCACAAACTGTGCAATTGATGTTCCATATACAATCTGAGAATCAGCCACACAGTTTGCACCTGTGGATGTTAGATTTTAAGTGCACAAGCCATGTGGGAATGTAATGCTTATCCATGGTCGTCAGGTAAGGGAAAAAAGTGTGAAAAGCAATGCAGGTGGGCAGGATGAGCAGACATGATTCTGCTTTCCCTTTATTTGTACTCTTGACAACAATCCACAAATGTTCAAGCCCATCCAAGTTTGGCTATTTCCTTCATGTTAAGCTATAGCACTTTAAATTGCCATGATATTGCTAATAGAGGGCAAAGATAGCAGTCTTGGTGTTTATATGGCTATACCTATTTTGAAGAATATGAATGACAACTTGATTAAATACAGTGCAAAAGGAAGTTCTGTCATTTAGTAGGACTGCATAGTAGATGTACTGGAAATGTATCTTCTGGTTAGTCAAGTAATACGTTTTGACTTTGTCAATATGCTGTCTTTGGTCAAGGTGGTTCAAAATACAACAGTGAAGCATTATGAAAAAAAAATATCTGGAACGCTGTGTGTATCCAAATGCTGCTGTACATTTTATGTGAAACAGTATAATTTTTCTCCTGCTGCAGTGGCCTCTCAAATGTTAGAAATATCTCCCTGAATGCCACAAATGCTGTCCAGGCCTACTCTACCATCAAAAGTCTGACTGAAAATGCAGAGAGTCTGGCAGATGATGCTGACAGAATTATAACTGAACAGGTGACCTTGGTAAGTCTTACTTTTACAATTAAACTATGCATTTTTTGAAATTATTGACTGTGCACTCTTGTAGTAAGTTTTAGTCACTGAAACGTGTGTTACTGTGGCCATGACATCTTGCTGGGACATCTATTTTATTGCTAGCTTTCAGATAAGCATTTGTGGCCTTATTGGCTTGTCTGTCTAAGGTAAACCAGTAGTGTGGGTGAGCACTATTAGAGTTTATGCAGGCTAACCCAGAAGTAAGTCCTGCGGGATTCAATGGGGCTTACTTCCAAATAAGTCTTTATAGGATCTCGCATAAGGAATTAGGCAGTTCCAACAGGGTAAATGCAGATGTTGGTCACAATTTTTTGGTGTGCTCAGCATTCCTGATTATCAGTCAAGCCAAAAACTTACGAAAAATGCAACCAATTAAAGATTGTTTCATATATAACTGTGTTTTCTCATGTGATTTTTTTTAAGCCAAAAGAAGACTTTAATTCTACTGGAAAAAGAGTCCTCCAGCTTAGCTACACATTCTTAACTGAAGCAAAAAGTTTGCACAAGAAGTATCAAGGTATACACATGTTTTTGTGGGGATTTTGCCTGTTGTACGGATGATGATTAAAAGAAGATGCATGTGACGAACTCAGACTCTTCCTAGCAGTGATATGCACACATTGGCAAACTTCTTTTCAACCTTCTACATTCATACATTTAGATTAATCTGGAAAGGATTTGTAGATTAGAAAGTGCTCTCAATGTGAACAAACCATGCTGGGGGCTTGAACTGCTACTACAAATGGATATTGAATTAAACATATCCTCCCCTTAGACATCTATACTGACTTCAGTGAGAATTACATTTCATCTAATGACATTTTGGATTCTTGGTATTGGTCTCTTAATATCAGAGAGACCCAGGTTGAAATCCTAACAAAGCCATGAATCTACTACATGACCACTCCTAATAAAACAAGGTAGTTGCGAAAGTAACATGTACCCTAAGCTCCTTTGTGGAAGGATCGGATAAAAATGTTACAAATAACAGATACTTATACAATGCTGAAGTTTGCCATATGTTATTTGTTCGGTTACTGCCCTGTCCTTTTACTTTCTACAGTGCAGCATATTGTCATCTAGGTTGTGTGGGCTGTTTGAGGATAGTGGTGTCCTGCATAATATCCTGCAGTGCATCTGTGCATTAAATCTGATGGCTGCTGGGTCTCTTCCAGCTGGCTTCAAGAGATACAGATTACTGTTTTTTTCTTCTCATAGGGCTTGTGTCTGGATTAAGTGAAATGAACACAAAAGTGGAAAAATTTAAAGAGAAAGCTGATGGAATTGCTAAACAACTTAATGGCTCATTGTTGCAGATGACAGCACTGCCAAATGGTAAGTGAAGGCCATCAGACATATGCTTCTTCATTATATAATGCATCATTATATACCATCATTTTTTAGTCCTCTGTGGACTAAAATGGAGGTGAGGAAAACAATGCAAACTGCTTTGGGTCCCCATTACTACAGTGAAGTAAATAAATAAATGACTAAAAGAATATCCCAGAATAACATCCTTGCCTTGAATTTGCTGAAAACAGGTGAAACTGCAATGTTTTATAAGGTCAGAATCTTGTTGTGTTTTCTTTAATATTTTATGTAATAAGGCCACATTCCAGTAGTAATAAAACTAGGCATTAATTCTGGCAACCCCACTGTATTAACCTCTGCCAATTGCATACCTTGTAAAAATTCAGCAGGCAAATCCTTCCTCTTACCCTGCTATGAGAGCACCTAAGATATCAGAGGGATTCCCTTCCACTGAGTAAGAAGAATTCCTCTGACTGAGCAGGTTGCCCACTCAGCAGAAGGAAACAATTGGATTGAACTGCCTTGCCCCATGCCAGGAAAAGATTTGACTAGTGATGGGTTACATGCACTTTCAATACTTTACTTTTGAGAGAAAATAAAGCTGTTTTTTTCTCTAACAGACACGTTTTATGCTGCTTTGAAACTTTATTTTAAAAGCTTATGAAGTACTTGCAAATAATAAATAAAATATCCTGACAAAACCTAAGAAATCCTTGATGCTTTTATTTCCATGGCATCAAAAAAGTGGAGGCTTACTGAGCTTTCCAGTAAGTTTGCACTAGTGCAGCTTTTTTTAAAAAATGGTAGTTGTTATATTCGCTATATTGTAACATATCTAGTGGCACAGTAGGGAGTGGGGAGACAGTTGCCAGGGGATGTCTAAGGAAACTCCCCATATGGATGCTCCCTGGCTGCTGCCAATGCCTTTGCTTTTGCAGCAGCAGAGAATTCATAACAGAGAATCATGGCTGTGTGGATGCAGAATAATAGTCTAGAAAATCTAGGAGAAATAGGAGATGGAAAAAAAAAAAAAAGAGAGAGATACCAATTGTAATGTTTCTTCATGTATAGCCTCTGCCTGTAAAATTTCTGCAATAAAATGCCGAGACTGCTTTTAATGGTCCATGTATCATACAACTGCTCTTTGAGCCAACAGTTCAGTTAACATTAGAAACAATCCTTTTCACCATGCAGGATATTATGACGCACTGAAATGTAGAATCAGCTCTAATGCACATACTCTGCATATACTCTGTGAAAAAGCAAGGTTGTTGATGGCACTTAATAATAAGGTCTTGCAGCAAATTTGATTTGTACTTTGTTCTGTAATATAAAAAAAATTTATATAGAGAAGCTATTTTGGGTTGTTTTGTTCATTTAACTTACTATTATATCTATTTTAGTAGGTTAAAAATATTTTTTAAAAAATTATTTTGCTTATATTTTGTATAACTAACTGCATGCATGACTACTAAAGAACCCTTCTGCCATGTGTTCTTTTATTCTGACTGACAAGGCGGGATATAAGTGAAACAAACAAACAAACAAACAAACAAAAAATAAATAAATAAATATTCTCTTGTGAGTTGATAAAGCTGACATGTGAATGAAAGAAGACCACATAAAAGGGAGAATCTTGCTTGAAGAATAACAAGTTTGATCTTCGACGTGGTCTCTGTGCTTCACATTGATGGGTTTTTGCGCCTGCGCAGGAATCCTTTGGTATAGTAGAAAACTTTTTCTAAGGATTTTCGCACCCAGCGCCACCAGGCATGTGCAGAGCCCCCACCGCACATGCCTAGAGGAGCAGGCACGGACA
The DNA here is from genome assembly GCA_029233225.1 of Lepidodactylus listeri. NCBI lineage: Eukaryota > Metazoa > Chordata > Lepidosauria > Squamata > Gekkonidae > Lepidodactylus > Lepidodactylus listeri. Next base: position 73,595,907 of record JARCFY010000006.1, on the reverse strand, counting down.
TCCCTCCAGTTCTCTTCTGACCACTGCGCTGCTAGCAGCTCTTCTGTTCAGCTGAGTCCTTCGAGGAAAAGCTCTTCTTTCCTCTTCATTTTGCCTTACCTCTACTCTTTCTCCTTCTTTCAACACTTTACTTCTATCTTTCTTTGAAAATTATATATATATAAAAATCTTTCTCCTTGGGTGGTGGGGTTCTTTCCTTCTGCCTTCGGGCTTCCCCCCCCCTCCCCCTGTATATTTCATCTCTGTTTTTCGGCTTATGGCTACAAGGTGGGGCTGCTTTAAGCATTGCTTATCTTGCGGCAGCAAAATAGCGGCTCCTGACAGGCACTCCCTGTTCATTCTCTGCCTCAGAGAACATCACCGGCCTGAATCTTGTCCTCACTGTGCAATCAAACGCTCAAAAACAGAGTGGCTCGCCTCAAGGTAACGTTACTTGAGTCGGCATTGTTTCCGGCATCGACGTTGACAGCGATGACCTCCTTTCCATCGGCATTGACGGTATCGACAGCTGACTTCGCTGGCTCTTCGACATCAAGGCTGTCGTCCGACATTACTCAACCCATATCGAAGCATCACTCGCGGATGCCGTCTATGGCTTCGACACCAATCAAAAAGAAGAAGAAAGACAAATTGGAAAAACGCCACAAGGCTCCATCAGCAGCCTCTGGCAAGCCTCCTAGAAAGGCTCTGACTTCGGTCTCCAAGCAGGTAGCACATCCCGATGTTACCTCGGTACCGAAAACTCCTTTGGTCATGCCTCCACCACCTCCTGAGTTGACTACCCTCACTCTCTTGGACTCTCCTATTCAGCAACTGCATGATGCTCTACCAGACCACATTTTAGAGGCACAGGAGTTCCTCAAGACCGACCAGGAACAGTTATAAGCTCCGTCACTGAGACACCCGAGCTCTCATTCCCAATCTCGATCACCATCTGAATCTCCTATGTTGAGACTGACCCTCCTCACCTAGACAGGGGCAATAGGGGTGATTACCAACCATCACCACCTCGATACCGATCTCCTACCTTGACGCGCTGGGCCTACGCTCCTCTGGTGGTACCCTGGGATCGACACCATCCTCCCTACCCATATAGAGGTTACCCACCATCCACATTGATGCCCTGGATCCCCCTGGCTACCCATTCCAACTGGGACAGGCACTCTTACCGGGCTCGATCCAGATCGCTGTCAGCGATGCAGTTAGGATCTCCGGCCCGGACCACGGTCCACCAACGTCCACCTCTGCCATCGGCACCGAGCGCCACTAAACCATCAATGGCTACGACATCGAAACACTCGGTGCGGGACCCATGACCAATACAGATGACTCCGCCTCTGGCTCAGTCTCTCCATACTGAAGCTGCACCTGCCTCCTCCTCATCCGAACGGGATTCCAATGCTTATCAGTCTGACCGTAGCTCCCCTGTCGACCCATCCCCTGATGTCGCAGAGAATCTTCCCATCTCCCCTTCGGAAGATCTGACTTCCTATGGAGACCTTATCAAATGAATGGCTCTCTCCCTTGGCCTCCCCATCGTACAACTGAAACCTACTCTCACTGATCTGGTGTTCGATATCGTGCAGATGGACACTTCCACCTCAATCACACTGCCAATGTCTACAGTTCTTCTCCAAGCCAGCAAATCGGTTTGGGACAAACCCTCATCGGCGCCAGTCTCCACCAGACGCCTGGACTATATGTACAAGGTCCTGGAGACAGATGCTGAGTTCCTGACGAACCATCCTCACCCCAACTCTATGGTCATCACCTCGGCTTCTAGGTCTAGAAGGGCGGAAACTTGACGCCTTTGGACACAGATTTTACTCGGCCGGAGCCCTAGGCCTCAAAGTCACCTATTACGCTGCCTGCATGTGGTTATCTGTGCATTCACACTACCCGCCCATCCTTCCCCTCTGCTGCCCGGCTTTCCTACTATTCTTATGCTTGGTTGCAGCGGTCAGAAGGAACTGGCGGGATGTCCATGCCCACTCCTCTAGGCATGCGGGTGGGGGCTCCATGCATGCCTGGAGGTGCTGGGCATGAAAATCCTTAGAAAGAGCTTTCTACTATACCAAAGGATTCCTGCGCAGGTGCAGAAACCCATCAGTGTGAATGCACAGATGACCACTCGAAGATTATCAGTTACAGGTAGGCAACCTGTTTTTTCATTCTCTGTGTTTCTGCAGTCTTTAGTTTTTCTTTTGCATTTGGCTCTGGCATTTTTCAAAGATAGTCACATAGGTGATGATTTCCTTTAATTCAGCTTGAGCTACCTATGTAAACATATTTGTTAAGAGATATGTGTCAGATGGCTGAAGCTGACATAAAAGTAAGTTGTCATACCTTTAACTGCACACATCTTCTATAAATGTTACACTTGGGTAGGGCAGATGGTAGCCTGTGGTTAGCATGCATTGGCATCATGAGCCAACATTCCTGTAAACACTGAGATGGACCAGGACTACCTAGCAGATTGAACTGGAAGTCTTAGCCTGTTTGAGTCCAACCACTGAATCCCCTGACCTCTCAATTGCTACATTGTTCTTGGTTCACATGATTGTAGAAGCCACCTTGGATGTGACTTCACATGCTTAGCATGGCCACAGCCTGTGTGCTGCTAAAACCAGATGGTGGCTGTATTGATGAACTATTTCAGTGTTTCAGAATTCTTGACAAAAGTAATGCAAAAAACCTTATGAGAACTTCAGGATGCTGAGGCAGCAGTGATTTGAACCCTTTGTGTTTTCTGCCAAATAAAGTACAATAGATAACTTTGTTGTGTTTGTTATACATTTCAGATACCAGTGAACATATAATTGCAGTGAAAGAGCTGGCTGTGTCTGCTAACATGACTGCTATTAATGGTTTAAACCACTCTGGAGATTTTAGTGAGAAGTTGCTGAACACTTCATCTGCATTGTCCAAGGTTAATGAGACGCTGCAGAAAACCAATGAACTTATAATCGACTCATCAAAAGCTGGTAGGCTTGCTGCTTCATTGCTCTCTGGAAATGTCACTGTGTGCAAGACCAGGGTTAATTTTTAAACCAAGTATCCCATATCTTTATGTAGGTAAAAGCCAGTTTATACCTCTTTGTACATGTACAGGGCCCCTAAAGTGAGTGAAAATGAGATTTGGTAAAGAGCTTTCCTTTTGAACTGATGGGTCTTGAAAGTGTTGCCCAAATTAAAATAGAATTAGTATTTCAAATAATAGCAAGCATAAATGAAAAGGAAACAATTGTAGGACTCTATTCGCAGAATTGCATATGAAGTGTGTATTTTTTCACTATGATGTCTAGTGTAACAAAACTCAAAAGTTCTGTTTTCCCTAAATACTGATTTTAGTACTTTCTAGGAAAATTCCACCAGTACTACATTTCAAAACCTTAATTTCTTATCTTGGCAGTAGCATCAGCTGAAAGAAAAGTCAGCGAAGTTGAAATCCAAGCTGGCCTTTTGTTTGGTAGGCTGAAACCCCTGAAAGCGCTGGAAGAGAATCTGAGCAGAAACATCTCTGAAATTAAAGAGCTCATCAGTCAGGCCCGCAAACAGGCAGCTTCTGTAAGCAGTTTATTCTAGTCTAAAATAAGTCTTGGTTCCCCTTAAGAAGGGGGGAAATGCTCCTTAGTTCCAATATTGCACTTACAAAGTAGACTGCTTAGATGTGTAGGTGTGTGTATTGAAAAATGAGGACAGCCACAATTCAGAGGGATGTGTATATACTAGTGGGACATGTTGTTGTTTTACTTTCAGCAACAATCCTCTATGCATTGGTACTAACTAGGAGTATGCAATTTTTAAAAAAATACTGGTATTTTTCTGTTTGGGTCTACTGGACCAGTAAAATTTTTGGAATTTCTGAAAAATCCCAGATCTCAGTACTGGTGCTGTAAATCGCTCCATGTGGCACAGCTGATTCTGACTTGAGCGGTCTTCTCCTGCAGCCTGGTTTAAACTGGGCTGCATGAGAAGCTAGCCCAAGCCGAGCCAGCAGGAATAATCTACTCCCCACTGGTAGAGCTGATCCTTGGGCTGTCTTCTGCAGTCCCTTTAAACTTTAAAGGGACTGCAGCAGAAGCCCAACAAACAGCTGAAAGGTGGGAGCAATCTGCTCCCACTTCACTGTTTTCAGATCTGCTCAGTAATTCCCGAATATATCCGGAATTTTGGGGGGGGGGATTTTTCTTTCAGTTTCCCCAAGAAAACACAGATACATTAGGGAAGTTGAAATGTAAGGTGTTTTTCGGGTATATTTTCAGCTCGGGTAGATCAGAATGTGCACCCCTAGTACCAACTCCAGTTTCAAACATGGGTTTGTTGTGAAGCATTGGTGTCTGAAAAGAGGAAATCAAAATTCACTTAGGGCTTGTAGATCTCTCACTATTTTAGCCGTAAATAGCTTTTGTTAGGAATTGCATGCCTTTATTTTCCTAATTCTGTGGGTTTGCAAAGAAATACATTTTATGTGAAACAACATTAGTATTCATTAATCTCTGTTTCCTGAGCTGTACATCACGAATGGCCTCCTGTCAGTTAAATACGGCTCTCAAAATTTTATCTTGATGGGTAGCCATATTAGTCTGTCTGTAACAGTAGAAAAGAGTAACAGTCCAGTAGTACCTTAAATACTAACAAAATTTGTGGTAGGGTGTGAGCTTTCATGAGTCCCTTCTCACTTCTTAAGATATCTGAAGAAAAGAGCAGTGAATCACAAAAGCTCATACCCTGCCACAAATTTTGCTAGCCTTTAAGGAGCTACTGGACTCTTACACTTTTCTAATATTTTATCTGTCTGTCAGTCTGTGGAGAATTTTTTTTGCCAGTATACTGGCAAAATAGAGAACTTTAGTAAGTGCTTCAGATCATAGTGAATGAGTACCTCCTTATGTTTACAGTTTCTCTTTCAGAATACTGCAACATTTTTTTATTGCATATTTAAAAGCAATGTTTTGGTTTGGTTTTGTATAGCTTCAGTGATCAGGTGATTGATATATGTAACAGCTTATCACAAACACACAAAAACCCTGACAAATATTTAGCACATAAGACCCATTTATGTAGTTCACATTTTACTAGAAAATGCCTGAATCTGAGGCTGTCTGAAGTATGTATTCAAAACTTACCTTTGCATTTTTTTTTCTTTTTTCCAGATTAAAGTTGCAGTGTCAGCAGAAAGGGACTGTATTCGGGCCTATCAACCTCAAATATTATCTACTAACTACAACACTTTAACATTAAATGTTAAAACAACAGAACCTGATAATCTCCTATTCTATCTAGGTAGCAGTGGTAAAGTAAGTAGGGGAATTTAGAGCATTTGCTATCCAATTGGTCTTCATTTTTGAAGGAAGAAAACTACTCACAATTTGTTAAATAATTTGAACATGCATTAGCTAGCCCTTAACAGTTTTTTCACCAGTCTGCTGCATTTGCAGACATGGTGGTTAATCGCTGGTAAATGGCATAGATTTTTCTACCCTGTTCATACCCATGTATGGGTGAAGTACAAATTTTGATCCACACTAGTGATTGTGACTGCAGAACCAAATGGCAGAAGATAGTCTGGATTAATTAACTGGCAGGACAACGATATCCTGTGTGTAAAGGTGGGAGTGGAAAGGATGCCTGAATACTTCAAACAACAGTGAAAAACAGATGGCTGAACATATGAATATGCCTTATGCGGCATCAGAACATTCGTTTGTCTAGCTGGAATTGAACCAGGAACCCAGGGGGTGTGGCAAATGTGCTCTGTCACTGAGCCAGAGCTTCTCTTATAATGCCCCTGTGACATGCTTTTCTACCAGTTGGGGGGACCTACACTGCCTCTTATGATTTTGGGGAACCAGGTTTGTTTTAAACTGTAAACCATCCCCTCAGTTACAAGATATTCATAGGATAGAAAGTGTAAAGGCTTTGGGTTCGCCACCATGAGGTAAGTTTTGTGGCGAGCAAGTAGAACATGGAGATCACTGAGGTAAGAACAGTATGTAAATTTTGTTTTGTATTGTAAATATTCCTTTATGCAATTACAGGCTTTATAAAAATCACAAGAAAAAGATGTCATTAATTAGTTACAAAGAATCCATACAATACAAAAATAACCAGTTCTCAATGAAAACTACATATAATCTGACAAGATCCAGACCTTCCTAACTGCACAGCTGTGTTTATTTAGCTTCTTCTAATTAGCTTCTTCTATCAAGTACTGTAGAACAATTCGATATCTCTTAATATAGCTTCTTTGAACTGTTCTTTTGGCTTATGTTTATTACAGTATCTAATAAATTAAGTCCAGTGTTCAACAAATAATTCCGGGGAGCCCTTTTTCCTGTGCAGATCCTCTTATATACTATTATCGAATTCATCAAAGCTACATACCATGCCTTGCACCCCCCCTCATATATACCCAGCAGATTTGGCTGCCTCCAAAACTTTGCCAGCAGTTGCTCTCGGGAGCTGTATGTAAATAACAAAGAGGACTTATTTATGTACAGGTTGGCTTTAAAGAACAAATTAGCAGTTAAAGTCTCCAAAAAATTAAAGGAGAAACCTGGCTGAGGCACATAAGTTTAAGCTAGTTATGGCTTCAGAGTGTGTTTTGAATGTTCTTTAATGCTTTCAGGCATTACTGGCTTTTACTGATCAGCCTCCTAGACTGGATCTTTTCACACACACAGGATTCCACCGACACCAGCCTGCCCTTTCCCAAGAGTCAGACTAAATAGTACGAAGTCTGCTGATCACCAGAGACAGGCTTAACAATCAGTTAGAGATAGCCTTCAAACTCTTTGCTCATCACCTGAGGCAGACACAAAGAAGAGATTGGATTTATACCCCGCCCTTCACTACCCAAAGGAGTCACATAATGGTTTACAATCTCCTTTCCCTTCCCCTCCCCACCACAGATACCCTGTGAGGTAGTAGAGCTGAGAGAGCTCTTTCAAGGACTGCTCTCTCCAGAACAGCTCTGAGAGAACTTGTGACTGGCCCAAGGTCACACCAGCAGCTGCATGTGGTAGAATGGAGAATCAAACCAGGTTCTCCCAGATTAGATTCTGCACTCTTAACCACTACACCAGACTGGCTCTCACTCTCACTCTCACTGCACTCTCCAAGAGGCAGACCTGAACTTAACTCCTTCGGTGATTCCCTCCAACATTCCATCCCCCTCTGGAAGGTGATCGGATGCTGGAACAGCACTCCCATAGGCTGAGGGATGAAACAGCTGAGTCGCTCTTTCGCCCTTCAGGGGCAGGACAAGCCTATCTGTCACAGCCCCTCATTCAGAAAAGAATTTTTAGATATGTGCAAAGAGCTGGTTACTCTGTCCAGTGGCTAAAGTGCTGAGCATGAATAGATAGACTGAAAAGAACAGAAACACCTGTCCCAGTACCTTGTATTCCACCAATGCACTAGCCCTTCATTTGTTAACTGTTAATCCATTTTTAAAGAAATAAAATAATTTTTTGCATAACTACAATCCTTTTTGGTCATACTAAAATAGAGTTCTTGTGACCTGGTGTACCTTCTGTGTCATTAGTAAACTCTGAATTCATGAGAGAGACCGGGGTAGCTAAGCCAGTAGGAGAGCACTCATGACACCATTACCAGGAAATACATGGATTGCATACTCTTGAATTTACAGTAGGGCGAAATGGTTGTCACTTCGGTTATAGACATGAGGCAGGCTGGGGCTAGATGAGTTTTTGCCAGCCAGGTGAAACAAGTGTATACAGGAATGAGAGTAGTGCAACTGGATGCAACTAGGGGAAAGGAAATTTGCTAGTGGGCCAGTGACCCGATTGAGACATTTGTCCATGCTCATATATGGGCACTGTTCTCTTGTGCATGAGAACTGCTCTTCATTTCGTTGGAGGAAGGAGCAGATAAGGAATGTACAAAGGAATATGCTTCCTCCATTGAACTGAACAGGTAAGCTGTTGTGGGGAAGGGAGTTCTGTGTACACACATTGAAGGGGATTTAGGGAAACATCAGTGAGGAAGGTCAGTGGGAACCAGTCAGCAGGTAAGAGGAATATATACCATAGTCCACTTCTTGGCATGCAGCAGTTCTGGAGTTGGGCTTGAATTTTATTTACATCTTTGACTCACACAGAAAACCGAAATGATGCTCCTGCAGATACCAGCATTACCCTTGTGAGTGGAGGTAGCTAATTTGGTTGTTTCTTTTAATAGGTTGCACTTATCTGAGAATAATTTGTCCATTAACTGCATTGTTTATACTTTTTGAGAGAGCCAGCTGTATCTTCTATTAAATAATCATTTGGATAATTAAGCGCGGGTAATTTTGTATTGTCTGAAGATCTTGCAAATGGTCTGGTAGTCTTATTTTTGCCTTGAGTGCTTCTTTTGCACAGGGAAAGTTTAATGGCCCCACCAGTTCTTTAGAAGTTCTTGTAGATGTTGTTACCATTCTCTGTATGAGTTTAATTCTTTGGCTAACTACTCAAATGTTCTCCTAAAGCCAGTTTTTCATCCTGTATTCTTCAGATGTAATTCATACCTTACACAAGTAGCATGGTAGTCACTTGAATATGGAGTGATTAGGTTTCCGTTCTGCTTAAGAAGTTGTTTGTTTGAAGCTGCTTTCTGTGTCCTTTGGCCAGATTTGGCCATGCCAGTGGAACTTCTGTTTTCCAAGTGAGTCAGACTCACCAAATGCCATAGGAAAATACGTTTGTCTTCATGGGAGGGTGCTCATATGGTTCTGTTTTCAAACTGCTACCATGCTGCCTATTAAATGTGTGCACAAGGTATTATCTGGATTGAACCGTTTTCTTTAAAACTATTTTGAACAACTCATATTGTAGTGCTTTTGGCCATGCTGGCTTTGGATTTGTGACCCAACCATTTTTATTTATTGTTTTAGACTGACTTCATGGCAGTAGAGATGCGACGTGGTAAGGTGGCCTTCTTGTGGGATATGGGCTCTGGATCGACCCGACTAGAATATCCTGACTTTACTATAAACAACAACAAATGGCACAGAATACATATCACAAGGTGAGATTCAGTTGGGAGTCATTTATACATCTTAGGGGAACAGCTGATTCACACAGTCAGCGGCTAAATTTGAAAGAATTGGTAACCCAAAAGAGAGAGCCGTTTATTGCAGATGGGAGTTCATTTGCGTAACTGGACATAGAGAAGCTGCTGTCAGCTCTGTCTTATACAAACTATCTTTTAGTCTCAGAGCATCTTTCAGCCGGTTCATTAGGTGCAAATATATAATACAGTTCTGTAGTAAAGTAACAGTTTCTTATTTTCTGTGATAATCAGGTTTGGAAAAACAGGTACCCTAAGTGTAGAGGAGACAAACTCCTCTCAGAAACCCTTTATAAGATCCGCCACCTCTCCTGGGACAGCTACAGTGCTGGATGTAAACCAATCAACTGTAATGTTCATTGGAGGACTCGGGGGACAAATTAAGGTGAGAAAATGAATGATCTATGCTGAAACATCTTATAGTAAATTTTTATTATGGTTAATATATAATGTTGTAATGTGCTTAATTTCCCTATGACAGTTGAACGAGATTAGTCACGCATTCAAAGCAAAAAGTAAAAGTGTTTCAGTGATATCTAAGAGATTGGGGTCTCTTCACTTTTTAGAAGGAAGTCACAGAATCTAAGTCATTATTTTTGAAATGGTATAACTAAGTTGTTTAAGTGTACTGTTAAAAATGTGAAGTCCAAGTATAAATGTGGATTATTGTAATTCAGTTGTTCTGTGCAGTATTTTCTCTGATATCACTGTGTACCAACATTTTACTTATGTGTGCATGTGTGTATATGTTAAACAACTGAAGACCATTATGTAATTTTCATAGAATCATAGAGTTGAGGGGATCTCCAGGGTCATTTAGTCCAACCCCCTGCACAATGCAGGAAATTCACAAATAACTCCCCCTCCACACCCCCAGGGGCAGTTGTTTCACGCCCAGAAGATGACAACAAACCTCCAGGGTTTCTAGCCAAACTGGTCTGGAGACATTTCATTGGAAGACAGGATATAACTGGAATATAAATAAACTAATAGAGGAGTGTGATTTGCTACAGCCTCTTCTGTTAAGCTGTGCATATTGATTGTAGAGAACTATCATACAGAATGTTATCAGTAAAAGCTGATATAGTTTCATGGGATAATCAAGAATGTGTACATCATGATTATTTATGCCTTGCTTTAAATTTCTTTTCTCAGAAGTTATTCATTTAACTAATTTATGTAATCTCTGCCTTTTTATTAAATCAATATGCGCAGGATTTGATACTACTGCAAATACCTTGGTAATATCCTTTGTCGTTCTCCAGGTTTATTTATGAATAAGATCAAGTTTAATCTTGATCAGCCTGAACACTAATAGCTTGTATAAACTCCAGAATTTCTGGTACTTATTTTATTCACCACGTCTATTTTACTCTGTAACAGAAATCACCTGCCATTAAAGTAACACATTTTAAGGGATGCATGGGTGAGGCCTCATTGAATGGCAGATCTGTTGGACTTTGGAACTACATTGAAAGGGAAGGCAAATGCAATGGATGCTTTGGAAGGTAAGAGTTGAAAACACTTGTTATAGCTGTAGCTAAATGTATAGCTGAAATTAGGATTTCACAAGTACAGCTTTAATACAGGGACAGAGAACTAGTGAACTATCCTCTGCCTCTGGACTTACATACCTTGTTTTATCATGAATTATCAACTATATATAAAAGTTATAATATGCCACATGAAGACTTTGAAATTGCCTACCACTGTTAAACATGCACACGTTTAGAAGTGGGCACATAAACCCACATCCAACCTTAGTTGTATCGTTTACAGAAACCCACATGTAAATCCCCAAGAGAGTGCTTGTGTTTCCATTTAACATAGTGACATATAACCATGGTTTAGCCATAAGGCAGAGACTTCTGATTTGGACACAAGCCTTGTTTGCCCAGTTTTAATGTCACAGTAGTTATAGTTGTCTTGAAAGAGGAAGTAAAGGAATTGTTGCATGTGAGACTGGGGGGGGGGGGGATTTAGAACACATGTGTGTCTTCTAGATAGTACTGTTAGCTAAACTGTGTTTTGTCTGTACCAGACTAGGATTTAGAAATTCAGATTATTTTGTTATTTAATCCACATGTTTTTCTTCATTGCAAGTGAGTGGCTTCAAATAGTGTTATATAAGTTATTGTCTGTGACATTCAGCTTTTAATAGCTATAAAAACAAGCATCATGCTATGAGAATAAATCATTTTTTGAAAATTATTCCTAGATTAAGGAAGTTTGAGTCCAGTGGCACCTTTAAGACCAACAAAGTTTTATTCTGAGTATAAGCTTTCGTGTGCACACATACTTCTTCAGATACATTGAAACAAAAGCCACCAACTTTTACATAGGTAGAGGGTGATGAGGGTGTTTCCTATACGTAAGGGTGTGCCCACTTCTGTTTCAGTGTATCTGAAGAAGTGTGTGTGCACATGAAAGCTTACATCCAGAATAAAATGTTGTTAATCTTAAAGGTACCGTTGGACTCAAACTTTGTTCTGCTGCTTCAGACCAACACACCTGAATCTGTTCCTAGAAAAATATCATTTGTAGCCACAAGAGGGAGATACAGGATTATTTTAGAAATCTCAGTCGATCCATCACAGGGCAAAAGAATAAGTATGGCTAATTTCACAAGCTGTTTTGAAATATTTTCATTTTAATCCATACAAACATTGTTGAAGTATTGAGAAATTTAGGATAATAATGTTCCTCAGTGTATCCCTAATCTGTACTTTGGTTCATCTTGCTGATGAAAATGACAGGCAAATTATGTTAAATTTGCTGCAAATACATCCCCAAATACATTCCAGAGTCCATCTTGAAAACATACCTACTTGGAACTATACCACTTCAACTTTTTTTGTGCAAGGCAGCTTGTTGTTCTGACCCCTACAGAATTATACCAGCAGAAGCTCATGCTTTTCAACCAGTAGCAGAAGTGCTGATGGTAAGCGTTGCCTGGTTGGGAAGAAAGCCATCATTCAGCTCTTTTGTTTTCTTTGCTTTCCTAGCCTACAGGATGAAGATACTGCATTCCACTTTGATGGCAGTGGATACTCAGTGGTGGAGAAGGCACTTCGCTCCACCGTGACACAGATAATCGTATTTTTCAGCACTTTCTCACCCAATGGGCTCTTAGTCTATCTGGCTTCTAATGGCACAGTAAGAAAATTGATTTGGCTTTAAGGGTGTGTATAAACTAGTTAGTCAGTCCTATAAACGATGTATTTAAGGTCCACTGTGGCTAAGAAAACTAAAATAAAATAATGGTGTACAATAAAAATTAAAACAAAATAATGGAACACCTTTCTTATGAATAAAGCCTAGAGAGTCTGGGACTTTTCAATGTCAGAAAAAGATGGCTGGGGAGGGGACATCATAGAGGTTTATAAATCATGCACAGAGTAGAGAAAGTAGACCAGCAGAGCTTTTTCTGCCTCTCCCATCATTCTAGAACTTGGGTACCCAATGAAGCTAGTGTTCAGTAGGTTCAGGACAGACAATGAGCCCTGACAACTACTCAGTGATTAATTAAACTGGAATTCACTGCCAGTGGAGGTAGTGATGGCCACTAGCATAGATGGCTTTAAAGGGAGATTAGACAGATGCATGTAGGATAAATCCAGCCATGGCTACTAGCCATTGTGAATTAAGGAAACCTCCATATCCAAATGCCAATGCTAGGTGGCAGCATCGGGGGAAGGCCTTGGCATCTGTGCTCTGTGTATTGGGCCCTCTAGGGCAACTAGTTGGCCACAGTACAAACTGAATGCTGGGCTAGAAGGACCACTAATCTGTTATAAGCCTCCCTGAGCCCTACTTGTAGGGAAGGGCGGCCTAGCAAATCCAATTTAATAAATAAATAAATAGTCTGATCCAGCAGGCTGTACTTATATTCTTATGTTTAAACTTGTTCATGTCCTTTTATTAATTCTGCAGACTATAATGTATGAGGAGGTAGGGTTTTTTAAAAATACAAATGTTGTCTATATTATTAATTAATAGTGCATTCCTATGCAGAGTTACTGCAGTCTAAGCCTACTGAAATGGGTTTGAAGTGGAGTAACTCTGCATTGGATAGGATGGCACTATTTTATTTCTACATTATTTTCACACTTCTGTAAATTAAGTGGTGGGTAGGCAAATGTCATTTCTTAATTTGGTAAGTGCCTCTTCCTTTTACCATTTTATGTTGCATGCTTCAGAGCCTCTGTAGCACTGTGGCTGAGAGACTGAGCTATGAATGAAGAAATCTGTGCTGTGAATTCATGAGCTTCCTGTAGGAGCCACTGTCTCTCAGCCACAGCCCGCTTTGCAAGGACAGGAGATTGATAATGCAGACTGCCTTACGGAGGCTGCTGCATGGGTTTTAACAAGATAATGTGTATGAGCACTATAAAATACTGTATAAATGCTAAATACTGTAAAATGGCTTGTTGTTAAAGGCTTGTTGTTTTCATCTTGATACCTTAGAATTAAAATAATAAATTGCCTTGAGCAGGACTCTGTAGAGGTAGCACAGGAATCTCTTGAATAAATAGCTACACTAGTCACCAAGGGCAGGGAATTCTCAGTTTTGGTTTTTCCTGGGGAAAAAAGACATTTAAAACAATACCTTAGCACAAAGAAAATCTTTTCATACTACCATTTATTTATTTATTTATTTATTTATTTAGATTTATATCCCGTCTAGCCAGCACAATTTGATAATATATTTGTTTACCTATTGGACAAATTCCCTTTTAAATAAAAAGGTATGTTCCTGAAATTGTTTCTTTGATTTGCTAACGTTGTTTCCTTTTCTGCAGAGGGATTTCTTGTCTCTGGAACTTGTTGATGGCAGAGTTAAACTAACTGTTGATCTTGGTTCTGGTCCTCTTACCCTTAAAACAGAACGTCGGTACAATAATGGAACCTGGTATAAAATTTCATTCAGTCGAAACAAAAAGGAAGGTAAAGTGTGTTAAGAGAAAAGTGGTAAAAGGAACGGATTTTTAAGATGCTTAAACTTGGAATTAAGGGTTGTAATTATAGTTTGCACTCGATGTATTGTTAAATTGTTTAGTACACAAACCTTATTCTGTAGAGCTGGAGCATTCAAATACTTGCCTCTCGTAGTTAGGAAGCTTCATAAGTCAAAAGGAGAATCAGTTGAACATTTCCAAAACTCACTAATTTAAATTCTACAGAAAATATTCTTGATGTAGCTAAGAAAATCTGACAGAGTTGAAGGAAACAGTGTGCACTTCCTTAGGACAAGGAGCTACAAGCTGTTCTAGTGAGACCATAGTTAAATTTTTAATTGTTCTTCAGTGCAAAGTATGAAATTCAGATGTTCAGACACTTTTTTGGTTGTGGAGAATTGTGCTAAAAGTTCATTGCACTTTGTTGTACATACGATGTGAATCATCCCCAGCATCACTTTTCATAAATACAGAATAGCCTTCACAGCTGTCAACTTTCAGTGTATGCCAAAGGCCATGTTAATAGGCTGTGACCCCTGAAAGCCTGTTACTCTGCACCTGTGTCTCTGTGGAGCATTAGAACTGGAGGACGTGTCCCATTATATCCTATTTGGCCTTCTTACTCAGAGACCAGATCTAAATTCCTCACAGCTGTTTTAGCCACTCTCAACTTGTGTCTGCATTTCACTTACCTAGAATTATGGTGTGCGTAGGTGGCCATGAGCATCCAGGTTACAGCTGGACTTGAGGCCTAACCCATTGTGTTATGTCTTAAGGTTCGGTGTCTTCTATTGTATTTCAGTTTAATTTTAATTCGTTATAATTATAATATTATAATAATTATACTTTAATATATTAATATAATATAATATTGGCCATATGCATAAACTTCTTTCACAGTGCAAATTACTTGATGGGCTTATTCCTTGACATGAATTGAATTTGAAAGCAATCCTTGAGAGGGGATGAGTCTTTCTACTTATTAGCTATTGCCACTTGGAAGGAGCAGGGCTTTTTTTGTAGAAAAAGCCCAGCTGGAACTCATTAGCATAATAGGCCACACCCAACAGCAGAAACTCATTAGCATATTAGGCCACACCACTGACAGCACAGTTTATTAGCATATTAGGCCACACACCCATGTTACCAGAAGAGTGGTCATCCAGCCACACCCACCTTTTGCTTCTTATTTTGTTTACCTTGTTTGTTGTCAAAACCCAGGGCTTTTTGGTAGCAGGAATTAATTTGCATGTTAGGCCACATACCCCTAATGTAGCCAATCCTAATGAGTTTCTGCTGTTGGGTGTGGCCTATTATGCTAATGAGTTCCTGCTGGGTGTAGCCAGCTCAGGAGCCAGCCGGAACTCCGTTCCTGCACGTTCCTGCCCAAAAATAGCCCTGGGAAGGAGCATGTCCTCCAACCATTCACAGGTAAAAACATGTCTGTTTTCATACCAAGCTCACCTCACCCCCAGCTCCCCCAGCTTTAGCCCTACTGATGCATGTTGTTATCACTCACAATAACCTGTCCTGCACTCTTTTTAAACCAGGAAGGTGTTTGTTCTTTTGATGAAAGATAGATTGAAAATGCATAATAGTCATAACAGTTTGCTATGAACATTTCAATGGCTGCTTTCACACGTGTTGGACGGTGCACTTTCAGTGCACTTTAGCAATAGTTTGCAGATGGATTTTCCAGTTTAGTGTCAGTCTCAGCACTATGTGAAATGGCAGGGTATGGATTGCAAGGCACTTTATTGTTCATGTGTGCTTTGGTTGGTTCTAATCTTACCAGGTCCAGTTCCTAAAGCAAAGTTCTTAAGGGGAGCTCCATGTAGGTTTGTTTACCTTAACCGAATTCTGACTGGCTCTCTTATCTTCTGCATTAGTCTGAAAGGGTCTAACAGTGCAATCCTAAAAACACTCTCCCGAGGGTAAGCACCATTGAATATGCTACAGTAGGATTCCTAGCAGACCTGCTCTGTGGTTTGTTGCAGTCTAAGCCTGCTGTGGACTTGAGACAGGGATAGCTGCATAGGATTGCACTATAAATATAGTTAAGTCCAAGTATTTTGATTTATCATATAGTGGCTTGGACTGTACATGTCAGATTGTGGGACTGTTGCAAAGCAACACAAGTTTAGTGATTTCCAGCAGAGCTCATTTGCACACCAACTGAGGCAATAGGAGGGTTTAGTTTAAGGTTGGTCCCATTCTGACTCAAGAGTGCAGTCTGGAACTGAAGCTAGCTGACGGGCAGGAGGAAATCAGAGAATATCAGCTGGATCTCATCCAGAGGCTTTTATCTAGCTGTGGTGCCTAATCCATTACTCACAATTAAATTGGTTTCTGAAGCATGAAAACTTACAAAAGGAATTCTTGATATTAGTTTATGGTTTCTGAACCATAAGGAAATGTGCAAAGTGCTTTTAAGACTTCAGTTTGCAAACCATGGAGGCTGAAGACTGTGGAAGGCTTTTTAAAAGTGAAAAGTTGAAATGTCCATTACCTGTTGAAGAGAGAAATAGTTTCTGAAATAGCAAGTAGGCCATATGCTACATATTATGGCTTCAGGGGAAAGGGGCTTTGTAGAAGAGTTGGAACAGCTTAATAAAAAAGATCAAGAATTTCTCTAGCAATTTAATGAATCGCAAAGGGATGTCTTATGTATGTTTCAGTTTGTTGACTAACATCAACCACAACAGAGCAAATGATCAGGTATTCATTCCAGTTTGCCATTTTTAAAATTTCATTACCCCTCAGGGATCTTGGCAGTCATGGATGCTCAAAACCTCAGTTCTAAAGAGTCCAGACAAGGAGAATCTCCTGGTGCAGCCTCCGACCTGAATCGTTCTGATAAGGATCCAATTTACATTGGCGGGTTGCCACGATCAAGGGCAGTGAAGTACGTTTTAAAAAATAATTTCCCTTTTTTACTTGCTTAAAAGTTTGATCTCCCACACATAAGGTCAGTTCAGACATGATGTGAAATGACGATGGTTAGTGAAACCAGGAATGTGTGCCCTTGTGAGTTGCCCTGAGCCTGCTTGCGGGGAGGGCGGGGTATAAATATAAAATAATAAATAAAATAAATAATAATGATCCTGCAGACAGTCACTAAATCCTGGCTTGTCTCAATAGTTCCTTACTTTCAGCACTTTCTCTCTTTCCCCCACCTCCCCCGTAGGCATCTGGCTGCTGTCCCAGTCTGCTTTGCAGCACCCAACCCTGGGGGGAAGTCTTGCTGCACCACAGACTTCCTTATTAATGGCCAGAGGAACTTGAGAGTGGGCAAGCTTGTCTTGGGAATCTGTAGCCACTCTTAAACTGCGGTTACACACACTAAATAATCCACTTTCAATTCACTTTCAGTGCACTTTCCAACTGGATTTTACTGTGTGAACTGGCAAAATCCAGTTGGAAAGTGGATTGAAAGTGGATTTTTTAGTGTGTGTGACTGCAGCCTTAGAATGGCCCTCAGACATAGATCCATGACTCCCGTCTTTGAAGCTGCCTGGATTTCACAGCCTCCCCCCCCCCCCCCCAATAAACATGCTGCCAATTTCAGTGCCCCACTCTGTATGCAGAGTCTGCCAGAAATGTTTCCAAGCATCACATCTGTGTTGCAAGCCATACACTCAGCAAATATGGGTGGGTCCCCTGCCCGAGGGTATATCTGTGTTTGAGACTTCACTACTAATCTGAATGCCCCTTTGGTGGCCTGTGGAGGGGAAGAAAAGAACTATATTGGGGGGGAGGGGAGGAAACAGGAAGAAAAGGTTGTTTACCTGTGGTTTGTGAGCTGTGAATGGCACAGAAAACTTCATTGGGAAGAGTGGTCACTGTACATTTGTGTCTGCTTGCTGTTGTGGAGTACTCACTATATTCTGCAATGCTGATTTAATGTGTATTCTGCATCCACTGCAAAGCAGCTGGTGTAGAGCCAGTTTGGTGTAGTGGTTAAGTGTGTGAACTCTAATCTGGGAGAACTGGGTTTGATTCCCCACTTCTCCACTTGCAGGTGCTGGATGACCTTGGGCAAGCCATAGTTCTGGCACAGCTGTTCTTGAAAAAGAGCAGTCCTCCAAAGAGCTCTCTGAGCCCCACCTACCTCACAGGGTGTCTGTTGTGGGGAGGGGAAGGGAAAGGAGATTGTAAGCCACTCTGAGACTCCTTCAGGTAGTGAAAGGCAGGGTATAAATCCAATATCTTTTCTTCTCTTTTCTTCTGGTGTTTCAAATTGTGTAATCAGACAACTGCTTCTTTCTGACTTAAGTAAAGTGACCCTTGGTGCCATCCTAAGAAGAGACACCCTTCTAAATCCATTGTCCAACTTTGTCCCAAAGTACAACTTTTAATATGCTGTGTTTTTATTATGTTTTGTTTTATAAGCCAACTCCAGCAATTACTCTGGAGAGACAGCATAGAAATTTTCTTTAAAAAGAATAAGAAATAGTGATGTGAAGTGGCTTAGAAAAATGTAATCCTGTTGAGAATGACACTTCCTGTGTTTTTCCCAGTTTATCTTTGCTTACTATTTTCTCTTTCAGGAAAGGGATTACCAATAGAAGATATGTGGGATGTATTAAGAATTTAGAAATATCCCGTTCTACCTTTGACTTACTTAAAAATTCATATGGTGTGAGGAAAGGTTGCATCCTGGAGGTAGGGCATGCTAATAATTTGATTGGATGAATCATTGCTGCTTGTGGCTGAGAAGTTAATCAACAGTGTATAATGACTTTATGTAATATATTGTTAGCCTGTTGATGAAGTCTCAGGCCACTGATAGCTGCCTTGCCTTTGTTGAACATGTACTGATCTAATTCACTTATTATTTCTCTTCTTTTGCAAAACAGCCTATACGTAGTGCTAGCATATTCAGTAATGGTTACATTGAGTTGCCACCTAAACCTCTTTCACAAGAATCTCAACTTATGGCCACTTTTATTACTAAGAAAGACACTGGCATTATCCTTGTGGGGCTTGGTAAAGCTGCAGAAAAGCGAAGACGCAGGCAAGCTCATCTGGTATGTATTTGGCCATTCTTATTTAGCTTGGATCTAGACTAGGTGTCTTGGTGCGCACGAGGATTTCTGCCTGTAGAGACCGACTTCCCGGTCTCCCCCTCTTGCAGCAGCCTGACGTGCCCCCTGAAATCCTGTTCTTGGGGGAGAGGCGTTCCAGGAATGGGTTTTCAGGGTGCCTTTTGGGCTGCTGCAGGAGCAAGGAAGTGGGAAAGAGTGCTCTCTGTGGGTAGGAATCTTGCATTTTCAGATGAATTAGTCTGAATTAACTAGTTTTGAAGCGCTTGCATTTTTGAACCCTACTCTTTAAATGAGAGCTATAACATTTTTGGAATTTTATATTTTACTTATTATTTCCTGTTATTCATTTATACCCCACATTTCTCCCCTAGTGGAGACCTAAAGTGACTTATATCATTTCCCCTTTCCTCCATTTTATCCTCACAGCAATCCGGTGAGGTAGGTTATCTGAGTCCTTTTGGGAGGTGCAGCTGTCATTGGTTTGGATAGATGTTCTCAGGGTGCCATATGTTTGGCTGAATAGCACATATATATTACATCTGTACCATCAACTTTTCTGGACTGCCCACCTGATGAAATGACCGATGATCGTATTTTGAAATTTTGGTTTTCCTTCTAGATCAGACTATTTCCCCCCTCATATTCATCTACTTGGACTATTTGGGAAGATTTTAAAAAAAAAAAATTAATGTACCTTGAGTATGAAAGCATCCTAGGGTGAATGCTCCATTCCAGTATCAAATTTGTGCTGTTGACATACAGCAATACATTTTCGGCCCACTTAATCCAGATGCCATGAAAGGCTTTCTGAGTTTAAACTCTTCTGTCTTTAAGTGGTTGAGCTAGTTTGTCTTTTAAGCTTTTTTAATTTATTTCATGCCTTCAGTTCTATGTTGTCGGAGTCTACTCAGTGACCAATGGACCTTGTGGAGTGGGACTTTCTCTCTTTCCCCTCCTGCTGAGACCTCTGCATTTCCTGAAATCACTGGACCATCAGGAGTAGCATAGAGAGTAATGGGGAGGGGTATACACAGAGGATAGAAGGAATCAATGGAAATCAATACCCCTTCTTCCAACGACTTTATTACCCTTAAGTCTTTGCAGCTGTGTAGTTGGATATGTGGCTGTTGTGATTCAAGTGCCGTGTAAAGAGTAAACACTAACACAACTATTAACTTGTTGTTAGCCCTTCTTCTCCATCATGTTGTCTGATGGTCATCTGGCAGTGCACATTAACGCTGGGGACAGAGGAAGTATGCGAAAGGTCATGGTCCAGTCTACTAATGGAAATTACAGTGATGGGCAAGAACATTCTGTCATCCTGACTCGGAATAAAAGGTACAAGCTGAAGCACTTGTTTTAATTACAGAGTGCTGCTATCAGTTTAGCGTATTCCCTGCAGAACCAACTTTACTTAGATCATTTCAGTGAAATAATCACATTTGTGTTTTTCTGTTGTTCGTGTAGGAGTTCTGATTTATATGGTAATTGAGTACAGCACACCAGCTACTGATTAAGTTGTGCATGAAAGCCCTCTTGAAATCTCTAGACATTTTGGCCCACCAGAGGGAATCACACCAAACAGTGATAGAAAAAGTAAACACAGTTAGCTGTTTTTAATATTTATTCAGATGAGAAAGATATGTCACATTTATGTTATTTGACCATAAGATTAGAACTAGAAATTAATTATAAAGATATTGCAGAAAACCTGTTATTTTTCAGTGGTTTAATATAGATTATGAAATCACCAAATCTATGTAGTTCCCAGCAGTTACTGTGCTTACAGCTGAAATAGTTTCTTCTTGAATAACTTTGCATTTCTTTCCCTCCCATCGACCCCAGAATGATAACAGTTCAAGTGGATGAAAATAGCCCTGCAGAAATCAGACTTGGACCACTGGCAGAGAGTAGTCCTATGAATATATCTAACTTCTACATCGGTGGGATTCCTGCAGGAGAAAACATTTTAGGGTTCAAGATGACTGGCTCTTTCCATGGTTGTATAACCAACCTGATATTCAATATGGCGTAAGTTAAATGTATGCTTATGTTTTAAATTGTGTAGTTTATAGAAAGTTGGAATATAGTTTTGGAGATCCAGTTTCAAATACCTACTTCGCTATGGGCCTCACTGTGTGGGCCAGTCACTGTCACTTAGCCTAATTTACAGGATATTTGAGAGGTTAAAATGTGCATTGGTGACCATGTACACTGCCCTGAGATTCTTGGAGAATGATGGATAAGTTATAAAATTAATCCATCTATACCAATTGTCCTACAAGAGTATATTAAAGTACATCCCCTTATTTAACCATATATACTAGTTGTCAAGGAGCACTTTATTTACTTATTTACGCACATACTTCATTTATAATCTGCCTTCCCCCCCCCCCCCCCCCCCAGTAGGGACCCAACGTGGCTTGAATTATTTTCCTCTCTTCCATTTTATCCTCACAACACTCCAAAAGGCTCATTAGGCTGAGTATATGTAACTGGCCCACCATCACCCAGCAATCTTCCTTGGCAGAGTAAAGATTTGAATCCTAATCCAGCACGCTAAACCACACCACCACACTGGCTCAGTTTTACTCATTGATGGAAAAATTAACTTTATTTATTTACTGTATGTATAGTTTGCCTTAAAGCAGATTATACAGGATAAATCAATAGCAGTCCAGACAAAGAGATGTCTAACAAGCGCAATGTAGGTCAATACAATCGATATGAGGGGACATGGAATGAGGATTAGCAAAGTCTGAATGAGGCTGGCATATTAGGCATGATTCAGAGCGAGGATACAATGAAGAAAAATGGTATTACATCAGCAGAGAATGATGAAGTGACAACAGGGTAATATGTGCAGCAAATTTATAAAATGTCCTAATCCACAGTTCCTTTTCCTTTACAAAGTGCCTTCCTGTTCTATTCTGTTACAGTATAGCCCTATTACCTTTATAGGAAAGTTCTCCTGAACAACTCTGTTTTACATCATTTGCAAGATGTGTGGGAGTGTGGGAGCCTTCCAGACCTCCTTAGGCAGGCTATTCCACAAGGTGAGGGCCACAGCAGAGAAACCACAGGTGCAGGTGATTGCTGATCTTGGCCATTTGAAGGCCCAGCAGAGCTGTTGTGGCGGCACATATGAGGAGAGGGAGTCCTGTCAATATGAGAGTCCAAAGCCTGTCCAGCTCCTGATAATAACTGAGATGTGGCATTCTGTACCAACTGGAGTCTCCAGGTTGACTTCAAGGCACGTGTAGAGTGCATTGTGTGTGTGGGTTAAGTGTTGTCAAGTCACTTCCAATTTATGGTGATCCTATAAATTAATGACCTCCAAAACATCTTATCATTAACAGCCTTGCTCAGGTCTTGCAAACTGAGCTCTGTGGCTTCCTCGACTGAGTCAGTCCATCTCATGTTGGGTCTTCCTCTTTTCCTGCTGCCTTCAATTTTTCCTAGCATTATTGACTCTTCCAGTGATCCTTGTACTCCTGTAATGTGACCAAAGTATAATAGTCTTGGTTTGGTCATTTTAGCTTTCAGGTAGAGTTCAGGCTTGATTTGTTCTAGGACCAACGTTTTTATCTTTTTGGTGGTCCATGGTATTCATGAGTACATTACAATAGTCTAATCTCAGTGTTAGAGTTGCATGGATCCAGGTGACTAGATTGTCTGAATCAAGGTGGGGGAATCATCTTCCAGGCTTGACAAAGTTGGAAGAAAGTGTTTCCTTTTTTTGCAGCTGCATTAACTTGTTTCATCTGAACTCCATCAGAGGTGGGAAGTACAATGTCCTTCTCAACTAGCCATGCTCTTCTTTCAGGAGATACAGTTCTGCTTCAGTCATTATTGGCACTGCAACAGGTTGGCACACTAATTTCCAGAGCAAGATATATAGAACTTTCCCCATAGAGATACAAGTGATGGAACAGTGTACTCTGTGTCCATGTAGAATAATGGCTAGCACCAGCTTTAATTTAAAAAATTTATGTTCAAGCAGTGTGTGTCTCTACACTTTCTATATCTGTATGTCTAACCTAACCCTTTGATGCTCATAGAATAAAAAAAATGAAAACCAAACATCTTCCTTAAACTTTCCCCCTACTCCCTTATCCAGTGCCATGTAAGCAATGCATACAATCTGTCCAACTTTTCTTGTTTGTAATCCTTAGTTTCTTTTAAACCTTTTCTTTACCAGGTGATTTTGCGTGAAAGGGTGGCTGTCTGCAGGAACTTACTTGATATAATATCTGCTTCTTGGTGGAGACACGTGCTAGTAGCTGCAAGGTCACAAAGTGTGAAAGTGCTGGGTTATGCACCCCTCTGCTAGATGCTTTGTGAGCATCCATGGACAGTTGACAGCTGTGGACAAATTTATTTATTTAATTAAAACATTTATTAGCTGCCTTTCTACTTAATAGGAACTCAAGGCAGGTTACAATGTATTTAACAAGAAAATACATACAATTCATTAAAACCACTCATTCAGAATCAATAATTTGAATCTGCTGATAAGCAGAAGAACTAATCAAATGCCATCATTCATTCATTCATTCATTCATTCATTCATTCATTTATTTATTTTGCGATTTATATCCCGCCCTCCCCGCGAACGGGCTCAGGGCGGCTTACATGGGCCCAAGGCCTAGTCAAACATTAAAACCTTAAAACCAATAAAACATACAATAAATACAGTTCATACATGTAAAATTTCCATAAAAATCCTTCAGATGGCACATTAATGCCAGGTTTAACCCCCCCCCCTCCTGTGCCGGAACCAGACAGGACCAGGGTTACAACACTGATGTCAGATGGTAAATAGTTTCGGCGGCGGCTCCTATTCAAAACCCTGGCGGAAGAGCTCCGTCTTGCAGGCCCTGCGGAACTGCCTCAGATCCCGCAGGGCCCTGATCTCTTCCGGGAGCTCATTCCACCAGATAGGAGCCGCCACCGAGAATGCCCTGGTCCTTGTACTGGCTAGCTTTACGTCCTTGGGGCCAGGGACACACAGTCGATGTTTCGACCCCGACCGTAGTGCTCTCTGGGGTACGTACAGAGAAAGGCGGTCCCTAAGGTATGTTGGACCCTGGCCATATAGGGCTTTATAGGTTAGAACCAGCACTTTGAAACGGACTCGGTATGCTATAGGCAGCCAGTGCAGTGCCGCCAGCACAGGCCCGATGTGGTCCCGCCTTGCAAGACCCATCAAAAGCCTGGCTGTGGCATTCTGCACTAACTGCAGCTTCCGGGTCTGTACCAAAGGCAGCCCCATGTAGAGAGCATTGCAGTAGTCTAGCCTCGAGGTGACCGTCGCATGGATCACTGTGGCTAGGTCATCGCGGTCGAGGTAGGGAACCAACTGCCTCGCCAGCCTCAGATGATAAAAGGCTGACTTGGCAGTGGCTGCTACCTGGGCCTCCATTGATAAGGATGGCTCCAGGAGCACTCCCAAACTCCTAACCCTCGACACAGGCACCAATGGTGCCCCGCCAAAGCTCGGGAGCGGGACCCCCCGCCCCAGGCCGCAGCGACCCAGGCACAGGACCTCCGTCTTCGCCGGGTTCAATTTCAGCCTGCTCGACCTGAGCCAGTCAGCCATGGCGTGCAATGCCCGGTCTAGATCGTCTGGGCTGGAGTCCGACCGGCCGCCCAACATCAGATAGAGCTGGGTGTCATCCGCATACTGGTGACATCCCAGCCCAAACCTCCGGACAATCTGGGCAAGGGGGCGCATGTAGATGTTGAATAGCATCGGGGAGAGCACTGCCCCCTGCGGCACACCACAATCAAGTGGGTGCCTCGAGGACTGCTGCTCCCCTAGCACCACCCTTTGTCCCCGACTTTGGAGAAATGAGACGAGCCATTGCAAGGCCCGTCCCCCTATCCCCACGTCGGCAAGGCAGCGGGACAGCAGCTGATGATCTACTGTGTCGAACGCGGCCGACAGGTCGAGCAACAGCAGCACTGCCCCACCACCCTGATCCAGATGTCGTCGGAGGTCGTCAGTTAGAGCGACCAGAGCAGTCTCCGTCCCGTATCCCGGGCGAAAGCCGGACTGAAAGGGGTCCAAAACCGAAGCGTCATCCAGATACCTCTGTAACTGTAACGCCACCGCCCTCTCTATTAATTTGCCCAAATAGGGCAAATTGGACACCGGCCTATAATTGGCCAGATCTGCCGGGTCCAGATGTACTTTTTTTAAGAGTGGGCGGACCATCGCTTCCTTGAGAGCCCCTGGGAATTTCCCTTCAGCAAGGGAGGTATTAATAATTTCCCGGGCGGTACCTCGTAGCCGCTCGTGGCCAGTCCTTATTAGCCAGGAGGGGCACGGATCAAGGATGCACGTGGTTGGGCGAACAGTCAAGAGCAGTCTGTCAACTTCCTCAAGGTCAAGCAGGTCAAACCCATCTAACCCCGGAAACGAAGACGTGCAAGGGGCCTCGAGTTCACTTACTGTATCACTTGTGGCATGATTAAAGTCTCTCGCTGTTTCATGCTTTACATAACATGCACTGCTGCCCAGAGTGGTAGAAATCAGTGTGAGGATTGTTCAAATCTTGGTGCAGAAGACTTTGGTGGGTACACAGTTGTCCTTGAAAAATTTCCACAGACTTTATAGTATGCAAAAGTACTGTCCACAGTATTTCTTTTCACTAAGTTCTTCTCTCTTTAAATCCCAGACTTCTGGATTTTACCACTGCAGTAAGGTATGAAGGTGTTGATCTGGACAACTGCTTCCTTTTGGAGAAACCTAAATCCACCATACAGCCAGAAGACACTGACGTTCTGTCTGAAATGCAGATGCAATCAATTTCTTTAAGGCCTCTTAACGACATCAAGGAAGTATGTTGTACAACTCTAGCCCAATACCCCATTCCCCTATTGGCAGAACGAGTCCTGTTAATAACACATGGGGAAGGTGGGAAGGACTAACTTCAGGGCATTATATTTCTTTTCTGTTCTTTGGCAGAAATAAATCTAGGAGAACCTGGTGGGTAGTTATAAAATGTTTCTGAATGAAGCCTTGTAACATTAAATATATGTTCTGCTTTATGCTGTGGATGGCACATAATAAAACCTAACTTCATAGGCAACTACACTCAAGAGGCCTTGCGATGTATTCCAGTAGTCAGGCCCCTTTTGGTTGGATAGATAGGAGTGGAAGTGTGTGAAGCTCTCTCCCAGTTGTCACTTCTACCCCACCAGTGTTTGTGTCCTCTACCTCTATTCACCTGTAACTGTGTCTACTTAAAGTCCTTCTTGTCACATTTGATTTCACTTTTCCTCATTGGCCTTGACATAAATGTCATTTTTTTCTTACTCATTTATTCCTGTCTTTTCTAGAATGGTCTGGTCTGGTATTCTTATGTTTCTGTCACTACAAGGTGAATCTGTGCAAATTTATTCCTGGACCTTGCAGTACTTTTTAATGCAGCATGCTGGAAAAATGAACAATGGGTTCTTCATGCAATATATAATAGGTACCAGTTACTGGGCTGTGGGGGAGTAGAGGACATTTGCTTAGGATAAGGTGCATTTCCCTTACATCCTCACTTGCAGGAGTGGGGGGGGGGGGGGTGTCCAGGTTAGTGTGTGTGCCCTGGTGTTTGTGCTCCCTTCTTGTTGCACAGTTCGCTTCCTCTAGAGTTCCCATCACCAAAGTTGCTCCACAGCGGTGTCTGTGTATTTAGTATTCTGAAATGATGCCTGAGAGATTTTAGCCCCATCCAGTGTACCCTGTCACCACAGCTGGTTGTTTTCCGGCTGTGATTTATGTAGCGGGTTTCCTAAGCTGCACAGTGGCTGTGAGACATGGTGGAAGCCAGTAAAGAGTCCAGTTGCTTTTTTCACATCCATTCGGTATTCCAGTGTTTTCTGCAGAGGTACATTGTGAGCTGAAGGATGTGGTTTTAGGCTATTGACTGATCCCCCCCCCCCCCCCGCCACAGCCCTAGAACCACCCATTTCTGGCCCACTTTGCTAGCATCCTTAACTGGCACAG
This sequence comes from Lepidodactylus listeri, assembly GCA_029233225.1. Lineage (NCBI taxonomy): Eukaryota > Metazoa > Chordata > Lepidosauria > Squamata > Gekkonidae > Lepidodactylus > Lepidodactylus listeri. Next base: position 73,568,821 of record JARCFY010000006.1, on the reverse strand, counting down.
GCTTACACGGGTGTGGAGCTGGGGCACAACTATATCACCATGCCTTCAGGAAATCTGGCATGTGTCTAAGTTATACCAGTATAGGACTTGGTGTATTAAGCAATTTACTGCCTGGATTTAGGACTGTATGATTAACGTTTATTGTTCTGATACTTCCTTGGAAGGGAACATGTGGGACTTGTATTCAGCCCACTGAGCATACATTCAAGAAGAAGGGGTAATAGTTGCGTCATTTGTGCACTTTTTCTGGCAAAGAAGTATGATTATTGTATAACAGAAGTGTCTCTTCATTTGGATGCATAAGTAAACATAACTAGTTTGTGCTACTGGTACTCTAATAGTAGTCAGAAATTAAATGCATCTACAGCTTGATGATGAATATCAAGAGTATTTGGAAGAGAGGCATGCAATAGTTGATAATAAATTACTTTACATCATTGTCTGAATTATAATGATAGATCTTGTTTTTGATATGCTTGTGATCTGTATAGTAAGTGGTCAAAACTCTGCTACCAAATATTGTGGTATTCCTGGTGGACAATTGTGTCATTTCTTTCATTAACAGAAACAGTGTGCAGAAAATGATTTACTGAAACAAATATCTGGTGCTCATCAATTTGGCCTTGCCAGAAGCAGTCACTTAGTGCTCCTTTTCAATCAGACTACAGTAAGAAAGAAGTAGGTATTTCAACATCACTGATTATCATAATAAAGTTATATAGTACTTCAAATTTGCAAAAATGTTTCACAGTGTTGTTTGCCTTCAAGATGACAGCTGTTATTGCATTTTTACATTTGAGGTGGACATGCAACCTAGGGCACCATCATATGGAACTTCAGCATTTTCAAATGCAATTGGTTTGTGGGAGAGTTCAGCACTTACATCTCTCTAGGGCTAAACTTACTAGGTCCATGTGGGGTGGCGGGGAAAACCCTTCATCAATTTTGCCAAATGTTCCTGAACACTTTGGTTGATTATTCATCCACATTGGGGTAGATGTTACCTGAGATGTTTCCTTGGATTTAAATGAACACACAAGGAATGCTCATGTTTTGAGAGACCATTCTACAGTCTATGAATGTAACCCAAAAGGTCATGGCAAGGGAGCCCTTCATACGTGGTTATTTAGGTGGGGAAAAACTGGTTCCAAGGCTGAAAATCAAAACAGTCATGGAAACACAGATTCATTCCACCTACCCTTGGGCTGCTTGCTTTAAGGAAAATTCTGTCTTGTCCTCAAGCTAGAAAAGATCTCTGTGTAAATTCAAATATATAAATATTCCATGACTGCTGCATCTCTTTCCTTCAGCCTCCTTTCCTTAGATTTTTTTCTTCTGCTATTTTCCCTTACAGTTACTAAACCTACTTGTACATCCCCGCCCTCTTATGGCTACTTTGTCCCTTTAGCCTCTGCTTGTCTCCGTCAACCTTTATAGATAGTAGTTCTCTCTCTTTCAGGACATAACATGGCAGATGTGGCAACCCTGGATGTGAGAATAATTGCTCATTCCTTCAGTGTCAGTGAGGGGCCACTTACAGCATCGGGGTGGGGGGTGGAGAGAGGGAAGCCAAACCCTCTCTATACATGTGCTTGTCCTCTAAACTGTTTTTGACCCTGCTATTTTGGTGCTGTTGGGATTGCAGGACCAGTTTTAAACACCAGTTAGGAGAAAAGTGTCTGAGGAGAAGTGGTAGCAGTGGGTGCGGGAAGAAGGTTTTTTATCTGCCTCCTGCCCACCTATGCTGCTCTTTTAATATACCCCACCTCTTGCTTTATGTTATTTCAGTACAACCTGAATTAGATTGTATCTATGTATTGTCTAACTTGTTCTTAAAGTTTGCCTGTGATTTTCCCTTCCATATATGACTAACAGTTGCTTTCAGTAATTGAAATGTTTATAATGTTCTCTGACGTTATAGCAATGCAACCGTTAGCTGGTGGAGGGTGGGCCAGGGGAGTTGAAAACAAGTGACTGCCAGTTTTCAGCCTGTATTACTGCTTTCCAAACCTGCTTTTTGGTTTCTAAAACTGAGATGCAACTACATAGCTTCTCTTGTTCAAACTGTACGTGGAATGTTTCAACATGGCAAGTACTTTCAGATTTAGTTATTTTTATGGTGTTATTTATGACTTATGTTTTATCTTCTTTGAGACTGATTGTAATAGCCTTTGGCTGTGTGCAATAAATGTCATCATATCACCTCGAGACTGGACTACTGTAGTACTCTCTACATGGGGCTGCCCTTGTTGCAAATTCAGAAGCTGCAGTTAGTGCAGAATGCTGCGGCCAGGCTGTTGATGGGTCTCCCTATATGGGAACACATCTAGCCTGTGCTGAGGACACTGCACTGGCTGCCAATAGCATACCAAATTTGCTTTAAGGTGCTGGTACTTTATTTTACTTATTTTATTAGTTCAATTTATACCCCACCCTCCCCGCGAGCAGGCTCAGGGCGGCTTACAAAATCGGTACACAGGTACCATTAAGATACATTAAAAGCAATTAAATAATCCAATACAATAAAATCATAAGGTCAATAAAATCCAGGTGCTGGTAATATTTCCATAAGATGGCATGATATTGCTTTCAAAGTGCTTAGAGATATTTCACCATCTCAGTGACCTCCTGAGTCATGATGGAGTAGACCCACTGTTGGAATTGTGGGCCGGGCTCATTGATGGTACTAGTGAGGGTGGCTCCTTAGTTGAAGGCCTAGTGGAAGAGCTCCGTCTTGCTGGCCCTGTGGAACTGTAAAAGGTCTCGCAGGGCCCTGATCTCTTCTAGGAACTCGTTCCACCAGTATGGAGCCGCCACTGAGAACGCCCTGGCCCTGGTGATAGTAAGCCTGGCATATTTGGGACCCGGCAGGGTCAGTTGGTTCTGCGACCCTGACCGTAGTGCTCTCTGGGGTATATATGGGGAAATGCGGTCCCTCAGGTGTGTCAGACCCTGGCCATATAGGGCTTTAAAGGTAAGAACCAGCACCTTGAAGCGAATTCAGTATTCTATTGGCAGCCAGTGCAGTGTCCTCAGACAGGCTGGATGTGCCCCCATCTAGGGAGGCCCATCAGAAGCCTGGCCGCAGCATTCTGCACTAGCTGTAGCTTCCAGATTTGCGACAAGGGCAGCCCCATGTAGAAAGCATTACAGTAGTCCAATCTCGAGGTGACCATCACATGGATCATTGTGGTCAAGGAAGAGAACCAACTGCCTGATCAGTTGGAGGTGGTAAAAGGCCGACTTAGCAGTGGCTGCTACCTCGGCCTCCATTGTTAAGGAGGTATCCAGGAGCACTCCCAAGCTCCTAACTTCTGGCCCAGGCACCAGTGGTGCCCCACCGAAGATCGGGAGAGGAGTCCCCACCCCCAGACCACCCCAGCTGGCACACAGGACCTCCGTCTTTGGCAGATTCAGCTTCAGCTGGCTCAGCCTAAGCCAACCAGCCACAGCTTGCAATGCCTGGTCCAGGTCTTCCAGACTGGAGTCCGACTGGCCGCCCAACATCAGATAGAGCTGGGTGTCATCCGTGTACTGGTGACATCCCAGCCTGTACCTCCGGGCAATCTGGGCAAGGGGGCGCATATAGATGTTAAATAGCATTGGGGACAGCACTGCCCCTTGAGGCACTCTGCACACTAGTGGGTGCCTCTTGGACTGCTGTTCCCCTAGTGCCACCCTTTGTCCCCGACCTTGGAGAAAGGAAGCAAGCCAATGCAAGGTGAGCCCCTGGATTCCCATGTCGGCGAGGCAGTGGATTAATAACTGATATTCGACTGTGTCAAACACGGCCAACAAATCTAACAGCATCAGTACTGCCGAACCACCCGGATCCAGATGCCTCCAGAAGTCGTCAGTCAGGGCGACCAGCGCTGTCTCCATCCCAGCCGGACTGGAAGGGATCTAGCATGGAAGTGTCATCCATGAAGCCCTGTAACTGTATTACCACTGTCCTCTCGATTAATTTGCCAAATTGGACACCGGCCGGTAGTTAGCCAGAGATGGTTTTTTTAGGAGAGAGCAGACCATCGCTTCCTTGAGTGCTCCTGGGAACTGTCCCTCCAAGAGGCATTTGTTGATAATCTCCCTTAGGGCACCTCAAAACCCTTCATGGCCAGCTTTAATAAACCAGGAAGGGCACGGGTCAAGGCTGCATGTGGTTGGGTGCACAGTCAATAGCAACTTGTCACCTTCCTCCAGGCTGAGCGGGCTGAAATGATCCAAACCAGGAGTTGAAGATGCTTGGAGCCTTGAGCTCACTCACTGTTTCAGCTGTAGTGAGGTCAAGGCAGAGCAATAGGACTTTATCCGCAAAATAGGTTGGAAATACTTCACAGCCAATGTCCAATTCCCTAGCATTTAGTGTGTCCTGTGGCTGAGTTGTTATGGACCGAATTGTTTAAAGCCCTATACGGCCAGGGTCCGATATATCTGAGGGACTGCCTTTCCCCATATATACCCCAGAGAGCACTGCAGTCGGGGTCTCAAAATCAATTGACCCTCCCTGGGCCTAAGGACGCCAGGCTCGCTGTTGCCAGGGCCTTTTCATTGGCGGTTCCATTCTGGTGGAATGAGCTCTCCGAGGAGATCAGGGCCCTGCATGACCTTTCTTAGTTCCACAGGGCCTGTAAGATGGAGCTCTTCTACCAGGCTTTTACTTAGGAGCCGCCGCCACTATTACCACCAACTTTCAGCTGAGCTGGCTGGACTGTCTGAAGACCATTGAAACTGACGTTGCCTGTGCAATTAGTGAAACATCACTTTACCATTATTATTACTGTACAGAATTGTTTTAAGATGATTTTATGGATTTTAACTGTTATTTATGCATAATGCAACATTTTATTTAATGTAAGCCACCTTGAGCCTGCTTTGCAAGGCGGGCAGGGTAGAAGTTGAAATATAAAGAAATAAATAAAAATAAAAGTATCATATACTACAAGCAGTATGTGAAATGATGTTCCTTTTTTATTTGTTGTTGTATGTTCATTGTTCTTTCCTTTTGGAAATGCAGAGTAGCTTACATGGGGCTCTGAGGGGTCTCCTTCCCAGGCTCTGATTAGACCTGTATTTTATTTCTAGGTTTTCTGTGCAGATGAACCTTAGGACCTTTGCTCCTAGTGGCCTAATATACTACATGACGCACCCCAAACAGGTTGATTTTGCAGCTCTTCAGTTACATAGGGGGAAGCTTTATTTCTCATTTGATCTTGGGAAAGGAAGAGCAGTAGCCTTTCATGGTGCAATTATCAGCGATGGAAAGTGGCATACGGTAAGTGCTCCAAGTACTTTTGCACCAGCCCAATTTATTGAGTATTAACAATGCAGTCCAGCAGAGTCACACCCATCTAAGCATATTAACTTAGAAGGATGTAGCTGCTTAGGATGGCACTTGCAAGCACATCCAAGGCAAAATCTGCAGCAACAAAAATGTAATAATAACTCACACATGCTTATTCATGGGAAGCATGAAGAAATTACCCAGTGGTCATGCAAATCTAAGACAAGATTCTATTTTCAGTGTGATGCTTCTCAGTTTTTCTGTCAATGGCGACCTTCTAACACTGTGTCTTATCTTTCAGGTGAAGACAGAGTATGCTAAGAGGAGAGGTGTAATCATAGTGGATGGACAGGAATCTGCAGCTGTAAATGTTCCAGGAGATGGTATCACACTGGATGTGGATGGGAAGCTGTATCTAGGGGGTCTGCCCTCAGATTACAGAGCCAAGAATATTGGAAATGTAAAAAAACTTTTCAATTTAAGGGTCCTTATGTGCTGTATTTCCATGTCGATCAGACTGAACATTAGCACCTTGTGAGAGAAGAAGGTTTTACAGTGATGTGCTGAAATGCATAATCCATGTAGAGAACTGTGAAACACAAATATTTTACCTTGTGATAGTAGTCAACATAGAGATTTAAAATGCCTTCCATGTTTTAGCTTACTTTTTTTTTTTTTGCATGAAAGGTGGTGCCTCTGTAGTTTTGCTAATCTCTTTTGCTTTGTTGGGATGCAATGTATGACAGTCTTCCAAGTCTATAATTTAGGTCCCTTTCACACCAAGACTTTTATCCCTTTTTAAAAAAGAATCTGTTGGTGCCTTGTATTTGTCTGATCTGACGTGGGGACAATGTGACATAATAGTTGAAAAAAATGATGGTAAAAGCAGTGATTTCTGTCTAAACTTAGATACTGCTATGTCTGAAAGAATCAAGGACAACATCCGCAGTCTCCATAATTATCAGGCTCCTGTTTGCAGTCATAATTAAAAAACAGTGTTAAATTGCATGGTGCCAGGAGTGTCTCTTTTTACTGTTTGTGCACATCCTGAATGCATACACCAATTCTTTACTTTCTCTGCACTAATAACTGTGTAGATTGACCTTGTCTACAGAGAATTATGGCTTGGAAGCAGTGTGGCTTTGTGTGTGTCTATAATGTGGTAACCATGGTACTAAATTGCTTTTGCAGATTACTCACAGTATCCCTGCATGTATTGGTGAAGTAACCATTAATAGCAAGCAGCTGGACAGAGGGAGTCCGGTCTCCAGCTTTGCTGTGAATAAATGCTACGTGACTGCTCAGGAAGGAACTTTTTTTGATGGAAGTGGTTTTGCTGCTCTAGGTAAGGAAAGGGTTGTTTTTAGGAAATAATGTGAGGCAGAATAGCTTTAGAGGATCCTGGCAAGTAGGCCTGTTGTGTATTTTTTGGTAGCAGAGATAGTGTTTTATAGGTTTTTAAATAGACGTGAAGTTGTATTGTTTTTAGCTATTATTCTTTCATGGGAATAAGGTAGTATGAATTTTTTAAAAAAATCATAATGTGGAATAAACATAACAAACCAACATTTCATTATTTTGTATTGCATTGATTATCTGCTCCCCTTATTTCCAATTCTTTTAGCTAATTATTTGCTGGCAGGATGGATGGGAAAATTTTTGTCACCTAACTATTGTCTAGGTGAGAAATACAACTGCTGCATTAGTTGCATGTATGCGTATGGATCAGAAAAGGGGGAATTGGTCTTATTTTAACAGAGGAGCAATGGAAAGTTACAGAAATTTAATGTAAACCAGATTGGAAGTTACTTCAGTTTATTCTTCCTTTTGCAAAACCAAACCATGTTTTGTTTTGTTTTAGTTAAAGATGGCTATAAAGTTCGTTCTGATGTTAATATCACATTTGAGTTCCGCACCACTTCTGCAAGTGGAGTTCTCCTTGGAATCAGTAGTGCTAAAGTAGATGCCATTGGGCTGGAGATTGTAAATGGCAAGGTAAGTTTTGAGCTTATAAAATATTAAAAAGTGAGGATATGCTTATAGATAAAACTTGAAAAATCTTGCAGATAGATATATGCATATGTAATATGCAGGGGTCCATTGGAGCGGGAGTGCACAGGAGCACAGCTCCGGGAGTGAGGAGCCCAGGGGGCGGGCACATGACCAAGCCCCGCCCCCTCCTCGGCTTCCCTGAGCAGTGCAGAGGCGCAGCGACCCGGGGAAAGCCCTGCTGGGGTCTTTGTTTTTAATGTTTTGTTTTAATATTGATAATTTTATCATTGTTCCTTTTATGACTGTGTGCTGCTTTTCCAGAGACTTGCTCAAGGTGGCATATAAATTTTCTAAGTATACCATTTTTTATCTGGGCACATGGCACATAAGTACTGGAGAAATTTCACCAACCCTTCAGCAGCTTCCACCCTATCAGTTTGGTGCAGTGGTCAGGAGTTGGACTCTAATCTGGGAGAACCGGGTTTGATCCCCCACTCCTCCACTTGCAGCTGCTGGTGTGACCTTGGGCCAGTCACAAGTTCTCTCAGAGCTGTTCTCTCATGAGCAATTCTCAAAAGACCTCTCTCAGCCCCACCTACCTCACAGGGTGTCTTGTTGTGGGGAGGGGAAGGGAAAGGGATGGGTGGTGCACATGTCCTGGGTATCTCAAGTCTACTTGAAACCTGGTGGTTTCAAGGGAGCAGGAAGAGAATGAGGGTGTGTTCTTTACGCTTATTTTTATTGCACAAAGTATTGGATGGGGAAGGGAATGGAGGAAGAGCAGGTCAGTTTCACTCACCTGTGGAGTGGAGCCTGAGGGGTGGGTGTTGCCTTCTGACACACTTCCAGTATGTTAGGGGGTGTGGCATATGCAAATGAGTTATGCTAATGAGTTATGCTAATGAGCTCCTGCACCTCTTTTTCTACGAAATGACCCCTGGTAATATGCAGTGTTGGAAGGAAACTATGGCAATTATTAATGTTTTACAACATAACCAGAAGATCGTGATCATGTAAAATTTAATCTACTACATTATGTAAAGTTCAGTATTCCTGTCCATGTTTTTAATGTTTATGTAATGCACTAAAAGAAATTGTCTGAATTTTTGGAGTAGGGTGCTGTCAATATGTTGATGACACTCAATTCTACATATCTTTAACTAAGCCACCAGAATTAGCCATCTCTTGCTCTTGTGGCTGTGGTCAGGGGGCTAAGGGAGAACACACTGAAACTGAAGCCAGATGAGATGGAGGTGCTTGTGCTGACAAGGAACTGACTTGGATGATACCTTGACGCCATGCTTGATGGGATTAGTTTATATTCCTTGTGGCTTGATGCTTAGTTGGGCCCAAATGTTTTGTTTGAAAAACAGTTTTGTATGGTGTTTATTTATTTTTTCGAATTTAGCTTGTATGGAGGTTAGCCTCTTATCTAGACATAGCCAACCTAGCCATTCTACAACTACCTAAAGTCTAGAGACTACTGTAATATGCTCTGCATGGGTCTACCTTTGAAGTTGCTTTAAACTAGCCTAGAATCTTCAATCGATGCAAAATGCATCAACTCAGTTATTACCTAGAGCACATTGCAATGCTATTTATTTCAAGAACATTGTATTTGTTACCAGTTTTTCTCCTAAGTCTGAAGGTGCTGATTCATAGCTTTAAAACTCTTCATTACCATATCTACATGTTCCAGTCCTCTGACTGAGGTCTCCTTTCTAACCCTTCTCACAGTTTTGTTAAAACTGCCACTGCTTAGTCCTGAGTATTCTGACCAGGGGCTTCCCACTTAATTATTTTTAAGAAGCAGTGGAAGGTGGAAGTGTTTAAGAGATTAATGGAGAATTAGCTGTTCTGTATTTCCTGGTAGCAACTGGTGTTTTAATTGTTTTTTTTAACTAGTATTAATGTGTATAGTTTTGTTAATTAGCCACTTTGAATGAGCCACTTCATTGGAAAAAAGCAGGATGAAAATGGCTTAAATGAATAAATGAGCTGCTATGTGCATAGCATTATGAGTGAGGCGTTTTCCTGTTAATGAATCTCATTTAATGCTTGTGATATGTAAAGCTGACTCTGCAGCTTTCTCTTCGGTTGTACAAGAAACCAACCATAATGCAAGGAACTGTTCCTTGGGGGCTTTAAGAGGAACTGTGTGTATTAATAATGATAAACAGAAGAAAGGATTAAAAATCTGAGAAATCTAAAGATTAATTACCTTATTTAGAACCTTTCAGCTGGTTTGCCTAATAATACATTGCTGATGAAGAAAAACATAAACGATTTAAAAAGTAATCTAAACATCTCTAAATATTATTTCAACCAAAGCATCTTCTAAGTGCTATTTTTAGTTACTTGGAATATTTTCCACTGATGGGAGTTTTCATGTAATTTCTCTACCTCTCTTGGCTCTTTTGTTATCTCTGGGAAGAAAGAATATGCTTTTTTGGAATATTTTAAGGAGAAAAGCTTTGGGTCTGTCAGGCTCATTCATAGAATTGACTAGAAAAGAATAGTTTCATGATTTTTCCCATCTCAGACCGTGGATATTGTTTGGAGACATTTCACGCTGTAATCTGCCTTCAGTATCAGTGAGAAAGGCAGACTATAAGTAATGTAAATAAATAATTATAAAGATAAAATAAACTCCATTTCCTATCCTGGTAAATCAGGACTGGGTAGGAACTTTGGGGATTCTCCAACTGTGTGATACCCCCCACAGGTCTACTACTAGACTGGTTAGTGAGCAGTTATGTATTCATGATATCGAGCCCACACTAGCCAGTGCTAGATCCTTTCATGTAAAAATACTCAGTAAACCTGTCTAATCGGTGACTCTGTTCCACAGATTTTTAGATGGAACAGGCATAATACGTTGTCACTACTAGGAAGTCACAATTTCTGGGATGGCAGGAGACAGGATTAAGGTGTTTCTGTTTTGGCTTGAAACAATAGCTAGAAAAGTGGACTGTCCTGTGAAAGGATCCCATAGAGAGCCAGTTTGGTGCAGTGGTTAAGTGTGTGGACTCTAATCTGGGAGAACTGGGTTTGATTCCCCACTCCTCCACTTGCACCTGCTGGATGACCTTGGGCAAGCCATAGCTCTGTACCAGCTGTTGTCTCAAGGACAGTTGACTCAGAGCTCTCTCAGCCCCACCTACCTCACAGGGTGTCTGTTGTGGGGAGGGGAAGGGAAAGGAGTTTGTAAGCCGCTCTGAGACTCCCTTGGGTAGTGAAAGGCGGGGTATAAATCCAACCTCCTCCTCTTCTTCTTCTTCCTTCAACAAACAAACAAAAGATAGACAAGACAAGACAATTACTAATAGGGATGGGCACAAACCAGAAAAATGTGGTTCATGGCCGAACCACAATCCGAATCGAACCGGGAGGTTCGTTTATGAACGAAACTGGTTTGTGGTTCATGGCCCCACAAACCCCATTGAAAGGGACCACAGTAGTGGATTATATGCTTGATGAACAGGTTAAAACAACTATGGTACTCTGGATGAGAGACTTCGGGTATAATATTGAGATAGATCATTGGGTAAGGACCTGGAAATCCATAAAGTTTATGAGAGCTATCCCGTATAAAGAGAATATCATTAAAATGTTCCATAGATGGCATTGGATGCCAGATAAATTAGCTAAATGTTATAAGAATGTTTCGAACATATATTGGAAATGTAAGAGAGACATTGGAACTTATTATCATGTTTGGTGGGAATGTGGGAAAATCCAACAATTTTGGTATGAAATACATTATATGTTATATGAAATAACAGGAATAATGTTACCCATGACACCTGAAGTCTTTCTCTTAAACATGTTAGCAGAAGATTATAACAAAGATGTGAAGTACTTAATAGTTTATATTTTAACCTCGGCAAGAATTTTAGTGGCTAAGAATTGGAAAGGAGAAAAGTTACCACCTAGAGTGGATCTAATTCAAAAACTACTAGAGGTGGCTGAAATGGATAGGCTGAACTTATTACTACAAGTGAAAGATCTAGAAAGGTTTATAAAAAGATGGAATATGTTCTATATTTGGCTAGATCGAAATAAGGAAAGATAGGCTCGAAAAAATATATGTATGTATAACTTGAATGTTAGAGGCAGAGTCTGTGTGGGCCCTGCCTTAGATAATGAAAAGTATAATATAGATCAAAGACAATGTTTAGAATATATGAAACATTATGGAGACGCTTTACTGTATGTAATATGGATGTCTTTCAAACTGACCAATGTAATATATGAAAAATAAAACAAATTTAAAAAAAGAAAAGAAAGGGACCACAGTACATTTAAATGGGGTTTGCATTATGGTTGGTTTCCTTTACCTGGGCTAACCAGATGTTAAACCAGATACCAGAGGTAATATTAGTCTTGCTGTAGAATCCAGTTTTATGGGATTTCTCTTTATTTGACTCCTCCATATCATGAACGACCTGCCTGTACGAACTCTCTAATTCCTCAGGTTTCCATCTTGAATCCAGTGTTTTCTCATGTGACTTCTACTATGGCTTTCATGTTCCAGATCTCTTAAAGGCAGGGCATGCCTTTAGCCTGGATTAGAAATTAAGTGACTGAGATGGGGGCAAGAAAAGACAAAAGGGATAGTGTAGTTTAACTTTTGATCTTCTCAAAAGGGTGCAGAGTCACCCTGCCGAGTCAAAACAAAATCTAGCAAGTTGTTTGAATGATGTTATTGATTCACAGTGGGGACTTATTTTATATTCTGCCATGGTTATTATATAGTCCAAATTAGGTGCCATCAGGCCCAGACCAGTTATGCATGTTGTCACCTGGATTAGAAGTGTTGTGATATCTGCTGGCCTGGAGTGGGTCAGGTGGCAGTGAGTTGCTGGCCAAGTTGTTTTATAAAGAGTCACCCAGGCAAGTCACGTGGTGGTCACTGGGCCTAGCAAGTCATAAGGTGGCTGCTGTTGAACCCAACGGAGTTGTGCAAGTTGTGCCTTAATAAATTGACCTGGAGAGTCACATGATCACCAGTGAGCCTGGCCATGTCATTCAAGTTACATGTCCATGAGTTTTGTGATGGCCAGTGCTGAACCAAGCAAAGTTGCATGACATTGAGTTGTCTGGACAAGTTGTATGTTGGCCACCCCTGGTCCGCACCTAGTGGTGCCAGTTGTGTGGTAGTGAGTTGCCCCTGTGGATGCTGCCTGGCCCGGCCCTGGGAAGTCTTTTCTCTATCAGGGGAGGTGACAGGGTCCCAGTCCACCCCTGCTGCCCCTGCCTTTGATTTACAGAAACCAAGGTTTGGAAAGCTTTGTTGTAGCTACCTGATGAGATGACACACCCTCATTGACCACTGAGATCTCAGAATGTAGTCTAGTGAGAGTTCTATGTGCATTAATTTATTAAAGCTACTGATATTGTTTCTTTGGGGAGGGATTTTTCTGCAACCCTGGGCATTCCCTCAGGCTTGTACAGAAATTTCCCCTATCTGGGGAGGAGAGTGAAGAGGCAACTGATAGATGGATTGCTGTTTTTAAAAGTCACTGTCTCAACCATATTCTTGGCAGAACATCTCTGCCTTTACAGTCCTTTCGGAACTGTAACAAGTCCCGCAGGGCCATGATGTTATTTGACAGAGAGTTCCACCAAGTCAGAGCCAGGACTGAGAAGGCCCTGGCTCTGGTTGAGGACAGCTGGACACTCGTTGGGCCAGGGACTTCCATTAGATGTTGTTCTCCTGAGCATAATGCTTTCCAGGGGACATAGCAGGAGAGGCAGTCCCGCAGGTACGTTGGTCCTTGACTGTTCAGGGCTTAGAAGGTCAAAACCTTGAACCTAACCCAGTATTCAACCTGAAGCCAATGCAGTTGGCAAAGCACAGGTTGAATATATGCTGTTAGGAGTGTCCCTGTAAGGACTCAGGCGGCTGCATTCTGGACAAGTTGTAACTTATAAATCAGCTTCAAGGGCAGCCCTGTGTACAGCAAGTTACAGTAATCCTGCTTCCATCTCTCTTTCTAGAGTTGCCAGCCCCCGGGTAGAGACTGGAGATCTCCTGGAATCACAACAGATCTCCCAACTACAGAGATCAGTCCCCTTATGGTTGCCAGATCAAAGTTGGGAAAGTCTTGGAATTTTGGGGGATGGAATCTTGGGAGAGGAAGGTTTGGGGAGGGAAGCAACCTCAACAGGGTATAATGCCATCAAGTCCACCCTGCAAAGCAGCCATTTTCTCCGGGTGAACTGATCTCTCATCTGGAGAGCAGTTGTAATTCCGGATGCTCTCCGCCCCCACCCCTAGAGGTTGTCAATCCTGGTTCCCTTGGAGGAAATGGCTGCTTTAGAGGGTGGAGTCTATGGCATTATACCTCTCTGAGGTTCCCCCTCCTCAAACCCCACCCTCCCCAGGATCCCTCCCCCCAGATTCCTTGGAATTTCCTAACCCTTTCCCCTCCTCTTGACAATATCCTCTCCCTGCTGCACTCTCTCCTTCTCAGCCATTCATCGACATACCTTCTATCTGCCTCCCCTCTTCAGCTATATTTGTTCTTATTTATTTTATTTATACCCCACCTTTCTCCACAGTGGGAACCAAAGCAGCTTACATTCCCTTCTTATTTTTATTCATGCAACAACCTTGTAAGGTAGATTATGCTGAAAATATGTTACTGGTTCAGAATGTCCCAGTAAGCTTCCACAGCAAGATGGGGATTTGAACCTGGGTCTCAGACCCTACTCTGAAGCTCTAACCACTATACTGGCCTTCAGAGGGTGGCTGCTGTTGAACAGGAGCAGAGAGCCAGGTCTAGTTCAGTCATGCAAGTCGAGTGGTATCAAGTCATCCAGAGGTTGCTTACGGACCCAGGGTTGCTAGCCTCCAGGTGTAACCTGGAAATATCCCATAATTATAACTGAAATCCAGACAACAGAGAACTGTCCCCCTGGAGAAAATGGCTGCTTTGGACGGTGCACTCTATGGTATTATATTTGGCTGAGGCCTCTCCCCTCCCCAAACCCTGCCCTCCTCAGACTCCCCACTTAAATCTCCATGAATTTTCCAACCTGGAGCTGGAAGCCTTAGCCAGGCCTGGTCCCAATGAGTTCTCCCTCAAAGGCCAAAATAGCTCTGGAAAGGACCCTGTCCCCACCCTCTGCCTTTTTAGTTACACAAAGTGAAGCCTGGAATATTGTGGTTGTCTAGCAACAGCCATGAAGGGAATCCATTGCTTAAAGCTACAGGCACTCCTTTTATCGTTTTTAGATTTTTTAAGCTGCCCAGTGTATTTTTTTTAGATTTCATATTTTTTCTGCAAATCTAGGGGCCTTTTCAGGTTTCTAGAAAGATCTGTCTTGCCCGTTCACCACTCCAGTCGCTGGAGATATCTTGACTTGGCTATTAGAATGTAAGCTACCAAAGTTTTTAGGCAGATGAGGTATCTCTTCACACCTTTTGAAGCCACTTAAAAAATAAAATATCAGTGTAGTTGTTATTTAGGTAGGTTATATCCATTACAGCAGCATAAAATTCTGTGAAGAGGAAGTGTCTGTCAGTATGTCCTTTCAACAGAGGGTCTGAAACTTTAGCCATTTTTGACTGTGTAGCATTAGAAGACATCTGTCAAGACCAACTTAGCTGTTGGTTTATATCTTCACAAAGCACTCCAATGTTATGACAGACAGGTTAACTTCTGCTTCTCCTTAAGAGCGACCAATGAGAGCTGACAGAATGTTGGTGAGAGGCTGACAGTTAAGACCCGTTAGTGTCATCATGAACTCTGTCACCTATGTAGGGCAGACTAACTCCCCTTTTCTGTTGCCACCACCACCTCAGGTAAAATCCAGCCTCTCTCTCTCTCAAAGCCCCAGGTGTGTATTACTGTAGCATGCCAAGGAGGGTGGATAAGGACATATGCAGACTCTAATTAAACAACTTTATTTCTACAAGGCAGAAACTCAGGGTTCTACAAGAACAGATCTAGGTGCCTAAGCAAAATAAACAAAAGGAAAGTTACTAATGAAATATTCCCAATCCATGCATGGTATGTATTGTCTGGTCTATTTTAGTTGTATATCTTTGTCATCATTTCCCCTCTGTCATCCTTCATGGCAAAATACACAGCTCCCCTATGCATCCCAAAATGAAAGAACGCCAGACAAAGGACAGCTCCCCTTTTCAAATCCTGCCCCATGTGTACTCCAGGGCCCTTAGACAATCTGGATGCCAGAACATGGACCCTCCAATCCAGAGGTGCTAACTCATCAAAGGGCTAGTTGTTCTCCCTGTCAGTTGTAAAGGATGCCTGCTATCTGGAGAAGAGCACCTTTACCATTCACAGAGACACCAGTATCCCCTTCCATCACCATAAGTGTCACAGCATCTCTTGCTCCCCCTGGGTCTCATCCATCACAGTTCAGTTAGAGGGAGCATTAGAACTGGTTGGGTAAGGAGGTGGAAGCTTAAGCCATTGGTGTGGCAGAACAGTCTGCTGCTGGCTGGGAGAAAGTCAACTTGTAACAAAGAATTCTGAATGCATGAATAGAAATTTGGTTCCAAAAGTTTTCAAGCGTGGGAAAATGTAATAATCTATCTAAATTACTCCTATGTTGTGTTAAAGCCACACATAAAAACGAACTTCTCATTTGTTTAACCCTGTGGACTGGATACGTATGGTCTCAGGGAAAGAAACACACACACACACAAGATATATGTATTGCAATATGAATCAGGGTGGATTTGATTTGAATCAAATTGATTTAATCACTAGTCAGTCTCAATGTAAATCATGGTTTCCTAAATAAAGGCTCATTCTTGCTGATAATATTTACAACCCAGATGAAGGTTTCATTTTAGTATAAAAACTTTTCAGGTTAGTTTTATTTATATCAGAAAATTAATAATTGGTTATTTACCACTTGAAATAGATAATAGTGAAATCATTGCAAGATGAACTATCTTCAGTTTAAATAGGTTAATCATTCATATTTGGACAACTTTTCTGCTATAGTTAAATAAAACAATTTAAATGGTCATTGTTAATGATTATTTTTCTCCTTCTAATAATCATTAATAATAACCATTTAAATTGTTTTATTTAACTAAAACAATAGCATTGTATAACATATTTTCTTGTGTTTGCTTAAACATCTATGAGGATACACTCACAGAGAACTCAAGATTTCTGGAGAATTCTGCTCAGAATGTTTCACTTTTTTTTGTACTGCTTGCCTCTACCGCCTCACACTCACACTTAGCTCTTAACATCTCCTCCTTATCCAGGCCTATTCCACCCCAAACAATCTTATATTAATTCTTGAAACTTAGCACTTAAGAGGTAAGGGGTTGATTCTTTGTGCATAGATTTGCAGAGGACCAATAGGACTGAGGTCTCTTAACTCTGTATGTTTATTTTATAACATTTTTGCTTTGAAAAATAGGTATGTCACTGCAGACACAAATTCACAGTTCTGAGAACTGCAAAACCAAGCATGTGTGATAATATCTTCTAGATAGAAAAATTGCCCAAAATAATCTTACAGAAACCTTTGGGAGAGCATGACACTGTGAATGGATTAATGGAATTCATTACCCAAAAAATTAAACATTGCATGAATATATGGCATCATGCTACATAATTAAAAACTAATCTGTATTTCATGATGAATAACCTTTGTTCTATAATGTATCTTAAATAGAAAACTATCTTTAGATAGGCTTTTCCCTCAAAAAGCATTCTATTAAAACTGATTTAAATTTTAAAAATCTGATTTTAATTTTTTAATGATTTTTATTCACCCTGATATGAATGAATGGTGGCTGTGTGGGACTGAAGCGGCATTTGAGTCCCAGCCCGAGTAGCTCTGTGAAGTGTCTGAGTGAGAGGTGATTAATAAAGGGAACTGGGCTGCCCTGTCTGGTAATCTCTTTGTAGGAAAGAGGGGACCTGGTTTGAGAAAGGATCAGGGATCTCTGTATACTTAAAAGAGACAAGACAGGTTGAAAGTTATAAATGGTTGAACTACCTGTATCCCTAAACCTGTGTGACAAAGGCTATGGAGGGTGGTAGGGTCTGTAAGGGAGTCACAGATGTGAACCCTGGCTTTTTCTGAAGCTATCGGTCTGCCTTCTGTGTGTCATGAGAAGTATTTGGGTAGTTCACCACTGAGCTACTTAAATTAGTGGAGAGATACCAAAATAAACTTTGTTCTGTAGCAGATCTTTTAAAGCTATGTGAACCAGGCAACATTTAATGAGTTTGGACAAGATCAAAGGGTACGTTAATAGGAAGCACCACTCATTTTAATTGCACTTTTATTGAATCACTGGTGACAGTTTTCTTGCAACATCCTTTAGCAGTTTGTTACGTTAAAGCACCATTTGTTTTCCTTGCCTTTGTCTTTACTGGCATTTGGTCATTTTACATAGGTTTTATTCTGTGTCAACAATGGAGCTGGAAGAATAACAGCCACTTATGAACCAAAAGGCTTGGCTAGTTTGTGTGATGGGAGATGGCATAAGCTGCAAGCAAACAAAAGCAAGCATCAAATTGCTTTGATAGTTGATGGAAACTTGGCTCAGACAAATAATCCACATATGCAGTCAACTTCTGCAGATACAAACAATCCCATTTATGTTGGGGGCTATCCTGGTATGTAATCTGTTTTCCTTACCTTCAGAATGTAAAAAGAGGAAAAGTTCACACCCCCTCTTTCCTTCTCTTGCTTTTATTTATTTCACTTGACTAAAGTGTCAAGACAGCATAAAGATGGTTCTCTAGAATGGAGAGGATTGTGAAAACACCTGGCACTGGGGGCAGAGTGTGATCTGTTTTTCCTCTCCATGGAACCCAAGACAATCCAGTTTGCTCTTTAAGCAAAGAGAATGACATGTTGAAAGAATAACTTGAGGATTAAAATGGCCCCAGAGTGAGACCCAAAGCTTCATACTCATTGGAACTGTGGCTGTATTTCCAGCCCCATTATGTGTTTTTAGTCTGATTGGGGTTTCCCTAATAGCATCTAGTTAGTTAACCTTTACAGTGCAAAAACACCCAAATATTGACTCTGAAGAAACAAGGCTAGTAGCATTCTCTGTATTTGCAGTTTATTTTTGAAGAATTATTTGTATTGTTTGTAATCCATATTTCATTTGTCTAGTTTTAATCCTCTTTAGATACTAAAACAAGCTCACCATGTCCTTTCAATTTTTTTCCAGCTGATGTAAAACAAAATTGCTTGTCCAGTAAGAGTTCATTCCAGGGCTGCCTGAGAAACCTCCTGCTGATAAAGAGCCAACAGGTGGAATCCTTTGACTTCAGTGAAGCCTTTGACCTTCATGGAGTTTTCGCACATTCCTGTCCAGGGGCTGAACACTAAACGACAGGGCAAAGTGTCTCTCTTGAGAGATGTTTCATCTGTTTGTAATGAAAACAGAATTTTTTAAAAGATTGGTCTCAGCAATTGCTATGTATCTTCCAACTCAGGATTCATCATTTTAGCCAGAACTTCTATGATGTCATTTTTAATTAAAGCCTCTCTGTACAACACATACCTCTGCTAAAACATTAACAGCATTAATTTAGTACTGTCTTTTATTGTTGGTGAAAGCTCTCTTTTATTAGATCGGTGTTTTCAGTGTATCTTCTGTTGAATACTTGACAATATTTCATTTGATGTATATGGTTTTTTTATAATAAAGTTGTAAAACTGAGGCCCCACACAGTAAAGCATGCCCTCAAGGTTTTGTATATAGATTGCAACTGTTAAAAAGTGAGTCAACAAATGTTCAGTTCAGGATACAACGCAGAGGAATTCAGTAGGGAGCTAATAATAAAATTGTGCCTATATTCAGTCTACACTACTGCAGTAAAATGTGCCTGATCAGGATGAACCATTAATAATGCTGCTGGTATTGTATTCAACGCAGAAAAGCAGCTCAGCCGGAAGCTGAGTCAAGTCAGGTTCCAGAGCTTGATCTGGACTTGAAAGCAGGATACATAAAAGCATGCTATATGGGCATGGGTGGTACAACAATTCTTAGTATATCTACAGTTAGTGAGAGCACAGCAGTCATAATGTTTGGGCAAGTAGTGGTGCTGTGAATGAAAGAATAAATGAATTATTTATTTATTATGGTCAAAGACCAGCACAAAAATAGATGCAGTTTCAGAAATGTGTACATTTAAAAAGTTACATAGATATTAAAAATAGCAAATATTGTTAGTTAAATTAATGCAGAACTCTAGCAGCTTCACAAAATTAGGCAACTCTACCCATAATGCAGGGCTCATGGTTTGATAGAAGAAGGGAAATCCATGTCCATTCATACAGATTAGTGAAAAAAGGAGTTTAGCTTACTTGATCAGTAGATTCAGGTGGGTAGCTGTGTTGGTTTGAAGCAGCAGAACAAATTTCAAGTCCATTGGCACCTTTTATTCAGGTTAAAGAAAAGTGCACCAGAATAGTCCTTCACATGAAATTTCTGCAATTACTCTGGGCATATTGGAAAGCTGGAGAGAAGGCCAGTGAAGAACCCTTCTCCCTGTTTTTAGTCAAGATCACTGATGGTGTTACAAGTGCTTTGCGGGCAGATGTAAGGAAATACTTTGTAGCAGCTGAGGCCACTGATAAATTCAGAAAGCATAAATCTGTGACACAGGGTATAAACCTCTGATCTTATGACCTGGAATTATTGCTATATGACATGGACCAGAATTTACACAGGGCAAGAAATCCATGAGGTGAGCTACTTGGAACACTTCAGAGCCAAGACACCATGAAAAAAAGCTTGAGGAAAGAAGTATTATGGCAGTACTAATTTGGCCTGCTGAGAATACATTTCTAAAACCAAGAAATTCAGTTAGATAGCTTGCAGTATAAACTTATTTCAGCAGACCAATCAAATTCAAACTGAATTTTTACTGCTACATGAGCATTGTTAAAATTATTATAGATTTTTAACAACAAAAGAGATCGATGTAAGCATATTGTTCATCTTTGTGGCTTCTGTGCAGGCACACATGGGACTGCATGTTTGCAGGCCAGCCACAGAGGAGCTTTCAAGCTTTTCTGAAGAAGCTTCTAGGCTCTGGAATGCTCCCTTTCCCCTCTCTCTACAGGGAACTCAATAGCTGCTCAGATCCCCATTGGAAAAAAATTGTCTATTCCAAAGGTCATTGTAAGGTCACTCATTTGGTGGTCAATGCTGGGGAACCTCCTTAAGAGAATCCCCTAGGATTCAATCCCTTGATATCCACCTTTTCACAGATGCATCAGTCAAAGGCTGGGGGGCTCACTGTCAAGAATTAAAGGTGAAGAGGACGTGGATTAAGAAAGAATCCAGTTTTCACATTAACTTATTAGAGCTGAAAGCCATCAGATTTGCCCTTGCTTCTTTTACAGAGATCGTCTGAGGAAGACATGTTCTGATAGAAACAGACAACATCACAACAACATTCTACCTGAACAAGCAGGGAGGCACAGGATCTCTTTGCCTGTGCAGAGAAGTCACAATCATATGGCAATGGGCAATAAGACACAAAGTTCAGCTGACAGCTGTTCACATATCAGGCTTAAACAACACAACAGCAGACAGTTTAAGCAGAGACACAAGTGTAGAACAAAAGTGGTCCGTATCAGGCCACTATCTGACCCAGGTCTTCAAAATAATGTGGGTCACCAGAGGCAGACCTATTTGCATCAGTGGACAACAAGAAATGCCATCATTTCTGTTCCAGGGCAGCTATGGGCAGGAGCTCTTTAAGAGATGCCTTCCAGTGGCAATGACATGGACAACTTTTTATATGTTCCCCTCTATTGGTATCCTCCACAAGGTGCCCCCAAAATATATAAACCAACAGAACAACAGGCATCATTCTGGCCCAGGAGGGTATGGTTCCCCACAGTGTAGAAACTTGCCAAGGATCGATGTGTGACGTTACCCCCAAGGCGAGGCTTTCTTCATATAGGACCAGTTTACCACCCTCAGGTAGGGTCACTACACTTGCCTACATGGCTAATACTGCAGTAGGTTTTTCACAAAAGGTAGAAGAGATTATAATTGCATCTCGTAAACCTTCAACAAGGTCATATGACTATAAATGGAAGAGATTTGTATACTAGTGTAATGAGAACGGCATGAACGTGCTGTTGTATAGTTTGGGTAAGATCCTTGACTTACCTGATAAAACTACAAGAGGTCTCTCGACCTCATCCATTAAGATTCACCTAGCTGCTATCTCGGCAGTTCACCCCCTGGTTAAAGGATGGTTGATATTTTCCACACCAGAGTCCAAAAATTTTCTTGACAGTTTATTCAATATGGTCCCAGTGGTTCCACAGTGGAGTTTGTCTTTAGTCCTTGCTAAATTAATGCATAAACCATTTGAACCCATGGTCAGTGCTAATTTGTCTCTTGTTTTGTACAATGCTGCCTTTTTAGTAGCAATCACTTTTGCCAGGAGGGTGAGTGAGCTAAAAGTGCTACACTAAGATCCTCCTTTAACCAAGTTCCACCAGGACAAGGTAGTGCTCACATGTAACATAGGTTTCCTGCCTAAAGTGGTATCACAATTCCACCTCAATCCAGACATCACTTTCGCAGTATTCTTTCCATCACCAACATCAGACTCAGAAAGAACACTATATACACTAGACATGAGAAGGGCGCACTCCCTTTTTATTTAAAAAGGACACAAAATTTCAGGAGACAGAAACTTATTCATATGCTTAAAAGGAACAAAAAAAGGGGACAGCTGTATCAGTGCAGTCAATCTCCCACTGGGTAATCCCTGCAGTAGCAGTAGTTTACAATGAAGCTAAGGTCTCCTCTCTCCCTGAAAGCTCATTTGACATGGGCCCAGGCACCTTCAGCAGTCTTTCGAGCCAGACTCACCCTGGAGGACATTTGGCCCACTCTGTCAATGTTCATCAAGCATCAATCAATGCACATGAGTTCCAGAAGCAAAGCTGCAGTGGAAAAAGTGGTGTTACAAACAATTTTCTATTGATCAGCCCACACCCTCGTAGGGCAGATGAGCTTGCTATTCTCCCATGTGGGACTGCACAGAAGCCACAACGATGAAAACAGTGTTGCACTTCTGTAACCGCTGTTCATCAAGTGGTCTTCCATGCAGGTACACATCCCTCCCTCTCTTCCCTGCTGTGGGCTGACACTAAGCAGGGCCCTCCTTGTGGTGAAGTAAACTGAGGGAAGGAGTGCTAGCCCTGCCTCTGTCACATGACCCATTGGGTGGGAAAAGGGATCCCTGTAGACAGAGGAGAGGGGGAGCACTCCAGAGCCTAGAAGCTTCTTCAGAAAATCTTGAAAGCGCTTCTCTGCAGCTGGCCTGCAATCATGGAGTCCCATATGTGACTGCACAGAAGACCACTTGATGAACAGCAGTTACAAGTACGTGCAACCCTTTTTCTGTTATGCTGGGTCATAGCACAGTCCATCAAGTAAACCTGGTGAAATGAATGTATCATAGGGTTGCCAGGTCACCCCTCGTGGGGGATGGGGTGGGGTAGGGTTGCCAGGTCAAAGCTGGGAAACTCTTGGATATTTGGAGCCTAGGGAGGACAGGGACCTCCATGGGGTACAATGCCATAGAATCTACCCTCCAAAGCACCCATTTCCTCAAAGAAAACTGATGTCTAATGTGGAGATGTAATTCTGGGAGATCCCCAGGTCTTACCTGGAGGCTGGCATCCCTAATGTATCAAGCATAGTAATACACACATACAATATTTTTTCTCACTTCCAAACATCTTTACACTCCAATTTCTTGTTAAAGTTCAGAACACAGACTTAGACCAAGTACTTGGTATGACGAACATACATTAGCTTGTACTGAAATAATCTGTTTAAACGAATTTATATATTGTACTTTTATATCACACTTTTTCAGGAATCTTATGTTTTTAAAATATGAACAAAAGATGGAAGGGGAATAGTAGATAAGGGTTTAATTTTTTGTCCGGGATTAGCTACATAAACCATCTGCTTCCTAAATCCTCTCAATTTACTTCCTGTAATCACACCATTCATGACAGCCGGTCAATGGAAATAAACACAAAAAGATTTCACTTCCACAAAGTGTTGGTGCTAGTAGTATAATACAGAAAAACCATTTTGACAAAAATGTTTTTAAAAGGAATTCACTTCCAGCTGTATTCAATATACACAGCAAGACAACCAATGAGGATCCCCCCCCCCCCCGTCTAGTACAATATATGCCGGCATTAATTCAAGGACAACTGCTCATGAAAAAGAAATGTTAAAAACTCCCAACAGGTGTGCAACTATCACTCCCTGGAATTCTGGGGGAAGGGAGGGAACCAAAGGGGAGGGGCTTCTATGCGGCCATGTTGGATGAGGAAGGCAACTGCTCTCACTCCTTTCAAAACGAACTGAAGAGGTGCTCTGCATACAAATGCTGGCAGCATGAGAACAGTTCAGCTGTATGAACTAAAAGTTACTCTGGAAGGAACAAAGGGCCAACTTCCCTTTTCAGGTGAGGGCTAAAAGGCAGAGAGAAATTTGGCCTAAATGGATACACACAGTGAAGCACTTTTAGCTGCGAGCTCGAACATAGCTATACATCTTTGCAGATCTTACAGAGAGAAACATGACTTGATAGTGTGCATTTCCTCAGCCCATCTCTCCACCTGTGTTGGATTCTTCATGCAGAGAAGGAAAGTTAGCCCTAATAACTTAAGAGGAGTGAGTTGCCACCTGGTTGTTCATCCCCCCCTCCATGTACCAATGCCTCTGCATCTTAAGCCTAATGATCCAGTGAGTGAAAGTTTGCACATTCCAATACAACATAGCTATATAGTGTTACCTGCCCCCTGAGCTGTGCTATCTTTCTATCCAGTTGAAGAGAATTTTTTTACCTAACTCCCATACTGAGAAATAATTGTTCCCAGGGTGGGAGGAGATGATTCCCAGCTCCTACCCCCACTGGATGGATTAATTTAGCTGCATTCTAGAGATTTTGCAGATGGTTAAGGAAAAAGCAGCCCTGAAGGGAAATATTTGGTCATGCACAGAAGGAAAAATGATAACAGTGAGGTTTAGACAGTAAAGCACTGCAACAGAGAGACCTGGATAAATCTGAAAACCACAGCTAACCTTGCACAATGACCGTACCTTTTGTGAGAGAACTACTGATACCATTTTTAGGACTAAGGAAAAAAGGTTGGAGGTAACAAAACAGGTACAATTGCAATGAAAAACCAGTAGTCAAGCAGAATGCATGGGTGGAGGCAAAAAAATTACCTTGTTGTGGTTTGCCTTTCTCACTTTTGTGTTTTGTCCCTAGTCCCAATAAGAAAGTAAAATACAATAATAATTGGAGAGATACATTTTGATCCAGGAAGTAAACACAGAAGATGGTTTTAGGATACTGATCCTATTAGCTCAGAAGCCATGCCTGCAAGAACTCTGCAAAGTGTGAGAGCCCCATGACTGTATCCCACATCCAGGATTCATGGCTGCATGTG
Organism: Lepidodactylus listeri; assembly: GCA_029233225.1. Classification (NCBI taxonomy): domain Eukaryota; kingdom Metazoa; phylum Chordata; class Lepidosauria; order Squamata; family Gekkonidae; genus Lepidodactylus; species Lepidodactylus listeri. Next base: position 73,544,064 of record JARCFY010000006.1, on the reverse strand, counting down.
CACTTCCAGACATGGACTGGGGCTCGCGCCTGCAGCAGCCAACCAAAAAGCTGCACTGTTTGCACCCATCAGCAGCAGTAGGATTAGAGACTGAAGACGTTTCTGCAATTAAAAGCTGCAGACTAGGCCAATTATCTGACCAGTGGACAGCCAAATGCTCTGGATCAGTGCCTAAAGCTTGGGAGCTGTATGTGTGTGTCTGTGTGGTTTTAAAGGAACTACAGTGAGGTAGTTTTTAGTATTAAGACATTAGAAATATAAAAAGAATGTTCCAGTATTTTCTTTTGTATTTGATGGTATGTCTCAAACAAAGAATGTATAAAATTTGTGCCATTTCTGCTTTATACGCCACTGAACACTTCACAGACAGTCTAAATATATTACATTGGTGCATTGCATTGAATTCAGCCAAAACACAGGATTCCCACCCTGTGATATGTGAAATCCAGACAAAGTTGGGGTGCTTGTGATAACTGTTTGTGACATATTTGAGCACATACTGCCCCCAGGGTTTCTCTTCCCTTCTTTCTATAGCTTCATAGGGTGAAGCATAAAACAAGCCACAGCAAATCAACCATGCAGTAAATGTCTCCAGTATTTCTAAATATGCTTTGCGCTTATAAGGATTTTTTTTAATTACAGTGTCTACAGAGACAAGAAGTTTAACAAGTATGAAAATATAAGTTCACTCAGAAAAACTAGCCTTCGCCTACTGCAGCATTCAGGTAATGTCTCCCAGTACTCACAATATCTTCAATTTTCATTTTCCTAAAGCCTTTAATTCACTGTAATACAGGCCATGAGCCAGCCAATATTAAGCATTTTTAAATCCTACTCATTTTGAGCAGAGAGATTTAAGCAGGGGTCATTTGGGGCTGGAGCGAGGTGGAGCAGTGGCTGAATTGCCACTGAAATTTGGTGGCAGCTTAAAAAGTAGCTGGAGGGGAGGGGGTTTGAGGGAAAGGCTCCAAATTTACAGGGCAGCTGCTGGAGCCTCTCCCCCAAATACCAAGTTTCAAGAAGATTGGACCAGTAACGTTTCCCCCCACCAAAGTAACGTTTTCCCCCACCATAAAGAACAATGGAGGGGATGGGGCAACCTGTTTGGGGGCCCGTAGAATTGGACCCCATGGTCTCATCTTTTTGAAACTTGGCGGGTATTTCAGGGAAGAGGCCCCAGCAGGTACCCTGCAAGTTTGGAGCCTCTCCCTCAAACCCCCTCTCCTCCAGCCCCTCATATACTCTATGAGTTTTTGCCATTGACTTCAATGGCCCATAGGGTATAATGGGGCTGAAACTGACATTCAGCCAGCCGAATGACTTCCAAATTGGCTTGCATTGCCCGAACTGACATGCGGGGGTCATTCGGCAGCCAGAACAGATGTGGCCTAATTTGGCCCGATCTGAATCGGGCAAAAAATTTTTTATTTGCACACCTCTAGTGGGCACAAATGGTAGTGATGGCAAGCCCCTCTCTCAGCTCCCAGCGGGCCTGTGGAGGAAGCAAAGCAAGAAGGGGTTTAAACTTTAAACCCCTTCTGTTTAGAGTCATGCAGCAGGAGCAGCATAATCTTTCCATTATATTTTATGGGGCCCTTCTCGCTTCACTCCCCCCCGCCCACCTTGCCAGGCCAGCTGGGGAAGGGAAGGGGAGGCTTTTGAAGACGCCCCCCCTTTTGCTTCCCTTTCTGACAAACTTCCGGTGATGTCAGGGGGAGTGGCATATGCTAATGAGTTATGCTAACAGGTATGCTAATGAGCTCCTGCACCTCTTTTTCTATGAAATGACCCCTGGATTTAAGTATATGCTGAACTTCCTCATTTTAACCGATGGGATTAAAAATGTTTGTGCCCACAATCATAAAGCCTGTTCCTGAACAGATATAAGGGAGAATATCTGTGATGGAGACAAAAATTCAAGATTTTCCCCATGTTTACATATCCTTCAAGATGAGGCCATTTTCAATACTGTTAGATCAAAAAAATAAATAAGGAAAATAATGCTTTGAACAAAAAGGATGGTTCTCATCTATTAAAAAAAGCATATTTTACAAGTAGCAAATGATTTCATGTATGGCTATTATGTAAAAAAAGGCCAATTTAATGACAAATTCAAGCATTCATCTGACTAATCCTAACATCTGTCTTTCAGTCCTCTCACACTGGAACAATTAAGTGGTACACAGTCTGAAATGTACATGTTACAAATTAACTTGTGTTAATTGTTGCAATGTAATATCATTAAAGATACATCACTAAAATGCTCATATTTAGTTGTGTATATATACATGCACAGTACATTAACAGTAAAAAATACCTTTTACAGAAGTTTTTCCCTCTCATTGGCAGCCAGTAATATACAACGAAACACAAATACTGAATAATTAACATTTGACAATAAAAATATTTCCTTTGAACAGGAATGAGTAGTCATAGAGTTTTGGCACTCTCCATTGTTCATACATGCTCAGCCCTCCCCCCACTTTTTGCACCTTGTGATTTCTTTGCAGTATCTTGCTACTGATGGCTATGTCCTTAGTCATCTAGAATGCCACTGTAGTTTGTTTGGTTTTTTTAAGTGGTACAACAGGGAAAAACGTCTGTGTTCCTTCACATTGTTTGAAAACTGGCACAAGTAAAACCAGTGTTAAAGTGTACTCATTGCAAAATAAATTACAATTAACTGAAATAACAGCTCTCAAGTTCTATGATGTGTCTGGAAGGCAGAGACTTCTTTGGTTTTATTCTTGGCAACGTTTGTCTTCCATCCTTTTGGCATTTTTCAAAGTGCTTTGCCAAATTGTCTTTGCAAGTTTCAACTTATTTTTGGTTTAATGACCCACTCTGCTTGAGGGTTTGCATGGTAAACATCTAACATATAAGCATTTGGGTCCAAACAGTGTTGTCCTGAAAGGTAAATAAGAGGAAAGTTTAAAATACTGATTTCTTTGATATTACCATTTTCACATGCTAAATTGACAATATGGGCTAATCCAGATCTAACAACTGGGAAGTTACAAGACAGTTATTATTAAACTTGAAAAACACATACCTATATTTCCTCCAATCTCATGTAAACTTTGGACCTGCATTTTCATGTTCTCTGATGGTTCATGGCTACGAATGGAGAGAATAAAAGATCACAGCATTATTTCAGTAAAAGTCCCTAAATTAAATTATTATGACATTAACAAATTAGCTTGTATACTGTATATATTCCTCTTCCTATTGTGTTAGGGTAATAAGGTACATATCATCTAATCCTAAAATAAAGACACGTAGTTTCACAGAGGTTGTACTTCATGTTGTACCATGAAGTCAAGGCTGCTGGTCAGTATGAGCCACTTGTAAACAAGACCAACGAAGAGCCAAACTAGACGTTACAACATCCACAGGTCCAACCCGTAGATGTTGATGACATTTTAGAGCTGAACTCATCTATTTAGGAATGCCACAAGGTCCCCCTCACAGTGAGACCAGGCATTCTGTCCTTCCCCACACTTTTTCAAGCGCCAAAGCAATAATGCCTAGTTTGGCCCTATGATTCAAGCCAGTTTGATCTCAGACAACTTAAATGCACTGAGTTTAATCTAGCCAGGCTGTGAATAAGAAAATACATGTGTGAATTAGAGGCGATTCCTGTGACTATTGATTGTGGCATATGATAAAACAGTTTGGAGATTGCTTCACCATAGTTTCAGCTTGCCATTCTATGCCTGATGTCAACAGGTTGGACCACTGAAGAACGAGCCTTAGATAAAAGGGCAACTGACAACGGATATTCAGGTAAAGATGTCAGACTTTAGCCTGCATATTCTCAAGACTGTAACATGCTAATCAGTCAATGTGCTGGCCCAGAATGAAATAATAAACTTAAATTAGCTTTGTTTTTTAAACAAATAAACAAACCTGAGATTCATGTATGAAAAAATAGTGTGCAAAAATATTTGTTCTGTCACTGAACTGTGAGCAACATACCCTATTTGTGCTTTTACTCACCTGTTTTCACAATAAAATCGTGCCAGAATATCTTTGACTTTTGTTTGATTATTCAGCTGTATTGCCATAGAAACTTTTGAATGCAATGGAGCATGAACTCTTATGACCCCCTCAGGTATGTCAGACTGCAAAAAAATGGAAAGTGACTATTTGCTCAAGTCAGCATAGGTATAAAATATGTCATAGTATTTGTTTTATATCACTTTGGGATGATCAAATTAAAGCACAGAACAAGCTGTTTGCTGAAAGATTGTGATCGTCTTTTCAAATTTACCCCCTAAAAGAAACCAACATTTGAGATGAATTCCATTCTGTCAACTTTATTTGTTGGTTAACTGGGTGTGAGGTCACAGAAAGTAAAGACAGGGAGACAAAAGTGGAGAGAGGGAACTGAGAAAAAGGAAGCATGATTTCTCTCTCGAAGCATTCTCTCGAAGGGCTGTCACTTCAAGGAGGGCAGGGAGCTGTTCCTGTTGGCAGCAGAGGAGAGGACTTGCAATAACGGGTTTAAATTAAGGGCAGGAAGGTACTGGCTGGATATTAGGAAAAACTTTTTTATAGTAAGAGTTCTACAACAATGGAATTAGCTACCCCTCACTGGCAGCCTTTAAGCAGCGGCTGGACAAACACTTGTCAGGGATGCTCTAGGCTGATCCTGCATGGAGCAGGGGGTTGGACTAGATGGCCTGTATGGTCCCTTCAGACTCTGTAATTCTATGTTTCTATGATTCATGAGAGGTGGATAGAATGGAAGTGAGGATACAGGAGGCTTAAGTGCAGGAGCACTGCATAGAAAAGCAGGTGAAGAGAAGATACAAGGAAGCAAGGATCTTAAGACTGACTCTGTACTGAATGCCAGAGAATAATTCTCTATAAAATAATCTCACTTCCAGTCCCAAACCACCTAATACCACCCAGAGACAATAGAACAATGGAAGACGTACAGTATATCTCCTCTTTTGTAGCTGCATAACTCAGAACATATAAAAGCAAACTTTTATGCTGAGTCCTCTAAAATTTAGCTTACTTATCCAAACCTCATTTCCTGCCAGTTTCTTATTTCATTTCCATGTCTGGCATTTTGCTCTGCAGATATTCGTTGTAAGCACACAAGCAACTTGTATTTCTGAAGTCTTTTTGGAACATTTGTATAATGGACCACTCAAGCAGACTATATGGATTGTTTTATTCCTTGATCTTTATTTTAGGGGTTGGGGGGAGGGAATTGGTAGGAATTGAAGTTAGGGTTTTGTTGGAAAAATGTTACATGCATACTGTGAGAAGGAGGGAGACTGGAGCTGGTTTTGGAAGACACAAAAGAGATTGTTGGTAGTAGGTTCTCCTATATGAGAGGTAGGGGGCTCGAGTGGATGAAAAGGAATTCTGTAGGGAACATTTTAAAGAGGGGTAAGGAGTAGAAATGAGAGAAACTGAAGCAGAACAGTGTTTTGTCCTGGTTTCTCTTCAGCCCATAATGCTTTCAGAATGCCAGGCTCTCTGCTCACCAATGTAGTTGCATCTGGTGAGAAAGCATTATAAGAATCCACCTAATGATTGCCACTCAGGCCTTCATAACTGGACCTCTATGTGTTCCATGTTGCTCTGGCCCAAGGACTGATGGCAGGCTTTATTTGTATCTTGAATGAGGGAAAAGATCAGAAGAGCATTATGCATAATTTTTGAATGTCCTTTCTCAACACAATTCAAGGGGTTGGTTTCAGTCTTACAAATCCTTACACATGCTCCCCTATGTCACATAACACTATTTTATATATTGTTATTGTTATGAGTTGCTTTAGACAAAGATTTTAAAATGGAAAATCGACGTCTAATAATCATCTTCTGTTCTAAATATACCTCTGTTCTTTCTGGCCGTTCCCTTTCCATAGTTTTTCTTCTCAGCAGCCTTCGCACACCCTTGTCAAACATCAGCTGTCTCTTGGTATTGTTCATTGCAGCCTCATTCATCTTCCTCACCTGAGAAATCAGAAAATTTGGAACCTAAATGGAAAGAAAAAAGAAGAGGATATATGAACAATAACTTCCTAAAAGCCTTTTCTCCCAGAATCCCTGACTCAGTCCTATTGTAGATATTCCAGATTTACAACTTTGGAAACAGAGATCTTCTTTCCACTCTCAGAAAAGAAGGAATGCAGAATTTTGGTGGTGTTTTCTACACTACCCCATCAATAGTAACATTCATCCCTGCAACAAAAGCAGTAATACAATTTTTAAACCCAATCACTTCTATTATTGTTTGAATTTGATCCAGTCCTTCCTCCAAGATCAGACAGCAGACAACACACTTGGTTCCCTCACCACATTTTAACCTAATAACAGCTGTCTTATCAGGGTTAGGCTAGGAGAGTGGGTGTTAAAAAGTGGGTTTAACATGGCAGAGGTGAAGGCAAAGTGATTTCAACAAGCAGCAGTTTATTGCATCTCAACAGGAATGCTTCACATGGGGTAACTGCCCTAATTATATACACCTAAGTCACTCCCAGACCCCATGCAATTGGTGAGTTCAAATGGCCTCCAGGCTTCAGATTGGCTGCCTGTCCTCAGGGGCCAATCTGCAGGCAGGTTCCAGGATCTTGCCTGCCTTTGTTCTGGAGCTTCAAGCTCCAACTAGGTGGCCTGCCCGGATAAGCCCAGACATGCCTACCCACGCTCCCTCTAGGAGGCCTGCCAGACAAATCCAGGCATGCCTCCTTATGCTGGCTACTAGCACCCACACCAGTTAAGCCTGAGTGGAAGATTGCACATGTCCAGACATAACAGTGGGGCTGACCCAAGACCATCCTACTTAGCTTCATTGCAGATCTGAACCCAGGGCACAGTTTCATTGAGAAAGGTGACCAAAGCCATTGTAGCATTTTTTCCCTATAGTGCAAGCTGCATATATATGCCCGTGAGACAAAATAGTGCACTTCATAGAAAGCATCAAATTCCCAACAGTAACGAGGTGAAGCCACAATCTTTGTAATCTGGAGTGAACTTGAATCCCTGTCACTGCACCTCATGTTAGGCAACATTCACCCTGTTCTTCTGGGTACCGGATGTTAAAGGAACAGGAGTCCTGAAATTAAAAAAAGACGATAATCCCCCTTAACTCAAACATTAACTGTAGCCTCCACATACCATCCACAGGATATCCTGGTATTTAATTAAAAGTCTCACAATACGTGCTGTGGTGGCTGCTGCCAGCATCTCTTCTTGATTTGCACGTTTGCCTTTGTAGACGAAGAGGTTTGGGGCAACAATCATGGAAACATTCCACAGAGTCATTTTGTTTTTCCCTTCATTACTAACCACCTTCTTCAGGAACTGCAGAAGGACCTAGCAGAAAGAATACTACTCAGACTCAGAGCATGCAAAATACTTCACACATGTCAAACAAACACTTGCCAGGTGAGTTACTAGAACTTTAATGTGTGTATATCAGTGCTACACATTTTTAAAATATTTTTTTATTAAATAAATATAAAACATGCTACACATATATTGCAAAGCAATTGTAAAATAAAGTTAGCGTGTGAAATGATCCACTAATCACACATAGGATTCCACTATTTTTACAGAAGCAGCTTTCCCTAAGGAAAAGAAAGCCTTTTTCAGCCTGAGGATAAGAAAATGAAAAACTGACCGCCTCACTGGAAAATATGCCTACCTTGGCCGCATCCCTGCTGGTGTCAGGCAACAACATGATCAGCAAATGCAAAGCTTGTAGCTGTAACTTGACTTTGGGGATTTCTAAGAATAAAGTGATTGGGAAAGAACTGAAACTGAGCCATCTGGGAAAAGGTCAAAATTTTAGTTTGATATAATTTTTTATTTTAAATTAGCGTTACACACCGTGGCGGGACATGACGTACTGAATTCTTTCTAGTATTGAAGCAATTTGTCACGTCAGAATATAACATAAGAAAAGCAGGATTCAGACCAAGAGGCCTCCTAGTTCAATATCTTGTTTCCAATAGTTATCAGTCAGATACTTCTGGGCACTCCAAAAACAAGGCATAAAGGCAGTAGCTTTCTTCTGTTGTTTGTGCCTCAGGCACTGATAGCCAGAGACAGATCTTCTCTGAATATTGGCAGTGGGCTCCGTTTAGCTATCATAGCTAGTACCAGTCAACAGAATTTGTCTAACCCTTAACAAAAATTTAAACTAATCCCTTATCAATCATCCATTGTGTGAAAAGATGGTGGTTTGTCTGCCCAAACTTACTAGCAATCAACTTCCACGTACCCTATGATGATTCAGTTCACTTACAGTACAATCCTGAGGAACAAGGACCTTTCCAGGAGACGAGGTCATTTTGCTGCAGCCATGATGATACAAGCAGGCATTCCCCGTGGGGGCAGGGCTGGCCTCAACTCCCGGAGCTGAGCTCCCCCAAGCTCCTGCTTGAAATGACCCCTGCTTGAAATGACCGAGCTCCTGCTTGAAATGCTGTTGCACCTCCCCCCATGACTCTCCCTCAAAGGCCAGAATTACCTTGGAAAGGGCCCTGCCCCTTCCCTTGCCTTTTACTGACAGAAACCAAGGTCTGAAGATGGTCAATGCTGTTGTGGTTGCCTAGCAACCCCCACAACAGCCACTGAGCATTCATTTCTTAAAGCTACCGGCATTGCTTCAATTTAGGGGAGCATTTTTAGCCCCAAAGTTTTCATTTGTTTGTTTCAACTTTTTCTATGAACCTGAGACTTTTTCAGGTTTATAGAAAAATCTGTCTTGCCAGTTCATGGTCTCAAGATTTAAATTTCCGCAGACAAGGCCATGTTGATATATTGTGAAGATATACTGGTAAGTCTGTTTAGGCTTGCACTATAAGCAGCCTTTGGGGAACTTTTTAAAAAATAAAGTCCTAATGTAGATATATGAGATTACCTTTTTTAACTATATAGTGATGTTGGATTATTAGAAAAGAAATAGTACATATATTTGTAATAAATATTGTTGAGTACAATAAGGATCACCCATAGAAATATTATCTCTCAGATACCAGAGGAAATCATTTTGTCTAGCTGTCTAGCTGTCACAGCTGTCACATACAAATCCCATCATAGTCAGTGGTGCTATCAAACAAAACAAAGGACTACTTTTTACCCTCTCTTTTCTTCACATACAAACTCACTAAAAATGCTAGGAAGATACTCTTACATAAAATAAAACAGAAAAGTTGTATATTCTGGCTTCCATAGGAGCAAGACCCTTAGAAGAAGGCTTTGTCTTCAGGGACACATTCCTTGCATAGTTTATCCTGTGGGTCACAAACAACCCATCTTTCAATGTGGGCTGACAATCAGTTTTCCTTTGATGTCTCCGGAGTATCACCCTGTAGTTCAAAGGAGACCTCCATAACAAAATATATCATAAAATGTTCAGAATGTTTTACACTGATTATATTTTACTGATTCAGAGAAGTTCACTGTTTTTAACTTTGTTCTGATGTTTAAACACAAACTGTATTTTATGTATGTGAGAGCTTTGGTCATGTAAGCCTAAATGAATATTATTATTTATTATTTATTTATTACAAAATATATCTCAACGGGACATGAAATAATTCAATAGATTTGTGTTTCACATTGTTCAGTAGTATACAGAGCCCAGTTATCATTACACTATGCAAGGGGGGATCTCCAAAGACTTGGAGGGGGCATCTCATTTCACTCTGTAACCCCTTCCCCACTATTTCCTCTTTCCATTCCTCCATACCCTCTCCTGTTTTCCTGCTTCCATCTCCTCTTCCATTCTGAGAACCAGTTTGGTGTAGTGGTTAGGAGCATGGACTCTAATCTGGGAGAACCAGGTTGATTCCCCACTCCCCCACATGCAGCTTCTGGTGTGACCTTGGGTCAGTTGTAAGTTCTTTCAGAGCTATTCTCTCAATGGCAGTTCTTGAGAAAGAGCTCTCTCAGCCCCACCTTCCTCACAGGGTGTCTGTTGTGAAAAGGGGAAGGGATTGTAAACTGCTCTGAGACTCCTTCAGGTAGTGAACAGCAGGGTATAAATCCAATCTCTTATCTTCTACCAACCAACCTACCTTTATATGCTTCCCTGTGTTCAGCTTTCCCTTCTCCTCCCCCCCCCCCGGGGCAGCCTCTCCCCATGAAAGGTTGTGCATGCAACTAGGCTTGGCCCAGTTGTGCAGTCGCAGGCACCAGGTTGAGTTAAGCCCAATTGCACAGTTGCAGGGATCCAACTGGGCCAAGCCTAGTTGCATGGTGGTAGGTGCCAAGCTGTGCCAAGCCGAATTGCACAATGGCCATTGGTGACACTGGGTCTTATGCAGTTCTGTGGTTACCTAATGAGATCCAAAATGGCCTCTGACAGCTCAGTAGGCACACTTTTCTTAAAGCTACAGATGTTATTTCTATTATTTTGGGGAGTTTCAATCTCCTGTGACCTAGTTTGGAATTGGATATATGTTTATTTTAATGCTTCAGTTCTGCTAAAACAATTCTTTGTATAAAGATGTATTGATATACCGTACCATGACTGCATTTAGGGTCTTACTGCAATTGCAGCATGTCTCCTAACACTCTTCCTCCTACTTCCCACCCTTCCAAGAATGGGCCATTAAAATAAGCAGATTCTATGAATTGAAAAAAATGGTCAGAGCCCACATCTTTACTATTGTTAAAGGCGATGCCTATGTTTTATTTGTGTGCCTTCCTTACTTTCAGTCTTTGTAGCTAACTATGCAGAAAGGACAGAAAAAAAATGTTCTGTGCTAGGCATATGATGTGAATTGCAGTTGCATTCATTCTCCCTGGAACATTCATTATATGAGTTGGTCTGCTAGGCTCATTTCTTGAATTCTGTTAAGACAATGAAATGGACCAATGACAGTACAGGCTATTTGCAAGTCAAGTAGGCCAGTTTCATCAGGGGAAAAAAGGCAATGGCTTAATGGGCCCATTACTTTGAAGGCTGGGGCATATACACTTTTACTAGGAGGTGATTCCTTCCTCCTGATAAGCTACAGGCTCATGAACAGTGACAACCTACTTGGAAGGTGAAAATGGAATTGGCAGTCTGCTGGAAAGTCCTAGCTTCAGCAAGTTCATACTTGCTGAAAAACCCTCTCATTCCCAGCTTTGCTCCTTGCCTCTTAACCAAGCCGATTAGGGGGCTGCAGTAGTCTTGGTCTTGACAGCTATCAGGAAGAGGCAGGTAGTGATAGGATACAATAGTCAGTAGAGTACTCACAGATGGATTAGGAATTTCTGGGTCAACAACAGCTTTCCTTGTCCTGTGAGGACCCTGCCCCATCCTCCAGCTGAGACCCCCTTGGTTAGCGCCCCCACCCCCTGTTTTGGACTTAGTTGTTTTACTAGGCACTCCCTTTTACAGCCTAAGTGCCAGGGGGATCTGAAACTTGGAGAGTCTCATAAAAGCACCTGGGGATGGAGAGGAATGGTCTGCTGGCATTACAAACTGATTAACTGCAATCTCCCCCAGCTGAGGGTTTTCAGTAACGAAAGACTTTACAGCTCTGGAATATCCTGGCATACCCCAGGCCAAGGAAGTTGCTGTTTCATTAACCCATGCATAGTTCCTCTCTTTCCTTTTTTTAATCAATCAAGAAGGGCAATCAAGTCATTAATTTATACTCCATCCTGTTTCAGGAGCTATCTTGACTCACCCAAATGTCTGTGTCAATGCAGATCTCGCTGTCTTCAATCTAATTAAAGCACATTACTTGTGTTGCTTCTCCCAGGCTCTTTGTGCCCATGCAGATTTGGCTCACAATAGCCTAATCAAGATATTTTCCCCACTTTTTTCTGCGAAAGTTTGACAGCAGTTACCTTCAAGCTTCATATCTTGTGCATATCTTGTGCTAAAATGGGTTCCCATGTCTATACAGGACTCTTTCCCATTAAAAGACCATCCCATGTCTGTGGAATGTGCCAGATCCTCCCACTACCAGAACTCCCCAGCGTTGCGGGCTCCCTTTTTAAAAACCTCACTCTGCTTCTTGGACCTCAGCTGTGATCACCACTGGACCGCTCCAGACCTCAAGCCCAGAATTTCAGGTCATATGTCCCTTCCCTAGAACTCCTCAGTTTCCTCTCTCCTTTCTCTTATAAGTGTGCCCTCTTGGTGGTCTGTGCGCGCACATGTGTGATACTTATGAAATTACTCCTCAGGTACTTATTGTAGGTTCTTTACGTTATTACTCTTTATTTTATTTTGTATACAATAAAGACATTTGTGTTTAAAATCACTCTCTCACTCTCTTTCTCTCTAATTTTATTTTGGGGTATCCTCACTGAGATCCACCTAGAATAGAGAGACAAAAGTCTCGTGTCATTTCTTTCTGGAACCCTTTTGAAGCTAATTTCCCCTTCTCTGGGTCCAGTTTGGGTAACAGTCTAGAGTGAAGAACTAAATCACCCTTTGCTTGGCAGTTTATCTAATCCTGTGTTTCAAACTCTATCCTGGCTCATTGAAGTCCCTGCCTTGGGCATTGCATCCTGTATGGATACAAGTATAAAAAGTAACTCAGGGGAAAACGCTGTAATAGTAAACATTTAACTGCTATACAAAAGCTATTTGCTTTCACAATCCACTAAAAAGTGTTGTTTCATCGAGAGAAGCAGCAACGTTTTTACTACACAATCAAAATCATAATACCACAAATTATCTATTGTTATTCAAATAATTCAGTAGCCTAAAGTTTTTAAAAACCTATACTATTTCAGGCTGCATTTCAGTAGATTCTCTATAGGTTGTGCTACAAATTGTGCATGCACAGCTAAGTGTGTCCTTTTGCATTCTCTCTCCAACAGCTCTGCTTCTGCACTGACCTGCCAAAGGGATAAAAAAGGGGACAAAACCTCCCCCCCCACCACCTCCAAAAACAGTCATTCAAGCCCTGCAGAAAGCTACTCCTGACAATTTGCAAAGCGATCTGTGATGTGACTCTGAGGGAATCCTTTTGGCATGGTGGGAAAATAAGTATGCATTTCCTACTGAGTTTATAATGTAATATGTGATGCAAGTGCTTTCCCTGTTTGAGACTGAAGGAGCATAAAAACTGAGCACATACATATATGTATTTCTCACCTTCATGTTAAAGTGTATGCATGGTGAAAGTTACACACTCTGTCACAATGAGCACAAAGGATACCTGGCTGGTAAATACAGGAACTGTCCCATAGATGTCTGACTTCGAGAAAACAGATCCCTTTGGTAGAGCCTAAGCAGAACAATGGATTGTGGGCCACTTTTACACCCTTGAAGCAGATAATTCCTCTCTAACATTTTTGAATTGTGGCAACTGGTTTAAGCAGCTGATATTAAGTAGGATGTTGATCTCTCTTAACTTACTTTCCACTAATGTTATGAAGGCAGGGAGGTATTCCACAGTGAAGAGGGGGCTTGGAAGTTCCCGTATAAACATCTTCAGGAGTCCTGCAGCATCATTGTTGCGTACCTGATCCCAGTCAAACATATCTTCTTCAAATTTTGCCTCAATTTCCTGGCGAAGACTCTGCAAGACAAAATAAAGATGACAATAATGAGAATTCTACTGTTATCTCTCATATCCTGGCTATGGAGGAAGTCATAACTTCCAGTAATTACTTGAATAACATTGTTCATGGCATGATAAATCAGAACCTTTGGTGGGGGAAAAACTTACCTTTAAAGAGAGCTTTTAAAATAAATCTCAACAGACTATCCTGTTGGTAATGCGAGCCAGTTGCTATTGTTGACTGATAAAAGATCTTGCAGTTCAGAGAAGGGCAACACAGAGGGGAGAAATTAAACAACTCAGGATCTCATCGTATATAGACCTTTAGAAGTCTTACAGGGTTCAAACCAGCTGATGTTTCAGTGCTAATATATCATCACGTTATGGATTGTTGTGCTAGTACAGGAGACTATTCACTCTATTTTACACCCTAACTTGCTGTTTTAGGACATCTTTCCATTGGGCTAGTAATCACATAGTGCTAACTGTGCAAATGACATTTTCAACGCAGTATAGCACATCCGCTAGCTAGAGTCTCTGGCAGCCGTTTCACAAATCACGGTTTTGTTTTCATTCAGCAAAAGTAACTGCACCAACAGAAAGGTCTAGAGATAAAGTTGCAGAATAGTACACATAAAGGACAGGCTTAGAGTCAGTGAAATTAATAATTCCCAGATTCAGACTACACATTTGCCTTGGTCTTTATGCTCAGAGGTAATCACAGTTCACACAGAAAAGCAAAGAATCCCAGAGGGTGATTGCTAAGGGTTAGCTTGATCAGGGAATTTTTGGCAAGCAAAGGGAAGCCTCCCAGTCCGGGGAGGTGGGGAGTGGTGCAGTCTCTGAGCTTAACTGAACACACGCCACAATGCTTCCCAGTATAGACAGCCTGCATCTCTACAAAGGCTTTTCATTATATTCTCTGTAATTTCTATCCCCATCCTTTATTTTCCTGACCTTTTTAGCTCATGGTGAAAAGACAAAAAGCACTCATCATCCCACATGAAGAGTAGGGTGGGGAAGAAGGGCACAAGGACTCCACAAATCCAGTGTTCTCATCCATGATGTCAAAAGCAGCTAGACTTAAACCTTGCCCTGCCCTTAAAATAATCTAAGACAAATTAAGCAACCAAAAAGTTCCAGTTGTGTATTTCTAGCAGATTAGCTTTCTAATTAGGGTTCTATATTAAATCTGAATGGGAAAGTAAAAATGAATGCATTAATTTCTTCCAGCTAATGACATTCTCCAGCTAATTTCTCTAAGCAGAACCAGGAAGCATTTATCAAAAAGAGAAGGAAAAGACTAGGTTGTATTTTTGAGGGAGAAAACAAAGAGAATATTGATTGCAGTACATTAAAACACTAACATTTATATCACGACTGTGGGCCACAAACATATCTGGAAAATTAATTTGTTCAAGGCCAGACCCCCACAACCTACTCCAAAACTACACAAACATAAATAATAAAATTAGCCAGGGGTCATTTCATAGAAAAAGAGGTGCAGGAGCTCATTACCATAACTCATTTGCATAACTCATTTGCATATGCCACACCCCCTAACATACCGGAAGTGTGTCAGAAGGCAACACCCACCCCTCAGGTTCCACTCCACAGGTGAGTGAAACTGACCTGCTCTTCCTCCATCCCCTTCCCCATCCAATACTTTGTGCAATAAAAATAAGTGTAAAGAATACACGCTCATTCTCTTCCTGCTCCCTTGAAACCACCAGGTTTCAAGTAGACTTGAGATACCCAGGACATGTGCACCACCCATCCCTTCCCCTTCCCCTCCCCACAACTAGACACCCTATGAGGTAGGTGGGGCTGAGAGAGGTCTTTCGAGAACTGCTCATGAGAGAACAGCTCTGAGAGAACTTGTGACTGGCCCAAGGTCACACCAGCAGCTGCACGTGGAGGAGTGGGGAATCAAACCCGGTTCTCCCAGATTAGAGTCCAACTCCTGACCACTACACCAAACTAATGGGGTGGAAGCTGCTGAAGGGTTGGTGAAATTTCTCCAGTACTTATGTGCCATGTGTCCAGATAAAAAATGGTATACTTAGAAAATTTACATGCCACCTTGAGCAAGTCTCTGGAAAAGCAGCACACAGTCATAAAAGGAACAATGATAAAATTATCAATATTAAAACAAAACATTAAAAACAATAAAGACCCTAGCAGGGCTTTCCTCGGGGCGCTGCGCCTCTGCACTGCTCGGGGAAGCCGAGGAGGGGGCGGGGCTTGGACATGTGCCCTCCCTCTGGGATCCTCACTCCCGGAGCTGCGCTCCTGTGCGCTCCCACTCCAACGGACCCCTGAAATTAGCTATATTTATCATTCAGTTTACTGACAAGTTTTTTTAAAAAAAATTCAAAGGGCAATTTAAAACTGTATCCACTAATCCCATTCACTAGCTTGAAACACAGAAGGTTTTAGGGAAAACAGAAAATTTATCTCAATTACCAGTGAATCTTCCTTCTCTGTGGTCCGGGGGGGGGGGGGAACTGAACCTCTGGGAGAAGCAACTTCCTACAGGCAGGCAAGGTTGCTGCAATAAGGAAAACCCCTCTCTCGAATATTAAAATTCATAATAGTGCTATCCTTTATCCACGGCATATGATGAAGTAACAACCAGATGAAAAACTAAGTCTATAGGGTTAGAGAACTAGCCTAATACAGTACGCTCTTCCCACCTGGGATGAGAACCATCCTAAACATCTTTTACCCTCAAGTGGGAATAGACTGCTCCACCCACAAATCACCAAGTAGGAAGACTCACTAGTAAGTGAGAGAAATCTTCCATTCTCCAGTGGCATAGGCGTCAACTTCAGGGGGTCTGGGGAGCTGGAGCCCCCTCCCCCGAATTTTTTCAGGAAGTGCTGAGCCTCCCCCAGAGACAATGGCCTGTGATGTCTCTGGCCCAGCCCCAGCCCCACCCCCAGAAATTGGAAAGTCTATGCCCTTGTCGAGTGGTCCTGGGGTGGCGCAGTCTGGATCTCTGGGCCATAGAAAAGCAGTTTGTTCCTGGGAGGGAGAGATGGTTCCTAGACCAAAAGGGCATGCTGCAGTACCCTCCTTCTGAAGGCAGCTTTCACTGAGGACAGCCTATCAATTCTGTAGTGCCTAGTGAACAAATGGATGGTGAACAAATGAACTCCATGTGGCAGCCTTGCAAATGACCTCTGGGGCAGGGGGAGGATTCATATGCTGCTGAGATTGCTGCCCCTCTGAGGGAGTGTGCCATGATACCTGCAAGGAGATCCGGGCCTGCAGACTTGTAAACTAGGATTATATAGCCTTTAGCCCACCTACCAATGGTGGAGGCGGAGACCATGTGTTCCATGGAAAACTTCCTGAAAGAAACAGAGTCAGTCTTCTAAAACGTCCTAGTTCTATCCAAATAGAAACTCAAGGCCCTCTTCACGTCCAAACAATGCCATTCCTTTCCCCAAGAGTATTTGGGATTTTGTCCAAAAGGATAGCAGCACTAGGTCCTCTGACCTCTGGAAGGTGGAGTTTACTTTTGGAACAAAGACCAGATCTGTTCAGAGTACTACTTTGTCATTATGAAAAATGCAGAGCTCCTTGTCCACT
The DNA here is from genome assembly GCA_029233225.1 of Lepidodactylus listeri. Classification (NCBI taxonomy): domain Eukaryota; kingdom Metazoa; phylum Chordata; class Lepidosauria; order Squamata; family Gekkonidae; genus Lepidodactylus; species Lepidodactylus listeri. The sequence continues at coordinate 73,526,980 of JARCFY010000006.1, read as the reverse complement.
GAAAGAGTTCAGAACTCCGATACTCTCCTAGAAGAAGAAATGCCTACTAAGAAGATAGTTTTGAATGTGAACTCCTTGAGAGGACACGTAGCCATGGGTTTTTGAAGGGTGCCCTGGCTACAGCCCTGAGAACCAGGGCTATTCTTGGGCAGGAATGCCAGGGAACGGAGTTCCGGCTGGCTCCTGAGTTGGCCATGCCAACAGTCTCCACCCCCCTCAGTTTCCTCAAGTGCCTCACAAGCTGTGGGGCACCTCGTGAAGCCAAGCTGATCCAGGGAAGGAAGGCAATTTAAACTGCCTCCCCCCCCTTGGGTTCCCCAGGCAGCCCGCAGCCTCAGGGCACCTGGGGAAGCCAATCCTGGGAGGGAGCTGTGCTGTCGGAGTGTGGCCTAATATGCTAATGGATTACTGCTGTTGGGTGTGGTCTATTATGCTAATGAGTTCCTGCTGGACTTTTTCTACAAAAAAAGCCCTGCTGAGAACTATATTCAGGTTTCAGGTGGGAAAGTGATGAACCTGGGGAGAACTGATCAGGGCAGGGCCCCTCAGAAATCTCTTGACATGGGGATGCTAGAATAGGGACTTCCCCTTCTTGGTTCACCTAACTAGCAAAATGGCTGCCACCTGCCCTTTAAGAGTACTAGTGCTAAGGCCTTTCTCCAGGCCTTCCTGCAAGAAGGCAAGGACATCACCCACCTTAGATCTAACCTATCTTCTTAAGTTGTGACCGCTCAGCCTCCAGGCTGTGAGGCTTTGTAGTTTGGGCTTTGGGTGTTGTAGCGGCCCCTGAAAAGGGAGACTCCCTCTGGTTGGGAGTTGCCATGGATCGATATTTGATAGTCTCAGGTCCTGGAACCATACCCTGCAGGGCCAAAAAGGGGCTATGAATCTCTGGGCCACCCCTGATATTATCTATGGGGGGGAGGCACAGAGTAGACGATTCGGCCACTTGCAGCTTAGGGCATCTATCCCTATGGCTCACTGGGATCTTCTCTTTGAGATAAATCTTGGCAGTTGACAGTTCTGTTCCACTGCGAAGAGATCTACTACCATCTCACTGAATGTGTCTCGTATCTATTTAAAAGTCAAGTTGTTCAGCATCCATTCTGTTTGATCCAGCATCCTCCTGCTGAGCCAATCCACCACTGTGTTTGTGAAACCTTCTATGTGTATAACCTTGATTGACCTCAGATGGATCTCTGCCCAATGAAGCATCAACTTTGCTTCTGCATGCAGGGACCTGGATCTGGTCTCAGAAGGCCAACAGACCTAGCCTGATTGCCCTGAGCACCAGCAGGTTGTTACTCTGGGATGCTTCCTCCCGGGACCAGGTGCTCTGTTTCATTCTCCCCTGAGAGTGAGCCCCCCAGAGATCTCTTTGTATCCCTTAATGGAGTCCCCACCATGAACTGGATGGGGCTCGTCCACCATTAGAATTGCTGGATCTTGGATGCCAGGGGCTGGAACAGATTGTACTGCCTGTTGGCTATCTGTTTCCTCTACTTGAAATTGTTGTGAGATTTCCCATATCAAGGCTATGACCCGCTCTTGCCTTTCCCATGATAGGAAAACTCTGTTCTCAGCTACATCTGTCATGACCCCTAGGTGCAGGACTCTCTAGGATGGAGACGGGCTGCTGTTTTCCTCATTGATGATGAACCCAAGGTCCTGGAGGCACAACATGCTGAATGCCCTTCACACCCTGAGAGAGGGATGAGGATCTGATCAATAAATCATCCAGGTATTGGGAATATGGATATGCCCTGGGTCCTCAGGTGTGCTATCAATATCACTAGCACCTTGGTGAACACCCTTTGTGCCATCTTTAGCCCAAAGGGGAGAACCCTGTACTGGAAGTGGAGCCCACTGTAAGTGAAGTGCAGGAACTTCCAATCTGCCTTTCTAATGGAGATGTGTAAGTAGGCCTTTGAAAGATCTATTGGCGTCTTTCTATATTGATGACATAATGGATTTTAGAATTTCCACCCTGAATTTCCTCTTTTTTATTTTCCTGTTCAGCCATTTGAGGTCCAGAATGGCTCTCACATCCTGTTTTTCCTTTGGGACAATAAAGAAAACTGAATACACCCCTAATGTCCTTTGGTCCTCTGGCACAGGCTCTATCGCCTCTATCTTCAAGAGGTGTCATACAGCATCTGTTGCTTGTTACTTGTAGAAATCTGTTGGGAGGAACACACCAAAGCTGTAGAGGGCAATCATGTTCTGCCCTGATGCTCTAGTGAAGGAGACCCTTTTGCTCCCTGACTTCTTGGTATGCCATCTCCCCTTGGAAAGTCTGGGCGCTTGAAAACCTGAAACATGCTTGGGTTCACAAAAGGACTGGAAATGTTTCTTTTGCTATCTCTAGGTTTGCTACCCATAGGTTTGCTCTCTCTCCTGTGGGAAGGCAGCGCTTTCTCATCCTTGTCCTCCTCTTATCCTTGTCCTGGTCCATCCCATCCCCAAAGAGCTGAATGCCTTTAAATGGCATGCGAGCCACCTTTGCCTGAGCAGAAGGATCCACTTCTCAACAGCAAAGCCAAATATTTCTCCTTGCGGAGATGCTCAATGCCATGGCCCTGGCAGATAGGTGGATGGCATCTAAAGAGGCATCTGCCAAAAAGGCTGCTGCTAGGGCAATCTTCTTCAGTTCATCCTTTAGTACTTTAGGGATGTCGCTATCAGCAGCTGAAGCCCATAAGTAAATAGCCCTGGTGAAAAGAGAGCATGCGGTGGAAGCCCTCAAGCTAGTTAAAGGGCCCTCCAAGTCCTTCTGCAGGGATTGCTCAATTCTCCTGTCACAGGAGTCCCTGGGCTGTCTGTCTGCATCCACTGGCAGGACTGAATTAGAGCACAGGCTAGCCACAGGGTCATCGACCAATAGAAACTTAAAGCACATGTAACTGATCGTAATAAACATGGAGTTAACAACCCTATAGGGAGGAGCTTCTTCCAGAGGTTCAGACCGCCCCACCCAGGACCACTGGAGAAAATACTTTTGCACATGAAGAGTTTCAGTGAGACTATACAAGCAGGGTTATGTGGGATGTATACAAAGATTTTGTTAAATGTGCATTACTGCTGAACATGAAAACAATTTATAGGGGAAAGTTTAAAATACTACATTGCCATGACTCTCTGGATATAGAGAAAATAAATCTAAATTATTCTAAACCATTCAGTGAAATAATTGAGGATTGTGTCCTGATCCAACTAGGCTTTGCCTCTGTGTATCTCTAGCTGAATGAGGAGCCACATATGCAAATGAATGTACAGGTCTCCTTCTCAGTTCAGTAGCTCGGGCTGCAGATGTGGGCCCTTTTAAGTATTGAGCAGGAGGCGTTGAATTCAAACAAACAGGCTTTTATTCAGTGACACTGTTCAGCTCAAAAGACAGCTCTATGAGAGCAGCATTTTCATTTATACTGTTCCAACACATAACTTTTAACAATGTAAGGCTGAGGACAGACTGGCAATCTGGAGTGGGATGAATCCGGAGGCAAAAGCTGCGGGGGAAAAACCCGGGGCTGGCTGTCCACATTGGCCAGGGTATTGTGCAAGGATGCCGTTACGGAGCATTCAGACTGCTGTGGAGTGGCCCCAGGTGGGCCGGCCTCTGCAGCTCATGATAGGGCTGTTTCGGCAATTTGTGCATGTGCGCATGAGCGCTCATGCGCAAACTGGCAAAACTGGGAAAATGCCGCATTCACAAACTGGCAAAACGCCGCCTCCGCTTGCCTCCCGCCTTCTTTCGGTTCACACTGCCTGGAAGCGGGAGGAAAACGCAATACGGCCTCCGGACACTGGTTTCTCCCGGTGTCCTTCTAAAGCGCAAGAAAACCGGCTTCAAAGCGGGTAAGTGTGGAAAGGAGCCAAGGGACAGCTGCGCATGTCTGAACAGGCTCCCTTCCCCCGCTTCCCATGCGGACCTATCCCGGAGCAGATTGCCAGTCTGTCTTCAGCCTAACTATATACAAGCAATACTATTGCACCCAAGCAGGGCTCAGTGATTGGATATTTAGATTGGCTTCAGGACCAATGGGAGTCTTTATTAATCAGCCAATAGGAATTGGAGCTTTAGGATACCAGAGCCCTTTCAAGCTATTACTGCTTCATATTCTAAACAAACACAACAGGCCCCCCTTTTAAAAAACAGTCATATTCCTACTGATTTTCTATTTAGGAATGCATGCAAATGTATGCGTGCATATGCAGATTCAGTATCATCCTATACCCCTTCACTGTCAAGCCCCTGATCAGCAGGATTTTATATATTTACCTGTCATTCATTTCTGTATGAACAGGCACGTTCTACAGTAATGAGCATGATTTTGAAATGGTGGCAAAATGTCCCTCCCTCTTGACACTAGACAGCCAGATCTCTTAAGAACCTAATATGCCATTGTGCACAGACATACATGGTATCCTGGTGGGGTTCTTTTTTTGGGGGGAGGCAGTGTTACCCATCCATCCTGTGCTAGTTTTTGTACAACAAATAGAAGTCTTTTCTGGAAAATGATGACCGGGATACCTGTGGCTCCTTTAACCATTTCCTCACATTCAGAAATGAATGGCACAGAACATCACAAGCAGGGACTGGGTAGCCTAAGCTGAATACAACAAAGAGTGTGTAAAATCTTGGTGTGTAAAACACAGTGCTGCATAGTGAGACTTCTTCTGAGGCTCTCTTCACACACAACATCAGAATTGTAAACTGGAAGTACACTAAGTTCTTATGAGGTTGTGACCCTATAAATATGCATGTTGTGGTCCTGGATAAGGGTAATAAAGGAGGCACTTTATACTATACTGATATATGCATAAGGACAAATATTTGAGTTAACTGTATCCATTTGACTCTGCAACTTATCTTTATCCCTTCTTTCCTTCACATCTGTATCACCTCTTAGTTATACCAATCAAGGAATATATATGATTGGAACTTAAGGAACAAGAGAAGTCTTATACTATTATCTATCCACTGTTACATTCAAACGGTTATCTTTAATTAAAACCATATGTGCCTGCATTAAAAAAAAAACTGGAATGCTTTCAAATGCTAATGTCAGCATAATATATTATGATTCAAAGTGGTTAAATCTGGATCTGTTTAGGAAAAAAATGTTTCCCTTTGCCCCTTACTGGCAACATTTAGTCAGACCTAAATGATCCAATGAATGAAAACTAAAACCATTACATCTTTCATGTGGATAGTTTTCTTTCCAGTACAGAAAAGTATAACACATACCATGAAATATTTCACAGAATACAGAGAGAGAAATGGTTAAAAAAAGAAATAGGGTAGCATATGTATGGAACTTAAAGTACTGCCGGCAGATTCTAAAACTCCCTAATATTGTGTTTTGTACAAAAATGCTCAAAATATAGCACTAAGATATATAATCTAATACCTGCATGTGCAGGACAAGACTTAACCAAATAGAGTTAAAATAGAGTGATAGTGTGGATGTATTGTTGGTGAAGATTGCAAATAAATCCTGTTCACAGGAAACTGTTAGGAAGATTGCCCACAGTTCCAGTGCAATCCTATTCAGAGTTACTACAGTCTTAGCCCACTGAAATCACACATAGGATTGTATTCTAAAGGCACTATGATCAATGCAATTACACATGAACTGACATACTATAACTCAGTGAATGGGACCCATATGAAACTCAGAAATTAGATGTATTTTTTTAAATCATACCAGTGATGCAGAATACTTGCTTGTTTTACTGCACAGCTATATAGAAAGGAAATCTGAATGCTACAAGTAAAACAGCAAAAAAAAAAAATCCTGGAAAAGGATAAATTTAAGTGTATGAATATTGGGATGTTGGCACAATTTTTATGCCCTGATGTGTGACCTGTTTTAAGATTAATGGCCAACACAACTATACTTTCTACCTTATTTGCAGTATAATATAGGCTATGAGCTCCCAACATAATGGACATTGTCACGGCCAAATAGTTCTTGTGCATGTTTTCCCAGTCATAGTATTTTGCACTAAATATTATTCCAAATAGACAAGGTCTTGAATTATCATAGAATCATGGATCTGAAAATTCATCTGCTTCCCATTCTGAAGACAAGACCTTCCACACAAAAAGTTAAACACTCTGTTCAAAAAAAGTGTTCCTGATAAATGGATGTTCCTAGCAGAAGTTACTCCATTAATACCTGGTTACATGCAGTAGAAACTTGTAACCTTTGTCCATTCTGAGCCCATGGTTATGAGACACATGAACTTGAAGTATGCTCACACTTTGGGCTTGTAGAAGGTCCCAGGGTGAAGGAAACATGCAATAGCCATCTTCTAACAGAGACTGCCATCTTGCATTTCAGTGGCTGAGTTCAGACTGGCAATTTGGCCCGATATAGGCACCTTTCTCTAGTGGATTAAGTGGGGCCGTTCACACAGCAACCACAGCTGTCTCCCGTTTCCCTGTCGCACTCACCTGGTCCTGTGCCGCTTTGATCCCACATTTAAAAAGTACCTGCAGGGCCGGTGCCAGGCTTTTTTGCACACTAGGCAAAGCTACCTTCTGGGGCCCCCTCCCACCGTGTGCTCACCAATTTTCAAACATAAACACATTTTAGGAAGAATGAAAAACACAAAGACGAGGATTCCTGCTTGTAGTCAGGGCTGCTTTCCCCATCGTCCTCACCCCACTTGCTGGCCTCTGTGCCCATCAGGGTTCTGTGCCCCTAGGCGGTCGCCTAACCTCATCTTATGGTAGCACCAGCCCTGAGTACCTGGTGAAAGCCAAGGCAAGCCGTGGAGGGCGCATTGATCCTCCTTCCCGGAAGTGTGGACATTTGGAAAGCCGCAATAAAGCAATGGTGATAATGTGAACCCGCTGATCCAGCAGGGATGCGCATAACCGCCCATGCGTGCTGTGTGCTTGAGTGCACAACTGCTCACAGGGATGCTTCCAGCTCGCAGAGTTAAAGCTCCCAGCCATGGGATCCTGCCCCAATTGCTGTTGCGCCTATGCACCTATGTGCCCATGCACCCATGCACCTACACGCAGGTCAGCAAAATGGACCAAAGCCATGCGCAACCACAGCAGCACCACCAGGGGCTGCCCCCCGGGGTGAACGCTCCATTCCGCCTCCTCCCCGGTATGGTCTCGCATCAGTCCACACACTGCGACCGGAAAGCCCAGTAACAACTTGGCCCGGGTCTTTTTGCCCCACTTCCCTTGCGCTTCATTCTGCCAGTCTGTCCTCAGCCAGTGATTTCCTGATCACACAAACCTTATCTCCTGGAGGCTGTGTATTTATTCCCTATTTTGGCCACTGAATGATTACACAGACCAGTTCAGTTCAGTTCTGACTTAGAAATGTCAATGTCTGAGCTTAAGAATAGAAAACATAGGTGGTTAACTACAATGTCTGCAGTTTCAAATATACATTTACAGTCTGTCTGCAACACCATTATCAGTCTGGGAGTAACATGAAGAAAAACTCTGTACCTTAACTCTTGAGGCAGATCCAGGCACTCGAAGAATCCCTTCTGTTTCCAGACCAGTTTCCTCAAGCTTGAGCAACAGCTAAACCACAACAATCAAAAGAATTTTTATGCCGTTTGTCAGCAAAAAGAAAACATAATGTCATTTGTTGAAAATCTGGTTGCTACACACTTACAGCAGCAGGCCTACCATTCAGCACAGAACTATTCTAACCCCTTTTGGCTAGACTGTGTCTCATGTTTTTATATCAGCAACTTGCGTATACGCCCTGACCTGGATAGCCTCATAAGATCTTGGAAGCTAAGCAGGCTGAGCCCTGGTTAGTACTTGGATTGGGAGATCACTAGGGTTGCCAGGTAGGGCTGCCAGCCTCCAGGTGGGGCCTGGGGATCTCCTGCTTTTACAACTGATCTCCAGCTGACAGAGATCAGTTCCCCTGGAGAAAATGGCTGCTTTGAAGGATGGATTCTATGGCATTGTACCCTGCTGAGGCCCCTCCCCATCCCAAACCCCACCCTCTCCTGGCTCCACCCCCACAGTCTCCAGGTATTTTCCAACCCAGACTAGGCAACCCTATTGCCAGGTCCCTAGCTTCTGCTGGTAGGGAGGAAGGAGCTTCCCTTCCTGGATCTTCTGGTGCACACACATAGCGTGTGCCACTACGACATCACCCGGAAGTGATATCATCATGCTAGGCACATTGTGAGGGGGGCGCTCTAGCATTCAGCCAAAAAGTCTATGGTACTATAGAAATTTTTGGCCAGGTGCTAGAGCATCCTCCTGGCAACATGTTTGGCGCAGTGACGTGACCTCCAGGTGATATAGCACCAGGCACACTGGATGTTGGGGGAGTTCTTTGGGGGCAGGGCTCCCCTGCTGGCAGTTGGCCAGCAGGTGGATCCAAGGGCTGGAAATTGGGGGAAACCTCATCTCCATCGGGGGATGGCAACCCTAGAGACCACTAAGGAAGTCTATGGTTGCTATGCAGAGCTAGGCAATGGCTAGGTCTTGGCTTGAAGATCCTACAGGGTCCTTATACGGAAAACAAACAAACCTTACATATTCCACTGTCCTTGTATAACTATTTACACAACAGGAGCCTAATTTGGAAGTAACATCATTCATCCCTTCTGACCCTGAGATTCTATAAAGCCCATCTGCCTGATCTAAGACAGGAAAGATACCTTGTGCCTGCAAAACCAGCATTTCCACTGAATTACACTGAAAAGCAACATTTCTAAGCAAGTGATTGGTTTGCTCATTTGCAGGTTCCTGCTCAGTGAAGTATCTAAAAAATTCTGAGTGATTTATGTGGACCTTGAAAGCAGAACTACTTTTCTTTATACGCATGTGATTTTAACTGAGCTTTCAGGTGCATTACTGCAGTTTCACACCAATGAATTTCAGTTAAAACAATCCTTCTTGATAATATAATGAGGAAAATACACCATTTTATAATTTCAGACTAGTCAGCCAGTCAATTTTAATTTGTATAACAATGCATGTCTACAGATTCCTCTAATGTAGTACACCAAGGAGTAATTCTTCTAATAAACCTGGTTAAAATGTGACCCTGGTGAGGCACACCCATGCCCTCAGCCACTATATGAGCACGGTTAACATGGTGGCAGAGACCCATAGCTTAGGCAAGCAATCAATGGTATCCTAATGTTGCACACATTAATAGCAGCCCTGTTTAAATGAGATGTTAAGCATCTGCAAAGTTCCATGAGAAAGTTCTTCTGCCTGATAGTGTCATGTTTATATGAGACCTGAATCATATGAGGAGCCTTCCTATGATTCCATCTACAACATGTTGATAGAATTAAGATACTCAAACAGCAGAGAAGCACGGAAGGGAGTAAATAATACAAAAGAAACAAACCATGCAGAAATAACGAAAAACATTCATAGGTCAACACTTATAACAATCTGAACCTATATAAATAGTGTAGTTTATCACTGTGAGATATATCACAGTATTTGGCTCGACACAGAGAATGTAAAAAATGCTATGTATACAACAATATTGAAGTTGGGTGGTTTTGGTGTTCCACTTTTGAGGAAGCAATATGATATGGCAATAGCAAGCTAGCAGGGCCGTCAAGTGGATACACAATCCGCGAGAAGATCTTTTTGAAAAATAATTATAAACTTTGATGTTTGGACTTTTCACTTGAGGAATCTGATTTGGTCTCTCTGAAAGTTATTTGTGTATTTTGATGTGTATTTTGACTGTGCATTTCTGAGTTTTTGACCATTACATTATATTTTTGATAAGCTACACTATTTATATGGGTTCAGATTGTTTTAAGGGATGACCTATGAATGTTTTTCGTTCTTTCTGCATGGTTTGTTTCTTTTGACAGAACTAAGATGGCTGCATGCAATTTGCATTGGGACAAAAAAGGTGCATGCCTGGTTGTTCTTTTATGCTGTCTCCTTCTGAGTATTGACACAGACAGTGAGGATCTGAACTTTCATAACTCATTTTGTTCTACTCACTTTTTGAAAGATGAGAGGGACTTTTATTCCAGGAAACTTTTTCTGATCACTTTCCAGCAGTATTGTTAGGGGAACTCCAAAAAGGCCATTTTCTTTGGAAAACAAAATAAAAGAGACTCTTAATGCATAATGCCTCACCGAATACCAAATACCACAGCATATCTATTGTGATATATCACCATGCACTTACCTCGCCCTTTGACCCTCGCTGTTCTATTCCTCTTCAGCTCAATGCCTAAAGCATCGTAGAAGGCTGTTAACTCAATCAGAGACAAATAGCGAATTTTCTTCATGTCATCAAGAGACAAATCTCCAACTTCCGTCAGTCCAAATCGGCTTTTCCTAATCATAAAGTTCTACAATATATTTAAAAGAATTACTTTTTTTTTTTTTGCAAAAATGACAACAATGGAGTAAAAAAGGCAGCAAATCCCGCCCATTATTATTTGTGTTGAAGTACTGTTGGGACTGACTTCCAAGTGAACACATGCAAGACTTGTCTGTACATCTCTCACATTAAATACATTAGCATGAAGCTTAATAAGAAAATGTTGCACAGTCTTAAAATGGAGATTTGTGAGCCTGTAATTGTTCCCACATAAACCCCCCAAAACAAAACCAGGTAATGTTCCATAATATTGCCAAATGTTTAGGCAAGAAACTTTGTAGAAAATTTCATGTAGCCTTTTTAAAAAAAAAAAAAAAACTTCAACCATTTCCATAGTATAAAGATCTGAAAGCTCAAGAGACATTACTAGAATCACACAGAAATAGACTATCTAGCTGAGACCTATATGAAAAGCAAATGCCCTACATATAACATGCGTTATGACTTTCTAAATACCTCTGAATCAAGTATATAATATGTATACCACTTGATGAATTCACAGAAAATCCTGGGGGACAGACAGCCTAATGGCTTATGTATAGCACTGAGATACAAACTGTGTTGAACAGATGCTATTTGACACAGTTCTTGCTTGCATTACTTAACTGCAATAAATTACTTCAATGTGAAAGGCCAAATAAAAACTCCAAAGAACTGAATTCATGCATCATGTACACATACAAGAAACTCTGTTTTGCAATCCTTAAGGGACAACAACGGGAATAAGACAATACAACGTGACAGGGTGATACATTCACACTGGTTTCAGTGTGAAAAAATACCTGTTTACTCAATAGGGTTGCCAAGTAACTTACTGTTAAAAGCGGGGGCGAGCTGGTCCCCGTCTATGACATCTGTGCACATGCAAAGTGCACTAGCACCACGATGACATTGCCTGGAAGTGACATCACCATGCTGGGCATATTGCCGGGTGACATTCTAGCAATCACCCTGAAAAATCTATGGCACCATAGAGTTTTCAGAGTGATTGCCAGAGCATTGCCCAGCAAAGTGCCCAGCATGATGATGTCACTTCTGGGCGACGTCATCACACCAGGCATGTTGGCCACAATCAGGCCACTACGGGTGTGGGTTTCCTCCCACCAACCAGATCCGGACCGGCAGATTGGGGACCCTTTACGCAGGGGGATCCCTGCTCCCCCTGAGAGGACTTGGCAGCCCTATTACTTAAGCTTATACATTACTGTGGGATTTTCTCAAAATTTCACTATTTGATATTTAGTCATACATTCTAGAAACAATATCCAGCCTTTGGGGATCTGTGAATGACACAAAATCTTTGGCGTACACTTGGATTTTTATCCAAATCCTGATAATGCTTAAATGGATTCATAAACATTCTTAGGGTTTACTAATAAAATCTGATGGGACAATATGAAAATGCTGAGTTGGATCCTAAACCTTATTCCAGCCATGTCAGTGACACTTCCGCCCACATGAGATTTCTGCCAATCCCCTTCTCTTACCACAAACCTCCTATGCTGGACTCTACTGTGAAAGTCCACTGAAACCCCAGGAGCAGCATCTGTGGTACCATAGCAGGCTAGAGTGATACTAATGGAAGGATTTAATAAATATGAAGGACTTCAACTCACTGGTAAAGCGGATTCCTCCTTTTTAAAACTCTGATTGCTGTGCCATTCTCTATGCTTTGGAATCACTGTGATGGATTCCGAGAAAGAGACCTCAAAGGATAGTTCTTCAGTCACTGATTGGTTGTCCTTCTCGAATTCACATTCTAGACAGCTAGTAGCTGAAATCAAGGGAGATTACACATGGATGCTGTATTCTCTGCAGATAAATATTCAAGGGAGACAGAGGTGCCTGCCCATCACTGAGAAATTGGCAGCGACCATTCCTCCCAGTCCACAGTTAAACCATCACTGCCTACACATTGTGGCCACTGTGGGATTCACATGGGATTTACATAGATTTTTTATTCCATCTCAGTTCTTCACTTAGCCATTAATGAACTGAGTAGCTTCCCTCTCTGTCTTTCTTTGAAATGCCTGGGGAACATGAATTATTGGAGAATGCAGCTTTCACTTTCAGCAGAGTCAGATACTGCAAAAGCCTAGACACCAAGTGGCTTACAGTAAAGAACTGCTAGGACATTTGAATGTATGTGCAGCGAAAAGAGCCACACTGTGCTCCCACATGGTGCTGCTCATGCTGGAGCTCTCAGCAGAGGACTGCAAGGGCAGACTGGATAGCAGATTTTTTTTAAAAAACCGTCTGGAGGAAAGCAATACAACTCTGTGTGCACTCTCTCCCCAGCCAACTCCAGAGGCATTGCCTGGAAACACACCTCCTATCGTAATGACTTTAGTGCATCCTACTGTGATTCCTCCTGTATTGCCTAAAGAGTAACTCAGAGCAAGTTCCAGTTTTTTGTGGGCCCTGGGCAACAAGGTACACCTCACCCCCCTTTCCCCTTGGTGTAGTACCTTTCTGCTCTAGCCATACCCCTTCTATTCCCTCCCCCAGCTTTACTTCCCCCCCTTAATAACCCCCTTTACCATTTTAGTTTACTTACTCTGATAAAGAGAAGTCATACACAGTTTTGCTTTCCTGGTTACCTTTTATTACTGTACATAAAACCAGAGAGAAGGAAAATATGCCTTCCATTATTTCATTTGGAGCCCTATTCAATAAAATTGGCATCTGGCCTCTGCCTGGCCACAACTGTCTGCAGCATGCACCAACACAAGTTTCCAGTTATGGGGAGAGCAAAATACAAAGCACAACCTGAGGTTTTATTGAAACACAATGGCTTGCACTCTTTTGGCACCATTATTTTGCCATGCAAGACACATTTTATAGGGAAATTCCAGGCAGAGGTAAAACTGGGGCAGATTCTTTACCACATTATTATTTGTTTCTGTTCCTTCTCCTGACATCAATAGAACTTAAAAGACTCAACTCTGAATGGATTGTGCCCTTACTATTTTTCAAGTAGTAGTAGACAAAACCAAGGCAATACTGGCTATTTAACGCACAATTATTTTTACTCATTTAGACCACATAGGAGAGAAAAATAAAAGGCATTGTCAACATGCCAAAGAGCTCATTCAACTTTGATCCATAGAATCAAGCTACATATTTGCATGTACTCACAGCTAACCAACCTGGTTTGTGCACAGGAAGCTGGATACCATTAGTTGTCACTGGCGATACTGGGATGGCCTCAAAACTGGGCTGGAGAACAAGACAGGCATTGTTACCTTTTGTCTCTGATGCAGTGTTGCAATATTATGTTTCTATGGGAGCTTTTTGTTCCAGTGATCTATCGCAATGTATTCTTATGTCACTTTCTTTTTTCTTACTTTGGATCATATCTGAATTAGCCATAAAGACAGATTTAAAGCAAAAAAGGTATGTGTTGAATCTATCCAGCTTTTTCACTCAGTCTCACCCAGTTCCCCGCTTTACTCAAGCCCTATCCCTCGTGACTTTTTTATATAATCCCATGCATATCCCCTCCTTCCTTTTTTACAAGGAGAATGTTTGATTGAATCTAAGTCAACACGATAGGATCCATGGGTCATTTTGAGCAGGAACGTGCAGGAACACCGTCCCGGGAGTAACAAGCCCAGAAGCAGGCACATATGGTGATGCGCTGTGGAAAGAAGCAAAAGCATACTAACTTGATCTGTATTTTCATGCTTTTTGTAGGGTAACTTCCCTGCAAGAGCAAAGGAAACCTAAAGTGTCTTTAGTCAAAGTGTAAAGCTGGCTCACCAGCTCTGAGTTGGGAAATACCTGGAAATTTTTGGGGTGGAGCCTGAGCGGTGAGTGTTGCCTTCTGACACACTTCTGGTGATGTCAGGGGATGTAGCACATGCAAATAAGTTATGCTAATGAGTTATGCTAATGAGTTCTTGCACCTCTTTTTCTATGTAATGACCCACAACAAAAAAAGTCCATACACATAAATGCTTCTGTGGCATTTTCAGCAATAACGTAACTACAATTAATGCACCTTCTACTGAATTTAGTATTTTTAGGTATTACCAAATTATTGTTCCTAGGCTCCTTAACAGCGACCAGCTGCCTTTGATAATTATGAAACAGCTTCAGGTGACCAGGAGTGAAATATTATTAATAAAGTTGGTTCCTTTCATTTTTGGAACTACACGTGACTAACATGCCTCTCCTGCTGGTTAGGAGACACTCTGGAGGGTGTTCTACGCAACACAAGGAGCTGCATTACTTATTACTAGGGAGTTGCCAAGTTGGGAACAACCCCTTATGCTAACAAAGAAAAGTTCTGCTTATACAGGGCTCTCTGAATCTAGCCTAATATAAACAATTAACTAAACAATAAATAATATAAATTATTCAAACTGTAAAATATTACAAGAGCAAAAACTATTTAGATTCAGACAATTTGCTTAATACAGGAAAGCCTGAACTTGTCCAGCCAGCACCCATTCAATCACCTTGCACAGGAATGGAACATTTGAGACTGGTTATTTAAATCTCCTGTATCCAAGGTAAGCTCCATTAGACATGGGCATACCACAGCCTGTCCAAAAGCTGGAGTGACCACCAATGCTACTTCTAAGCTGTGGAGTCTTGTGAGCAAAAAATCTACTTTGTGAGCTACTTGCATTAAAGTTGTGAGCAAGCGATTTGGCTACTGCAGAAATTAGTTTGCTCTGGAGCCATCCTTCCTGAGCTAAGACAAAAATCTGTGAGCCAAAGGCTAAAAAAACTGTGAGCTAGCTCACACTAACTCAGCTTACAGGGAACACTGGTGACCACCCCCTCTCTCAAGGAGGAATTAACTACCCCTCAGATCCAGCCAGCCATGCATCCCAGCAGATTTAACTAGCCAGGAAGGGCAAGAGTCATACAACCAGGTGGTAGATCAAACTTCTAAGGATGCAGTCCACATCCTCCCACTGATTAAACTGAAAATAAACTGGAGAAGTTGGCACCTGGCACCGTTGAACCCTGTCACCACTAATGTAGAGTCCAAGTCAAAATGGATGCAGGACATTTTATCTGCAAAGTGCTGAACAAAATGGTTGCAGTTCTGCACAGGATAGCCCCAGCTGAACTGGAGAAAAGAGTTCTCCCCATGGGCTGAACTGCTTTGGGGGCTCTTTTGGGCAGTCCAGGTTAAACCAAACTGCCCAAGAGAGCCCCAGCTGAGCTGGCGGGGTGAGTGGTTCCCCCCACTTCGGCTCAGCTGTTTTGTGGGCTGTCTTCTGCAGTCCCTTTAAAGGAGTAAGACAAAAACAGCCCTTCAGCTGTTTTTCGGGTTTTGCTGGTAATCCCCAAATATAGCCGGGGGGTGGGGTTTTTTTGGGAATTCTTTTCTGGTTCTCCCGAAAAATCCTGGAAACATTTGGGATGCCAAAATATACCTGAAAAATACTAATAAGGTGGTGGTGGGTGGGGGGGTTTGGTATATTTTCAGATTGGGTAGATCCAAATGCACTCCCCTAATCCCAATGACTTTGCAATATACATTTTATCACACTGTCAGCAACTGCAACAGATGTTGAAAAAAAATTCAGCAAATTTGTACTTATCAAAAATTGCAAGTGCTTATAAAGGGCATAAATGGTTAAGCCACTTTACTATTTTGTCCATAGAGGGTGAGTTTGCCAGATAAATCAACTATCCCATGCTGTCTCTCTAAATAGCCAACTCATCTCTACAATGGTCAAAGGTCAGACTTCAATGAGTTTGCATACCAGCTGCATGATGGATCACAATCACCCAAAGGCCACTCAAAAAAGAGCAGCCTTGCATGCTATGTGGAACCTAAAGAGGTCCCGCAAGGCAAGCACCTCTTCGTGCAGCTGGTTCCACAGGATGAGGGCCACTGCTGAGAAGGCCCTTACTCTTGTTGACACAAGGCAGCCAGTTTGTGGACCAGGAACCTTCAATAAATGCCAAGATGAAGATTGGAGAAGACAGGGAAGATCATTCCGGGAGAGGTGGTCCCAAAGGTATGAGGGTCCCAGGCTGTTTAGGGCTTTAAAGGTAAGTACCAACACTTTGAATTGGCACCAGAAACTCATTGGGAGCTAGGGCTGCCAAGTCAGCCCGGGGGGCGGGGGATCCCCCGCTATAGGGGTTCCTGATTCGCCAGCTGGCATTCGGCCGGTGGGGGAAACCCCACCCCCGAAGTTGTCCATGCTGGACGACTTCCCCAGCGTAGTAACATCACCCGGAAGTGACGTCACCACGTTGGGGGCGTTGCCAGGGTGACGCTCTGGCAATCGCCCCAAAGCGCGCGCGCCAGGGAGGCTCCCGGATGGCGAAGGACTCCCCCCCGCCAGTGCGTGAGTACGACTTGGCAGCCCTATTGGGAGCCAGTGTGGCTGCTGTAGGACAGGGGTTATATGTGCTGACCAGGACACTCCTGTCAGCATCCTGGCAGCTGTGTTCTGGACCCCTTGCAGTTTCCGAAGTATCTTCAAAGATAGCCCTGCATAGAGTGCTTTACAGTAGTCCGGTCTTGAGGGGACTGTTGTACAAACCACTGTGGCATGGTCCTTTCAAGAAAGATAGGGAGCCAGTTGGCAGGCCTGGCATAGGTAGTAAGATGCAGTCTTTGTCACTGAAGACACATGTTTATCCATGGAGAATCAAGCCATACCCCAAAAATCCTGACAGAGTTGACTGTAGGAAGTCAGTCCCCATCAAGCATTGGTAGAAGTAGCCACCCCAGTAAACTGGGCTTCCCCAGCCACATAATCTCTGTCCTAGATGGATTTTATTTATTTATTTGTTTGTTTATTTGTTCAACTTTTATCCCGCCCTTCCAGCAAGACTGGCTCAGCTTCAACCAACTCTCACCTAGCCATTCCACCACTGCATCCAGGCAAAAGGCCAAGACCAGAATTCCAGCTACTGGTCGCTCCTTAAATAAGAGGTTGAGCTGCCTATTGAAGGCACCCTGCTGCAAACTTCCTGACAATCTCTGCCAGAGGGCACAACATTCTTCCTTTTTTAGAAGTAACCTTCACAAGATTTCTGTTTTAGAACCCAGTGGAATGCCAAGCTGTCACTTAAACTGAAATGTCTGAATATCAATTTGGTAGGTAACTATAACAATAACCCCACAAATCTCCAAAGCCCTGAACATTCTACTTACAGAATTGTCACTGACCCCAAAGATGTCCCGTACATCTCGAACTTGGTGTTTATTCTTCTTTCTCATAGTTTGAGTGTAGGTGTTGTATCTTTTTTGTACCGCAGCTGCTTGTGTTCGGGTCAGAGTGGAAAGCAATGCTTCTCCATCCTCCTCTTCAGACCCTGATATTAACGTAGACAGACCTACATCATGCAACCATTCAGCTTCCAGTTCCCCTTCTGTGAAAGGGAAAGAGCGTATTAAGAATCAATCAGCTCATTAATGGAGGGAAATAGGTGGGACGGCCCTGAACAGTAGGCAATCACACATTTAGACATCAAATAAACCAAAACCTGAAAACAGAATGCCTCATTCATTATAGGGTATAAAGCACAAGGAAACTCATCGAAAGTGCATATTGGATCTTTCTCTTCTTTCTCTCTCCCAGCACTCTCTTTGGACCCCTAAAAGTTGGTGCTGGGTCTTGTGGGCAAAATTATATGGGGCATGGCTGGGCGGCAGCTGGGAGCATCAAATTTCCTCCATCTTCCTCTTATGTCAGCAGAGCTTCATCTTGTGCAAAAGGTTCTGATGGCAGAAGAGAGGTTTAGGGATGATTGCACATGATTCCAATTCATCACATTCCCAGATTAGAAACTGATCCCCCTTAATGAGCCATGGGTAGGGTTGCCAGCCCCCAGGTGGGGCCTGGGGATCTCCCGCTTTTACAACTGATCCCCAGCTGACAGAGATCAGCTCCCCTGGAGAAAATGGCTGCTTTGAAGGGTACAGTCTATGGCATTGTACTATGCAGAGGCCCCTCCCCTCCCCAAACCCTGTCCTCTCCTGGCTCCACCCCCAAAGTCTCCAGGTATTTTCCAACCCCAACTTGGCAACCCTAGCCATGGGAGCTTTCTGGGAGTAAGTAAGGCATAGGAAACAGGGATGATGCAGAATTCCAACCAGACCAAACTGACCGGGGTGGTGGTGGGGTGTTGTGTTGTAGAGTTGAAGTGTCTAATTCTACAGTGTACTACAGATCTGGATCAAGATGGGCAGCCATGCTAGATTCTGTCTGTAGCAGCCAAAAAGAGCAAGAGTCCAGTAGCACTTTAAAGATTAACAAAATTGTGGCAGGGTATGAACTTTTGTGAGTCACTGCTCACTTCTTTGGATACAGCTAGAATGGGAGTCCATCTGTCCTGTTTATTTAGTTTTCCAATAAACAGGACAGGTGGACTCCCATTCTATCTGTATCTGAAAAAGTGAACAATGACTCACAAAAGTTCATACCCTGCCACATATTTTGTTAGTCTTTAAGGGGCTACTGGACTCTTGCTCTTTTCTACTGCTACATATCTGGGATTTTTCGGAAGGAAGGAAGAAAGGAAGGAAGGAAGGAAGGAAGGAAGGAAGGAAGGAAGGAAGGAAGGAAGGCAGGAAGGAAGGAAGGCATCCTGTGGAGCCCTAGTTGATCTGAAACGGGTAGGCAACACTTTGCTTAATGCAGTCAGGCAGTCAGGGCTGGATGAACCACTGAAGCATCGTGGCGTCTGCTTGGTGGCGGCAGTGGAGCCTATCTCAGTTTGGAGAGGAAGCTGCTGCCAGCATTAATAAAAGAAATACATAAAAGCAGCTTCAAAGTCCTGTAGCTGGGTAATAACCTCTGAATTTCAAGAGACATGGTCAAAAGCCTTTCAATTTCCACTGAAGACTTGGGATATACACACAGTGGTAAAACAGAGCAAGACAAAAAATGACAGGCAGTAAAAATGAAAATTAGAAAATAGCACTCCAGCCAAGTTCTGGGCCAGCCTGGAAGACTTTTTGCTAAGTCTGCAGACAAAAAAAGCAGAAAATTAAATTGTCATTTGCTTTCAACCACTGGCACAATGCCTCATGATCTTTATCAACGCCATCTGTACACAGCAGTATGACCAATTCATTAATTTGGTCCCTGAGGCCAATGGAACGATGTGTTTTCTGAAACTTTTTTTGTAAGACCACAACTGGGACTAATAATTCATCCTTCTTCCTTCAAGAACACATCTAAACTTTCTCAAAGGCACTTCAAAGGAATAAATATAGGATCTCTTTGTAGAATACATTTAAAGAGTCAAGAGTAGGAATCAGCCACATTAAGGACAGTATGCTGGAACTCTAAGCACCCTTACTAGCAACCGAACCCAGTGGGATATGTATCTTAGCAAACAAGTTTATGGTCCTCAAGGGATTTATTCCATTTGAAATATGTAGGACCTATAAGTAGGAAATTTTTGCTGTAACTCTTTAAAAACAGTTTCTGAAATTTGTTGGAACAAATATTTTCCAAAGTATCTTCATTTAGCCACTGTATCTTTCCTCTCACTCTTTTTAAACCTCAGAATTATCTTTTTCTACTAGGGATGCCAGCCTCCTGGTGGGACCTGGGGATCCCCTGGAATTACAGCTCATCTCCAGACTACAAAGATCAGTTCCGCTGGAGAAAATGGTTTTTTTGGAGGGTGGACTCTATAGCACTATGTACCCCACTGAGGTCCCTGTCCTCCCCAGGCTCCATCCCCAAATCTCCAGGACTTTCCCAGCCTGGATCTGGCAACCCTACCGCTCCATCCCCCACCAGTGGACAGGGAGAATCTGGCAATCCTATTTTCTGCCCCTTCCTCTTTGCTACAAAGATGGGTGGATTAATGGTGGTTTATCTCTAAAACACTGGTGTTTTAGTAAATTAGATTAAGCAAACTTGATTTTCAGCAACTAGATACGTGGTTATATTGACATGGTTAAATTTACTGTATTTTGGTAGTCCTGTGCCTACTAGAATGGCAATGAAACCAAATAATCCACAGACATGATATGGGTTTGTGTGTACTCCGGGGGCTCTCTAAGCACACAGGGAAGTTCCCAGTTTATAAATTTTAAAGGGATTTATTTAAAAAAAATTATTCTAGCATACCTCCTCTATCACAAATGATGAAGACAAAGCATGCTCATTGCCCTTCAGTAGACTCATAATTCTGAAGGCAGCTGAATAGATGTTGAAGAAAAACAAGGACAACAGAGAGGAACTGAACAAACTCCTGTTTATGCCCTCTTTAAGCAGGGGACTTAAAACAATGTGTCATGCACTGTGAGGCACACTTCTTCCTGGTCCGAATTTATTCCCCTTTCCAGGGCAATGTCTGCTTTTAAGCTAGAAGGATCAGTTGGGACATTAATTAGCATCAGAGGAAAAGCATCAGTCATTCTTCCTACCCTCTGACCCTGTTTCAGATTGCAGTGAGTAAATTTCAACAGCACTGACTATCAATGGACAACCAAATAGTGTTTTATTTCCCAGACAGCAAAACCGTATCAAAATGCTCTGCACACACATGTTCTCACAGTTCTTCCTCCATCCCTCAGGCCTGAGCTGTGATGGAAAAAGTAAAAAAATAAAACATGGTCTGTGGTTTGACTTCTCTCTGTTCTAGCCATGCCCGTTTTGCTAGTCTGACTCTTCAGCGTGACTATGTTTTCCACAGGCGCAATCACATGAAGTATTTATATTTATTTCAAATGTCTGCATTTACTAATTAGTATAAATGAGTAAATATACTAATGTGCATAAATTAATAACTTATAGAATTTAGATTATATAGAGCAATTTATATTAATATACTGAGCACATTTAAAAAATTTACCTGCAGCTTACCATTTTGATGGTTTTCTCACTATTTTTTTATAGTTTAGAAATTTTGGACTATGAATTTCTCGAGGAATTTGGGAAGCAGGGACTGACAGAAAGTATTTATTTTAAATGTATTCATGAGCCTTGCTTCTTCGGCGAGGAAGTGTTTAAAATAGTGCATACTGAACACCCCATCAGGGTAAAATTACTAAATGCAGCCTTGCAGATACACTAGAAAGCCAGCACTGTGTCATGGTTCGAGTGTCAGACTGGAAGACCCCAGTTCCAATCTCCATTCTGCTATGGAAGCTTGCTGGGCGATCTTGGGCCAGTCATACACTCTCAACCTAACCCAGCTGGAGAGAAAGGTAGTGTATAAATGAAGGAAATGAATAAATAACTGGACTAAATATCAAGGATCAGGGTTATGTTCTCATGGAAAGATGTTAAAGAACAAAAAAAAATTAAATGTTTAAAGCATGTGTGAGGATGTATTGGAAATGAGTATGCTCACCATCAGGAGGCTTGACTTCTAACAGAGTTTGGTCATCTTGTCTGTCTTCAGTGCTTTCTTTGATATTTTCCACCTCACACCAGAAATCTTCCATGGAAGTGCTATCAACAGAGGCTTGGGAATTGGAACGGTTGTATGTAGGAGGATGTAAAGATTCATTGGAGAGCATTCTGTTAACTCTTTGGCATCGAGGAAGGGATTTTCTAAAACAAGTTGAGAGTTAAACAAAGATTAAAGGAATTTTATATAAACTTTTTGAATATTTTTGTGCCAGGCTAGCCCAAACTGGTATGATCCAATGCTAACCTTGTGTATGCAACAACCACATGACCAGGTGAGCCCAGGCATGTTCTTCATATACAGCCAAGTGCTGTAATGAGATTTTATTTTATCTTTCAACTTTTATATCCCATCTTTCTGTCCTCACAAGGGTCACCAAAAAATTAAGACATACATATGAAAATCCCACTTTAAAACCATTAAACTTAACCAAAACCAACAACATTTAAACCAGAACAACCCCCCCCCCCAGACATAAAAACAACAATTAAAACATTTAATACAATTTAACAATTAGACAGGAAAGAGGATCACTGATAGATGAAACAAACAACAGGTGAATGTCCCCGGGGAGAGAGTTCCAGAGTTTGCATACCATGACCAAGAAGGCCCTCTCCTGGGTTGCCACCCACCTAATCTCAGAAGGTGGGGACACATGAAGCAAGACCTCCAAATATGATTCAGGTGGTCAGCTAGGTTCATAAGAGAGTAGGCAGTCCTTCAGGTATGTTGGTCCCAAAACATATAGGGCTTTAAAGGTCAACACCAGCATTTTAAATTGAGCCCAGAAACAGACTCAGAGCCAGTGTTTCCTCTAAGCTGAGTTAGTGTGAGCTAGCTCACAGTTTTTTAGCCTCTGGCTCACAGATTTTTGTCTTGGCTCAGGAAGGATGGCTCCAGAGAAAACTGATTTATGCAGTTGCCAAATTGCTCACGTACAACTTTAATGCCAGTAGCTCACAAAGTAGTTTTGCTCACAAGACTCCACAGCATAGAGGCAGTACTCCTTGGAGGCAGTGTAGATGGGCCAAGATTGGAGCAATATGGCCTTATGACCTATTACAGCCAACACCCAGGTAAAATTGACAATACCATTTCAAAATGCAGGTAGGGGGTTACATTTCTCAGATTCCCCAACATTAACTCCTTGTAAGTAGAAAACTTGAATGCCGTGCACAGGGCTAAACTAGAACTTTTCTCAGTGTTGTGCTAATTTTCCAAGGAGTTTTAACATAAACCCACCCCAACTCAGAAATCTACCACTTCATTCAACTGTGCGTGTAGACCAGGCTTCAGATGGCACGTGTCACAATCCAGACGATATCACATTGTCACCATCTGTAAGAAAACTCCAAGTGCTATGTTGCTGCTTGTACGCTTACACATAGTACCAAATCACCTGTTTACATCTCTGTCCTCAGCCTAGACTCTACATTTTTGCATACAATGAAATATATATTAACTGAATCAATCTGGCTATAATAAAAGAACTAATATACTCAAGTATGCAGCATGTGTCTGTGACAAAGGAAAAAACCACAATAACTGAACAGTGAAAAAAGCACTCAACAATAAATTTCCCATGCTTTCCCCCAGTAATACTACATAATGCAAAGACTTTAACAGTTACAAGATAGAATAGATAATGGAAAAGTCAATGCTATGCTACATTAGAATTGTCTTATCATTGGTGTCTTTTAAACAAAAGTGGCCTCTGCCTCCTCAGAATATAGTATTACAACATATAAAAGGCTCAACCAAGGGTAAATAGAAGACATGGTTCTACAATAACCAGTGGTTTTAACAGAACAACAAATCTGGCTGCTCAAGTAAGGAGTATTTTTAAACATCAATGTAAAAGAATTGTTCCACGTAATTTTAATTTGGCAAAGAACAATACAGAAACTCTATTTGCCAAATGCATCAATTTGCCATCTGTCAATTGATAAGAAAGGAGTTCCTCACATTCTCTAGGCCCCAGGCTGAATCCCAGCATCTCCTAGTTCCAACAGGAACATCTATCCCACTCTGTCAACTGAGAAGGAAGTGGAATTCACCCAGCACAAGTAAGTAAGCAAGAGGAGAGAGTTTCTGTGCTGCAAAGTGTAAGTGCTGCAAATATCTCCCATGTATGTGTGTGCCCCCCGGATAATATGTAATGTTTCGATCAAAAAACCCATCATCCCTCAGTCCATTAATCGACCTTGCTTCCAGAACTTTGAGTCTCAGTGAGAAAGGGGAATGATAAATGAAGTAAACAAACTGAATAAAAAAGTCTTAGGTGTGAGATGAAGGTCTTAGCTGTGCCTTCCCTTTCTGTTTACTGCCAATAGTATGTTTCCCTTTCTTGAGGCTGGAACACTTAACTCCTGTTTCTTATTTCTTGTCCTGGTGTCAATGTTTCCCTTTCCTTGTAAAAAGCTCTCTCTCCTCCTAGGGTAATTCCCCTCCCTTCAGACACACATCCTAATCCCTTGTATGAATGAAGACATGCCCCAGGATTTCCTCTCTCAAGTGACTATGAAGGTGGTGGGGGATATTTTTGGACCGTTCATCATTCTCTGCATTTCTTCCTATAATAGGGTTGTTGTTTGTAGGTCCCTCCCCCCTCCACACACAACAGTGTTCCTATGAGTATGGTAGTTACAGGGCTTCGACAGATGAAGGTACTGCATTGTCTTTTTTCTTCCTTTGTTCTGATTGGTGGGTAAGTGGGTAAGTTAAGAAATGGTATTGTCACAGAGGTGACCATCTGAGAATCAGTCCACTTCTAAGGTCCTAGCAACATGCTAACGTGTCATTTTTTTGTTGCTGTCTTTTGGGAGGACTTGCTGTGTAGATACTGTTCAGTGGTATCCATTACTCTGATATGTGGCTTGTTCCTCCTGGCATTTAGTTTGCCTTTCCTGTCCCCATATCCCAGGTCTTGGCCTTGACACCAGTGAGATCACAACTCTGACTCCCCTTCCTCCTTCCGGTCACATGTCTCTAATGTAATCTGCCTTCCCATCATGTGCTTGTAGCTCAGTGGAATCCATGCTAGATGAAAGGGGAGTCATCAGACTTTCTTCCTTGACTAAATAACATTCCACAGATGAGCATCACAATCTCTCTATGGCCAAGAGGCACACTGAACTTTATTTGGTTTTTGTTTTACACGATCCAGATAAATCTACAGACTATTTTAAACTCTTTGCTTCATGGTACTTCAAATATGTAAGTGCAAAGGCACAGACATTTACATACAGTGTCTTCATTATATGTTATAGCTAAAAGCTAAATTTCTGCAAATTACATGAGAATGCTGCAGAAGCCCTCCAGACCACATTACCTTTGACCAGTCATGCATGCAGTTGCCCGTAGAAGAGGCAGTTAAGGACTAAAAAGAATATAACAGATAAAAATGACTTGCTTGGATTAGATTGTGTTAGTCATCATCAAGGAATTCAAACATTTCCTTTCTCCCAGACGGGGAAATACTGACTGTGATTCTTTTTCCTCCCCAAGCCTCACGCCCTGATTTTAGTTTCTTCGTCTCTTCAGCTCCCTTCAGGTGATGGCTCGTACCACCATATTAAGGAGGAAAAGGGGTTGTGATTGCAGCAGCAGGGTTTTCTTTTCATTACAAACAAATAAAAAACAGATTGTGTCATACTGTGAGACTTCTGCTCAAAGTAGCCAAGGATCAGATCTTTGTTGATGAAACACAGTTCTTTATTTCCAATCTCTACATTGGTACAGGTTCTCGGATCATTGTCAGAGATAATGCATATGACAGAAGCAGGTCTATTATACCTTTCAGAACAATTTGAATTGCCCATAGGTAACCAATCACCAAAGGGGAAAAACTGCGGGCAAAAAGGGTCTCTGGCCGTTTGCTTCCCACAGGAAAGAAAGTGAGGTGTTAAGTTGTAAATTTCCCTTCCCAAACCAGACCCCTTAGATGTAACCATATTCACATAACAAATGCTGGCCTCAAGGCTTTCGCACGTTGATAAGAGATGGTCTCTGTCCTCCCTTGGCGTCCCAGCCGGGATGAATGGAATGTGGAGGCAGGAGTGTGAGAGGCCCATTGTTCCCATACTTTGAAGTTGTCATTCTCCCGGGCAAACAGTTACACAGACCAGGCCTGGTCAAAGTCATAAACCTGGGGTCACATAGCTTACATTTATACTGGCCAAAGATAGGGTTACCAGGTAGGCATAGGGGTAACTAGAAGCAAGAAACATGGATACATAATGGGTGCAGATACAGGTTATCATAGACAGTACATAAGCAATAGAAATCATAGCAGAAAGCCCCAGAAAACCTTGTCTGAATCAGCAGATTCTGACACATACTTGCTAAAATCTAATTTGACAGAACCTATTCAGGATTCTAATCAAAATTACCCATTTTCACATTTCATAACTTTCAAAGCAGTATTTAAAATATAAAATCAAATCTGAGAGATCTGTAGAATATCCCTGAAAGACAAATAAGCTTTTTTAAAAAAGGTTTGTTCTAAATAAAGATCAGATGGGAAGTTCAGCACATCCTTCTTATTAATATCAGCCAGATGGTTTGCTACACTATTTCAGTTGTTCTGACCTCGTTCACAGAAACTCACATAGATTGGCAGAATGACCTATATTCCTAGAAGGAAATGTTGTTGTCTTTGGCTGAGGACAGACTGGCAATCTGGAGCGGGAGAGCTCCGCTTGTGAAGTGGGGGAAGGGAGCCCGTTCAAACAGCCGCAGCTGTTCCCCGGCTCCCTTTTGTACTTACCTGCTTCCATGCCGCTTCCATGCCACTTCAGAAGGGCACCGGGAGAAAGTGGTGTCCAGGGGCCATCTGACGCTTGTTTCCTGCTTCCCAGCAGTGTGAACCGGAAGGTGGGATTCAAGCAGAGGCGGCAGTGTGAACGGGCTGTTTTGGCAATGTGCACATAAGCGCTCATGCACTCATGCACACATTGCCGAAACAGCCCTGCCATGAGCCGCAGAGGCCAGCCCACCCAGGGCCACTCCGCAGCAATCTGAACACTCCGGTCCGGTATGCTAACGCAGGAGTCTGGCCAGTGTGAATGGCCAACCCCAGAGCAGTTTTCCCCCGCAACTTTCAGCCCCACTTTCCTCCCGCAGCAGATTGCCAGTCTGTCCTCAGCCTTTGTGTGGTAGTTGCACTAATTCACAATTTCATGCTGCAAAATTATATTTAAAAAGCCAGGCAGGGAAGGAAGAATCCTTAGTCAAAGTAGGGTTGCTATTAGGGGTGTGCATTCAGATCTACCTGAGCCAAAAATATACCTGAAAAATACTGATAAGGTATTTTTCATTTATATTTCAGCATCTCAAATGTATCTGGGCTTTCTCGGGGGGGGGGGGGGATCCTGAAAAAATTCCAGATATATTTGGGAATTACTGGGTAGATCTGAAAACAATGGAGAGGCGGCAGCAGATGTAATTAAGGGATGTATAGTAAGCAAGCCATAAAACAAAACCAAAAAAAGAAGCAGCAAGCCACCTTGCCCTTTAAAAGCCTCATTTAATCCTCATCTGAACAGGGATCATGGATAGCAGTGGCTCATTATGTCTGGACACCAAGTATGATGCGTGATAATTAGTCTGGATAAATATTAATTGCAAAAAAATTTTAAAGATGAAATTCAAGATTTTCTTACATTCACTGTAGAACCAGAGTTAATCATCTATCATTTTACATAGATGAGAAGCTCCTATAATAATGTTTACAGAGAAATTGTTAGCATAAAGGTCATGAGTTTCATCTTTAATCCATCATCAGACCTCCTGATTTCATCCATCAAAGTCCCACTGTAACTTTCCCTATAGTGCTGTCTGTAGATTTTGGTGGGTCCCAGGCAGAGAGTGGCCAGGCACCCTCTCTCTTCCTTTGATTGCTGATGTGCCCCCCACCCCGGAGCTCATACCTTCACTGTCCTCCCCCACAGCCTACCAATGTATCCTTCCCCCACCCATTTTCTCATTTCCCAGTCCTCCTAGTGCTTGCACACACCCTTCCCCAATTGTACTGGGCAGTGCTTGCATCTGGGAGCACTGCTACTGCTGAAATTGTTGCTGTTCTCCTCCTGCACACCATTCCTCCAGCACTACTGGGCAGTGTGAGCAGATGGGAGAGTGAGCAATGGGAGAGTTCACAACAGCAGATGGGAAGCAGGGGAGATGAGCGAGTGGGTGGCGACGGCAGTGAGCTCCCCCAGAAGGACTGGCCCTTGGCAACTGTCCCACCTCAAAGTATGTTGCCACCAGTACTGTTTCACTTACATCCATTTAATTAACTTAAGAAGTATTTAGTAAATCTGGGGATTCTGGTAGTCCAAAACTTTTACCTCTTACTTACAAACTACAGTGCTCTAAGGTGTGGAGTCTTGTGAGCAAAAATTCTAGTTTGTGAACTACTGGCATTACAGTTGTGAACAAACAATTTGGCTGCTGCATAAATTAGTTTGCTCTGGAGCCATCCTTCCTCAGCTAAGACAAAAATGTGTGAGCTGGAGGCTAAAAAACTGTGAGCTAGCTCAAACTAACTCCGCTTAGAGGGAACACTGGTCACATTACATTTCTCTAAAATAGTGATATGCCAATGTCTCCATTATATATATTACACTATTTAACACTCCAGACCATTTTAATCATACCTGTGATGTCTACAGTGAGTGTAGCTTGGGTGGGGGAGGGGGAGAAGCCAGGGTAGTTTACAAATTATTCTCCTTAAAGAATGTGAAAGCGGGCAGGACTTTGCCAGCTACTCACACATTGCCATGCAAATTATTTATACTGCAGAAGATACAGTTGCAGCTAACACAAACTTAAGAGACCTGGAGCTCAGGAGAGGCTTAAATAATTAAACATGCAAAGATGAAAACTAAGGAAAACCCATATGCCATCTACTCAGCTAGTTTTTCAAACTGAAATACTTCTTTGGACAAAAAGGAAATAAGAACATTCTGAAAACTCAACAAAAAAAGTGACAGAATAACATCATGGAAGACATGTATATACTGCAAAAATAAGGCTTCTAGTGGTATTCAAGGAAATAGTCTAATTCTCCTACTAATCACCTGATGAGGTGCAGGATAGGTGAATGAATGTCACATCCCTGATCTAGTCTGAGATGCTGGGGAAGTCCTGGGGATAGTTGCCTCCTGCTTCCTTAGCTAAATAGACAGGTTAGGCAATGACATGCAGGTGGTTAGAAACAAGCTTTGTTGCCATTAAAAAAAAATTTAAATTTAATTTCAATGAATTAATAATCAACAATTTAAAAGCACTGTCCATGTAAAATAACTGCTCCATTAAAAATGTTGCTGTTCTTTCAAAAACGTATAGGTAGGCATTTTAAGCAGAAGCCTCAGCCAATTGGCCATTTCAGCAGAAACTGTAAGGAGAGATCCATTTTCTCTGTTCTTTGCAGCATCTCCCAGGCACTGGATGACTCCACAACAGTCTTCAGATTGGTGTTTAGTTCAAAACAGCTTTTCTTAACAATTTGCCAGCAACAGGAAAGACCAAAAGGGGAAACTGATATGAGAAGTGCAATTGGCTCAAAGAATGATACAGGGAAAGGTAGTCCTTCAGATGTATGAGTCCCACATGGAGTCTCCCGCTTGGAGTCTCCCACTTGGAGACTATTTAAAATTACAATCCTAGAGGCTCAGAGAAAATATATACCACGAGTTAGGAAAGGCACAAACAGGTATAGAAAAAAGCCTGCATGGTTAACAAACAAAGTAATGGAAGTTGTAAAAGGTAAGAAGGATTCCTTTAAGCAGTGGAAAGCTAGTCTCAGTGAGGCTGATAAAAGGGAACATAGGCTGTGGCAAATAAAATGCAAGTCTGTGATCAGGCAGGCAAAAAGGGAATATGAGGAGCGTATCACAAAAAACCCAAAGACCAACAATAAAACTTTCTTCAAATACATTAGAAGTAGGAAACCAGCCAGGGAAGCAGGTGTAATGAAGGATGATAGGGAAATGGCTGAGAAGCTGAATGCATTTTTTGCCTCTGTCTTCACTGTGGAAGATGAGAAGTGCCTGCCCATTCCAGAACCACTGATTTCGGGAGGAATGTTGAAAGACCTGAGTCAGATTGAGGTGACAAGAGAGGAGGTCCTATGATTGATAGACAACTTAAAAACAAATAAATCACCAGGCCCAGATGGCATACATCCAAGAGTTCTGAGAGAACTCAAATGTGAACTTGTGGATCTCCTGACTAAAATATGTAATCTTTCCTTAAAATCTGCCTCCATTCCTGAGGACTGGAAGGTAGCAAATGTCACTCCTATCTTTAAAAAGGGTTCCAGAGGAGTTCCAGGAAATTACAGGCCAATCAGTCTGACATCGATACTGGGTAAGTTGGTGGAAACTGTTATTAAGGAAAAAATTAGTAGGCACATGATGAACAAAATCTATTGAGGAAGACTCAGCATGGGTTCTTGTCTCACTAACCTGTTAGTGTTCTTTGAGGGAGTAAACAAACATGTGGACAAGGGGGACCCAATAGATGTTGTTTACCTTGACTTCCAGAAAGCTTTTGATAAAGTTCCTCATCAAAGGCGCCTAAGTAAGCTCAACAGTCATGGGATAAAAGGGCAAATCCTTTTGTGGATCAAAAACTGGCTAATTAAAAGGAAACAGAGGGTGAGTATAAATGGGCAATTTTCTCAGTGGAGGGAGGTAAGCAGTGGGGTACTGCAGGGATCAGTACTCGGTCCGATGCTTTTTAACTTGTTTATTAATGATTTGGAGTTGGGAGTAAGCTGTGAAGTGGCTAAATTTGCAGATGACACAAAGTTGTTCAGGGTGGTGAGAACCAGGGAGGATTGTGAGGTACTCCAAAGGGATCTGTCGAGGATGGGCGAGTGGGCATCAACGTGGCAAATGGGGTTTAATGTGGCCAAGTGCAAAGTGATGCACATGGGAGCCAAAAATCCTAACTATAAATACACGTTGATGGGGTCCGAACTGACGCAGACTGACCAAGAGAGAGATCTTGGAGTCGTAGTAGATAACTCAATGAAAATGTCGAGACAGTGTGCGACTGCAATGAGAAAGGCCAACACAATGCTGGGGGTTATTAGGAAGGGAATTGAAAACAGATCAGCCGGTATCATAATGCCCCTGTATAAATCGATGGTGCAACCTCATTTGGAGTACTGTGTACAGTTCTGGTTGCCACACCTCAAAAAAAAATATTATAGCATTGGAAAAAGTGCAGAAAAAGGCAACTAGAATGATAAAAGGGTTGGAACACTTTCCCTGTGAAGAAAGGTTGAAGCGCTTGGGGCTCTTTAGCTTGGAGAAATGACGGCTGAGGGGTGACATGATCGAGGTTTATAAGATTATGCATGGGATGGAGCAGGTAGAGAAAGAAGTCCTTTTCTCCCTTTCTCACAATACAAGAACTCATGGGCACTCCATAAAATTGCTGAGCAGTTGGGTTAGAACAGATAAAAGGAAGTACTTCTTCACCCAAAGAGTGATTAACGCGTGGAATTCACTGCCACAGGAGGTGGTGGAGGCTACAAGTATGGACGGCTTCAAGAGGGAATTTGATAAACATATGGAGCAGAAGTCCATAAGTGGCTATTAGCCACAAAGTATAGATAGGAATTCTCAGGCTGGGGCAAGTGATGCTCTGTATTCTTGGTGCTTGGGGGGGGGGGGCAGTGAGAGGGCTTCCTGTCCCCACTGCTGGACCTTCTGAGGGCACCTGGTGTTTTTGGCCACTGTGTGACACAGTGTTGGAATGGATGGGCCACTGGCCTGATCCAACATTGGCTTCTCTTATGTTCTTATGTTCACATCATGCCGACTGGGCTTTCGAGCAAGGAAGAAACCTTTACTTTTAACTTTAAACCTCGAGTACTTTGCAAATAACTTGCCCCGGATATAGGGAAAGAGCTAGAGTCACTAGGCGTTCATCACTGGCTCAACTCAAAATGGCTCCCTGTTAAAAACAATTGCCTGCCAGGATCACATAGTATTTCTAGGCAGCATCAAATATCTGTCACATATTCTTTAGTAAATCCTGTGAAAATACTGTACTCTAAATAAGCTGCTAAAAACTAAGGTGTTACTCACAAAAATTTCCCTTATGCTTTGATAAATCCCAAAAGTCATCCAGCCACGCAGCATTTGCTGGATGATTTCTCATACCTTAATGATTCTGTCACCCATGTCTCTTTGTCTGTTCAAGCACTTTAGCACTTTATGAAGTTCAGATAAGTTTTTAAAAGTGGCTATAATACTATCTTCCCTATCTCTCCCATGATTGTTTACCCTGGACTTTAGTAGAATGTAGCTTGGTTGTGCTTTTGTAGCACACTTCCTACTGTGGTATGTTAGGAAAGGATAACCTTTGTGGTGTATTTATTAGAGGATCAACTTAGACTTTAAAACTTTTTTTTAAAAATCTTCCTGCACAAATACAGGCTAAATCTAAAATAAATATGCAGATGTCTGCCTTGTGGGTTGTTTTTAAGACATTGTGCTTCAGCAAATATGCTTTATATAATGTGCATCATTGTTAACCAATAAAAGAATGCAGCCAATAACTGGAGATAAGAACTCTAAAGTTTTGCAGGGAGTGGCACATATGCTAGATAACATTAACTCATATGTAAGTACAGAAACAAAAACCTCAGGATGCATAAAACATGAATTCCAATGTCTCTACACCAGGGGTGGCCAAGCTTGCCTAACGTAAGAGCCACATAGAATCAATGTCAGATCTTTGAGAGCCACAAGACATAAACAAATATTCCACAAAGTTTTTATTGAAAAATATGCATATTTGCTTTTTATTAGCATTAAATGAGACTGCCAAAAATAAAAACAAAAGGGGTAAAAGCAGATATTGATAATGATATTTATGTTTCCAATGATATGTATTTAACTTTAAATGTGTTCTCCAAGCCCCCCGCCCCCACTGCTGCACCAGCTTGGCTTGGAGAGGAGATTTAAAGAGACAAATGCTTTCTCCAAGCCAAGCAGCTGGCCGATGTGGTGGTATGGTGGGGTTTAGAGAACTTTAGAAGGGAAGAGAGGGGAGAAAGAGAGCGGGGAAGAAAGGTGGAAAGAAAGCAAGTGGAAAGAAAGCAAATAGATAGCAGAGGGAAGTGGAGGTGGAAAGAAAGCAACTTTAACTTTAAATGCATCCTCCAAGTCCCCACCCCCACCCCCATGCTGGCTTGGCTTGGCTTGGCTTGGCTTGGAGAAGGGATTTAAAGAGACAAATGCCTTCTTGAAGCCAGCTGGCCGGGGTGGGGGGGCTTTGAGAATGCATTTGAAGTTGCTTTCTTTCTCTGCTCCCCCCCCCACACACCTCAAGCCTACCCAGGGAGGGGAACACTGTCTGGGGAAGGGAAGACCAATCTGATAGGCATGACTCCCTGTCACTTCCCCAGGTATATACTTGTGAAGAAACAGGTGACTCTAAGCATGAAAGTCCAGTTGAGAGTCTCTAGGTAAAAATAAAAGGAGTAAGAAATAATACTTATATCATGGTGGGGGTCTGCTATAGACCACCAAGCCAGGCAGAGGATTTGGATAAGACACTCCTAGAACAGATTACAAAGTTCTCAAAGAGACAGGACATAGTGGTCATGGGCGATTTCAATTATCCGGATATCTGTTAGAAGTCTAACTCTGATAAAAATGAAAGGTCCAATAAATTCCTGACTTGTCTTGCTGACAACTTCATTTTCCAGAAAGTGGAGAGGGAAACAAGAGGATCTGCTATCCTGGACTTGATTCTTACCAACAGAGACGAACTGGTGGACGAGGTGAAAGTAGTGGGCTCCCTGGGTAATAGTGACCATGTAATTTTGGAATTAAAGTCTTGAGGAAGGGAAACGCTGTATACAGGAAGACAAATAGGTTGGACTTCAGGAAAGCAAATTTTGACAAACTTAAAGTAATGCTGGGTAGTATCCCATGGTCAGAAATACGTAAGGAGAAGGGAGTTCAAAAGGGACAGAAGTTTCTTAAAAGTGAAATACTGAAGGCACAATCACAAAATTCCTATGAGAAGGAAAAATGGGAGGAGCCTTAAAAAGACAAGGTGGCTCCATAAACAGCTTTCTAAAGACCTGAGAAATAAAAAAGACTCATTCAGAAAGTGGAAGGAGGTCCTTATTACCAAGGATGAATATAAATTAATAACCATTGCTTTTAAAAAGAGAGTTAGGAAAGCTAAAGCTCAGTATGATCTTACGCTAGTGAGAGATGCTAAAAACAACAAAAAAGGTTTCTTTCCTTATGTTCAAAGTAAGAAAAAGAGCAAGGACATGATAGGCCCATTGTGGGGACAGGAAAGTGAAATTGTAACAGGTGATGAAGAGAGGGCAGAACTGCTCAATTCCTACTTTTCTTCTGTCTTCTCTTGCAAGGGAAATGGTGCTCAATATGGCAAAAACAGAACACATGATAAGGGAAGGAAGTTGCAGCTTAGGATCAACATGGGGTAGTGTATAAACATCTACTTTCTTTAAATGAAACTAAGTCCTCAGGGCCAGATGAGCTGCACCCAAGGGTACTAAAAGAACTCCCAGATGTAATTTCTGAGCCTCTGTCCATTATTTTTGAGAATTCTTGGAGAACAGGTGAGGTGCCAGTAGATTGGAAGTGGGCAAATATTGTACCCATCTTCAAGAAGGGGAAAAAAAAGAGGATCTGGGTAACTACCGACCCATCACCCTGACATCTATCCCTGGGAAAGTTTTAGAACAAATAATCAAACAGATAGTCCTTGAGCATTTAGAAAGGACGGCTGTAATTACTGAGAGCCGGCATGGGTTTCTCAAGAACAAGTGTCAGACTAACCTTATTTCAATTTTTTGAGAAAGTTACTACCTTTCTGGATCAGGGGAATGCTGTAGACATAGTTTATCTTGATTTCAGTAAGGCTTTTGATAAAATTCCACATAAAATACTTGTTGAGAAATTGGAAAAAGTGTGGTTTGGATCCTATGACTGTTAGGTGGATCTGTAACTGGTTGACAGATCGCACCCAAAGAGTGCTTGTGAACATTTTTATCAATGATTTGGATGAAGGAATAGAGAGAATGTTTATTAAATTTGCAGATGATACTAAATTGGGAGGGCTAGCAAATATAGAGTCAGGATACAGGATGATCTTGAAAGGCTGGAAAACTGGGCTAAAACAAATTTAATGAGTACATGGGGATACATGTAAAGTTCTGCATTTAGGTGGGAAAAATCAAATGCATAATTATAGGTTGGGGACTTGTCTTGGCAGCAGTATGTGTGAAAAGGATCTAGGGGTCTGCAGTGCAATGTGGTTGCTAAAAAGGCAAATGCAATTTTGGGCTGTATTAACAGAAGTATAGTGTTCAGATCACATGAAGTGATGGTACCACTTCACTCTGCTCTGATTAGACCTCACCTAGAATATTATATTCAGTTTTGGGCACTGCAATTTAAGAAGGATATAGACAAACAGGAAGTGTCCAGAGGAGGACAATGAAGATGGTGAGGGGTCTGGAGACCAAGTCCTATGAGGAAAGGTTGAAGGAGCTGGGTATATTTAGCCTGGAGAGGAGACGACTGAGAGGTGATATGATAAATGATATGATATGATATGAAGGGCTGTCATATAGAGGATGGTACGGAGTTGTTTTCTGTTGCCCTAGAAGGTCAGACCAGAACCAACGGTTTGAAATTAAATCAGAAGAGTTTTTGGCTAAACATTAGGAAGAACTTCTTGACAGAGCGGTTCCTCAGCGGAACAGGCTTCCTTGGGAGGTGGTAGGCTCTCCTTCTTTGGAGGTTTTCAAACAGAGGCTAGATGGCCAACTGATGCTGATCATGTGAACTCAGGCAGATCATGAGAGGAAGGGCAGGAAGGGTTGCCTCAGTGATTAGTTCTTGTGGCCCTTTCTTACATGCCCAGGGAAATGCCGATTGCCACTTTGGGGTCTGGAAGCAATTTTTCTCCAGGCCAGTTTGGCCAGGGATCCTGGAGGTTTTTTGTCATCTTCTGGGCATGGAACAGTGGTTACTGCGGGTGTGGAGAGGGAGGTATTTATGAATTTCCTGCACTGTGCAGGGGGTTGGACTAGATGACCCTGGAGGTCTCTTCCAACTCTATGATTCCATGATTAATCTTATTAGTACTAAATCTGGGGGGGGGGGGTTAACACGGTTTAAGAGAGCTGTGATTCTGTTCTTCTCTAAGGACTGTGATTGCTCCTCTTAAATATCTAAATTGCAGCTCTGATAAAGTTTAAAACAAGCTAAAATAAATAAATATCAATCAGAAATACTCAGCATCTTTCCTGGAGCCTTAACACCATATATTTTCTAACTCAGTTTTGTGAAGTTATAGACAGTGAATGTGATACCATTACATATCTGATAAACATCCAAAAATAAATATACCAGTAAGTACAGGCAGGGCTTTTTTTGTAGAAAAAGCCCAGCAGGAACTCATTAGCATAATAGGCCACACCCAACAGCAGAAACTTATTAGCATATTAGGCCACACCCCTGACAGTGCAGCTCATTAGCATATTAGGCATGGGCTTGGAAAGCACAGGGCAGGCATGGAAGCTTGCCTCTCCCCCCTCCGAGCTTCTTCACCCCACTTCAGCATTGCCTTTCTAGTCTACCCCCTACTCTGAACCAGATGGCCAGGGAAAGGCGCTGCTGCATCGCCTTTCTAATCTCCTGCCCCCCCCAACCAGATGGCAATTGAGGAGAGACTTGGGGAAGTGCGGGGGGGGGCATGGTTAAATGCCTTTCTCTCCCCAGATCGGAGAGGGAGAGAAAGGCATTTTCAACATCCCTGGGTTCCCTGCCTGCTCTTTTCCAACTGTCACATGTCAGCTAGAGAAGGGAAGGCAGAGAGAGGCTTTTCCTTGTTAATTTCACTCTCAGCTGACTGGCTGGGAGTGAAATTGACAAGGAAATCCCTATAGGCTCCCCAGAGGGAAAGACAGCATTTTAATATGCCACCTTTCCCTCTTGTGTGTAATGTGGGAAAGGCAGTGTGCTCTGTAGCCATGCATGCCAGAAGTTTTGGTTGTAGGTGTGGCCAACTCAGGAGCCAGCCGGAACTTTGTTCCTGTGCATTCCTGCCCCAAAATAGTCCTGAGTACAGGCAGTTATATATTACTAGGAATAAGGCCCATTGTGGGAATAAATACAATGGGCTCTAGAAAGACTTGGGCACTCAGCGTTAATTTGCTGTGGCAACCTCAGCAGGGTATAATGACACAGAGTCTACCATTTTCTCCAGGGGAACTGATCTCTGCTACCTGAAGAGCAGTTGTAATTCTGAGAGATCTCTTGCCCTCACCTAGAGATTGGCAGCAGTGGTTCCCCAAAAGGGAATAGCTGGTTTGGAGGGCAGAGTCTATGGCATTGTACCTGTCTGAGACCCCACCTCTCCTCAAACCTCAGCCTCTCCAGGCTCCACCCCTCAAATCTCCAGGAATTCCCCACCTGGAGTTGGCAACCCCATCTCCTTCCCAGCGAAGCATCAACCTACCGTAATTTCCCCCTCACTTTCCTTATTTTCTCCCCCCCACCTGCAGCCTTTACTATGCTCTGAAGCCCCTCTTATAAATACAGGTGACTGCCATTTCATTTCACCTACTAACAGCCACTGAGGTAACAGTTGAACCTTATGGGGGAACATTTTAAACAAACCACAGGCAGCAGCCATCTTATAAACACAGGTAACTGCCATTTCATTTCACCTACCAACAGCCACTGAGGTAACAGTTAATCCCACCACAGGAAGGAAGCTAGAGAAGTGTCTTCGTCAAGAGCAAAAAACCGTCTGCCAGAAATTCTGACAGGGCACAAAGGCTGAAGGAGTGGGCGGGGAAGAGGAGCAGACCCAGCCAATGGCATGCGAGTATTCACAGCCAGTGGATAGGGACAGCTTCTAATTGACAGGCCAGGGGACCAAAGGCTGGGGTGGCATGTGGAATCTTCAGGAGCGCGCCACCACCATGCACAGAATTATTATATAGAGAGATTCACTAGTTTTTTTTCAGACACTCAGTATGGATAGAATGAACACACATGGGGGAAGTAGGATTGTAGCAGCACATTCTGCCTGATCTAGGGCTGAGGACAGACTGGCAGTCTGGCCCGCTCTGCCTCTGCTTTAAAAGCGGAGGCAGAGCGGGCGTCCAGACTGCCGCATCTGCCCCACGGAGGCGCCCTGGACTTACCTCGTCCAGCGGCGCGCTCCTCCCGCAGCAGCCGAGCACCACTTCCAAGTGGTGTCCCGGCGGCTGCGCGCACACATTCTACCTGCTTCAGGCAGGTGTGAACGTGTGCGGGTGGAGCCGCACGATGTTCTGCTGCCGCCGCCACAAACCGCCCATGGTGTGGACGCTGCAGGCGGCTTCCTTGCAGCGGCGTCTGAACGCCGCGCTGTGGGGCAGTTCGCCCTGGCTTGTTCTGCCACGCTCCTGTAGCACGACAGAACAACAGTCTGTCCTCGGCCTATGTGAATTCACTGAAATGCATGTAGAACCCGCTCGCACACAATCATGTAAATTAGATGCTGGTGCCCTGACCTGGATAGCCCAAGCCAGCCTGATCTTGTCAGATCTCGGAAGCTAAGCAGGGCCAACTCTGGCATGTACTTGGAAGGGCAGCCTCCAAGGAATACCAGGGTCGGGATACAGAGGCAGGTAATATCAAAGCTACCTCTCTGAAACGTCCTAGCCCCACTAGAGGTCACCAGAAGTAACCATGACTTTGGGGCTTGCAAACACAGACACACAGACACACACACACACTACTCACCCCTCCTCCATTACATGCTGCTAAAGTTAGTAAATATTTTCATACACCTAAGTAAGCAAACAGGGATTGATGGAGCAGGACATTTAGAACTGTGATCAACAGACAGCTGTTTTGTGAATGCTTTTGAATAAAAATAGTGAGAAATTCATCATTGCCCAGTGACATATTAGACATTTATTTTACAACATGATCTGTTTATTTGAAGTGGATTTATCTCTCTAAGTCTTTTCCAGTTTTCCACACAGTTACATTTGAGTAGCATGTTCTGCTCAATATTGTTTGTGCACTAAATACATTTTCAGAATGCAGATTTCTGAACTGATTGTTTGTCTATGGATATATTACTCCTTGCCTGGCATCCTCATAGTTAATATTTTATAGCATATTTTTGTTAATTAAGAGTCCCAACTTTATTCTTTGTTATATTTTAATAAGGTCAGTGGTCATTCTAGTGAGAGATGAAAGACCATGGTAACGTCTAGGAAAAGGACTCAGGCATTAAAGAGTCCTTTGTCTCTGGTGTATATAAAGCTTAACTATATTATAGCTTTCATTCCTTAGCAATGGATACAGTGCAATTTCAACTAGCATAGAAGAGGAACTAAAACCTAGAATGTTTATCACATGGCCAGAGTCATACGAGAATACATTATGTATTCTATATACATCATATATTTCAATAAATATCCTTGGGTTTGGGGGTAGAGATCATCACTATTATCTCCCTTTGCTTATCATGCATTTGTTCCATCCATGGTGAATATTAGAAAAGGGCTGATAACAACAATCTATTCTATAGGATAGAAACAGTTGCCATTTTTTAAATTCACAGATCCGTTTGTTGGTAACTGTACAAGAACATACACTCTACTGCATTTAAAGGGGGGATGATTTAAAAGGGGGGGGGGGAAATAATTTTTTTGTCAACCAGGGTGAAGATATTTTCTTTAAATAGTTCTTTAGATACTCTTTCTTTAAATAGAGTAATTCCATAAATTTGGACCTTCCTAACTTGCCCATCTGTAATACACAAAGGAGAACCATAGATAATTTGCACAAACCACTGTCTGCACTGCTAAAACTATGAGTACTGTTGGATGTGGATTTTAATCATACAGATGTCGATCTGACACAGAATTAGTGCTTAAACCCACTGAAATCTGAGATCATACGGATAGCACTGTGATGGTCAGTGAACATACTCCAGTACAATATTTATAGCTTGTTTGCAAACTGAATAGGAGAATGCTGTCAAGATGACCAGAATCAACCACTGTATGTACCAACTTGAATATTCATTCTCATGGCCACCCATTCAGTTTATGGCTGAGCACAGATTTCAGCAAAACCTCCAAAATCCAAACCTAATAACTCAATGCTCCATGGCAGCTCTTTTCTACATATTTTGCTATCTAATAAAAGATTAATGATTCACAACCACAGTGATGGCTTCTTTAATATGGTCTGCTTGAGAAAGGAATTTTGAACCCACTTTATTATGTGTTTGGTTTCATTTGGTTGATTTTCCAGTTCTGCTGCTAGGCAAACGTTGAAGCATTCTATGCTTTCAAATGTAATGCTCAGATTTTGACGTACTGAAATTGTAGATCTTGGTAATGATTTAGTAATTATTTAAAAATAACATCAGGGTTCACTGAGATTTACTATATTTATTAAAATGAAGTAGGCTTAGAGTGACAAAATACAATAATAAAAAACATTATTCAACAAATGCAAAACTACAAAATTTTCAGTGCAATCCTAAAGAGTTATACCTTTCCAAGTCCACTGAAGCCAAGGGATTTAGAAGGGTCTAACTCTGTTACGGCTGCAATCCTACATATACTTACTAAGGAGCTTGCTTCACAGTAAACAAGTGTAGAATTAGGCTGCACTTGCTGGTTGTATATGTAGTTGTTAAGATACTAAAGAAAGAGGCACAATACATTTCAAACATAAGAAAATCAGTTGAACAGATTTACTGAGACTCTAAAAACAAAAATACACTGATAATGTATAACATCTAATGAGTATGTTTTGTATCAGTAGCTGCACATAAATGACACTACAGAGTTGGAACTCTACACATTTCTAAAGGTTTTGCCATTGACTTGCACTGGCCTACCCTCCCCACCCCAAGACCACTGCCATTTTCTGTTTCAGTATATCAGGTTTTTTCCCCCCTATAGTGGATAATTCTACCCCAGCCCTTGCTGGGAAATTCCACTATTACTCTCTGATAGTTTGCTCTTTCACTCACTACTCTCTGCCAAAGAAAACAACAAGAATTATTGGACATACTCTTATAAATCTTACCTTTAGTAGACTGGAGCTGCAGGAAAGATATCCTAAAAAGAGGAGGGAAGCACTACCAGATATTAACCAAACATATTTATTTGGAGAGTT
Organism: Lepidodactylus listeri; assembly: GCA_029233225.1. Lineage (NCBI taxonomy): Eukaryota > Metazoa > Chordata > Lepidosauria > Squamata > Gekkonidae > Lepidodactylus > Lepidodactylus listeri. The sequence continues at coordinate 73,486,029 of JARCFY010000006.1, read as the reverse complement.
TTCAGAAAGGAGATGATGAAGCCTTTAGGCTTATAGTCATGCAAGGTCCAGATGAATAAAGAACAAGATAATTGCTGGTCCTTGAGAGAAAGAAAATCTCGCTGCACAGTAACTATTTAAAGTCTTAATGCCTTCAGGACAAATGCTTGCCCTGTGCTTTCCTGTTTGTATCAGAACTGAAAACCTCTCATGCTTTTCATAAGAAAGGAAATAAAAGCTCAGTCAAGCTACTAGTAACCCTTGTGATTCATAAAAGCTGCTGTTGTGAGATTGAAACTAAGAGACAAAATGATTTGTTTATTTTCCATTAAAATACAAAGTCATTAGCCATTAGCCATTAAAGAAAGAATAATGTGCCATAACAAAATGAAAACTACACAGTAATATAGCCTTGTGTAGAATGCTAGGACAAAAGCAATGCTAGGAATGCTAGGACAAAAGACAACACAAAAAAACATTTAAGGATTTGTAAAAGATAACATTTATTATCATTGTGAACATCTTTCACATCAACAACATGGGCTTTTAAGAATGTGTAATGGGATTTATGTTAAAACTAGTGCTGAAACTAAGTTTGCATTACATCTGAAAACAGTGTTGAATTATAATAGAAAAGAGCTGGACAAGGTATGTATGGTTAATTAACAGGATCAAAAATACACAGAGGCAAATGTGTACACGTTTTGGTTATGGATTACCTTGTTGACTATGCTCAGTTTCCTGCATTTTGATTTTTGGCAACATTTCCCCCACCCCACCCCAATTCAATCCTTGAATATGGTTGCCAGGTACTCACAGCAGGGGGTGTGGTGGGAGGTGTACTGGAAGCAAAGAGAGGCCTAAGCCAACATTGTTGACAACAGTGATTTCATTTCTGGTAAGCACTGGAAATGACATCATCACAGTGTCAGCAACACAAGGACATACTGGTATTTTGTCTAAAACTCCATAGCAGAAGTCATTTTTACCCAAATATCAGGGTGTCCCTGTGTCACTAGTGATATGATGATGTCACTTTTGGTGCACACCAGAAGTGATGTTGCTGCATTGCTGGCAGTGTAGGCCTAGGCCTCCCTTTTGCTGCCAGTATGTCTTCTGCCAGTCAGCTGATTGGTGCCTCGGGGAGAGGTCCCTGAGTAAGGGATCCCCCACCCCCAGTGGAGGCCTGGCAACCCTGTTCTTGAAAGGGATCATCAGATACTCAGACTTCAGCTATTTATGACTATTTCTAGAAATCATGTCACACTAACTGCACTTTTTAACAAATACAATAATAATAATAATGATGATGATGATGATGAAGAAGAAGAAGCATAAAGATATGCAAATGAAGTGCTGGTCATTGAGCATGTAGTGTAACACATTAATCTGAAAATTATATATAAGAGGCTCTATGATATTTGCAGGAAGCATAGATCCTACCATATAGGTTGGCCAGATAGCTCCACTTACCCACCACCTCTCAGTACAACTGCAGGGGGGCGGTAGTGTGGAAACAGGTGTAGTGCCAACATGGCAATGACACTTTGGACAGAAATCTAGAGGTGATGTCATTGCCTTGGCTGGTTAGTGTGAACCTGGATGTGATGTCATGGTGACCGTGTAATACCAGTTAGCATATGCTCACCCACTAAACCTCTCACTGCCACAAGAGTCATCTTCAGAGGCTCTGCTTCAGCTGCTCCAACCATCTGAGGCTATATGAGTGGCGACCTGTGAAAAGGCCTTCTTGGTTATCTGCAACTCTGCAGCTCTCTCTATCCCCAGGGAGACTCTATTATCTCCCTCTATTGTTCTCTTCAGCCTGCGAGTGAAGACTTTACATATTTTGTTTGGCATTCCCTAATTCTTAGCTCTCCTCCCTGTTTGTGTATTTTATTGTTATGTGTTTATGTCTATTTAATTGTTTTTAAATATTTTTTTGTATTTTAAATGCTTTTAAGTATTTGAAATGTTTTAATATTTTAATGTTCACTACCTTAGGGGTCCTGAATTAGATGGAAAGGTGGCACAGAAATGTTTTAAATAAAGAAGTCGAGGCAGCAGTTGTGCCTGGCATACTGAGGTGCAGTGTTTCCTCTAAGCTGAGTTAGTGTGAGCTAGCTCATAGTTTTCAGCCTCTGGCTCACACATTTTTGTCTTAGCCCAGGAAGGATGGCTCCAGAGCAAACTAATTTATGCAGTAGCCAAATTGCTCACTCACAACTTTAATGCCAAGAGTTCACAAAGTAGAATTTTTGCTCACAAGACTCCAGAGCTTAGGGGGAGCATTGCTGAGGTGTATATATGGCTGCATGGGTCTAGTCTGGATTGGTGAGTTCTTGCCTGTGGTCTCCCACCTTCCCATATTCAGCCTTCTCCACCAGTTCTAATTTTCAAAATTTATCTACAAAATTTGTGCCCCATTTTTCTGATCCAGTAGGGCCACCAAGTTGGGTAGCAGTTAAAATTAGCATTATAAAAATACATCATAAAAGCAATATAAACCAAAACTAAAATACAAACATAAAAATACAGAAATCTAGCAATTAAAACATAGGGCAGGAAGGTGGGATCACTGAGGGGATGCAAGACAAAACAAAAAAAGTCTTCATACACTCATGGTGTGCTCCATGTGTGTCCCTCTTGAAGCTGCGGGCTTGGTGGGAAAGGATGGCCATCTCACATAGGAGTTAGGGTTACCAAACCCCAGTTGGGGCAGGAGTTTTCCCCAATTTGAGGGGCTCCAACCTGCTGCCAACCAGCTGGCCAGTGGAGGAAGCCCCACACCCAAACAGCCCCTCCCATGTCAATGTTGGTGGCACAATGATGTCACCTGGAAGTGACATCATTACACCGGGCATGTTGCATTTTGACACTCTAGCATTTTGGCAAAAAACTCTATGGTAACCCACTGGAAGGTTGGTAAGATCTGGCAACCCTAGAAGGAGTGCACTGTTCTTCAGTCAAGGATCTACAATAGCTGCCCCCCCCCCCACTAGAACCTCCATTAAAAATAGCAAAATTCAGAAATCAGTCCGTGAACATTTTAATTTCCTTTGGTGTTCTGTTGTTAATGTAAAAGTCACTGTTCTCTAACAAGGCTGGAACTGGCTTTGGATTCATCAAGTAACTCTCTCCCCACCAGATCTTTTGAAAGACTTGGAATTTTTCACTTGCTATAGGTGCTAATATCTTGCATGACCCACCCATTCATTACTTCAAGTATTGTGATATTAAATTGATTTGTTTTTAAAAATTAATCTTTTAATGTTTGTGTCTGTAGCTTTTAAGAGATATGAAGTGCTTGTCTTGGCTGCATTCCAAAATAGCCATTATTAAGGGAGAAGTGTATACACAGCTGGAGGTACTTTGGAAGCTTATACTGTAGCCACTCACCTGACTGATTTGCCACCATAAGAAAGAAACAGCTATCAGTCATCTCATCTCCCTAAGATCAGCTTATAAGAAGCTCCTTAGGCAGGAGAACCTTGACTTTGCTAAATTGCAATGGCAGGAATTAGGTTTGGCAGTTCAACAAAAGAGAGTCCTGGTTCGGGAAACTCATCTTTTTTGGTTTAGGCAGTCCCCCCTTTTATTGGAGGCTCAGATCCCAGCAAAAGACTGGCAAGCTCACTACAGCCAGGTATTCAGCCCCCCACCTTTCAGGAGAATGAGGCAGTGGGGCAGACACCACTTTTAGATCTGTCTACTGCACCACAATGGGCTCCCATCACAGCCTCTGAAATAAGAGGCCTCATCTCCTCTCTCTCCTCTGGTAAATCCCCGGGTGAAGACCAGATTCCTCTTGAGTTGTTTAAATCTTTTCCTGATTGGTAGACACCCATCTTAGCCAAGCTGTTCACCCGGATTAAACTAACTGGTGAATTTCTCTCAGGGTGGAAACTAAGCTGCATTGTCCCCAGTATTTAAAAAGGCTGCAAATCAGTCCCCTCAAACTATTGACCTATTAGCCTTCTGAATATAGCCTCCAAGCTGTACAGCAAATTTTTGCTGCACAAACTGGAGGACTGGGAGACCTTCAATAGCATTATCCATCCTGAACAAGCAGGGTTCAGGAAAGGGGTAGGCAGTATAAATCACTGCCTGAATCTTTACCAGCTGGCTCAACAGAGCATTAAGGGTCTCGCCAAGGCTCTGCTCACAGCATTTGGGACCTAACTGCTGCCTTTGACTCAGTGGATTGGAACTGCTTGTGGGCAAACTAGCATGTAGTAATGTTGATAAAAAAAACCTGCTGTTCCTGATTAAGAAACTTCAATCTAACATAACTGCTAGAGTTAAGGTAGGCCCCACAGGCACTTTAACAGAGGAGATTCCAATTACTAAAGGGTTCAAAAAGGGGTGTTTTCTGGCCCCTTTGCTTTTTAATCTGTATTTAAATGGTAGAGTCCCAAATCTTATTTAGATTCTCCTCAGTATCTAAAAATATACAGCCATTTTTGCAGAGGGGGGCACACCAGTTACCCTTTGACCATCTCTTGCAGCCACTGCAGACTTGCAGGACAAATAGGGTTCAAGAACCTTCTGAGTAAAATTAGGTTTGGAATGCCTATCAGTCTGATTCAGATCTTATGATTCACTGGATCTGGTGCAGAAAACAGCAGAAGATCAAATTTAGGTGGACAATCAAGATTTCATTCTGTTGAATGGCAGCAGGTGCTGCTGTTAAGGCATCTTTTTTAATACTCAAGAGCTTAAGTCTTAAATGCTCCAATATGGAGGTGATCTCTGTTTGTTCTGTGGAAGGGAGGCCCAAAAAGGAATTTAAGAGGTCCTCTTCTATTGTATTTTCAAATGAGACATGTTCAGGATGTTCAAACTCCATACTAGGGTGTACAGGTAAATTAGTGCACTGAATCAGGTCTTTCTGGGGAACGTCAAGAGGCCGTCTAAAAGAGGACTCTTCACCAAGCTCTGAATTTGGAGTGTCATGAGGCGTCATCAGCAGGGGAGATAAAACTAGATTGTCAAAGACTCGGGCTGGAAATACCCCTTTGAGGTGTAGAAAGGATTTCTGACAGAGCAGCACTGCAGGGATTCTGGAGCTATCAAAACTAAGAAGAATTCTTTGGGCTTGATTTGGATTATGAAGAGGCTCTACTGAGACTAAGTCAGTTGAAGAGAAGCTCAGCCCCATAAGGGCTCTTAAATGGTGCTGTTGTTTGAAAGTCCAGGGGAACATCTGGTCTCTGAATCTGCACACAGTGATGCACATTTTGTGGTGTCACCTTTTTGGTCTCTCCCTTTAATGAATTAGAATTTTGTTTGCAGTCAATTTTACCAGAAGGGTTAGAGAGAGCACAAAGATGTTTTAACATCCACTGGAACAGTTGCTCAATTTTAGAATCAATGTGGCTTAGTCTTCTAAGGATGAGATCCACAGTTTTAGCAGTCATGTGGGAAAAGTTGTTTAAAATAGTATCAGTATCATTAGCTCTGGGTTTGTCTTTATTAGCTTCATTATCCTCTTGAAGGCAGATAGTTAAATCACTCCACTCATCAAATTGGTTTTCAGGTAAATCATTTACCACAGTTAAAGTAGGCCCCATAGGCTTGAGGTAAAAAAAATTATCCAGTTTTGTCTGTTTACAAACTGGAGGCCGACTTAAACCATCTGAATCACGTACCCTCTTGAACGGTCCCTTTCCCATTGCTGGGAAATAGCTCTCCTTTAGTTTTCTAGCAAGTTGCCAAGCTGGCACAATTCTTAAGCAAAGCACCTTTATGAAGAGATTAGCTATACAGCCTCCACAATGAACTCTTCAGCCTTGAAGCCTAGGAGTAGTAGATATAATTAGCCGGAAGCAGCAAGTTACATTCTTTGTTTATAATCAACAGCTCTCTCCAGCGACAGTAAGCATAACAACACTGCTAATCCTGAGTCAGGTTAAAGTTTTGCCTTCAGGAGGCTTGAAACTTTAAAGTTCAGATAGACAACACCAAGTTGTTATCTCATGGCAACTGAAGCAAAACAGAATCAGAAAGTCTTATCGAAGGGTGTTTCCAGTCTTCCAGTATTCCTAAGTTCATTCAGGAAGACTCAAGGTACTGTAAAAAAAACTTTGGAGATAAAACCAAGGAAGAAGAAACACGCTCTGACCACTATAATAATAATAAATGTAAATGAGAGTAGGAGAGCCTCGAGGTTGTGCTGCAACTGCTCTGGTGGCATTATGGATCCAGCTAAGCAACTAGAGTCCCACGTCTGTCTGGCCCTAAATTCTTTCCACCATCCTTGGGGGAGGGGGGGACAGAATGTATTGGTTCTCCTGTACACAGATGAGATGGTATTGATGCCTTTAACTTGTATTGGGCTAAGGAGGATGTTACACAAACTGGGCAATTTCTGTAAGGATGAGGCCCTAAACATCCACTTTGCTAAGACCAAGGTAATGGTCTTTGGGAAGACACCTCAAAGATTTAAATAATCAATAGATGGCAATCCTATCGAACAATGCAGAACCTTGAAGAATCTTGGGGGTGACATTTAGTGAAACCCTCTCATGAAAAGCCCACCTGGTGACAACAAAAGCCTCAGTCTCAGTCAAGCCTGGGTACTGGGTACTGGGACTATCTTTAAATTCTATACCTCAAAAGGAAAATTTCTAATTGAACTGGCCTTGAAACTGTTCCAGGGCAAGGCCATCCCTTAGCTTTTATGGTGTAGAGCTTTGGGGTTGGAATGAACATCTGATTTCAACCCTGAAACCAATTTTTGGGTGAGTTGAGATGGGTAGCTAATCCTGCCATTGGCCCGGCTCTCATTTGATCCCGATCTTTTTTGTCCAGTGTGTGTCTCACGGACTTGAATGTTAAAAGCACCACCAGTGGTACCTTCCTCTAGGTACCATTTCAATTAATAAAGTTCATAAGTTTCACGGACCCTTCAGAAACATGAAATTGTCCAGAACGTTTGACCAGACAGGGGGAAAGTCCTCCATTGGCCCATTGACAAGTTTTAGACCAGACTTTCACTGCTATCTTTTAAGTACGGCTTTCTGGCGGGGATCGATGTGCCGATCACAGAAGCAGCACATTCCCCAGATGTCTGGACATGCCCTTTAAATCCGGCAGGCACTCGTGCCTGGGATGGATATAAAGAGCCATCTGATCGTGAACCAAAATATCTTTTTAAAGAGAATCCTAGCTTTGTCTTGCAGCACTCCAGCAGCTCTGGTGAGGGCTGAACTTGAGTTACCTTCTGGTAGAGCCTAATTGCACTTGGGCTTATTTAGATTCTGGGGAAAGCAATGGAATCTCTCCACTAATCCACTTTTGAAGGACAGCGATGCACTGCTGCATTTAGATGCCATTTTCAAAGCTTCCTTCAACAATATCCTCCACCATTATTCTCTGGTGGATGACTTTTGGGGTGTCCCCTTGCCCAGTCTCAATATATGAGACTGATCTTTAAGATCAACGCTGCACTGAGATACAATTCTGTGTTCCAAATTTTCTCCTTGGCTAAAGTTATTCAAGAGGTATCACAGTAGACCACCTTATTTGACCAAAATCACCTTTCCTAATCTTATTTTTTTATTGTTTGATTTGATTTGTATCCCGCCCTATCCTGCAATCGGGCTCAGGGCAGCTCACAACACATACTAAAACAATAAAAATTCATTAAAACATCAAACAATTTCATCCAATAAATATTTCAGTACTTGAATTAATATCTTATGGCTTTAACTTCTTTGAGCTTTCAAACCATGGCTTCAACCATTCTAGGCGACCGCAATACACAAATACCAGTTGCTGCCGGTTTTTGTATTTGTGGAGCCTCAGTCCCTGAAGACCTTCCACACAACAGTCTGTTCTGTTCTTTGTATACAGAGCCCATAAACAAATTTGTTGGAGAAATTTTGAAAGGCCTAGTTTTCTTCCTTGTAGTGGAAAAACTATCCTTCCTTCTTCACAATGTGAACTTGCATGTTTCTTATAAACTAGCACAGTTCACCCTGGCAGCTAAGAAAATTTGGGCTTGAACTGCACTTAATGGTTGAGAGTCCTTCACCAGTACTCAAAGAAGGTCCTAATTTATTTTTGTCCATGTTTTATTTGTATGTTTTATCTGCTCAATTGTGATGGTATTTGGCCACAAACAATAAACTTTTGACTGACTGACTGACCTGACTGATTGATTTTGAAATGAAAAGTTGCTTACATGGCCATGAATATCCCAGAAAGTCCTTTCTCCTATTCCTTAACAGTCAGAGTTTTGTCTTTTTTTAAAAATCGTATAACTACATCTGACTACAGGATGAAGGAAATAAGAGTGATTACTCTTTCTAAAAGGAAAACCACTTTAGCCTACACTTTGCAGGAAATGTGAGGAGGGCCAGGCAGGCAGCAGAGGGATTTGGATGTAAGAAGCCTGCCACATGAGACCACAGACAGAGGTCTGAGCATGACTGCAGAAGAGGACTTGAGTTGGCCGCCTACCCACCAGCACAAGCACTGAAACTTGTCATCACTTTACAGCAGGGGTCCTGTGGGCACCTTTGGAATTTTGAGAGGGTGTGGTAAGCACCATTTCAAAATGGCTTTCACACTAGACAGAGCCAAACACAATACCCCTTACTTGCAAAAAGACTGCAGAGGGGGAATAAAAATAAATGAGGGAAAGCCTGTGTAGGAAGGTGGGAGAAAGAGATGTGGGAATGTCCCGACCGGGGCGGTCGCGACCTTCATCCCCCCCCTGGCGGGGGCAGAGAGGACCTCCTTCCCCCCCCCCCCAGCACTAGCCAGGTCCCCGACTCACCCGGGCAGAGGGCGCAGCAGGACGAGAGACGCCCGGTCCCTGAAGACGCGACGGGCCGTGGCGGAGAAGAGGCGGCTGGGCCCGGCGCCCCGCCCGAAAAGGAGGAGAGCGGCGTCCTCACCGCCCTGCACCCACGCCCCGCCCGGGCCAGAGTCAAGCGCCGAGCCCCGCGGCGGCCCGGCGATGCAGCTGCTGCAGGGGGGTGGCCCGCAGCCGACACAGAGCCGGGTGAATGGACCACCTCCCCAACGCCGATGCCAGGAGGAGGCGAGCCCGAGCCGCAGCTGGGAGACAAGAGGGAAGGAGCTGCCCGGGAGCTGCCGGAACAGCCGCAGGAGCTGACACATCGGCTCCCGGGACGCGGCTATGCAAGCCACAATGACCCACACGCCCGGAGGAAGGAGGTCGTCCTTCACTATAAAGGGGGGCGGGGCTAAGGCAGGAGGCGGGGGAAGGCCAGGGAGAGCTCTGGGAAGGGGAAGAGGGGAATAAAAGGAGGAAAAGCCAGAGGCCGAGGAAGATTGGCTGGAGAGTGCCACTGTGAAGGGGCTGACAGAGAGAAGGACAAACATTGGCACCCGGAGGCAGGAGGGCGACGTGGGTGCTGTTGAACCCCGCCCCCTGTCATTTCTGAGGCCCTGCTCCTCCAGAGTTTGACTCTTCTCCTGTCCGGGGCCTCGCTTGCCCGGGAGAGACCACGGCGACGGGGGGGCCGCCCCCGGGGATGGAGGCGGAGCTTGACATGGAATTAAAAAAAGAGAGAGGAAAGCCTGCAGGGGAGAGAATCATAAAATCAGAGTTGGAAGGGGCCATACAGGCCATCTAGTCCAACCTCCTGCTCAGTGCAGGGTCAGCCTAAAGCATCCCTGACAAATGTTTGTCCAGCCGCTGCTTGAGGACTGCCAGTGAGGGAGAGCTCACCATATCCCGCCTAGAGCCGCTTTTATCTGTTCAATTGTGTTTTATCAATCTAGGTGGCTCAATTGTGAGCCGCCTAGAGCCGCTTGTGTTGTTCAGGGGGGATATAAATCTAAATAAATAAATAAATAATCCCTAGGAAGCTGATTCCACTGTTGCACAATTCTTACTGTAAAAAAGGTTTTCCTGGTATCCAGTCGGTCCCTTCCTGCCCTTAATTTAAACCCATTCCTGCGAGTCCTATCCTTTCCTGCCAAGAGGAACAACTCCCTGCTCTCCTCTAAGTGACAGCCCTTCAAATACTTCAAGAGAGCAATCATGTCCCATCTCAACCTCATCTTCTCCAGACTAAACATTCCCAAGTCCCTCAGCCTTTCCTCATAGGGCTTAGTCTCCAAGCCCCCAATGATCCTTGTTGCTCCCCTCTGCACCCGCTCCATTCTGTCCACATCAATTTTGAAGTGATGAACCATAAGCCTAGTTGCCTACCAGTCTTGATTGTCCAGTGGCTGTGGCTGCTATTGCAGCTGTAGAAAACCTTGTCATTTGAATGAGGGCAGCCAATAATGACCCCTGCCCTTCTCTACAGCTACTACTAACTACCCACTAATATCAGCAGTAACACCACCAGCAGCATGCACAAGAAGAGCAAAGTTTCAAGAGCACTCACTGGGCCAGTCACTCACTCTCATCTTAACCTACCCCACAGCAGGTTATGAGGATAGAATAGAAAAGCTGCTGTGGGCCATAGTATGAAAAGGATTAACATCCTACCCGAGTATTGAGGTTTAAGGCCTTTCACAAACCAAGTCTTGAGAAATAATTCAAGAGCCCAGAGTTAAGAGTTATTGTAACGCTTATGTTCAAAGCATGTTGGGGATATCATATAAGATGAAGCAACTACACAATGGGGAATGCCTTTCATGAAGGTGATTTAAGTTTTGGGGAAATGTCACCAGTTCTGCAGGTGCTCTACACAGAGTTTTAAGAAACATAAATAAGCCTCAAGGGAACACCAAAGAAATAGCTTGTTGACAAAGCTAGCATGATTGTAAACATTTTTGGCAGACAGCTTTGAAAACTTTCTTGAAGACATATTGATCTATCCCAGCTGTCTTTTGGCTGTCCTCAAAGATTTATTTATGGTAGAGTTTTTGAGATGTCCAGGGGAATCCTAAAAAAAAACCCCATGCTATTAATGAGGCACGCTTGTCACTGTAACCAAATGACATCATTTTGTAGTTATCCCACAAAAATGCAGAAGTAATAAAGGCCAGAATGTTAATAAGCAATATATTATTCTAAATACGCCTGGGCTCCCGGGTGCCCGGCAACGCGTGACTCCTGGGGGCTGCTTTGCCACCGCGCCAGAGAGTGGGCAGCAACAGCGATGTGCTCACATGCGTCTCGGAGCAGGCAGGGGCGGGGCTTGCCTTTGAAGAAGCGGTGCCCTGCTCCCGCCTCCGACAGTGGCTCCACGTGCTCGGAGGCGATTGAGCACACAGAGGGAGGAGCTGTTAAGGCCTATCTGTTTCTTGGTTGGACCTGGGGCTCTTGGTTGTCATGACAGCGATCACGGCAGCAACGATCCCGGCAGCGGCAGTCCATTCGGCGGCAGCCATTTCTTTGCCTCCTGCATCATTTGCGCAGGCTCCCCAGCGGCGGATTTTGGCAGAGGCAGCCTTGACTCCTGGGCGATGGCTTGATTTTGGCAGCGGCAGCCTAAAATTAGGCAGCCCGAGTGGTGCGTCGGCAGCGATGACTGCCTTTTGGGGCTGGTGGTGGTGCGATTTGCCAGCTGGGGGTGGTCTCTTGTCAGTCATCGTCGGCAGGGCAGCTTAGTCCAGGTGGCTGCATGAGGCCAGCGATGGGCGGGGCAACGAAGGAGGGCTTTCTAGCAGCCCTTCCTCCCACAGCGGCACAGGTTTGGGACAGTGGGCCCACTTTAGAGCAGCTGTCGCATCCTGCAGGTTTCTGTGGAGGAGGTTGTTGATGCGCTTTTCGCCAACCCCCGCAGCCCCCCCTCCTTCTTTGACTCCGATAGAAGAGTGGCAGATAGCCATTGGCCCCCTTTTAAGGCTAGCAGTGCATTAAACTAAGAATAAAAATAAAGCCCTTCCCCCCCAATGGTTAGGAGGAGGTGGCAGTTACAGCAGCCATCTTGGGAGGGTGAGTGAAGTTTGTCGGCCTCTGTGTTGGCAGCCATTTAGGGCAGGGCATCTGAAGCGGCCATTTTGGTGAGGTCACTGGCCTCCGGCCCGGCAGCCATTTTGGTGAGGTCACAGGCCCACTGTAAGTGCCATCTCGGTGTGGCCTAGGCCTCACGTGGGGTGGCCATACTGGTGAGGTCTGGTCGATCAGGTGGGGCAGCCATTTTGTGGATGACTGGTGGCGGCCATTTTAGATTACTCTGTTCTTAGGTGGCTGGTCTGTTTCTGGATAGTTCGATTATCTCCACACTTATTGAGGCTAATTGTTAATTGGTTGTAATCTTTGCTTAACAATAACATATTTCTTGCTATGGCTTCTAGGAAGGGGCAAGGCAAAGGAAAAGGTAAGCAAACAGCTCTGGTGCAGCCTGCACCAGTGATTCCTTCTGATGATGATGAAGATGATGATCTCGTGAATGCCGCTATTTTGCAATGGCTTGAGGCACTGGAGAAGGAGCGGGGTTTGCCCTCCAGGGACCTTAAGGTGAGCAGGGATTCTAATGTGTCTTTTCAAGCCCAGGTTTTAGTGCGCTTAGCCTTCCTAGAGGACAAAAAAGAAGCTGATGCTCTGGAGCAAGGTGAAGGATCGGGGACAAAGCACAGAGGACCAGCAGATGGCACTCTATACTGCACCTCACGATCAGGGAGGTAAGGAGGTTGGAATAGGAGGGGATGGGTCAAGGTGGCCGTGGGGCACTGGTTATCAAGGTGCGGCCGCCTCAACCATGGCTCCGGTTGGTTGGCCACACTATGCTCCTCCGGGTGTTCCGTTCATTCCCCAAGGGTCTTGGTCAGCCTGGGGTTATCCGCAGCCTGGCATGAGCTATCCATATCCAGGGGTGGCTTCATATGAAGTGGTTCCTGCTGGGGCTAGGCCTAGTAGGGATGCAGATTTGCCTTTGGGCAATCACCTGTCCATTGCCACCAAGGAGAAGATCCTGAAAGGCGAATACGTGGACGTTTTTAGTTTGCTGTATCGTGAGTTGGAGAAAAAAAAGATAGGAACAATTTGGATGACCGTGAAAAAGAGCACTTAAAGTGGTGCATAGTGGACAGGACATGGGCAAATTGGTACCCTGGATTCCTCATTTACGTTGCGGTTATATTGAGGCACCAGCCATGGCGGGCTTCAGCGATGATCCTGTATATGGACATCATCTACAAGGCCTTTACGGACTTCCCGAGCCCAGCTTTGTCACAGTATGATGAGAAGTTCAGAATGCGGGCAGCCATGAACCCATCCATGCGGTGGGATAAGATTAACCCCAATTTGTGGTTGCAGATTATGTCTCCAAATAGGGCAGCTGGGGGCGAGAGGTCGCACAGCTGTCACTTGGTGAAGAGGGCATATTTACAAACAGGTACCCGCAGCCAAGCAGGGCGGGCAGTTCAGCGATGCCCGTTTTGCTGGGAGTTTACCTCCCTTGGTACCTGTGGGTGCAAGTCCTGTTTGGTTCGCCATGAGTGCCCGCTGTGTGCTGGCCCCCATGCCTTTTCAAGCTGCCCCAGGCCAAAGGGCTGGGGAGGGGGTAAAGGAGGTAAGCATTCTGGAGGAGGGGAAAACATCAACCCCCCTTCTGACAAAGGGTCCCAGCCCAATTAAATTGGGCATGTTAGAGCAATGGCTGTGTTATTACCCAAACAGCCTTGACCACGCTTACCTCTTGGAAGGGTTCACGTTGGGTTTAGGATATCTTTCCATGGGAAAAGGGCACCCTATCTAGCTCCTAATTTAAAATCAGTTCTAGGCATGGAGCATATAGTTAAGGAAAAGATCGCCAAGGAGTGCAGGGAAGGCTGGGTATTAGGTCCTTTTTCTTCTCCCCCAGTTAGTACTTTGAGAGTTTCCCCATTGGGAGTTGTGCTCAAGAAGGCACCAGTGAGTATCACCTCATTCACCACCTGTCCTACCCACGTGGGGAGTAGGGCTGCCAAGTCCCCCGGTAGAGCGGGGGAAACACCGATTTTTAAAGCTTTCCCCCGCTTTTCCAAAATTGGAAACCGGGGGGACAAAATGGCTGCCAGCAGGGGAACCTCGGAGCCTGCCCTGGCCAGCCTCTTGAACTTCTTAAAAGGGAAATTTCCCCTTTAAGAGCTGAGCCAGCAAGAGAGCCCCGCCCAGAGATTAAGGCGGGACTAAGCTCTTTCTACTGCGTGCAAGGTTGCTGCTGAGTAAACTGCTTGGGTAAGCTGGGGTCTGCGAGCTCTTTTCCTTCTCTGTCTCTCCCCCTCCCCCTCTTTCTTTTTTCTGTCTGTCTGTCCACTGTGGTTTTGTCAAAGGAATAAACTGTCACTTCCAAAGAGGTAAACATCACAAGGAGAGGTTGCCTGTAGAAGGTCTGGGAGTGGGATTGTTTAAAATGTCTTGTCGTGGCTGTTTGGGTCCCCCCAATCCTCATTTCCCTTCTGCAAATAAAAGTTGGGATTCCTCATTTTTATGCCAATTTTCTGTTTCTTTCAACCGTGTCTCCCCCCCCCCCCACCCTCCGGCAGTAAAAATCTGCATTTTTAAAAGCATTTGTACATCGAGTAACCGGTATTTTAAGTTAGGGATGGATCCAACTAGCTTTTCTGCTGGCTAAAAGGGGAGGACAAAGGTCCTCTTTAGCCACCAAAAAGCCTATGCTGGGGGGGGGGGGGAGAAGTTATGGGACTTACATGGACAACAGCTGGGTGAAACAAGGGCCAGAAATAAAGCCTGGGAATTGGGCAAGAGTAAGTGAAAAAGCTGTCTGTCTGTCTGTCTGTCTGTCTGTCTCTCTCTCTCTCTCTCTCTCTCTGTCCCCATCCAGCAGAGGTCTGTCAGTGGCTATTATTAGCCACAAGGTCTAAATGGAGCCCTTTGTCTGGGGCAGTGATGCTCTGCATTCTTGGTGCTTGGGGGGCAACAGTGGGAGGGCTTCTGGAGTTCTGGCCCCGCTGCTGGACCTCCTGAGGGCACCTGGTATTTTTGGCCACTGTGTGACACAGAGTGTTGGACTGGATGGGCTGTTGGCCTGATCCACTGTGGCTTCTCTCCTGTTCTTATGATATGAAAATCATATTTAGCACTTGTGTAGCACTTAGGGCTTCATATTCTGCCGAGATGAGGAAGGATTCAGTAGGGCCATTGCTCAGTGATAGAGCATCTGCTTGACATGCAGGAGGTATCAGCCTCTTCAGCTAAAAAAGGATCAGGTAATAGGTGACATTAAAGATCTCAGCCTGAGACCCTGGAGAGCCACTACCAGTCTGAGTAGTCAATACTGACCTTGATGGACCAATGGCCTGATTCAGTATTAGGAAACTTCATGAGTTCATGTGGAAGCATGTGGAAGCAACATCACAGGATGTGACATCACAAAATGATGTCACTTCCTTTCTCCTGGCTCCACCCCCAAAGTCTCCTGGCTCCACCCCCAAAGTCCCCAGATATTTCCCAAGTTGGACTTGGCAGCCCTAGTGGGGAGTCGGTGAATGACGCAATACCAGATGAGTTATGTTCTGTTAGATACACGTCCTTTGATCAGGCCATGCAGGTGGTCCACCTCTGTGGCAAGGGGATGGAGTTGGCGAAGTGCGACATTAAGTCAGTCTTCCACCTCCTTCCAGTCCACCCAGAGGACTTTGAGCTACTCAGATTTGCCTTTGAGGATAGGTTCTACATGGATCGGGCCCTTCCCATGGGGTGCTCTGTGTCCTGTGCTGCTTTTGAGAAGTTCAGTTCGTTTTTGGAATGGGCCTTGAGATACAGGACGGGACTCAGCAGTATGGCTCACTACCTGGATGATTTCCTTTTGGTAGGGAGGAGGGGTACTGGACAATGTCAATTTCTGTTGTCCAGTTTCATTGGCCTAGCAGGGGAACTGGACGTTCCTCTAGCTCAGGAAAAAACAGGGCCCAACATCCATGTTAACCTATCTTGCGATAGAAATTGACACAGTGGGGCAGTGCTGCAGGTTGCCACATGACAAATTAACAGCATTACAAATGTGGGTGGACTCAGTAAGGTCACAATCTAAGATTACACTGCTGGAATTGCAGCAGCTAACAGGCCACCTAAATTTTGCATGAGAGGTTGTGGCGCCTGGCAGGGCTTTTGTAAGGAGACACTGTGAGTCAATGAGGGGCCTCCATCTTCCATGCCATAGAACTAGGGTCACCAGGGGGATCCGGGATGACCTCCTTGTATGGCAACAATTTCTGGAGTCATACAACGGGGTGTCCCTTTGGCTTGAGGAACTCCTGCTAGAGGCGGAGCTGCAGATTTCATCAGATGTGGCAGGTTCCTCCGGCTTTGGGATATACTTCAGGGGACATTGGTGTACTGGGGATTGGCCAGCAGATTAGTTTCAGGCAGGGTGGGTCAAAGACCTTACCTTCCTGGAATTTTTTCCAATTGTTATGGCAGTGTGGATTTGGTCCGATGAATTGGCCAATTGGACGGTCCATTTCTGGTGCGACAACCAGTCCACGGTGCACGTAATTAACTCCCTGACGTCAAAGTCTCCCAGGGTTATGGCACTGGTCAGGGCCTTCATGCTACAGTGCTTGTGGAACAACATTGCATTCAAGGCCCGGCACGTTCTGGGGGTTAACAACAGGGTCGCTGACGCTCTCTCTCGCAAACAGATGGAGAGATTCCATCAGTTGGCTCCAGAGGCTGACCTGCTCCCGGCACGAATGCCCGAAGAGGTGTGGCAGATTGGAGGGCTGAGGCTGACAGGGCAATGAGTCTGGCCCTTGCCCCTTCTACCCGAAGAGCTTTCATGAAGGCTGATAAGCAATTCCTGGCCTTCAGGGAGGAAGTGGGCCTGAAGCAGGTCTGGCCCATACCGGTGTCACACTTAATGCACTTCTGTGTGACGCTGAGGAACGAGGGCCTGTCAGCGCATACCATTAGGGGCAAGCTGTCCTCATTGGCCTTTGCCAGCAAGGCTTCCAGCCATGAGGACACAACGGGCAATTTCTGAATTCGGAAGATACTCGAGGGGTGGTTCCATGAGAGTGGCAAGGTGGCTGACACTAGGGTACCCTTGACCCCGGTTGTGCTGCAGGGGCTCGAGACTCAGTGGCTCACGTGTTGCAGTGGCTATGAGGCCGAGCTGTTTCATGCAGCATCACTGACCACCTTCTTTGGGGCATTCAGGATCAGTGAGCTGGTGGCTGGCTCTCACAATGACGCCTCGGGCATGGCACTGGAGCGGCATGACATTTCCACCCTGAATTCTAGAATTCAGATTAGGCTGTGTCGGTCAAAAACTGATCAACGCAGGAAGGGATCAGTGATTGAAATGGACCGCTGTTCCGAGGTCGAGTTGTGCCCAGTGTCTGCCCTAAGCTCTATTTGGTACTGCGGGGGGTGGCCCTGGTTATCTGTTCAGGTACAGGGACAGCACCCCCCTCACCAAGTTCTAGTTTTGGACCATGACGCAGAAGGCATTGATCCAGTTGGGGCTAGGTGGGGTCCACTTTGGTATGCACTCCTTTAGGAGTGGGGCTGCATCAATGGCTTTGGCTATGGGGTACCCTGCCAGTGAAATCCAGAGGATTGGGCAATGGAAGTCCCGTTATTACAAGGGTTATGTTAGGTCCTGCAATGTTTAGGCTTGTTGAGGCTCTTTAAATTGTTACCCAGTTATTAATGAAGTTCTTCTTACAGGTGCTGCGGGCCACGAGACGAGATGAAGAGTCATAGTCTGCGGCCACAGCATGATCTTTTGGGCAGCTCATCAGGCACGGAGGACACCCATCCGCTCTCAGCTTGGCTTTAGCAAGGTGTCAACATTTCAGTGGCTGGGAAGGAGGGGCATGAGGTGGCCTGCGCTCCTTCCCTTGTTATTTGATGAGAGACAAGGGCCTCCTCCTCCTGTCCTGGTAATACACCTGGGGGGCTATGATTTGGGGCTGATGAAGGGCCTGGCCCTTGTGTTGCAGGCCAGGGCAGACCTTGTGAGGATAAGAGCATGGTGGCCTGGTGTGCAGATAGTATGGTCAGCCATGCTTCCCCGCCAGGTGTGGCGGCATGTTGAGGACCCCAGGTGTACTGACTGTGCCAGGAGTAAGTCAGATGAGGAAGGCCATGGAGTCCGGGTTGGGTCTGTTTTTGCCACACCCCAATATATGGGTCCAGGTTCGAGACCTGTATAGGCCCGACGAGGTGCATCTGTCAGACAAGGGCAATGGGATATCCCACTTTGTGCTGGCTAGATGGGATAGAAGTCCAAATAAATAAATAAATAAATATTCTTAGAGGACTTGCGGCATGGGATCCGGTTAGCACTTGGTTGCTGAATGGGGTAGCAAAGGCCAAAGCAGAGGCTTGGCCTTGGCTGTGGCAAGTTTGTGCAAGCAAGAAAATGGAACTGGTGAGTGCCTCATGGCATATCCCATTTGGGAACAGGAGGTCATCAGGAACTGCCCTAGGGCTGTGTGGTCCGGGGTGGAGAATGGTGATCGCCTCTGGGAGCCTCTCCGGCTAGGCTCCTATGTGAAGGTCTGTGCGGCCTCAGGGGTAGGCACTCCTGGGGGCAACCAGTATGCTGGGCTGCTGGTTATGAGCCAGAATCTGGCTGGCTCAAGACCGGAGCTAGGTGACCCACCCATATCAAGGGCAAGGAGGTTGTGTCAGGGAGTGACGCCTGCCTTGCCTGTTCCTGTGCTTGCTTAGTTTTGCCCATTGCTGCAATGTTCTGTTAAATAGTTAATAAAGTGGCCCTTGTTTAATTCCAAACTGTTGTCTGTCTCGTTATTCCGGCTGGGGTGGCAAATGACCACGCATGTAAGACTTGCAGTCTAAATGTAAAGAGCACGGGACAATTTATGTTTGTAATTAAAAATGGTGCTATTTCTGAGAGGTTTTTGTTTTCTTTGTCTCACAAATACTCTGGGTGAAAAAAGCAAAATTCAATTTAATTCCCATTTCTAACTAAAGGAGTATATCATTGTGTTATTTGTACTGGTATTATAAAACAAGTGCTTAACCTCAAGATCCTTTAAATATAAAATCAGTCATGCAAAGGAAAGTGTATTTACAGAGCATGACAAATGTGAGGAATGATTGCATAATATTTATGTAGTGCCAGTATGCGATTACCACTGAAGAAAAAAAATAGCAACATGCAGGAGTAATTTGTCTCTAGCCGTACAAGTATGCCTTGTGGAACAGCTGCTGAATTTCCCAATTGTGATGAAGTTGCCAACTTGTCTGGAGAAAAATACTCTTTTTTTAAATAGAGGCTTAATGGGATGCTATGTACAAGATGATGCCATTTACCTCTACATGCAGCTCCAAGGTGAGGCAAATAACTTCCCCTAGGGATTTTTGGCTTGGAAAAACACATGAGCCCCTGCTCCCCCCACACCATGGCCCCTAATGGAAACGGACCTCCACAATGACATTCCCTGCTGCTGTTGTGTGGCTGTGGGAAAATTGTATCAAGTAGCTTGACCCTTACTGTCAATGAAGTTTGAAAAGCATTTAATCCTTACTCTGAATTAAATTCTATCCTTTCAATGGGTGCAACTTCCAAACAAGTGTGCATAGCATTGCAGCCCCAGACATTTTAAATATCCCACAACAACACACAGTGATAGTCAGATGCAGTTTCTTTGCCCAAAAATTTAGAAACAGACTACAACACTGAAGATTAATATCTGTCTATAATCTCAGCCAGTTTGCTGAACGAAGAAGTACTGTCCCAGATTTCTTACCATCAGTGGGTTATACTGCTGCTTTACGCCCAGCCCCAAGTTTGCAGCACCTGAATATGCTTTTTATTGTAGGCTGTCAAGTAACAGGAATAACATGGTTTCTTTTAAGTATTGAAGTCGGGAGACATTGAATCAAATGCAGGCTTTTATTTCAGACATCATTCAGCTCAGAAACAGCTCTGGCAAGAGCGGCACTCAATTTATAGGGTTTCAACAGTTAACTATAAACATTGTAACTATTTACATGCAGTCTCATTGGACCCAAGCAGGGCTTTATGATTGTTTCCCTAGATTGGTTTCAGGACCAATAAGGAGGGAGCTATGTACGGTTGCCAACTCAAGTTGGGAAATTCCTGAGGATTTGGGGGCTGAGCCCTGGGAGGGTGGAGTTTGTGGAGGGGAAGGGAGCTCAGTAGGGATGTGGTATACATACAGTCCACCCTCTGAAGCTCCAGATGAGGAACTGATCTCAGTAGTCTGGAGATCAGTTGTAATTGCAGAAGAATGTCACATCTCAGATGGAGATCCACAACCTGTAGAGCTATGTGTAGCAGTGGCAGGAAGGAGAAGGAGTGGGAGTAGCAGTCACTGCTTCTGGTAGAGGCATGGTGAGAAGAGACAAACATGCCATAAACAGCCAATGGTGGGGGGCACTGTGGGAAACCTGAAACCTTGGCAAGTCTTGATTGACAGTCTCTATGAGCAAACTGAAATTCATGTGCTTGATAGACACAAACAACTGGAAAGAGGTGGGAAACAAATACACACACACTCAGCCTGATGAAATATTTCAAGGAAGTACCATTGACTAAAACGTCAAAACTTATACTTTGTCTTTGTTTTGTTCTGAAAATGGGAGGTAAAAACATGCATTCAGCAATATAACTGTAGGGTTGCAGAAACCAAAACAAGTGTTGAAAACATGCCTCATAATCCATAATTTATTTCAAAAATTAATAATTGAAACATGAGTCCAAGGAAATTGCTACAAAATATTATAAAAATGTTTTAAATTCAGAAATGGGATTTCCTCATTACTACAATAAAATATAGCTGCTAAGTGACAAAAAGTGGCTTGTGGAACTTCTGGTTTAAAAAAATTTACCAGAAAGGTAAGAAGAAAACCTGTTAAGTTTTCCCCTCAGCCATTTTTA
Organism: Lepidodactylus listeri; assembly: GCA_029233225.1. Lineage (NCBI taxonomy): Eukaryota > Metazoa > Chordata > Lepidosauria > Squamata > Gekkonidae > Lepidodactylus > Lepidodactylus listeri. The sequence goes on along the minus strand of JARCFY010000006.1, from coordinate 73,465,291 downwards.
AATGTGTAGTCTTCGTATTACACTGTAAACATAGCATAAGGAAAACTAGATCCGTGTTTCCTATTCTGTTATGCCTGTCTTTAGTGTTAATGTAAAAGCTTTGTCATTCAGCTTCAGGGTTATGAGTCCCCCGCCCCAGCAACTTTCAGACATTGGGGGGACGTACTAGCAGTGAGAAGAGGCCTAGTCCAGCATCACCAGTGATGTAGCAATGTCACTTCTGGCACACACTGGAAGTGACATGGGACTGTGTAGTATTTGTGCAAATAGAAGCCATTTTTACTATAGAGTTTCCCCCCCAAATAACAGAGCATCCTACGTCACGAACAATGCAGTGATGCCACTGCGTCACCGGCACTGCTGGTTTAGACTTCTCCTCACTGTTGGTAAGCCCCCCACTGGCCAGCTGACAACTGGTGAATAGCGCTTTAATCCAATGGTGGTGTTTGTTTTCTCTCTGTGAGAAAAAATGAAGTAGACAAAACATTGGCCTTGCACAATGAGGAGAGGGAATGACAAGCACCCTGGGAGCTCCCCCATCATCACACAATGGAAGCAGCCCCTGCAAGATGTTGGGGAAAGGTGGGCTTGTTCTCCTGGGTGAGCCATTTGCCTTCACATCAGTCCTCCTCCTCCCACCATAATTTTTAACTACTTTTCAACAACTACCATTGTTATAATCAGCGCCAAATTTAAGTAGGCCAGTCTAGGTGACCCATTTTCTACCATATAATCCCTCTTAAGTTTTCATGGACAGAATCAAATATTAGGACAATATTCCTTCTAAGCGTAGTCTCTCTCATTCTTAGTCATTTCATAACAAGAATACCAAGTAATGAATAAATGAACGACTATGAATTAATTAATAAGTATTATGTATTCTCTCATTTTTATCTTCTGAAAAATCTTCCTGCCATCCATTATAATACTCCAAACATTGCTTTCGAGACCAAGTAACACACCTCCTTCCTTGTTTGCACAGGTGCCTCATTATATTCCACTTCTTTTGCAAACTTTTGAAACAATTGCTCGCGTCTTTCTATTTCTGTATTAATGTTATTTCTCCGTAAATAATCCCTGGAGATCAAATATTACTTTCCTTTCCATTATCTCAATGCTTGTATGTACCTTGAACCAGGGGTCCTTTCGTAGAAAAAGAGGGGCAGGAGCTCATTAGCATAACTCATTAGCATAACTCATTAATATATGCCACGTCCCCTGACATCACCGGAAGTGTGTCAGAAAGGGAATGTCAGTTTCAGCCCCATTATACCCTATGGGCCATTGAAATCAATGGCAAAAACTCATAGGGTATATGAGGGGCTTGAGGAAAGGAGGTTTGAGGGAGAGGCTCCAAACTTGCAGGATAGCTGCTGGGGCCTCTCCTCAAAATACCCACCAAGTTTCAAGAAGATTGGACCACGGGGCTTAATTCTATGGGCCCCCAAACAGGTTGTCCAATCCCTTCCATTGTTCTCTATGGTGGGAAAAAATGTTACTTTTTTCCTACCATAGAGAACAATGGAGGGAATGGGGGCAACCTGTTTGGGGGCCCATAGAATTGGACCCCCTGGTCCAATCTTCTTGAAACTTGGTGGGTATTTTGAGGAGAGGGCCCAGCAGCTACTCTGCAAGTTTGGAACCTCTCCTTCAAACCCCCTCCCCTTCAGTCGCTTTTAAAGTTGCCACTGAATTTCGGCAGCAATTCAGCAGCGGGCCAAGTCAGATCAGAGAATCTGATTCGGCCCGTGGCTGCCCTAGTGGCCACTCCTGGGCTGGCGGAGCGTTGCTCTGCCTCACTTCAGCCCCAAAGGACCCCTGCCTTGAACCAATAACTGATTTATCCAGTTTCTGTTAACTTATTTCTAGCAATTCTAATTCTCAAAAACTTAAGGATTTCCTGGCTCCAGTTCATACTAATTCATGCCAGGTGCAACATAGCCTGAAGGTAACTAAATACCTATGTAACATAACCCTTTCTTATCAAAATGTCAACAATCTTGTTCATAATTGCAGCTATTTGTCAATTATCTTCTGAAGTCCTTGGAGGAAGGGTGTGATATAATTAGACAACCATAGCAGCATATTGTAAGAGCTGAAGATTTACTTTCTCTCTGCATTCTTGGCTGAAGGTTCTATGCATCATAACACCAGGAGGATTTGTTCTATCTGGGCACAGAGAATTTATGTGGAGAGTGTGGCAAAGCTTCAGAAAATTCTAATGTGGACATAATAATGCTCCCTCTAAGCTGTGGAGTCTTGTGAACAAAAATTCTACTTTCTGAGCTACCAGCATTAAAGTTGTGAGTGAGCGATTTGGCTACTGTATAAATTAGTTTTCTCTGGAGCCATCCTTCCTGAGCTAGGACAAAAATGTGTGAGCCGGAGGCAAAAAATCTGTGAGCTAGCTCACACTAACTCATCTTAGAGGGAACAATATAGAAGTTTAAAAAAATATTTTCATACTGAATGTTTACTACTAATTTGGCCCAAAATGTCCTGAGACTTTAGTCATATCATTGTGAGGTTTCAAGTTTTCCTCTGCATTAACACCTAAAGTAAGGGCAAACTATAAAGGCATGCATTTTTGACATAAGGTCTTACTCTGGAATATCCTCTCAAAATAAAGAGTGGTCACCACCAGTTAAAAAGGATTATGTAACATGAGTTCTAAAAGCAGTATCCGATTATCTGTGGAGGGGAGCTGATCTATCGCTCACATTTTTTGCCACACCTGTCCTTTTAAAAGCTCAAAGCTGCTTTCCTCATGCATGGTTTCAAAGGTGTTTGCCTCGAGCACAAAGAGGATCTCAAATTCAGACACTTCTTAATCTCCTGGCATTTAATAAATTTAGCCAATTGTCTCGCTTTTCTGATGCCTTATTTTGTTTTAATATCTTCTTAGTTTTATTATGGCTAGGGGCCTCAAAAGCTGGAAGTGATCTATACTTCTCTTAGGGCTGCTAACTCTAGGTTGGGAAATTCCTGGAAATTTGGGGATGGAGCTTGTTGGGGGAGGGTTTGGGGAAGAAGGGACCTCAGCAGGTTATAATGCCATGGTATAAGGAAAACTAGATCTATATTTCCTTTTTTTCTTATGCCACGTAGCTTCTCTGTCTTCAGTATTAAAGCAGTAATTTTCTCCAGTGGAACCTATCTCTGTAGCCTGGAGATCAGATGTAATTTTGGGAGATCTTCATACCCTACATGGAGGTTGGCAACCCTAACTTCTCTGGACCTCTGAGAGGGCCTGAGGGAAAGCTTTTCTCTTCCAAATCCATCTCCTAAAACTGCTTTTTTTCCTGAGGAAAACAGTCAGAGTTTCCTTACATACAGTTGCAGGTAATGTGTAAAGTTCCTAACTAAATGAAGCCACCATTTCACATCTAATCTGGAACATTCCATGACAGACTTCTTACATCCTCTTTCAATCAGCCCATGAGCTATCCCTCCTCCACAGACCAGTGTGATTAATCCCCCCAGCCACAAGGAATATTTTGGTTAACATCACCACCTTGCTGTATACTTGCTTGCACAACAGTTTTCAATGATGTAAGCATTTTGCCTACATATGGGAAATTATATTTGTGCATCTCAACTTCTGCAAGAAAAAATTGCTGAGCAAAGCTTTGGGGAAATGTACAAATGAGGTAAATGAAAGTGGGAGAAATCTAAGAGAAGTGATAAGCTATCCAGCTTCAGTTGGTGTTATTGGCACCAAACTTGTTTAATTGCTGTGACAGCATCATTAAGTCAATCATCATAATTACAGGCAAGATTTTCCAGACACCCTACAGCTGTTATTATCAAAATGAGAGACAGGATTCCATAAGGAGGCACGGACAGTTGCTAGGGCACATGCAAATCTTTCCCAAAGCACATTTGTAAAATAGTCTAGAAGCTGAACGAAGCACTCCCTCAGTTCATTTTACTGGTGAGGAGCTTCAGATCTCATTTCCCCATAATAACAGATTCTTTCCTTCCCTTTTTTACTCCAGCTGCAGTTTGCAACAGTGAAAGCTGGAAGTGGTTTGGGCTGATGGATCAGACAGCTGTCTGGGAACCGAAAATACTATAGTTTGGGAATCATGGTATTAACAAGAAGTGGGACCCGCGATACTCACGGGGGGGGGGGAGTATTTCCCACAGCTCAGGGCATGCTGAAGCCGGAGGAGGAGGAAGCGGCAGCAGATGAGCCCTTATCCCTCCCCCCCAGTGGTGGTGATGCTGGCCCACCAAGCTTTCTCCCCCCCAGCGGCAGTGAGGCTGGCCCGCCAAGCCTTCTCCCTCCCCCCGGCGGTAGCGAGGCTGGCCTGCCAAGCCTTCTTCCTCTCCCCCCAGCGGCAGCGGTGGCAATGAGGCCGGCCTGCCAAGCCTTCTCCCCCCCAGTGGTGGCAAGGCTGGCTCAAGCCTTCTCCCCCTCCCACAGTGGCAGCTGTGGTGAGGCCTGAGCGGCTCACAGCCGCTGGCCCGCCAAGCCTTCTTTTTCCCCCCAGCAGCGGCAGCAATGGACAGTTCCCAGAGCATTCTCTGCACATGTTCAGGGAACGCTCTTTTACTTTTGGGGGGGATTTAAGTATCTCCTGAATATTTTTTTTTAACTTTTCGGATTTTTCTGCATACCTGGGGAGTCCCCCAAGTATGCAGGAAAATCTCTTTACCCCTAGCTGCCCCCCATGTGCGGATTTAGATATCCACACGCAGGGGGCGCCTTGGCTATTAGATATATAGATATCTACAGGGCCCATAGCTACTTGCAAAGAAACAGTGGTTGGAATGCCATATGGACCAGCAAATGCTGATGATCAGCTTTCATATAGTATCAGCTACAGTGCTATGAAAATTCTGCAGTACTACATATGAATGCAGATCCAGGGTATCTGATTTGCTAAATATCAGTTACTACTATGTAAAGTTGCCAGTCTCCAGGTGGGGCCTGGAGTTCTCCAGGAATTACAACTTTTCTCCAGATGATAGAGATCAGTTGTCCTGGAGGAAATGACGGCTTCCAAGGGTGGACTCCATGGCATCAAACCCCTGCTGAGCTTCCTTCCCTCCCCAAACTCTGCTCTCTCTAGGCTTTGCCCCCAAACTTCCAGAAATTTACAAACCCAGAGTGAGCAACCCTATTGTACTGTGGCAGTACTTGTTTTATTTGATATTCCCTCACTAATTTATTAGCCCTCCTCCCTGTTTGTGTGTTTATATGTTTTATTCAATGTGTGTGTGTGTGTGTGTGTGTGTGTGTGTGTGTATTATCCCATGCTGAGGTCCCTCTCCTCTTTAAACCCCACCTTCCCCAAGCTCCACTCCAGGAAATCTCCAGGAATTTACCAGCTGAGAATTGGCAATCATAGTTTCTCACTATAGCTGCTATGGATTCTCTACTGTTTATACTTTCAGCATAGGCATCAACTATGGGGACGGGGCTCGAGGGCTCGAGCCACCCCCGAAATTTCCGGGGGAGACTGAGCCCCCCCCAGAAAATGGAGCGCCCACCACCGCACGTCCCCGGGCCCTTCCTAGGGCCACCGCCTCTCTCTCTCTCCCCACCCCCTGCCCTGGCTGCCTCCGTCCCTCCCTCCCTCCATCCGTCCAGGGGCCAGCTAAGCAAATGCCCAGATGGCCCCTGGATGGATGGAGGGAGGGACAGAAGCAGGAGTGGCCAGGCGGGGGGGAAGGCAGTGGCAGCGGGGACATGGTCCCGGCGTGCACATGTGCAAAGCTCGCGCGCACAAGCCCCACCCCCCCCGGATTTTAAAACTCGACGCCCCTGACTTACAGAGAATGTTCATACAAATTAAAGTCTATAAAAATCACATAGATTTAAAAGCCATGTTATTGCCTTTGGAAACTGCAATCTGCAGTTTTGGGAAGTGTGGAAGTAAGCTGGCATGTCTAAACTTCTCAATGCACGCCTGCACTATTTATTCTGTTTCTAGTAGTGTTTGAACCTCAAAAAGTAGGCCAAGGTCTGTTTTCTATTACATGGTGCCAATAAATTCCTGTGCCTTCTGAGTGAATACAACCCCTGAGCAGATATGTGGTACTATCTTGCTTGTTAGTCTGACCAAATGCACAAGCAAGATAAAACAAAGCTTCTGAGCAATACTTTACAGTGCTTTAAATATGTGTATATGGCCATGAAATGGGCAAAGTCTCAGAGTTATTCCTTTCATGACTCTGTTAATCCTATTCCTGACTTGGAAAGAAATCTTAACAAACAGAGAAACAGTGCAGGAGTCCGAAACTGAGAAGTAACTGCGCCTGTGCAAAAATGCAAATCAGCATAAGGACAGTGTAAAAACAGCAGCTTCCGAGGCATCAGTCTGGAAGCCTATTGTGGTTTACAAGATAATAAATGAATACCTGTAGGAGAAGTACAAAAAGGAGGATGGAGTAGGATTACTGTAACCTTTCCATATTTCATGGCACAAAGGTAGGTAGGTCAAAATGTACCATATGCATTTTGCAGGGGGGGGTGTCAGCATAAGCAGTGATTAGAAGGAATAAAAGAGGTGCTGGATTATACCAAAAACCAGGGCTCTTTTTGTAGAAAAAGCCCAGCAGCAACTCATTAGTATATTAGGCCACACCCCTGACAGTGCAGCTCATTAACATATTAGGCCACACCCGATGTTACCAGAAGTGTGATCATCCAGCCACATCCACCTTTTGCTTCTTATTCTGTTTACCTTGTTGTCAAAACAGTTTTGACAAAACCAATAAAAACATTATTTTCTGTCCCAGCTATACAAAATCTTGCCTGCACCAATATCTTATGTCCAACCATTATTCCCACACTGGATTGGAATCAATTCCTAAAGGTTAGGTTCCCATGGAAATCAGTTTGCCTTCCTGTAGAACTAGTACGCTGAATATGATTTTTTAGCATTGCCAACCTACAGGTGGGGTCTGGAGATCTCCTGGAATTACAACTGAGCTCCAAACTACAGAGATCAGGTCAATGGCTGCTTTGGAAAGTGGAATCCATGGCATTATGCCTTGCTTAGGTCCCTCCTTCTCCCAAACCCCACCCTCCTCAGGCTCCACTCCCAAATCTCCAGGGGTTTCCTCAACCTGGAGTTGGCAACCCTAGTTCACTGGCAGAACAACCCTAGGAGCCAGTTTGGTGTAGTGGTTAAGTGTGTGGACTCCAATCTAGGAGAACCGGGTTTGATTCCCCACTCCCCCCCTTGCACCTGCTGGATGACCTTGGGCAAGCCATAGCTCTGTACCAGCTGTTCTCTCAAGGACAGTTGTCTCAGAGCTCTCTCAGCCCCACCTACCTCACAGGGTGTCTGTTGTGGGAAGGGGAAGGGAAAGGAGTTTGTAAGCCACTCTGAGACTCCCTTGGGGTATAAATCCAATCTCTTCTTCTTCTAGGTTTGTGGATGCACTGGACAGGAGTAGTTTGTGGACTATTTTATTCAAGGTACAAAATTTTATTCAAGGCATAAGATTTCATGTGCCACCACACTTCTTCAGATGGAAGAAGTGTGCATGCACATAAAAGCTTATACCTTGGATGAAAACTTTGGACTCCAACTTTGTTCTGCTGCTTCAAACCAACACAGCTACCCACCTGAATTATTACACTATAATATTTTTTACAAGCAATTATGTACCAGTGGAGTCGTTACCATGCAGAGTCTGTTCCTCAGGTAAAATTATCCTGTGAACAGGTGGTCTTCAACACATCAAAGTATCACTACCATCACAAGATCATCAATCACTGCAAGTCAACTCCTCAGAAGCAGAAATCTCTCTTATTAGGAGATTTAAGAACATCAACTTTGCTGGCCCATTAAAGGCAGATGTCAGCCCAGTGGCAGGAGAAGAGGGACAATCTCCAAAGTGCTGCTGCTGAAGAAGAAGAAGAGATTGGATTTATACCCCGCCCTCCACTCCCCAAGGGAGTCTCAGAGTGGCTTACAAACTCCTTTTCCCTGTTGTGGAGAAAGGCAGGATATAAATTAAAGGATACATTTATCTGAAGGGGGGCAGATAAAAGGTAGGTTGATTGGTGAGTGAGAAGGAAACAGGGAAAAGTGAGGGTATGGGGGTCGTCAGGAGGAGGGCAAAAGGAAATAGTGCAGAGAAATGGGGAAAATGAGCTGCCCCGCACAAGACCTTGTAGATTTTCCACCTTGTAACTGGGCCTGGTCTGCTGGATCACACTGCATAACTTGGCCTTAGTTTTTCTGAGTAGAGGATGCCAGAGGGAGGGAAGGAGGGAAAGCTGAAGACAGGAGCATATAAAGCTAACTTGGCTGGTGGATGGGAAGGAGAGAAGGAAGAAGGGAAAAGGTAGAGGCTATAGGGGCTTTCAGAGAGAGTGAAGATAAAAGAGTGGGGGAGGGGAAAATGAGATGCCCCAATAAGTCCTTGCAAGTTCCTCACTTGGTCTTTTTAAAATATGGATTTTATTACATTCTGCATGAAGACATGGTGCTTCAAAAATATCCCACTGAAAAAGTGCTGTGCAGGCAACATTTTAATTTTAATCTATCAAAAAATTACTTAAATTTAATAAAATGCTAGCCTTTCTTTATATGATCCATGTCTAGCTCCATTTCAACAGATCTGATTTAAAAAACAAAAAAAAAACACCCTTGTATATTACTGTGTTTAACAATTTAAATAGATCCATATACCCAGACTGGCCAAAGACAAATCTATTTTAATGCATAGTTATAATTGTTATTTTATATTAAAAAATCTAGCAATTCTCAAAACTGTCAAAATAATACTCTGAAATACTAATTCCTTTTGTGCCTTATTACAATACACACACACACACACAGCTATAAAACTTTAGAGACTTCTTACAGGCTAGTTTTTTAATCAATTGGATCCTGTTACTATAAATGCTATGTTTTTATGCACAAAAGATATCCATGAAACAATCATTATCCATTGAAGTGTGTATAAAACACAGCCATTCTTTTCATGCTAAACATCCTCAAGTTATAAATGAAATTATTGTTTATTCCCAGCACTGGCACAAGAGCACAATTCATATGAGATAAAACAGCAACTGATATTGTACAAAACAGTTCTATTTCCAGCCTCCTGTATTTCTTCAGCATAGGGCTTAAAATCATCAGGTGCAAAAAATATAAGTGTCAGGAGAAACCAAAGAAATAATGGAAAGCAAAATAATAATTATAATAAACAAATTTTAAAGGAGAAGCACGAAGCTATTTTACAGAGACAGACCATTGGTCTACCAAGCTCAGTATTGTCTATGTTGAGAAGCAGTCTCCAGGGTCTCTCAGGCAGAGGTTTTTCACATCATCTGCTACCTGATCTTTTAAACTGAAATGTCACAGATTGAACCTTGTACCTTCTGCATGCAAACAGGTACTCTACCTCTAAACCATGATGTCTTCCCTGTTTTAAAAATACACAGAATTTCTTCACAATGTTACTGTGTCTTTCCAAAGGACTGGATAAAGATATGTTTGAAACACCAACATTATTAAGTATCACACAATAAGGTTTTCTGTTATCTTAAATTCTAAACCTTCAAACAGCAAAGGTCACAACAACAAAGTAACAAGAAATGGCACCAAAGGAAACTCACACATGATTTTTCATCTGTCTTCACTGTCCTTAGATAGATGAGATTTTGATCATTACTTTTGTTCACTTTTAGAGCTGCTTCACATTTCACTTCACTGTATTTGGATTCACCTAATCAAGCATAGTGATGAACAGGAATTCAGATGCACAGCACTGTAAGAAATGCTAAGGAAGCTGTTTTTGAAAACATGGCCTCTCTTTATTAGCCAGTAGTTCCAGTGATGCAATCAGGAAAATAAAGGAAGGAAGATCAGTGCTGCCTCATTGTTTTATTTGGAATTTTGGATCCAAGGTTATCATGTTATACAATTTCTATTTGTAAAAAAATACTTTTCAAGCTAGTTCCAAGACAAAGAATGAACATTTTATTATGTTAAAATAGAAAAGGGATAATTATAATTTAATGGGATTTGCTGCTTAAATTTAGCCGGATGGCACACATAGCCATTGGATTTTATATCTGCTTGTCCCTACATATTTTGTTAACAAAACCCATAATAGTGTGCTTATTTAATGAAATTCCTAGCATTCACCTGATCATCACCTTCATTTCAGGATCTTAAATCTTGTGCCATTCCACCTTTCAATATTTGTACCAAACAATTACTAACATACATTACGTTGAGGCTACAAGAAAGGGTAGCTGCGAGCAATGCTCCCTCTAAGCTATGGAGGCTTGTGAGCAAAAATTCTACTTTGTGAGCTACTGGAATTCAAGTTGTGAGCGAGTGATTTGGCTACTGCATAAGTTAGTTTGCTCTGGACCCCCCCTTCCTGAGCAAGGACAAAAATGTGTGAGCCGGAGGCTAAAAAACTGCGAGCTAGCTCACACTAACTCAGCTTAGAGGGAACACTGGCTGCAAGCAAAATCAATATATGTCATTTCCTTTGTTTATAGAGAATAAAACTCTGGATGAGTACTTTGCCAACGTATGCACACACCTGACCGTACCCAGATAGCAAAACAAAAGCAAGCAGACAGCATCTTCATTTTTACAAAGACATCTTGATGTAGCAGAAGGAAATGAGCCCAGCTTCCTCACAACAAGAATTCAAAGTCTTTCTCTTCTGATTTATATTACCTCTGGCTGATAACTAATAGGACTTTTCAAAATGACACTAGCGATGCTTAAAGACCTGTATGATGAATTAATTACAAAACAGAAAATAACTATAGCTTTCCAGTAGCAAGTGATTTTAAGTCCCATTGAACATCTACAGCACTGCGTATTTAAGAGCTGGCAATGCTACTCCTAGGGCTAAAGCTCTATCGGTCTGCAAAGATCACCTTGTTGCCTTCCAGCTGGTGCAGGGTATCAGTTTTACTACAGCAGTTTTAAAAAATGGGCTGCATAGTTGGATTAGTCCAAAACTTAAAAACCTCCATGTGCAAGTCTCAATCAGTTGCAAAAAGGGATGCATGTATTTATACAGTTACCACCTACTTAAGAACTAAATGGGTGGACCTTCAGAAAAACATGTGAATTCCTTTCCTCCCTAGGTCAGGTCATATCAAGATTGGCCCTCACTGAGGTGATAAAGTTAGTTCCTATAGAGAGTTTTGTTTTCGAAATCAGCAAAAAACATAAACAAACCAAGTAAGCCCTTTAAATTTGGCTCACATCAATACACTTCTGAAGCCTGAGATCCCATTTGGACATGGTGAAACATAAATTCCATCCAGATGATAAAAATTTCATCTAAGATAATAACTGAGGCAGTAATATAATCTAGCCTTCCAATTACTGACAGAGCCAGGAATGTACTTTTCAGCCTACACAGGCTTAGCTGCAGTTGGCAGTGCTAGCCTAAAATTCAAGCTGTTATTAGCAACACAGAATTCCTTAAATAATTTGAGTGGGCATTGCCCACGCCATAGAACTGCTAAGTAATGGTTTTTCATTTTCATGTCCAGAATGTATTGCAGATATTGAATTTTTCCTACAGAGATGATCCACAGTACTTATGTAGAAAGATGTGTGAATAAACATCATTCACTTGTATTTACTATAGTTACAAGAAAGGAATTAAATGATTCACACGGCCCTCTAGATGTAGCTGGGTATAGCTTGATAGAGCTAGCATAACTTCTTCCACTGGTGTAGAGAACGAATGCAGAGAAGAGGCGAACCAGGAGGAAAGGAAGACTAGTTTAGGTCAAGGGGGAAGCTCACTAATTCTGAGGTGTGGGGAGCAAATAGTGACATATGAACAGGACAAAATCCCAAAATTCACCACACTCCATTCTGCCAACTTCATCCTATAGTTTCATTTTTCAAAGCAATAATTGCTAGAATTGTCTTGAGATGCTAATACATTTCAGATTTGTTTGTGACATTTTATAGCCTACCCTGATTTCATATATTTTCCTGCTTTATCACTGCAATGCAGTTAACTTTGGCCATATTTCCTAAAGCCTGGTCTAAAATTATATATGTAAAGTAACCATGAATGCCAAGAACCCATTACAGGGGGTGGGGAATCTGTTTTTGATGAAATGCACATCAGAGCACACTGCTGCAGAATAAACTTGGTAATAGTTTTAAAATAGCAATTCATATCTGTGCCATGTTTAGAATAAGGGGTTCAAACAAAATCTGTTATTAACATTAAGAAGTAGGGATTCACTAACTCCTGTGGCTTTGGATTGCATCACAGTTGCCAGCTGCACATTTAACCCCAACTGGATGATGATTAGATCAAGTGCTTGCTGAGCCATTCACTGGAGTTCACTGGGCAGCTGTATGTCTAACACAACAGCACACACACACAGTCACACACATGCATACACGACTGGCTTTTGCACATGAGCGCTGCATAATGCATGCACATTTTCACAAAGGACCATGGGAAGAAGTATTTTTCCACGTCCCTAGCAAAAGTATCTCTTTACCCCCCGTCACTCATACCCTGTGTCACTCACAATGCTATTCTCTCACATTTTGGTGCTTCAGAATGTTGATTTTGGTGTAGCCACAGTATGGTTTGCAAACAGGACCGTGCTCTGCTGCCTTGGCCAGTACAGCTGGAGGCAGCCAAAATTGTTCTCTTCATCTCTGGTTCAGCATGCACTGGAATTTGCATGCCCATGGTTCTCCAGGGCTCCATTCCACACACTCTCCCTCCCACATCCTGAATGATGTTGTTCACCAGAATGCTGTTAATTATGCCAGGAGTTCAACCAAATAATACAGCTAGAAGCAAGACAAAAAACATCCCTCCCCCCACTGTGCAGCCACCATACAGTTCGTAAGAAGTTTGGGACATTTCCTGCACCACTGAACTCATAATCCTGGGATCAGCTCACAATAATTGCTCTCATCAAATATGAGAAGTTCGTCTGATGAACCCATTCACAACAAAATTTGTGGCATCCCTAAGAAGAATTGTGTGTGTGTGTGTGTGTGTGTGCATGTGTGCGTTCATGCACGCACGTGGATGGATGGATGGATGGATGGATGGATGGAGAGAGACAGAGACAGAGATATATACAGTAATTTTAATTCCTTGGTAAGTAGATGACAGTAAGAGTTCTAAATGGACATTGTTCTGTGAAGATAATGAAGGGGAGGTATTACAATATCTACCATGCAGTCTATGAATTAGTTGGACAGAAAATATAACCTTACTCTGTGTGTGTGTGTGTATGTGTGTGTACAGTACACAGATTTTAGTGTGAAAGTGAGGCATTAAGGGAAATTAATCTGAAAATTTAAAGGGCTGCAGTGGTTTAAGTGGTTAAGATGCTGAACTGCAGACTGGAAGGTTGGTAGTTCAGCAGTTTGAGACCCGAGTGCTGCCTGCCAGAGTGAACTCCTGTCTCTGGTCCCAGCTCCTGCCAACCTAGCAGTTTGAAAGCAAGAAACTGAAAGTAGATCAATAGGTACCACTTCAGTGGGAAGGGAACAGCGTTCTGTGCGCCTCGGTGTCTAGTCATGCCGGCCACATGACCATGGAAACATCTTTGGACAGCACTGACTCTTCGGCTTGGAAACGGAGATGAGCACCACATCCCTAGAGTCGGATTTGACTGGCTTTCAAGCAAGGGAAATCTTTACCTTTACCTAATCTGAAAATTTAATCTTAACATCCAAACGTTGACTTACATAAATTGCTCCTGTAACACTAACATGGCACACGGCTATTCCATTTCAAACAGTGGCAACTTCCACACAGGTTATTTGCCCCACTGCTGATGGGAAGTATTCTTTTAACTGCTTCCCCACAGCATTATGGTGCATTTGTGCACCTCCAGGGGTTTCCCTGGCTTTTCCTCAGTGTTCCAGACCGGCTTTGCTATGAAGTTTTGGGAAAGATCACAGAAAAGCCTGTATGGCTAGCACATGGCAAGGAAAGTTTGGATTTTCCTAGTCTCGCCCACACAGCATTTTTCCTATTAGAGCCATTTCCTCCCACCACCACTGGGCATCTTGTTTGTTTTTGTTTAATCTGCAACTGAATATTGTTGTATTAATAAACCATTATAACCATATGCATAACAGATTCTCTGAATTCCCAGTTTTCATCTTATTAAAAATGTAGGTTTCTAGTATCCTTTGTTGTGGAAAAGGTGTATCTCCACAGCAAAAGCGGCTGAAGTCCTATGTTTGCATAGCAATTTCTTTAATTGAATATATGTCTGACACCTGTTGGCTCACATTCTAAGCCAGAAAAGGGGATGGGGCCTGCCTCTATTAATAAAAGAAACACCTGTACGAAGGGAAAGAGGCAAAATATTTCCTTGCTCATGTAGGCAAACAAGTAGAGCTCAACAGTTGGAAATGGGGGACAGAGGTCAGAGTTTGCCCTTGGCCCAGTGATAGACACTTAACCAGACTTGCAGACAGAGGAGGAACAGAAAAACAAGCAGAAGTTGTCCTGTAATAGTGAAGAGAAAACAAATTCATACACTTAGATGCAGGGCTCCGTTGGGGCCGGAGCGAGCCGGAGCGCCGCTCCGGGAGAGAAGGGGCCGGGGGCGGGGCTGGGCGGGCCCCGTCCCGCCCCCAGTTGCCTTCTCCAGGGCCGCGGCTGGCCGCCGCCGGCCCCACCAAGGAGCCCCGTCCCACCCCCAGTTGCCTTCTTCTGGGCCGCGGCTGGCCGCCGCCGGCCCCACCGAGGAGCCCCGTCCCGCCCCCAGTCGCCTTCCCTGGGGCTGCGGCTGGCCGCCGGCCCCGGAAAAAAAACCCTCCCTCCCCCAGTCGCCTTCCCAGGGGCCGCGGCTGGCCGCCGGCCCCGGGAAAAAAACTCTCCCTCCCCCAGTCACCCCCAGAACCCCCCCTCCCTCCCCCACTCAACAGTTCCCCGGGCCCAAGGGAGGGAGAAGCCAGGCCTGAGTGGCTTAACGCCACTCAGGCCCAAGCAAGGGGGGGGGGGAAATGCCAGCCCCAGTGGGGGGGAGAAGCGCCTCTCCCTTCCTTCCCTCTCTCCCCCCACCTACCTACCTGTTCCTTCCTTCCCCTCTCCCTTCCTCCCTCCCTCTCCCCTTCCTTCCTTCCTTCTCTCTCTCCCCCCAACTACCTACCTACCTTCCTGTTCCTTCCTTCCCCCCTTCCTCCCTCTCTCCCCCCTTCCTTCCTTCCTGTGATCAGCCCATTCAGCCCTGCCAGGGAGCTGTACTTTAAAGATACTGGTGAAAATCCAGGGCTTATGTTTGCCAATAGGCCAATGGCAGACTTCCCCCCGTCTGATCATTACAGCATGTAATCAGACCATCCCGAACAGTTGCCATTTAAAAAAAAAATTCTCTTGACTGAAATGGTACCTAGAGGGAGGATAAAGTAGGTCTTTCCCCACGCCAAGTAGTCCCTCCACCGAACTAGATCTCAATGGCAAGGGGGATGGCTGGGACTCATTGAGCCTACTTTTCAGGGTCTGTAAAAGAACCTATGAGATTGTAGAACCAGGTGTAGGTATGGGCATGAACCACAACAGAGCTATTTTGCCAACCACAAGGATAACAACCTCAAGCAAAGTTATATTTCTTATTTGACAACAGATTACTGTGCCATTTTCACTGAAGAGTTGGACCTACCCTGTAAAAATCCTGGTAAATATTCACTTCAGTGTACATAGACTACAAAGAACTGAAAATCAAATAATGAATCAAGTCTCTGGGCAGACCCTGCACAAACTGAGAGTGCTTCATTTTGCTACAGAACTATTTTTGGCTCTTAAGTTGATCTTAGCACATTGCATAGGATGCTGACCTGATAGGAAACCAGTGGGTGGGCAGAAATGTGTCTATGTGCCATCTGTTCAGTATGACTATATTAAATATGTATGGCATTCTAATTTGTGCAATTGGAGAACTATGCTAGGTTCCTTTAGAATAGCATGCTGTATTGCTCACTTCCAGTTCAGTCCTGATCTGATTATAGTCCTGCCAAAACATGGTTCAGAATTTGCCTGACATACCGTATTTTTCGCTCCATAAGACGTACCTGACCATAAGACCCACCTACCTCTGCTTGGTGCCGTGGCTCGGGAAAGGTGAGGGGGGTTTAAGATGCACACACTTTTCCCCTCACTTTTTTTGGGAGAAAAAGTGAGTCTTATGGAGCAAAAAATACGGTAATTAACTTTCAACCAAACCCCTACATTACGCTTTCTCTCCTTCTCAGAGTCAATTTTGACATTATTTTTGTGGTGAGGAAGTTTTTGCAGAATAATTCCTTCCCAAACTTTGCAGGATACCTTCAGAAGATATATGGCAGGACACCATAGTGAACTTCATTCCAGCTTTGCCTTGGTAGCTGGGGCAAGCAAAACTGGGGTAATGTAAAGCTGCAGCGTGGGCTACTTCCAGGGGCCAGGGTTTTTGACATTTTACCAGTGGCATAGCAAGTAGTCTTGCTGAAGCAGTTCTCACTCAGAGAAGGTAACATGAGAAGATTTTTTCACAGCATTTTGCCAGTGTTTAATCCTGCTATACATCTAAGGAACAGCAATTTAAAATGTGTATGATTTCAGTATATTCATCTCTAACATTACTTTCTTACCTTATGCTAACTCATTCAGTCCTTACATATGTATTCTCAATGAGGACTATACATCCTCTGTATTTTACTGAATTTCTTTTTCAGAATAGTATATTAAAATACTAAATGTAATGCAAGGAATATTTGGATGTTTTGCTGACATGACACTGCATCCACCTCATAAAGTGCTGTTAAGTGATCTCCGCACCTGGGATGTTGCTAACCACAATTAGAAAAGACACCTTTAGACATTTATCTGCAATTCTGACTAGGGTTGCCAGCCTCCAGGTGGGGCCTGGAGATCTCCCGCTTATACAACTGATCTCCAGCTGACAGAGATCAGCTCCCCTGGAGAAAATGGCTGCTTTGAAGGGTGGACTCTATGGCATTGTACCATGCTAAGGCCCCTCCCCAAACCCCGCCCTCTCCTGGACCCACCCCCAAAGTCTCCAGGTATTTTCCAACCCAGACTTGGCAACCCTAATTCTGACATATTTACTGCTTTACAACTGTTGACCTTATAGCCTTAGCTTGTTATGCAGTTCTAACTTTGCACAGCTTAAACATCATCATGTTACATGTTAATTTGCTGTTAAATCCCCGACTATAAGTTTAAGCCTTACCTACCATTCCAATGTATTTGAAAAAGTGTGCTTTGCACAGGAGAGATCATACCTTGAATAAAACTTTGTTGGTCTTAAAGGTGCCACTGGACTCTAAATTTGTTCTACTGCAACACAGCGAACCACCTGGATCTATTGCTTTCTGATTAATTATAAGTCAAGTAATTTTTGTACCTTGTGTAAGGCAGGATCTGGAGCAGGATCACTTGCAACCGGACCATATTTAAAATAGCCTCAATAGTTTGACTATTTATTTTTGCCTAGCCAACCTTCATATCATTTCCAAATAATCATTTATTACATAACAAATATGCAAACTTCTCTCTGGTAAAAGTGTCAAACATACTAAATAAAAATATAGTGTGCCAAATTCAGTCTCCGTTGAAACCATCTCTGTTCCTCTGATGCACTGATTATTCTGGGCAGTAGGAGTTTTTTTGCTTGTTGTTGTTTTTTCCTGAAAGGAGTGCTAAAATAGTTGATATACAGCAGCAAATGGAAGCATATGTCCAGGAAAGTAAAAGAAGTTACCTATAAACCATAATAAGAAATTTCATATCAATATATCTCATTCTCAACATGGCCATGTCTGTGGATGCTTAAATAGGTGGATTGGGGCAATGTACTGACTAATGACACTTTCTTGCAAATGTGAGGGGCCCTGCAGGTTTCTGGAAAAATTGGAAACCTGGGGAAAATAGATGGGTGGCAGTGAAATCACCCACAGTGGAGGAGCATTTGTGCTTATATACACAACACACCTCTGTTAAGTTGCCACCACTACCTCCATCTCCCTCCCTTTCCCTGAGGAGGGGAAAAAGCCACTAACCTCAAGATAGAGAAACACGCATCAGCTGGACCAGGTGTAGAAAAGGCAGCAGTGCTGCTTTTCCCACCTCCTCCACCCTAGCATGCCCACATCTGAAAAACCTGTGGGTTGAGCTGAAATCCCAAGTACCCCTGGGGACTGCGCCACAATGACGGGCATGGAACAAAGGAAGGGGTGATTCGGAGTGAGCAAGGATTGCCTGCCTGTGCAAGGCCCACAGTGAGGACAGAGATGGGTAGCCAGGCAAGCGGAGCAGTAAGGCGAAGGGTGGATGGACAGGCCAAGCAGCAAAAAGGGGGGTGAGGTAGGTTGAGCAATGAAGGGAGAAGGGCAGGCAGAAGGACAAAGAGAGTATTGCTGGGTGCACTGGCTGAGCAGCAAAGGAGGGATGGGCAGGCCAAGTGGTGAAGAGAGGGATAAGCAGAGTGGCAAAGAGTGGGAGGGCAGGATGGTAAAGAGGCAGGTAGGGAGGCAGAATGGTGAGGAGAGGGGTTGGTGGGTAGGCTGTGAAGAGGGAAGGCAGAGCGATGAGGAGAGGGGTGGGTGGGCAACATGCCAAGGAGGGGGTATGGACCATACAAAGGGGCAAGGAGAAAGGACGTTGGGCAGAATGGCAAGGAGGGGGATGGGCAAGCGGAGTGATGAGGAAAGGGTGGGTGGCAGTGAGGTCAGACTGAGGAAAGAGGAGGTAGTGGGAAGGCATAGGTGAGCTGGGGACCAGTGTTGGGGTAAGGGTGGAGGAATACGATGTGGAAGGGAAAAGATGGGAGGGAGGAAGAGTTGGCAGTGGGAGGAAAGGATAGAGAAAGGGAGCTGGGGGGCTGCGTCAGAAGCCAGAGGAAACTACTGAGGGAATTTACTTGTGAATTTCTCAAAGGTCCCCACCTGTTTCATCATATTTTCTTCGTTTTTATAAAAACAAGCCCACTGTATTAGATTTGAAACACAATGGATGGATACATAACCTTTACTTAATCAGCACAGCTGGTGTTTCTACAGAGCAAGTGCAAGTAAAATTATGTACAGGAAGCTTCCCTTGAGTTAATGTTATATTTCCTGGGCTTTACAACTTCCCTTTGAGAGTTAATTTCCTCTACATTTCTCTGGGATAACTTTATGTTTTCCAGTTTTCACAACTCCCTTTGAAAGTTAATTTCCTCTACTTTTTCTCAAAGAAAGATAAACAGCTATATCAGTGGTTAAAAAAAATTTAAAAAGACCTCTGACTCAAGAGGGAAGATTTTAAATTCCCTAATATCTAAATGTGACTGCTTTAATTCTCTAATATCTAAATGTGACCACCCCCTCTCTTAATGTGACTGATGCAACTTGGCATTTTAGATGTCTTCACAGAAGGGAAGAACTGGTTTTGCAGGTACAGAGAAAATGAACAGAGTAAATGAAATCAGGAAAGGACACAAATTCCAAAAGTAAGTCAACCTCAAAAAAAATATACTGTTTCCTTCAAAATATCAGTACTCAGCTGGGGCAATAAATCCAGCATTTTCACAGATTTTCATCAGCTGCAAAAGTTTTGCACAGAGCAAGTTACTATAAAATGTTTAGTCCTGAAAAGCTGTCTTGTATTTAGAGTTATGGTATCTCTCTTGCAGTATTACTAATACAACCTCTTAAGAAAATTAATACCTCTCTAAAGGTAGTTACAGCGTTACATATTTAAGAAAAAAATAATGTCCGTTCCACGCTCATTCCACCATTTTCAGCCTGCTGCCTCATCTGTCTCATTCATGGTGTTTTGAATTACCACAACAGATTTCCAGTTAGATTTTAGACACTTCATGTTAAAAGAGGAGCAATAAAGCACTGCCTAAAATTCACCCACAAATTATTAAAAATTCTCTCCTCTCCCTATATCAGCATGCCAAATATAATCACAAGGTTTTGTTTTTTTAAAGCATCCCTGTTTATCTGAAGTCACTATATAAGTGGGCTACATGACTCCAGTATAGATCTAGGTGAGCTGCTGCACTGGTGACTAGTAATAAAAGAGTAGCATTGGGAAGATACATTATGGCTTGTAGAAAAAGTAAGGTGGGAAGGGTAAGATTTGGGGGAAGGGAGGTACTTCAGCAAGGCATAATGCTATAGAGTCTATCCTCCAAAGCAGCCATTTTCTTCAAGGGAACTGATCTGTAGTCTGGAGATCACTTGTAATTCTAGGAGATCTCTGGGTCCTACCTGTAGACTGGCAACCCTAGGTTCAGGACAGGCACCCCACACACAAACACCTCTGCCAGCTTGTATGCCAAACAGCACAGCGCTTTGGCATGTAGGCTCAGTTCTTTGCCCAAGCAACTGAAGGAAGTCCATGAGGTACTGGCAACACCAATGGGCAGCAGGATGGGAGAACGTGATGGGAATAGTATATCCCTGTCATCATCCCCAGACTTATGAAGCCACCTTCTAAATACCAAGTGAGCCCCTGGGACTTGGCAGCTCTTTCCAGTGTGTCTGGCCAAGTACAACCGTCATCCCTCCCCCCACCCCTTACAGAAGACACACAGAGAGAGAGAGATGGTGGGTTCGGGTTCATAAGTCCGGGTTCTTGCCAGGCTGATGGTTGGTGCTGATGTTGGGGCCAGGGCCATGATATTGATATATGTTGCTAATTGTGATAGCATCTGTTCTTATTTCTGTTGCTTTTCAGCTGCTGTTTCCTATGTTTCTCTATTCCAGGGAAAATTAAAATCTTCAAATTGTACAAGTCTGCCACATTTCACTATCAAAATAAACTTATGACGCTATCTTAAGACAATGTCAGGTGGGTAGCGGTGTTGGTCTGAAACAGCAGAACAAAGTTTGAGTCCAGTGGCACCTTTAAGACCAACAAAGTTTTATTCAAGGTATGAGCTTTCGTGTGCATGCACACTTCTTCAGATACAATGAAATGGAAATTACCAGTCCATACATATAGGAAGAGGGTGAGCAATAATTTAGCATACAGCATAATGAAGATGTTAACAGATTCCAGGACCAAACAGGAATAACAAGCTTAGTTTATATGGTTACCATTTGTTTGGGTTTAATTTTTTTGGGGGGGGGGGGCATTGTGAAGAACATAAATATGTCAAAATTGGAGATGGATGAGCAGATGTATCCTTAATTGTGGAATGCTGAGAGTAATAAACTGAGACCCTGCCATTACACTCTGTCTCCTCTCAAGCATGGAGATGACTTTACAGCATCTTCTTCTTCGAAGTGGAGTGATTGGCTGTAGAGGTCCAGAGGTAGAGGACCAGAGAACTATATTCCAATCTACCATTCCAAATTACATTACATTCTACTATTCATTATGTTACATTACAATCTACTATTCTAATCTGTAATTCCAAATAAGAAAATAAAATAAAGATGACATATGGACTTTCTGGGGGACTGGTGAGAATAAAGATGCAAGGGCTGAATGAGGTTAGCATATGTAGTGAGATAAGAAACCAATATCCCTGTTAAATCCTGGGGATTCCATTGTTCTGAGTGTTGTAATAACTTGCAACTCAACAATTTCCCTTTTTAGTCTGTTCCTGAGGTTCCTTTGCAACAAAACAGCTACTTTGAGGTCAGCCATTGAATGTCCTGGGAGGTTGCAGGCAGGGATTGAATAAGTGTAGTCAGGGATTGGGACTGCTGAGGTAAAAATTGTAGATGATACAGGCAAAATGATGTTAATAAAACTTATTTTCAGATATTCTTAGTTCTTAGCAGTAAGAGGTGTTTAACTTAGTATTTTAGTTACAGCAACAATGTTTCTTCAGATTGTTTCCTATGGCAGTTAAGATTTCCTGGAGCTGGTCACTTTCTTTGTGAACCTAATTCACTCCTTTGTTAAATTACAGTTTATTTCTATTTCCTGAGATGTCTAAAACCATTTTCCCTTTACAACAGACCAGGGTCCTCCTCAGAGCTAAATGTGCTTTGACACTGGGCAGGAATTAATCTTCTTCTCTTCAGGAGAATAACCCTGTTCCTTTTTTCAGTTTGAAAGGGAATTTCCACACACTACCCCAGTCACTCTTGTCAAAACTCTCTCCCAGTTTTTGTGTCTGTGTCAGTGGACTTCAGTTTATGCTGACACTGAGACTATGAATTCTTAATCTGAATTCCTCCTCAGGTTATAGATATAACACAGTTAAGACAAGGAGTCTTTTTCTTTCACTATGTAGGTGAACCCATCTGACTTTTCCTGTCAAACACCGACTGACTGCCTTCAGATTGGTTCTATCTGACAGAACACCTCCAAACTGAACTGACTCTCCCCTCAGCACACAGCTGATCATATATTTTCCTCAGCTGGTGCTGGCCAATCAAAGAAGAAGAGCAGCCTGTCACTCAAGCTCTCCATTCCAGGGGAAAGTTAACTCTTTACCTCCCAGCTCTCTGATTTAGCTGCACTCTGAAACCTGCCTTTAAAGTGTAATCCGTCAGAGTCAGTCAGTAGAAAAAGAAGAGCTGGATTTATACACCACCCTTCATTCGGAGTTTCAGAGCAGTTTACAATCACCTTCCCTTCCTCTCCCCACAACAGACACCCTGTGAGTTAGGAGGGGCTGAGAGAGCTCTGAGAGAATGGATTGTGAGAGAACAACTTTGAGAGAACTTGTAACTGACCCAAGGTCACATCAGCAGCTGCATATGGAGGAGTGGGGAAATCAAACCCAGTTCTCCAGATTAGAGTCCACTGCTCTTAACCACTATATCAAATTGGCTCTCAAACTGGTTTCTGGTATAAGGTGGAGTCTATGCATCCAATATGTATTTTTACAGTAGTGTCAAGAAAATGTGTTTCTTGCATAGATTGGTTCATTGTCAGGTTGATGTTGGGATGAAAGTCGCTGAATGGGATATGTTTTCACCATGTATCCAGACAATAAAAATGTTATCAATGTATTGCAGGTATAAGAGAGGTATTAGTGGGTGGGAGCTTAGGAAGCATTGCTCCAAGTCAGCCATAAAGATGTTAGCCTACTGTGGGGCCACACAGGTGCCCATGGCTGTACCATTGCTCTGAAGGAACAAGTTGTTGCCAGATCTGAAGTGGTTATGGGTGAGAACAAAATGGCACAGTATTGTGGCAAAATCAGCTGTGGTGTCAGAAATCATATTCCTTATGGTTTGTAAACCATCCTTGTGTGGGAAGTTGGTATACAGAGATTCCACATCCATGGTGGCCAAAATAGTATACTCTGGAAGATTGTTCAAAGATTGTATTTTCCTCAGAAATTTTGTGGTGTTGCAAAAATAACTAGAAGTGTTGATGGTGGTAATATATATTTGGTGTATTTGTGTCCTTCAATGAGCTTTGCTGCTGAAAGGAAATTCTCCCATTTTCTTAACTCCTTACTATATATGAGATCTTAGGACAAACTATCTTAAGCTGTGACCCTAAGCACACTTATTTCAAAATACATTCCTGCACAACTGAATGATGTTTACTTTTATTTGGAGTCTAATTGCCTGATTTAAGGTACTCGCAGATAGCCAAAATCTCTTTGCAGGCAATGTCAGGCATCATTTAATCTGCGTGCAATAAGTGACATTGTTAAAATGAATGGAAGGCAGCTGGCCAAATGTTCAACCAAACAACCCAACCAAAAAGACAGTGCCAGATGTTTCCCATAAACTTTGCAGAGAGAGAGGCACCAGGGAAATCAGCAGGGGCACCATGCTAAAGAAACCAGAGAAGCCAACTCCAGTTTCAACCATAACATGAAATGCCATAAAGACCATAAATACTGCATTCCTTAGTGAGAGTCCCAAAAGACCCGCTTGGATGTTTCTAAAGCCTACAGGAAAATGTGTGTCTACCATTGTCTGGTTTATTTATAAGCATTACCTCCTTAATGGTTTAATAATAGTCTGTTTAGAACAGATTTTAAAAGTTATGTTTAGAAACTGCTTTTACATTCCACTCTGTGGAAGAAGTTTTTAGATGCTGCTCTTTCCCCCTGCACTTACACAATATGGACTATTGCTTTTTATAGTTTAAATTGTGTGATTTACATTGTAAAATACATCCACACAGATTCTATTTTCAAATTTTGATGGAGCTTTTAAAATAATCTGATGTTAACAGTGTATATAAATGTCTGTGCCTCCAAAAACACTGGGACATTTTGAAAGATGTTCTTAATACAGCCTCGCCCTCCCCCCCTTTTGTATTCTTGTCTGCTGAGGAAGTTTATAGTACAATGAGATAAACATCAAAAATAGCTAAGATTGTTTACACTGCACCTCCACAAATGGAGTCTGACATCATTTGTGTACAAGTCTGAATGGCATGGCCAGTTCAGTCAGTTGGATAACCCAGGCCAATATTCTTGTGCTCTCTAGATTACGAAGCTCTGTCACTCTTTCAGCCAACCAGTGTATGCGGGATTGGTAGTTTTATGACACAGCAGTCTCTAAACTATTTTTCAACAAATGCATGATGAAATGATATATGTTAAGCAGAACACACATTATAAAAATGGTTAAAAAGTGATCTGAGAAGTCTAGCACTGTATCTCCTCATTAGGGAGACTTTGGGCTCTACTTTTTATGTATCCCATTAATGGTATACCTCAGAAGTATCTATAGCACTAAACCAGAAACTGAGATTTGGCACTTTGGTCATTGCTTTGGACTGTATCAAGGATTAACATATAGCGTCCTTGTAGCCTGTGTTGTGACACTCATAACACAATGGGTTGGAGTACTATATGCTCAACCAAGTATAATCCCCGGAAGCATAGGAATCAGTATTTTTTTGCTTTTCCCCCCTTGTGAAATATACTATAGAAGTTTATATTTCTTTTCACCCTTTGGAGAAGAGAACAAAAATTGGAAAAGTCTCCAACTCACATTTAAATAAATAAATAATTTAAATATTCTTAGCAAAATTTAAATAATGATGGCAAAAGAAGGCAAATGCAACATGTACAAGGTTGGACCATGGGGTTTGTCCATGCTTCACATTCTACATTTCGCCCGTCTAACATGATTGATTTGCAGCACAACAGCCCCAACAACTATATATAGATTATATTTACATACCCACAGAAAAATATATCATCCAAAAATTGTCTGCCCCACATGACTGCTGAAAAACAATAAGAAGACTAGGTGTTTGTGCTATAGTAAATTCTCAGACCTGGGAAAAATTGTAGACACATTGAAATGTCCCTAGATGAGGAGTCATTAAAAATAAGGCTTCAAAAGGAGGAGAGAGGTATTGGGGATGAGTTTGGCCATGCATGCTTCCTTTTCACTTAGATTAATGGCCTTAATTAGAATTAAAAAATAACCTGCCGATTTTTTGTTTTTATGTGAAATAATAAGAAAATGTAAATATGTCTGCAATGAGTTATGCATCTAATCACTGGTACATAAAATATGCAAACTAAATCTATAAAAGTAACATTCCTTGAAATATACTAGAAGATAAGTTAAGTTTATAATTAATGGAGCCATAGTGTTAGATTGTTTTTGGTTTTGGAAACCAAACAGAGGCCCTGTCCACACAAGTGAGATAATCCAGAGGGGAACTGAGGCTTTTTTGCCCTAGAGCAATTTGACTCGCAGTTGTGCGATCACACAGCTCTGTGGACCTGCCAGGGCAAACCGCCGCTGTGTGATCAGACACAACCGCAGGTGAGTGTTTTTTTTTGCGGTAGGTTTCTGAGGTGCTTAAATGGGGGATCGACGAATCGCTGCAAGGGGGGAAAGGGGGAATCGATGATTTGCTTAGATGTGGGGCATCAATGGATTGCTCCTCTCCCCCCACGGGTGTTCGATGATGCGCACATGGAGAAGGGGGACCAACCCCCCCCCCCCGCATAGCATTGGGATAGCATGTGATCACGCTATCCACGACGCCACACTTCCGTGCTGGCATGATTACATGGGGAAAGTCCAGTTGCGGGCCGCGGCAAATCGTTTGCTACCGGACTTTCACCAGTAGCTTTTTACCCCGCTTTTCTGCCAGATCAAATCGGTTTGCCCCAACTTGCTGACAGTTGTGGGACGCTTCCCAGATGTGGCGGTGTGATCGCACCAGTTTGATCTGTTGATGAAGCATCCCTCTTGCATGGCAAATAGGTGCGTATGATCGTGCCCAGAATGTAGTTAAGAGAAACAGTTGCTTCCTTTCGCATTCATGTGAATTTTGCAATAATTTTATTAGGGGTATTAATGAAATGAACCCTTGATACTTCTACCCTCCATTTTTGCATTCCAAATTACCAGATCCTGTTTCTGGAATGGCATTGATGCATTAATAAACTACCTTTATTCTGGTTTTGTTGATACTGTTACGGTTGCACAGTTTTCTGTGGGTCTCTGCATTTCTCCCTTACCTGTTGCCCATTACAGGATGACTAGTCCATGTGTACATTGGTTAAAATATATAGCACGAGAAAGAATCATGATGTTTCCCACATTAAAAGGCGTAGTCTGTAGCCATACCAAGCTTGAAGTCAGGGTGTGTTGCCCAAATGCTGGCAAACCCAGTGGAGCCTCTTAAGAGAATCCACACAATGGGGGAAGTGAATTTAATTATTTGCACCATTTGGAATGTAATTTATAAAATTCAGCTTCACCAATGCATTTTGTCAGATTTCTTCATTTCAAAGTATGGGTGCAAATGTTTCTCACTTTCATGTACTGCAATCCATCTTTCAAAACTTTTAAAAAAGGGGGTGACTATATTTTGCATAAAATTATGATGGTAAAAATTTATCAATCCAACTTCAGAACCACTGTATTATAACTATAACTCTCAATGACTGTGCTATGGAGTGACACTCTCAATGACTGTGCTATGGAGCAGATGGTCACAGAACGTACCATGGGAGAGGTGATCTTGGATTTGGTCCTGGTGAGAGATGTGAAAGTATAAATAGGGAGTTGCCCCAAAAGACCGACACAACCACTTTTAACTTTAAAAGGGGTAACTTCTCTAAAATGAGGGGACGTGTGAAGAGGAAAATGAAAGGAAAAGTAAAAACGGTCAAAACCACTGGGGAAGCTTGGAGACTATTTAAAACTACAGTCCTAGAAGCTCAGGTAAAATATATACTGCAGGTTAGGAAAGGCACAAATAGGTATAGAAAAAGGCTTGCATGGTTAGCAAACAAAGTAATGGAAGCTGCAAAAGGTAAGAAGGATTCCTTTAAGTGGTGGAAAGCTAGTCTCAGTGAGGTTGATAAAAGAGAACACAGGCTGTGGCAAATAAAATGGAAGTCTGTAATCAGGCAGGCAGAAAGGGAATAGGAGGAGCATATCACAAAAAACATAAAGACCAAGAATAAAACTTTCTTCAAATACATTAGAAGCAGGAAACCAGCCAGGGAGGCAGTGGGGCCCTTGGATGACCAAGGGGTAAAAGGATTACTGAAGGGTGATAGGGAAATGGCTGAGAAGCTGAATGCATTTTTTGCCTCTGTCTTCATTGTGGAAGATGAGCAGTGCCTGCCCACTCTAGAACTGCTGATTTTGGGAGGTGATGAGAAAGTAGGGTTGCCAGACCCCTGGTCTGGCAGGGGTTACCCACTTTTTGGGGGGTTCTACCCACTGCCTGGCCAGCTGACCAGCGGGGGAAGCTCCACCCCAAGCCCCAATATCTGCAGCCACCTCTCTCCCTTCTCTCTTGAGATAAAGGAGGGAGAGGGGTGGCTGCAGGCTACATATCCAATCTCTGAGCAGCATTGCTGGTTGGAGATCAGGCAGGTGGGGCCCTCGGCTGTGGGTACTTAAAGGGACCCCTTTAGGTGCCTGCAGCTGGCAGGACAGGGCGCCACGCACCCAATCTCCAAGCAGCGGTGGCGGGGCTTGGCGCCTTGACATCCCCAATGTGACATCATCATGTTGGGGATGCCCCGCCCCCTCTAGGAACGCCCCCCAAAGTTCCCTGCTGGGGACAAAGATGGACCTGGCAACCCTTCGAGAGAAGGTCCTTCTACTGATAGACAACTTAAAAACTGATAAATCATCAGGTCCAGATGGCATACATCCAAGAGTTCTGAAAGAACTGAAATGTGAACTTGTGGATCTCCTGACAAAAATATGTAATCTTTCATTAAAATCTGCCTCCATTCCTGAGGACTGGAAGGTAGCAAATGTCACCCCCATCTTTAAGAAGGGTTCCAAAGCTCCAGAGAAGATCCGGGAAATTACAGGCCAGTCAGGCTGATGTAAATATTGGGTAAGCTAGTGGAAACCATTATTAAGGAGAGAATTAATAGGCACATTGATGAACAAAAACTATTGAGACAGACCCAGCACTGATTCTGTAAGGGAAGATCTTGTTTCACTAACCTGTTAGTGTTCTTTGAGAGGGTGAACAAACATGTGGACAAAGGGGACCCAATAGATGTTGTTTACCTTTACTTCCAGAAAGCTTTTTATAAAGTTCCTCATCAGAGGCTCCTAAGTAAGCTCAACAGTCATGGGATAAAAGGACAAGTCCTCTTGTGGATCAAGAACTGGCTAATTAAAAGGAAACAGAGTGAGTATAAATAGGCAATTTTCACAGTGGAGGGTGGTAAGCAGTGGGATACCGCAGGGCTCAGTACTGTGTCAGATGCTTTTTAACTTGTTTATTAATGATTTGGAATTGGGAGTAAGCCGTGAAGTGGCTAAATTTGTGGATGACATGAAATTGTTCAGGGTGGTGAAAACCAGGGAGGATTGTGAGGCACTCCAAAGGGATCTGTTGAGGATGGGCAAGTGGGCGTCAGTGTGGCAAATGGGGTTCAGTGTGGCCAAGTGCAAAGTGATGCACATGGGAGCCAAAAATCCTAACTATAAATACACGTTGATGGGGTCCGAACTGGCGGAGACTGACCAAGAGAGAGATCTTGGAATCGTAGTAGATAACTCACTGAACATGTTGAGACTGTGTGTGACTGCAATAAAAAAGGCCAACACTATGCTTATTATTAGGGGATTATTAGGAAGGGAATTGAAAACAAACCAGCCAGTATCATAATGCCCCTGTATAAATCGATGGTGCAACCTCATTTGGAGTACTGTGTACAGTTCTGGTCACCACACCTCAGAAAGGATATTAAAGCAGTGGAAAAAATGCAGAAAAGGGCAACTAGAATGATAAAAGGGTTGGAACACTTTCACTATGAAGAAAGGTTAAAGTGCTTGGGGCTCTTTAGCTTGGAGAAATGACAACTGAGGGGTGACATGATCAAGGTTTACAAGATTATGCATGGGATAGAGCAGGCAGAGAAAGAGTACTTTTCTCCCTTTCTCACAATACAAGAACTTGTGGGTACTCAGTGAAATTGCTGAGCAATCAAGTTAGAACAGATAAAAGAAAGTACTTCTTTACCCTAAGGGTGATTGACACATGGAATTCACTGTCACAGAAGGTGGCAGCAGCTCCAAGTATGCATGGTTTCAAGAGGGAATTTATTTATTTATTTAATTTAGATTTTTTTTTAAAATCCTGCCTTGCCCACACCAGCAGGCTTAAGGTGGCGTACAACCGTTAAAATCCAATAAAACACAGATGCACCACTAGTGCAATAAATTACAGTAATTTTTTTTAACAAAACCGGCAATATGAATACAAAGTGCAGTTGCATATGTGTGATGGTCCAATCTAGCCAGCATCCAAGATTGTTCTAATCATCAATAACATAAGGGCCATGATGGTTCAGATGTAGATGGCTTTGGTCATCAGTGGTGGCTCCTAATCAAAAGCCTGGTGGAAGAGCTCTGTTTTACAGGTGAATTCCCTGGTGTCTTCTGGGAGCGTATTCCACCAGTGTGGAGCCGCCACTGAAAAAGCCCTAGCTCTGGTAATGGCCAATCTGGTGTCTTTCAGAGCAAGGAGAGTCAGGCAATTTTGCGACCCTGACCTCAGTGCTCGCTGGGGAATTGGATAAACATATGGAGCAGAGATCCATCAGTGGCTATTAGCCTCAAGGTATAGTGATGCTCTGTATTCTTGGTGCTGGGGGGGGCAACAGTGGGAGGGCTTCTAGTGTCCTGGCCCCACTGCTGGACCTCCTGAGGGCACCTGATAAGAGTGAGTAATGGATGTATTTTGTGTTTCAAATTAAGGTGATCAGCAATGTATGAACGCACACAAAGGCTCTGCCTACTGTCATTTTACTCTGTGCTGCAAAGCTGCTGACAAAAACAATCTGTGTGCCCAAGAGTATCTGTGTGCCCAAAATTGGGGAAACCATCAGCCCTGCCACCTTAGGGTTCTCCAACAGACCCTCCTCTAGTGCAAAGATCATACATCTTCTGGCAAAGCAAGACTCCTTGCATCAGTAGGAAAATCCTTGTTTTAGAGGATGGTTTCATCATTAATGGACAGCAAAATTTGCATACAGCTCTACGGCTATAGTGCTCAACTTACCCCAGAGTAAATGCTATTGAGCTGAATCAACTTACTTCTGAATAAATGCATCAAGAACTGTGCCATAAATCTTGTACCAGAGATGGAGGACATCTCCCTCTGAGAAGTAATCTATGCACATGTTAATCCTCTATTATCATGCATATTGTCACTTGCACACAATACCCTTCTGCTGTCTATGTAGGGCAAACAGGATAATTTCCACACCAGAGAGTGAATAGGCAGAACCTCGGCAATTTATATGTAATTGATTTATTTCCACAATGAGTGTTACAGTATCATAATATAACTTTTAAAAAGATAACTTTTTTGTAGTTATCAATACTGTAAATGGGTCAGTTTGCTCTTATCTTGCATATGTTCAGGTTCCACGTAAAAAGCGTTACAGTCTCCACTATTCCTGAGATTCAGTGCTTTGGGCCCCATAGTTGACTTATTTATTTCTCTGGATATGTATAATAGTTAATGCAATTGATGAAACAGGATATGACTCCTCAATCTCTTTTCTTTGTGCTTTACTTCTGGAAAAGGTTTAATTTGGGATTTATACACTCTGCCCCCCCAAGGATTGCCAGCTCTGGGTTGGGAAATTCTTGGAGACTTTGGGGGGGAGCTTGGGAAGGGCATGGTTTTGGGAGGAGAAGGAGCTCAGCAGGGCAAAAAGCCACAGAGTCCACCTTGCAAAGTGGCCATTTTCACCGGGGGAACTGATGTCTGTAACCTGAAGACCAGCTGTAATTCCAGAAGATCTCCAGTTACCACCTGGAGACTGGTAATCCCCCCCCAACCGGTGAAGCTCAATGACAATTATTCTGCTAGAGGGCCATCAGGAGGAATATGTATGTATATGTATGATTTCAATGGTTTCTTTTATATGGAAGAGTAGAGGAAGCATAACATCATAAATCCAAGGCATCCAGAAAAGTTGGGATTGCAGTTGTAGGTGTTCAGTCTTCAAGTAACCATCATTGTATGATTCAAAATGAAGACCACCTGGTTATAGGTCCTATAGATAAAAGACTTCTTAGATATTATGAAATGTATTTTTACTTCTCCTGCATGATCTCACTTGTGTAATATAATTAACATAAAATAAATAGCTTTTGGTATGTTGTTGCACATCCATAATAGCGGGCAGCAGAATGAGGTCTAGCAAGAGTGTTGAGGCTATGTTTGGTTCTTCTGATAAAAACTATGTTGCCTCATGTAGGCAAGAGACTGGGGCTGCGGTCACACACACTAAATAATCCACTTTCAGTGCACTTTCAATGCACTTTGAAACTGGATTTTTACTGTGTGACCTGGCAAATGCAGTTTGAAAGTGCACTGGAAGTGGATTGAAAGTGGATTACTTAGTGTGTGTGACCGCAGCCTGGGTTAACACAGAATATCTTAGTTTCTGCACTTCAAAAACATACTAATTAACAGTAAAGAAAATACTCGAACCATTTCTGTTTGTTTGTACTCACAAAGGTCTCAGTTTATTAGAGGGATTTTATATATATTTTGTTCACCTGCACAACTAAATTTAGTCAAAAGAGAACATGGCCCCAAGGTCCTGCTGTCTTCTATTATCAGACATATGAAAAATTGCAGTCTTTGACTACCTTTAAATGTAGAAAACCATTTTCATATTACTGTCTTCATGCACCAAAACAGTGCATAGCAGCAATTCTGATGTGATTCAGCTAATGACTGAAATTAAAAGAGGGCAATTTATGACAGAAAAGATTGTAAAGAAAAAAGGCTCCGGCTCAAACACAAACTCTGCTAACCTTTGCTACAACACCAAACACATTTTCTTTTATGCACTCAGCATTCCACAGGGCCACATGCTGAGGTAATACAACATCTTTCCAGAGCATGTTTTGGAAACACAGGGAGTTTTTGACTGCCCACATGGCAAAAACTAGCTATTATAACTAAGCTGCAGGAAATGGGCAACATCAATACAAGAACTATTCTTGCACTGTGTGTGTGTGCATTTTGTAGGAGCTTCTGAAATATGTTACCACCCACACTTTTGGGTTTTTTAAAAATTTATTGATACATAGAAAAATAATACCTGTTATTACGATTCATTCCTTACACATTTTAGGAGACTTGAGAGTTAAATTGAAACATCAACCAGAAGCATGTGAGGATGTATCTTTTGACTGAGTAACATAAACTCGGTACTTTTAAAAATTTACTTTAGTTTCTGTTCTTCCTTGAAATATTAGTTTTACAATAACAGTAAGAAAGCATTATTGTGTGTTTTTATATGAGTAAGTGCACAAACTGGCCAAATTTAGAATACTTTAAAACATCATTTCTTTTTGTGTGTCAACGATAAATACACAGCTAGAGAAACATGACAATTAACAAAATAGCAAAAAATCAAAACTAAAAAAGAATACTTTTAAATCTCTTACTTTTCAATGTGATGGTTAAGCAGATTCCTAACTGTATAAATGAAACCAAAGGGTCTAGATCTGGCTGGATCATGCTTTTACATATGAACCATGTAAGTATATAGAATACACTGGAATCCACGGGTGGATTGGCTTAATGGCCACTGGGCCCACCCCAAACATGGGGCAGCCCTCACCATAAGGCTGGTACAGTCTGCCATAAGCCAGCAACTCCCACATAGCACAAGGAATTGGGGCTCCCCACCATGATGCAGGCCAAGGAAAAGATCCATCAGGTCTGGTCCAGCCCCCACCTAGCATGTGGAGAAGGGTGGGCCCTGCCCAGCTTCCCTACCCTGCAAGGTGCAGAAAAAGACACATCCTGCCTAGCCTAGCCTTATTCCCCATGCATAGCATGGGGATAAGGACGCACCTGTCTCGGCCTCCCTGCTCCAAGCAGCACAGGCAAAAATGTGCCCAGTCCATCCTCCCCCATCATGTGGTGTAAGGAGAAGGACATGCCAACTTTCATGCACTGTGTGGCATGAAAAAGGCCCAACCTGGCCTCGCCCCCTTGGAGTGGGGGAAGAACACAAGTACAGCAAAAGGCATGTCTGGAGAGGGGGACAGGACACAGGTGTGCCAGCAGTTGGGGCCCTTTCCAGGGCAGTTTTTCCTCTCTCATTCTGCTCCTGCAGAATCTAAGGTCCATTGCCAAGAAATGGGGAAATGAAACATATCAGAGTGCTTATCATCTCCCTTGATCCTACCCTGTAGTATCACTGTACAGCGCTACTGTCCAGAGGAAACTGCCTGCCTGAGCTGGTCTTTCATATGTAATCTGGGTAGAGGTGGCAGTTCTTCTGTTACAGCTATATGACCCACAATGAGGACTGGCATTGCAATATACAGCAGCACTGATCCTCCTTATACCTTAGGCTGAGGATATATATGGCTGGTCCAAGGTCACCCAGCGAGCTTCCATGGTAGAGCTGGGCCTCCCAGATCCTAGTCGGACATTTGAACCACTGCTCTACACTGGCTGAACACTGGATCTCCATGTTAAGCCACTGTCCACCATGTGACCATCAACAGCTGCTGTGTGCAGTAGTTCAGCCATAACACAAGTGTATATTGCTCTCAGTAAGTGGTGTAAATAAATAATCTATATCACATGAAGACATCCCATACACTAAGAACAATATATATTTATGATGTTTATATATCACATATAGAAAAAAAATAACAAGTCAGAAGAGGTAAAAATTAGAATTTTTTGACCTCCAGTCTAAAATGAAATGTTGGTTTATAGTGAGGTAATAATGGCTGGTTTAATACCCTGCTTTTGTACATTTTAACATTTTTAAATTCAGCACATGGGAATTTTTTCTCTAGAAGGCAAAGAAATCTCTCTTCTTCTTCTTCTTCTTATAACAATAAATTTTTACAAACAGATGATTCAGAAAGTCACCTAAAATCAAGTTCACATCTAGAAAGAGTTTTACTGAGCCCAAAGGTGTTGCCAGCAGTACTACAGGCATAAAAAAGTTTCCTTTATCAGCAAACCCATCTGGGACAAATGCAAAGAATGTATGCAAGATGTGCACTGATATTTTGAAATTCCTGCCCGAGGGCTGATGTCTGGACTAACCCTCTTGGAAGGAACCTCTCCAGAGACTGAAAGCATGTTTGATGTCTCAGGGGGAATTTTATCACACTTTAATGTAGTGGTTTTACTGACAGCCCTTGGGATGAGTTGGGTTAGATATTCAAATAATAACAATATGCACCTAGTAAGCAATGGCTCTCTCCCAACACAACGCCTTTTTATAATTATGGCGAGAAGGATAATACTTTTTTGAAGTCGAAAGACTTGACAGCCAGCTGACTCTGTCTGCGCCTTTAGAAAAGTGTGCACCTTTCTCAATAAATGGCTTTTCCCTCCCCCCTCCCCCTTAACCCTTCACCCATGACATCTCAGCAGGTAATCTCGGAGCTGATCTTGGTCAGCAAACAAACTTGATCCGCAGCTCTCCGGAGACTTTAAGCCGAGACCTTTGGCAACGGCTCTCCCCCCACCCCGCTCCCTCCCGGCAAGTCTCGCCAAGGGCACCAGCCGCGACCACCCCAGCAGAGCGACCGAGGCTTAATCTCCCACAGCCACAGGAGAACAGCTGGCCCGGCGGAGGGAAAGAAAGGAGGCGAGGAAGAAATCCACCCCCTCCAAAAAGGGCGCCTCACACTCCCCCAGCCGTCCCAGCCCGCGGCCAGCCCGCCGAAGGCTGGAGTGCCCCCTCCGGAGCCAGCGCCTGCCCCGCCGCGGAAGCCCTTCGCCCGCTCCGCTGGCGCTTTACCTGAGGAGCGACCGGCTCGGGGGGACCTCCGGCGCGAAGCTCTGCTCCCCTCGGGAGGGGGTGTACGAGTGGTAGGCGGTCAGCACCACGCTGCCGGAGTCGTTCACCTCCATCGTTCGGGGCGCCTGCCTGCCCTCCTCGCCGCTGCAGGAACGAGGCGGGTGGGGGGGGGGGGGGGGTCACAACTGAAGCCCAGCCATGGCCCCTGCCGGCCAAGCGCCCCCAGGCTCCCCGGCCGAGTGGCTGCCGACGGCTGGGCAGGCGAGACGGCGCTCTTCCTCCTGCCGGAGGAGCTGTATTAGCATAGGTTCCGACACACACCGCCCCCCGCGCACGCTCGCTCGCTGGCAGGAGGAGGACCCGGCGGGCGTCGAGGAAAGCAGAAACCTGAGGAGGCGAAGCCTTCCTGGCACACGAGCGCGGCCGGCGGCGGAGTCCCACCACGCGCTTCTTTGTGGGTCTCCCCTCCAAGAACGAGCTCAAGAATCTCTCTTGCGCCCCAGAGGAGGAGAGAAATGGACATGACGACGTGGGCGATGATCTGAGAGAAGAAGGGCGTCGCATTCAACAAAGCCCTCGGGGCGCAACAGAAATGGCCAGAAGCGGACTTGACCAAAGAACGTGGAACTGTGGCCGCCTCGGTGAATTGTGGACGCCAAAGGAATGCATGTGTGACCCTAAGTGCCTAAGGCCAGTTGAAATGAGGTGTCTTCAGTGTTCCCTCTAAGCTGAGTTAGCGTGAGCTAGCTCACCCTTTTTTGGTCTCCGGCTCACACATTTTTGTTTTGGTTCAGGAAGGATGGCTCCGGAGCAACCTAATTTATGCAGCAGCCAAATCGCTCGCTCACGACTTTAATGCCAGTCGCTTACAAAGTAGAATTTTTGCTCACAAGACTCCACAACTTAAAGGGAGCATTGGCGTGTCTTCCACAAATTCGAAATCTTGCAAACTTTTCAGATCTCACTTTGAAAATGTCAAATGTTTTAAAATTCTGCATTTGAGCCTGAAGGATCTTGTACAAGCAAAAAAAAAAAAAATCTTGGTGATGAATTTTAAAGGCAGCATTCACCCCCCCTTAAAGCAATCAGTCCAAAAGCATGCCCAACTGGGAATGCGGAAAAGAATTCAAATCAGGAAGGAACACAAAATCAAACAAGCCATTTCAGATTAGGTTAATTTGTTTGAAACTATTTCCTTAATTCCACTCGACATATCACTTGACTATTCCTGTTCCTTCGATCAAGATGGCTTCCAGAAAAGTGCTTACTATATCCAGCATCTTGGGCAATATTTGGTGCTCAGTCAGCAGCTTCTCAAGAATATGCAAACAGACAATGAAGAGCTGTTGTGGGCAAACATAAGTGCAACTTAATCCATACAAAGTAGGAGGTGTTGTGATTCTGGGCTAAAGCTGATTTGAGAAGAGATATGCAACCTCTTCTGAATGGAGTTACTGGCGCTCCCCTGAAAGATCACAGATTAAATGTGCTTCTGAATCCACTACTTCTGCTGGGGAAACAGGTTATGGTGATGGACAGAACTGTTTTTACCTGTTTAAACTGGCTCACTTAGTGTTCTGGGAGAAAGCAGATCCTGCCACAGTTTGACAATATCTAGATTACTCTAAAACATGATGTAAAGACTTCTTAGAAGAATGTTTGGAATTTCAGAATGTTTGGAATCTGGTTGCAGGGTCTTAATTAGGATCTACCATGATGAACGGATCATTCGAGTGCTGTGTCAACTACATGGATTTCCTACTTGCATCTGGGCCAATTCAAAGTTCTGATTTCGCTTTTAACTTACTTTGTGCCTGGGGACTTGGAACCTCTCACCTGCCTGAGCCTTGGGATGAGCTGACAGTGTCCTGCTTCATGAGCTCAAACTTTCAGAAGTAGGATACGGAATGAACAGGAGGACAGTCTTTTTGGTTGCTGTCTTCAGGCTATGGAATTTTTTTGCCTTGTGATCATCTGGCCTATTCTTCTGGTGTTCTGTTGGACCTCATTTATTCTGGAGGGCCTTTGGAACTGGGTGTTTTCCTGCACTGCACTGATCTATTTGCTTTAACCACTGCAGCAACTTTTAAATATTGTTGTTTGTTTTGTTGATGCTACATTTTTATGTTGATATTGTAATTATTCTTCCTTATGTACACTGTATTGAATACTTAATTAGTACAGAGATGAGAGAGAGATATTTCAAACCCATAAAGCTGAATAAATAATATTTATAAACAGAAGCAACACCAGCCAGAGTCGACATCAACTGAACAATGTTTCCCAACATTTATTAAAAGCTGTTGCATATGCTATGATTATCTCATATATGCACAAGTACCTGATCCATTGTGCAGTCTACTAGCATTTGTAGCAAGTCAGAAAAATACAGAAAAGCTATCCAAAATCCAGTGGCAGGCTTTGCATTATCTCCTGAATACTTTGCTCCCAAAAGCTGCTATTTCATCTGAGCAAAATTTTTGGACATTACTCTGCTCTTGTGCATAGACAAGTAACAATATTATATTTTGTATACATGTGAGCAATAAAAAAACTCATACAATAAAAACCAACCCTTCTGAAGAACATACAAAAATAATAATTTTGATGGATCAAACCAGTTTGATTTAGTTCACTATTCTGGGTTTTTATTGTGCCAGCCAAACATCTCTAGATCAGAGGTGTCAAACTCATTTCTTGTGAGGGCTGGATCAGACATAAATGTCACTTTGTTGGGCCAGGCCATGTGTGCCACTAAACGTAATGCCAGGTACCAGAGATAACAACTGTATAAAGGACAGCAGCTGGTAAGCTCTGAGTTGGTGTATCCTCACTGCAAGGCCCCTTGGGCTGGGAAGGGGGGTACAGAGGAAAACTCACATAGGTGGACTGGAAAGCCAGCAGTGCAGCGCTGGGCAGATACTCCCGTGGTGCTTGACTGCTGCAGACGAGGTTGTTCTGCTGTGCTGAAGCCACAATGGAATGGCTCTGCCCACTCTCCCCCAGCACTTCCTCCCTTGCATCAGTTGCTTGCGGGCTGCATAAGAGTCCTGTACGGGCCGGATCCAGCCCCTGGGCTTATGTTTGACACCCCTGCTCTGGAAGCTCACCAGAAGGCCCAGATAGAAATGGTCAAGCCATACTGCAAGGGTTCCCAGACTTTTCAAGCTAGTGGGCACCTTTGGAATTCTGATACAGGGTGGTGGGTGGAACCACAAAATGGCTGCTGCGGGAGGTGAAGCCAACCACAAAATTACATGAATAGTAACTTCTCCTCAATATTGCAGACAGAAGCTCTGTTTAATAGGATGCCTTTAAATGAACAATGTTTTAAAATATTTTCTTGCATATACACACAGTAACACAGTGAAGATCCTTATGCTGTGGTGACAGGTGTTGCTGAAGGAACTTTTTAAAAAGCTGCACAGCCAATTAGCTCTCCAGTGGCCAATCAGAAAACCTGCTGGGCAACAGCCTCACCTGGCCCCTCCCACTTCTGAAAACACTTAGTAGGTGCCAGATAAGTTGTCTGCTGGCACCATGGCAACCATGGATACAATGCTGGGGACTCCTGTCACATTGTTCATCACTGCATCTCATACTCATCATGTATACACTTTGTCTGAACATGTAGGTTCATTCAACTGTTGTGCCTGTTGTGAGGGATGGTAAGAGACTTTCCCTCTGCACTCTGATTACTCCAGATTTGCTTCTCTTCTCAAAAAAGGTGCCCTAGTCTAGTCAAAGATCATTTTAGTTACTGTACCTTTTCCAGCTCTACAACATCCTTTATGAAAGAGTAGTCTGAATTATGCACCCAGTGAACATTATGAACTTTCCACCATGACCCCAGAATCTGTTTTCAAGGTAGACACAGCTTGTTTAGTCTCCATCTGCATAAAATGATTTTTTTTAAAATTCCATTGCAGTTATATTATATTAAATCTACCTTCCAACTGGTAGCCCTTCAGAACTCGTTGCAGTTCACTTGAAATTTTACCATCCAGAATAATTTATGTTCACAGATTTGGTTGGTTTACAGTGATGAGCGTGATAAATAATTTTTTTAAAATTGGAAGTTGGGGGGCCTGGGCTAGATGGGAAGGGGGGGCTTGGTGTTAACTAAGGGGGCTGGGCCCCAAGAGGCCCTGCGGTAGCTATGGGCCTGCTTGCCCTGGAGCTACATGGCTTGGAGAAGGCATTTAAATGCCTTTCCCCCATCCATTGAAAGCAATGGAGCACGGGGGGGGGCACGTACTTCTGGGGCCCATAGAATTAGACCCCCTGAAACTGGGGGGGTGGTGGTGGTTTGAGGAGAAGCACCAGCAGCTATGCTGCAAATTAGTTGTCTCTATCTCAAAAAACAGCCCCCCTGAGCCCCAAATACTATAATGGTCCCCATAGGGTATAATGGAGCTGAAAAAATACGGGTTTCCCTAATATTTACCAATTCCAAATACCAAACTGGTATTGGGATTTGGGAATATCAGAAAATACCAATATTTTCCAGGTTCAATATACCCGAACACAAAAATACCGGGGAATGGTGGTGGTTGTATACCCCTATTAGGAAGTGGACAGCAAATGTTCTAGTTCATTTTGATGTGATATGGTCTTGTTCCATGTCTCTTAATGTGAGCCATGTTCTTCAACTGTAATTCATATGTTCATGGTACTATGCTGATTGACTACTGACCATTCTTTAGCCAACCTAGTCATATTTTATGGGGTGCCCTTCAGGATCTATTTGGAAGAGTCAGGGGTCATTTCGTAGAAAAAGAGGTACAGGAGCTCATTAGCATGACTCATTAGCATAACTTATTTGCATATGCTACACCACCTGACATCACCAGAAGTATGTCAGAAGGAAGGAAGGAAGGAAGGAAGGAAGGAAGGAAGAAAGAGCTGGCAGAGAGGGGACAGCTTCTAATCCAAGCTTCAGAAATACCATTATTCTGGGAGGATAGCTTCAGTGGTGGCTGAAGCCTTCAGAAGGCTGGTCAGAGGAACAAGGACCTTTCCAGGAATGGGGTCATTTTGCTGCAGCCATGACACAAGCAGGCATTCCCCCACTGGGGGGGGCCCGCTGGCACCAACTCCCGGAGCTGCACTCCCCCGAGCTCCTGCTCGAAATGACCCCTGGGAAGAGTATTCATCTTTTGAAATTTAACATTTTATTTTATTAAATTAAAATATTTATTTTAGAGAAAATAAATCTTGCATGATAACAGAACTATAAGATTAGAACTAAATAATGACCAGTTATATTGATTTTACCAAGACATATCATATCAAAAGATCACACATAAATTTAATTATAAATACAACTGGTTTATTTGTTTTCTTTTTCTAGTATGCAAAATGTAATTTTAGTCATTGCCCCTTGTGACACCTCTTATCCACTCATACAGAATGCCTGTCACCCTCCACAACCTCTCTTATTCAGATTATGGATTATACATAGGTCAGGATGTCACACTCGCCACACTTGTCTGTTTTAAAATCTATAGAGAGTCATGACCATCTCATACCTCAGGTCCTCTCTCCCACTCCCAGAGACATCCACAGACAGGGTAGCCCAGACCCCTTTAATAATAAGCCCGCACTCATACAGAGCTATTGGGGTTGGGGCTCAAACACTTTCCCACTCACTGCCACCATTGATTCATATCCTATGATATATGTATGTAGTCTGAGATATTAAATTGTGTGTGTGCTTCTTTCCCTTAGACACACAGGCCACAGGGTTAATCAAACAAGAAAGCTTTTGTTTATATGAACAAAACACTGATGAAAGTAAAGTATGAGAAACAACAATTCATTTCTATTCAACTTCTGAACTAAGATCCTATTCCCAATACTGGGATCTAGGGCTGCCAAGTCCAACTTGGGAAATATCTGGGGACTTTGGGGGTGGAGCCAGGAGACTTTGGGGGTGGAGCCAGGAGAAAGGAAGTGACATCATTTTGTGAAGTCACATCCTGTGATGTTGCTTCCACATGCTTCCACATGAACTCATGAAGTTTCCTAATACTGAATCAGGCCATTGGTCCATCAAGGTCAGTATTGACTACTCAGACTGGTAGTGGCTCTCCAGGGTCTCAGGCTGAGATCTTTAATGTCACCTATTACCTGATCCTTTTTTAGCTGAAGAGGCTGATACCTCCTGCATGTCAAGCAGATGCTCTATCACTGAGCAACGGCCCTACTGAATCCTTCCTCATCTCGGCAGAATATGAAGCCCTAAGTGCTACACAAGTGCTAAATATGATTTTCATATCATAAGAACAGGAGAGAAGCCACAGTGGATCGGCCCATCCAGTACAGCCCATCCAGTACAACACTCTGTGTCACAACAGTGGCCAAAAATACCAGGTGCCCTCAGGAGGTCCAGCAGCGGGGCCAGAACTCCAGAAGCCCTCCCACTGTTGCCCCCCAAGCACCAAGAATTCAGAGCATCACTGCCCCAGACAAAGGGTTCCATTTAGACCTTGTGGCTCATAATAGCCACTGATAGACCTCTGCTGGATGGGGACAGAGAGAGAGAGAGAGAGAGACAGCCAGCTTTTTCACTTACTCTTGCCCAATTCCCAGGTTTTATTTCTGGCCCTTGTTTCACCCAGCTGTTGTCCATGTAAGTCCCATAACTTCTCCCCCCCCCCCCCCCAGCATAGGCTTTTTGGTGGCTAAAGAGGACCTTTGTCCTCCCCTTTTCGCCAGCAGAAAAGCTAGTTGGATCCATCCCTAATTTAAAATACCGGTTACTTGATGTACAAATGCTTTTAAAAATGCAGATTTTTACTGCTGGAGGGGGGGACACGGTTGAAAGAAACAGAAAATTGGCATAAAAATGAGGAATCCCAACTTTTATTTGCAGAAGGGAAATGAGGATTGGGGGGACCCAAGCAGCCACGACAAGACATTTTAAACAATCCCACTCCCAGACCTTCTACAGGCAACCTCTCCTTGTGATGTTTACCTCTTTGGAAGTGACAGTTTATTCCTTTGACAAAACCACAGTGGACAGACAGACAGCAAAAAGAAAGAGGGGGAGGGGGAGAGACAGAGAAGGAAAAGAGCTCGCAGACCCCAGCTTACCGGAGCAGTTTACTTAGCAGCAACCTTGCACGCAGTAGAAAGAGCTTAGTCCCTCCTTAATCTCTGGGCGGGGCTCTCTAGCTGGCTCAGCTCTTAAAGGGGAAATTTCCCTTTTAAGAAGTTCAAGAGGCTGGCCAGGGCAGGCTCCGAGGTTCCCCTGCTGGCAGCCATTTTGTCCCCCCGGTGGCCAATCTTGGAAAAGCGGGGGAAAGCTTTCAAAATCGGTGTTTCCCCCGCTCTTCCGGGGGACTTGGCAGCCCTACTGGGATCCCTTAGTTATAAGTTTACTATTTTCAGCCTGCTCTAAGCAGCTGTTCTACACAGTCCCATTCAGTCAGAAAACCTTTTTTTCACCAGAACTCCTAATTTCCTTCTACACAGTCAACTTCTCTGCTACTAACCCCCTAAATGTCAATTTTCAACAGCTGTTTTTCAAGGCTCCTCTCAACATTCTGTCTGTTCTCATTGGTTGCTCTTAGAGAGAGGCAGAACCCAGCCTATCTGTCACACACCTGTATCCAAATAAACAATTACAACTAACATCAGGTCTTTTCAGTCACATAATCTGTAACAAAAATAATCAAAGAAACTCCTTGGTCTTTTCATCAGAAAACATACATAATAGGAACTTTGATTTATCAATAAAACACATCTGCTTCACAGGCAAAACAAGGTGTAGAGATTTTGCACCATAACATTTCAACAGTTTATTCATCAACAATGACCTGAGATGTGGATTCAAAATATAAATTTTTATTATCTTTCATCTGCATACTTTCATAACTGTCATAAATTTGTATAAATGGCAACAATGAACAAAAGGGAAAAATCTAGAAAACTTATCATACTTCATTCCTTATATAAAGAGACTGAAAAAAATATCTGGCAAGATGTGGTGCTTGGAACTAACAAGACTGTACTTGTTGATGGAGAAGAACTGGAGCATGTTACATGGCTCCTCTCAATGCTTTGTGTTTGCTCTTTGATGCTGAGATCCCCCCCAACTTTGGTTCACTTTGAATTTTCTCCCAAAATAGCATGGTTGACTGTGCATATGATTGCTTAAACTGAATCCTGATAGGCATAGACTGATATATGCTGATCCTGAAGATGGAAAAGGCATATGATAGGCACCTCACTTTATTTTTCTTGCTTGTGTTTACAGTTAGACTTTAACAAATGCCATTTATTTCTGCTTACTATGGATGACTTAATTTCACATAAACTCTCATGTTGCTTTGCTGAAAAACTGGCTGATCATCATCTTTTATATCTTAACATAGAACACAAAGTCTTCATAGAGCAAGTTACAACATTACTGTAATAATTAATATTCATTTTCTGTACTTCCTAAAGTTTTTCCCTGTCACTATATTCATTTATTTCTCATATGATATTCATCACTAGAGCTAATTCTCAATGTTCTGTCCTCCTGCTTATCAAATAGTCTCCTTCTTATTAATGCAGAGTTTTCTTTTTTTAGCTCAGAGGGCTGACATCATCTCTGTGATGTGATTTGCTAAAGCAGGAAGTAAACAGTAACCAATGTGGTGGTTAGCCTGTAAGCTGTAGGAAAGCTTGGCTCTCCCTTTAAACATATACCAAGGATCTGGCATATGAGACTGCTGAAAGCTAAGATATATCAAGCAAAGGGCTGGTATACATAGAATAAAAGGCTGTTAACAGAAAATAATATTGATGCAGGAATCTGCATACAGCAGGAAAAGACAATGGGCATATCCTTAACACAGAATTTTCCCCACCTTTTTCATTCTTTAACAATTTGTTCCTCTGTTCCAACCTCCCATGTAGGGCACTCATAGCATTAGCATTCCCCGGGAACTATCTCCATGTTTTTCCATACCACAAGATGAAACTCCAAAATTTGCCTCCAAGAGAATTGGTCAAGTACCAAAGCTGTAACTAAAGAATATCATCATACTGGCTTTCCGACATCTAAGCCCAAAGTAAATGAAATTATAGGCTTACCAAGCAAAAAGTAACACCCCCCTATACTTTCTATAGCATCTTTCAAGGATGGTGCTATGGGATTTAGCTTCTTTTGCATGAAAGAACATGGATCCTTAAGCAGAAAAAAGTAGGTAGCTGTACTGGTCCAAATCAAAACAAAAAACAAAAAACAATATAATACTTTTTACTAAGCCCTCCCCAATAACACAGCAAAGTGCAAGCTTTAGAGTTCTCCAGATGTCTTCATGAGGTTGTAGGCTTGCCAGACCCCCCAGTTTGGTGGGGGTT
Source organism: Lepidodactylus listeri (assembly GCA_029233225.1). NCBI lineage: Eukaryota > Metazoa > Chordata > Lepidosauria > Squamata > Gekkonidae > Lepidodactylus > Lepidodactylus listeri. The sequence goes on along the minus strand of JARCFY010000006.1, from coordinate 73,420,788 downwards.
GCCCGATTTGGAGGGGCTCCTTCCCACCTGCCAGCCAGCTGGTTGGCAGGGGGAAGCCCCACCCCCAAGAGTGACCACCTGGCCTCCCCCCTCTCCCCAGCAGGGTTTAAAAAGATACTTAGATGCTGCTGGAGAGAGGCAGGGTGCACGCGCCTGCACACTGAGCCCCAAATTCTGAGTGATGTCATCACGCTAGGGACTCCCCACCCCCTTCAGTATTGTCCCCCGCTGAGGGACCAGGCAACCCTATCAGGTTGGATGTTAAAAAACAAAAATGGGGGGGGGGACATCCAGCCTGCGAACTCAGAATTAGGCCCAGCTGTAATGGAGAAGTACATATTTAGGAGAAGTCACACTTCATAAGATGCAAGAGATAGTCTATATGTAAATTTCTATTAAAGCATTTTCTTCCCCCATTATGTTCACATTGTTACCCATATAACACACTGTTGATAAGGATGGGAAGCATGAGGAATAAAAAAGTTAGCCATGCTGAAAAGAATGCTCCAGAACATCAACAGGGTGCTTAAAATATCAGATATTAAAACAGTTGTATCTTTCTTTCATAGTTATACAAGGAAAGTCAAAGCAGCTTACCATAATAATAAATACCATAATAAAATCACTTAAAATAAATCACAAATGGTAATTAGTCACCCTCAGAATCACATATATTAGAAACAGTACAATAAAATCCAGCAAGGCAATGCCATAAAATGAATAGGGACACCCAGATCAGCAGGATTAAAACAATGACAAAAACAAAATGAAGAGTCAACTAATATATAGAAATGATCAAGTGCAGTGCTAAGCAAGACTCATGAGAAAGGATTCCAAAACCATGGTGCTGCTGCTGAGAAGGCCCTGTCTTGTCAAACCCACCACTGAACTGCTGAAACTGGAGAAAAATGGGGCAAGGCCTAGCTAGCTAGTTAAAAGACACTCTGCCAAATGTCATCAAGTATACATATCTTAATGACAATTATAACCTTGTTATGATCATTGATATTCAAGTTCTTATTGAAATCTAAACCTATATACCTAGGACTATAGTTTTTAAACAGTAGTTGCCATTGGGCAGGCTGGCTAGCTGCATTTGTGAAACAGTGATAAACTGAGAGAGACAGATACCAGGGGATTCACCTGTGGGTCACATCCTTGAAGAGGTTTGTGATCAGATGGAAGAGGTCAACTAGAAGTCATCCTTTTGGTGCCCGCAAGTATCAGGGTTTGTTTCCAGCTTGATGGATGGATACTTCAGAATTTGAGAGCATTTCAGTGTTAAAAGTACAAGCTGTGCTTTTTGAGACTTCTGAGCCAATTATATTGGGAATGAATTCGGCAACATACAAGTGCAAATCTCCGGCAGCTAAAGGAATACGCTTTCATTCTATCCCAAGGGTAGTAGTCAGCAACCATTCTCCATTTCTGTCAACATTGTTTTCTCCCTCCTTTTCACACATCTGTCTACAAAATCAGTGATCCAGGATAACTTTGTTTAAACTTCATTGAAGCAAAAATAAAGTTATACATGAACAGTTTTTTCAAAGCAGCTTTGCATGCACTGGATTCCATTCCATATTAGCAAGTGACCCGGATTTCTTTAAAGAAATAACAGTTCACGTATTCTGGTCCCCTCTGCCAAACAGAACATGTATTATTTAGTTACCTATTTATTATTTATTCAACTGGAAAAGGAGGTTGGAACCTAAACTGTGATCATCCGTGCACACACAAAAAAGGTGGCAGGCAGTGGTGGCAGAAACTCCTTGAATGCAGCAGGAAGCACATCAGGGCCCTCTGCTCCTGTTCTTCCATGAAAGAGTAGCACAATCCTTTGAATGTTAATTCAGGTTTAAGCCCCACTGTGCTCAATGAGGCTTCCTCCGAGGTAACTTACGCAAAGCACTGCAGCTTTAGTCTTCTTAGAAACTTCATTTAGTGTGTATATTAAATAATGACATTTGCTTTGCCTTCCCATACAAAAATCATTCACATAATCTGGAGATTTTTGCCCTATGGAAACATTGGACTGACAGGACAGTCAATACTTAATCATCCTGTTGTGGCAATCATACCAGTACTGATGTGGGTACCTGTATGTTTTTCCCAGTGTAGCAAATAATGGGTCTCTATATCCAATTCAGATTGGAAAAACAAGGGGATGTTTTCCTTTATTGTGCAGTCCCAACTGGAATTGCCCCTCCTATCTTGCCATATTTGTAGAGGATAAAAAATACTGGGAAATGTAGTTGTACCTGTAGTTGTAATGTAGTTGAACATGGAGTGCAACTATGACATGCCAAGAAGCTTGCATCAGTTCTGTCTGTCTGGGTGTTCCTTCTAAATATTATGGTATACTGAATGATGCCCACAGCAGGGTGCCACAGAAAGTAGTAGGAGGAGAATGTTAGGGACAGAGAAGCAAATGGCACTGTGACCTTTTCAGCCGTCTTACATTTCTCCTTGCTGCAGCTGCCAGAGGGCCCATCCCTTGTAGTCTCCACCATAGCCTCTGCAGCCATGTTCACAAGTTACAGCGAATAGAATCAACATACAGTGTACACCTGATTTTTTAAAAATGTGTGTGTCGAGTAATTGCAAAGTGAATGTGCATTGGCTCTTTCTTATAAACAGATGTACATGTGGAATATGTGTGCATTATTGTAAACTGTGAACAGGGCTGAAATTGCAGATAGATGAAGTTGCAAATAGAGAAAGATATGTTTTATTTATGTTATTTATATGAGTTCTGAATATATCAAACATGATTTATTTAGTATAGAAAGTAAGGCCCCTTGGAATTAGCCATTCCATTTGGGGGTTGTGTTTAAATTCCTGTTCCAAACAAATGACGGCTAATGATAGCCTAGCATACTCCATTTGAATGTAGAAAGGAATCTAGGGCTGCGATCACACACACAATTAGTCCTGACATAGGTGAGAATGCCAGGCAGATTTAATGTGCATGATCAGACCCGAACATCTGGGAAACATCCTGCAGCTGGCAGCAACCCGTGTTGCTCTGACGCAGAAGCGGAGTAAATAGGCACTGAGGAAAGTCCAGTATCAAATGGGTTGCTACGGGCCATGGGTGGACTTTCCCCTTCTGAACACTCCAGCATGCTCTCATGCAGTCAGGATGGTCTGATCAGGCCATCCCAACTCCGTGCCATTGTTTCCCCCCCTCTTAGTATGCGCATCATTGCACACTCCATAGGGAGCCCTCAGGGCTGAGGTGAGAATCATCAATCCCTCATTTAAGTGCATTGGGAACAATCAGCAAAACCCCCAGAAACCCGACTTATCCATGGTTGTTTCTGATCATGTAGTGGCGGGCTGTGCCCGCTGCTTCAAAAGACTGTGTGATTATGCAACAGCGGGTCAACTTCTGCCAGAGGAAATAGCCTCTCTTTCCCCCCACCTTATCTCGCACATGTGACCACAACCTTGGATTCTGCACTAGAACACATTTTTCCATCCTCCCTAGTGCTGAGCCATATAACACAAAGACTGCAGCTTATGATTTCCTCATGGCCACAGGGCCAGTTAAGTGCCTGGCAGAGCAATCATGCGCTGTGCCTGAGCCTCGGTGGCTGGCTGCTGCATGACTAGGGTGGTGCTAGTCTATTCCCTATGAGAATAAGTTACACAGCAGCCAGCAGACAAAGGTGGTGGGTTTGCAGTGTTTTCGGCTCATAACTGGGGTAGCATCTATAGCAACTGTGCTGCGGCAGACAGTGGAGATGTTGTGTGGAGGTGGTGGTGCTATGATTGACAGGGCCACCACAACCAATCAGGAATCTATTTATTTGTTTATTAGTTCAATTTATACCCCACCCTCCCCACCAAGGCAGGCTCTGGGTGGCTTCAATAAAAATCCATATATAAATACAATTAAAACCATTCATAAAAACAACCATAAACAATTCATTTATCAATTATCCTAAAGAGCTGGAACGATGATCTAATAACGTGTGAGAACAGAAGGTTATGAATTAACAATACTACTTAAGGTGACAGTATCAGTCATGATGGTGTTCTCACACCAGCTCAGTTTGATCAGCTTATTTGAGTGGCGAGCGCAGGCTGTAAGAGGTAAGGCCAGGGCACAGGGTCACTCCTCAGGTTTTTGACATGGCATGTGGCAAGGGGGTAGAGTCTAGCATCCATCTCAGGCAGGGGACAGAGACAGGCAGGATGTAGGAGTTCCTCTCATTTTCAGGAGCACACCCCCACCCGCTTAATGGGATTAACTCCTGTCAGCAGATTTGGGTACCTGATAGTGGGGGAAGGGGTTTGATCTGTCTATTGCTAAGGGCACTCCTGTACCACCTCTGCCAGTGGCAAAGCAGGTGAGGGGGCAACCAGGGTAGGCACAGACAAGAACACAGACTTCCCAATTTCCCAGGGGGTGCTGAGGCTGGGCCAAAGGCATTGCTATGCTAGGTTTTTAAAAGAACCGGGTTCCAGTGACATCATAGGGAGGAGCCAGTGACATTACAGAGATGGGCCTCCATTGCCATTATCTATGGAGGTGGAGCCATGGGGGATTTAGGGAGGGGCCAGAAATTTAAAAGGGCCTGGGCTCCCCTGGGCATCCCCTAACAATGCCCCTGAGCTGGGCCAAAGTCAGTGGCAGGGGGGGAGCCAATGTAGTAGTGGACTCAATGTGGACTCTGGACTCTGTCATTCCAGTTCCAGAGCAATCAGTGCCCAGAGACTATCATTCCAAATCCATTCTGCATGCATCATTACTTCCATGTGTAGTGATATATTTGCGACATATTGCAATGGAAACCATGCAAGTCATTGTCATTCCTGCATGCCAGTATGTTCAATGGGCATACCCCCCAAATCCCTTCCCCCTTCAAAAACATTGAGTCCACTACTACATTGGCTCCCCCCCAGCCACTGACGTTGGGGACCCCTGTGATATCCTGCCCCCTCAGTGTTACCTTTACAGATGTACCTTCACAGATGACAGAAACATGCCCCCCCTTCCTGGAGCAGACACACAGTTATGACTTAATTCATTCACTCAGTTTATTTCTGATCTTTCTCCCCCAAGTGGCTTACATCATTCACCACTCCTCCGTTTTATGCTTACAACAACCCTGTGAGGTTGGTTAGGCTGAGGGTGTGCATCTGGCCCAAGGCCACCCACCTAGCTTCCATGGAACAAGTGGGGAACAGAATCTGGGTCTCCCAGATCTAGTCTTATGCTCTAACCACTGCAACAAGCTGCCTCTTTCACCCAGACTACCCTCTAGCTCTTCCCACCTTCATAGCCATATGAAAAGACTTTAACATTGGGAACAAACACTGCCTTTCTTGATGAAGTTTCAGTTGGTAGTTGTTGCTGTAACATTATTTCTGCTTATGAGCACTCTTAGTCAAATATTTGCATTACAAAATATTATAAATTGCATTTCAAAAATTATAGAAAATGAAATATACCACAAATCATATTCTTCAGACATTTAACACTTACCTAGGAATGCCTTGCTTTTATTACAGTTAGGATCACATTTGCTAATAAGTCACTCATAAAATAATGTGTGGCCAAAAAGCAACCAGGTACCCCTTTTTTTCCCTCCTGAAAATAAAAACAACCTTTTTCTTATTTTATTTTTTAAATAAAGAATGAACCTCTCTTGTTAATTATATTAAAAATATTAGTCTGGAATTATATGACATAAGTTTAATATTTTCTATATAAGAAATCAAAATAGTCTTTTCTTCACTGATGAGATATAGCCTATTGAAGTTGCAATTCAGTTCTCTGTAGGGAAATTTTTAACTTTCAGGGCTGGCGCAGGGGTTTTCTTTGCCATGGAAACCACTAACTTACCCTTTTGGATATGCACAAATCAGTTATCATACCCATGGAAATAAAAACATTGGAGCTAAGTATGTTCCTTTGAAATATGTGATAAGAGAACAGACAGAAATTTTAAGAAAAGAGACAGGAAAAGACTGTCCAGCCAGTATACCAGCTGAATTTTTTGAGTTAATCTTAAACCTAATTACCTTTATCATTATCCATCTACAGTTCTTTGCTCCCCAAACAAATGCAAAAACAATTTGACAACCCGAGCCATTACCAGGAATGTGAGGACCATGTACGGCTCACATTATCTCTGGCTGTGGTCACACGGCAAGGAAACTGCGATATAGGTCCCGCTATAACGACAATCTTTTTTTTTTCTGGGTTGGGGATTATCACACATCCCCCCCCCCCGAACTGCAACCATTGCACGAATAGCCTCTGAGCAGTGTCCAGATAGCTGCACCACCGTTTGGGCAGTGTGGCATGTGATTTTTTTTTAAAAAATTGCTTTACGCATGCGCACATGTGCATGGCCAAATTGCCCAACCCTTCCTTCCCCGCCTAACTGGCCACACCTGGAGCTTTCCTAATGCACAGAAATGGCTGAGTAGTTATAGTGAGAACAACCCAGAGAGTACCCCTCAAGCTTGAACTGTATCCCAAGCCCATGACATCCCCCCATTTCCGTGGCAGCTATATATGCGCTTGCACATTTAAATGTTCAATTTTTTCAGCACACGATTGCTCATGCGCTCAAAGAAGGAAGCTTTAAAAAAAATATGGTGTGAAGAATGATCAGACAACCCTAATCACAATCCAAGCAAATGTCTGTTCAGATCAGCGAAAATGCGGATTTAAAGCACAAATACTGGGAAAGTACTTGATTTTCCTGGGGTCAGAAAATGTGCTAGGGAACCAGGAGCATTGCGGGAGTGAGCCTGCTTTGGCGCGGGAGGCAGATCGGCCTGTTTGACCAGCAAATTGAATTCCGCAAGGGAACAGCAGCGAATCCCGATCAAAACGACCATGTGACAACATCCACTGACTAGCAACACCCTCCTTCTTGTTTGCAGAAATAGCACCTATGTGGGGAACGGAATCAGACATCATACACAAAACAGAACTTTGTTCAGAATGGGCATGAACTTAGATTAATGCCACATACCTGTGCTCGCCTACATCCCTTCATGACTTGAAGCAAGCTCCAATTTGGTGTGATGTCCAAATACAGATGTCTGGCCCAATCAGACTTTATTCTCTTCCAAACTGGATTGAACTGTAGTTTAGAATCCCAGTTTGTGGAAAGGATTGCCCAGATGCCTGCAGTCAGATGACATAGCCAAAATAAACAACCGTGGAAGAAGCAAAGTAGCAACTAGAATAAGATAACAACAATTAGCCTAATTTGGCTAAAATAGATAAAGTAAAACCAGGGCTCATTTCATAGCAGGATCTCCTCTGCATATTAGGCCACACACCCCTGATGTAGCCAATCTTCCAAGAGCTTACAGTAGCCCCTATAAGAAGAGCTTTGTAAGCTCTTGGAAGATTGGCTACATTAGGAGGGTGTGGCAAAGGATATGCAAAGGAGCTCCTGCTACGAAATGAGCCCTGAGTAAAAACTCCTGATGTGGAGCACAAACATCTCACACTATCACAATGGAAGCCAGAAGTCCAGATGACACAGAATATTGTGATTTAATTTAAGGCATCAGAAATAAGGAGGTAAAATTTCACTCTATGCATTAGGATACAATTAAAGTGTCACTTTAGTAATTCGTGACATAAAATGGCTGCACTGGAATCTTTTTTTTTTAAAAAAAATAACCCTGCTGTGACTGAATAATCTTATGAAAAAGTCCCTACAAGAGTTCCTTCTATGAATTTAAAATTTTGTTTAGAAAACAAAGTTATCCTGACTTTACAACAATGCCTCTTTAGTTAATGATGACTCCAACCCTACTTGAAACCACACTATGTAACTGACAGAAGTGCTTCACAAAATGTTCTCAACTTGTGCTTTAAAGTAGTTCCAGTAATGACTCTGAAGTCCTTTATCTTTAATCAAATAGAAAAGACAATGAATTGGATGCAATGGTTTCCGAGGGCCAGCAGAAGATTTCTGCTCGCACAAGGGGTATATTTGATTTCCACCAATCTCCCCATGCCAGCATTTCATATTTCATTAAATATCTCTCCAGGGAGTTCCTGATCACTTGGGAAATCTTGAGGGGGTGTAGAATTAGAAAAGGGAGCAGGGAAGCCCTTTTGCAAGGGGATCAGGCTGGCGATTAATATCAAAAGATGGAAAGAGTTGACAATGAGACATTTTTCTCACTCTCCCAAAATACTAGAACTTGAGGGTATCCAATGAAGCTAATGGGTGGTAGATTCAGGACGGACAAAGGAAATACTACTTTGCACAGAGAGTGATTCAAATGTGGGATTCAAATGTGGAATTTGCTGCCAGAGGATGTAGTGATGGCCACAGGAATAAACAGCTTTAAAGGGGAATTAGATAGATTCAGTGGCTATTAGCCATGGTGACAGATTCAGAGGCACTAAGCCTCTGAATCCCAGAGCCTGGAGGAAACATCAGGGGAAAGCCTTGGTCTCTATGCCCTGTTGTTGGCCATCCAAGGGAATTGATTGGCCACTGTAAAACAGGATGCTGGATTAGATGAACTATGTGCCTAATCCAGCAGGGCTCTTCTTATGTTCTCACTTATACACCATATTTCTGATTATTTTTGCCCTTACACTTGCTGTGAAAGAAAGAAATAGATAAGTCTCAGCTTTGCACTTTACAGAAAAGTAAAAACATCTAGATCCGAAGCCCTATATATTGTTATGATAACTGATAAATACACTGTTTTGCAGTTCCATTGTTTCATTTTTCAGTACAATATCCTCTTTTCACAACCCTTTCAACTTCTTTCCCTTTCTAGTTCATATCAGTAGCCAAGCCATAAACATACCATCCAGCCTACATAGATGATTTTCACCTCAATTCCTGTTCTGTAAATCATATTCCCTCCTCCTTGGTCACACATTGAGCTTATTCAGCAGATTACTCAGCTAAAATGCCTTTGAATTGTTATTGTTGTCTCTGTCTGGTTCATAGAGCAAAATATGACCATTCACTTCTTTCATGTTTTTCATAATTACAGCATTTCTTGGATAACTCCTTATTCCACTGCATGTGTCAACCAGGCCTCAGACAGACACTTAAGTAAAAGGCTGCTGGTTGTTCTGAAGGTAACTTTAGCAATCAAATTGCTCTGTTCTTTTCTTTCTGCAGAGTAAAGACAGTAATAAAAAACATTTTTAAATTACCCCTTTGGGCACTTAACAGATGACCTGACTAGTCTTGGTGACCAAAAAGACATAGAAATGAAGTTTAATTTATTTATTAATTTAATTTAATTTCTAGGCCGCTCTCCCCGCACAGCAACCCTTGAACAGGTGCTTGAATCAGTGTATTCTTGGAATGTCTGATCATGACGTTACTATGAACTTTTTGGCCTCACAAACTTTACTTGCCTGTGGAAAAAAAACATTTCCCAGTCATTTTTATTTATTTATTTACATTATTTATAGTCCACCTTTCTCACTTGAATTCAAGGGGGATTGCATAGAGTGAGTCAATACAATCAACAAGATGGGACATTCAATAAACAATGAAATAGGATTTGGGTTGTAGAACCAACCAGAAGTCTAAAAAATAAAATTGAGCAAGGCATAAGTGTTAACTGGACAAATCAAATGATGCAAAATTATACTATAGAATCCAACCCACAGCAAACTATACACAGTACTACAGAGAGAGAGAGAGAGAGAGAGAGTAGGGTTTGCTTAATATTACCTTTTAGTTTGTAGTTCCTTGCGCGCACGCACACAAAGTGCGCACGCACCGGGATGATGTTAGCCCCAGATGCACCCTTCTTTACCCTTGTACAGCGACTAGTCAAAGCACTCTCGCCAAGGAGAAACTGAGATCTTCTGAAGATCTTGCCCTTTCCCTCTGCCTTTGCCTGGTCAGTCTAAGCGCACCGTTCCAGTCTGTGAAAGCAGCTCTGGGAAATCACATCCGTCACAGCTCTTCATAGAGAAAGTAGCATAGAAGACAGTCGGTGAGAGCAAACCAATCCCAATCCCAGCCCCCTCCCCCTGTCTCATCCCCCCGCGTCTCATCCCCCCAACTGCTTTTCTGCAAGTGGTGTCTTTCTCCTTCTTGCGAGTCGCGGAGTGGGATTGCTGGGAGAGCAAGCATGCCTCGGAAAGGAGTTTATTGCAAGCTTGGGGGCTCTTAGCCCCAAAGGCATCTGCCCGTACCCTTGGCTGCTGGGGATGGCCCCTGGTTCTCCGTATCACTTTGTAAGCTGCGGCATCCTGTGAGCAAAAATTCTGCTTTGTGAGCTGCTGGCCTTAAAGTTGCGAGTGAACAACTGGCCTGCTGCATAAATTAGTTGGCTCTGGAGCCCTTCTTCCTGAGCAGAGTTGAAATTGTGTGAGCTGGAGGCTAAAAGCCTGTGAGCTAGTTCACACTGACTTGGCTTAGAGGGAACACTGGGCTTGGGTGGGAGGTCGGTTCCTCTTTAAGTGGGCACTGGGGGGCAGCACACTTGAGCCCAACATCACTGGGCCATCAGCTGACCAAGCCGGGCTCTGCCTTTCCAGTAGAAGCAGCGGCGGCAGCAAGAGAGAGAGAGAGAGAGTCGCGCCACCGGGTCCTGCACCTGGGCTCATCCTGGCAGCAGGCGGTGATTGTGCCTGGCCAGGCATTAGGAGCTTGCCTGGGAAACTGACATGAGCCAGCCCAGGCGCAATGCTCGCTTACTTGCCCAGCTTCCCTGCAGTGGAAGGGAGTGGATGGCTGGGCTGCACGGAGTGGGAAGGGCGCCGGGAATGGGAGCAGTTGGCCCCGGAGGAAGGGAGAGAAAGGGAGGGAGGAGTGGGTGGGGAGATGTGTGGGGGGAGTGGCTCTTGCGGTGGCACTTCTTCTTGGGCCGGGGGCCTGGAGGGCGGGGAGGCGCGGCAGCGGGTGGATGCTCCATTTCACCAGGGGAGCTCAGTCCCCTCTGGAAAATTTCAGGGGTGGCCTGTGCCCCTGCCCCCCCCCCCCCCGTAGTTGATGCCGGTGCTTTGTTTATATATTTAGTTTAGGCTTTTTCTCAGCTCAGGATGTTGACATTTAAGCTTCAGCATTCCGATCATGGAGATCTAACTGACAGCTGGTAGCTCTGTGGGACTGGACAGTACAAGTCCATACCGGTTATGACTGGCACTGGAGCAAGTGCAGTCACTGTGACTCAGCAAGAAGGTGATTGGCTGAGCTGTGTATATATTCAATTGTGTAGCTTCCATTGTGTCCTTCTCTGATTATATGGTTGCTGGCGGGAGCTTTTGTCGGACTGCTGTAAATATTATAAATAAATCCTTGTACATAGTTTTACCACTGGACTGAGTATTGTGTGGTTCCTATGAGGATTTTACACAGCAGTGAATGCTGGTGGTGCTGAAGAAGCTGGTGAAGTCCTAAGGCTACATAGGTGGGTGCTAGCTAACACACGCTCTGCGCGACACAGGAACTCTACTGAAAATACAGGAGCTGTTGGGTTTTCTTTAAACTTTCAAAAACAGAATAAAGATTTTATTAAACAGGCAGGGAATATATGTATAATAGGAATAGTCAAGATATTGAGACTGCTGAGATAAAAAGCTTTCTAATATATACAGAGTTGAATTCTCGGAACATTCAAGAGAGTGTATTTGTAATTTTGTTTCAAGGCTTTCTATTTCTATCTTTGAGAGGTACTTTGCTTAGTATAATTCAGCACAACACAGTTCTTATTGATGTTTCTAGACTTCTTCCTTCAGGGTTTCAGGGTTTCCTTTAGATAATACAGCTTTTCACTAGCTCCTGAGGTGTCTCAGCTTCTCCCCTTTTATCACAGACCAGGGTTCTCTTCCCAACCCCTTTCACTGCCAGGAAGATATTTCCCTTGTCCCTAAGAAGCAATAACTGCTTTTACTATTTGGCTTGAATGAGAGTTCACTCTAACTACCCAGACCTTCTGCCAAATCCTTCCAGTATCCTTTGTCTGTATAAGGCTGTTCTGTAGATTTCTTGACTGAGAATCTAAGTTCTCCCTCAGAGCAATTTTAATACATTTAGACAATGGGGTTTCTCTTCTTCTTTCTGTAGAAGTGCTTTTCTGACTATTGCCTGTCAGAAAATACTGACTCCCAAATGTCTCTTCCCTCAGAAGCCAAACCTTCTGGCTACTGATCCAGACATTAGAAAGACAATGCAAAAGACCAATTTGTGAAAGATCTCTTTTCCCTCCAGATCAGCTGTTTATTTCCTCTCTAAGCTGATGCTTGGCTTAGTGAGTAGAGCAGCCAGTCACCTAAGCTCTCCTCTCCACGGAAGATTAACTCTTGAACTCCCTGACTCTCTAATACAAGCAGCATTTTAAAAAGCCTGCTTTTCCATGCTGTCACACCTGCATAGAAAAGCCCTCTTCAGTAATTCAGTTTGCATAGTTTGCAGAAAGCCAGGAGAGTGGAAGCCTCCTCCGGCAGGTCATTCCACAAGGTGGGGGCCACAAAGAGAAGACATGCGTATAGCAGTTGTTGATTTTGCCCATTTGCAGATTGACTCTTGCGGAGGGCCCTGCTCAGATGAGCAAAGCTGTTGTGGCGGAAAAGAGGGGGAGAGATAATTCAGAGGGAACTTAAGAGGGAGATGACTTGCCCAGCTTCATTATATTATCCAAACATAAGAAGCTGGCCAGCAGCCTTATACTATGTCAGGCTGTTAGACCATCAAATCCACCTGGCAGCTATCTAATTTATTACAACAAGAATCAGTAAAACCGTACAATTTTGATATAAAAGAGATTAAAACAGTAATAACATAGCAGTAACATAAGTATATTAACAAAATAAAATTAATAAAATTAGTAAAATAAATTAATAACAATAAGAGAGTCATTCAGTTTTTTTGAATGAGAATTATTCAGTTTTAAAATAAGTTTAAGTTTCCTAATGGCTAAGAAACAAAATTTCGCCACAGCATAAGTCACTGAACTCTGAACGTCTTCTAGGAGGAATTTGCGCAGGACTTCTGGCCTAAAATCAAGATAAGACTGCAGAGGGTTAAATCTAGACAGAAAGGGTAGTATAAGGTGATCTCGTTCTTCCTGATAGAATCTACAGAACAGGAGGACATGAGTAACTGATTCCACCATATTAGCCATGCATGGGCATATATGTTCATGCATTGGAACTCAAGTGGCAGCAGCTGTCTGGGTTCTCAAGTAGAAGTATTTTCATATCACTTCTACCTGATTCTTTCAAATGGAAATGCGAGAGATTAAACCTGGGGTATTCATGATGTAAAGCAGATGTTCTACCACCCCAGTCCCTCCCTTGTCTAATTAATTCTAACACACTGTAGTTCTAGTACATGGGACACAATTTCATGACTATATAAATTGTCAAGAAGTCCTATTATGATTGACTGATACAGCTCTGTGTTGTTATGTGTATGGGAACTTTTTCTGAATACTGGCAATGAATGCTGAGCTTCCAGGAGATCTTTTCTTTACCAATTAAGGCCTAATTTAACCAATTGTGTATCTATATGCATTAACATACTAATTCTGCTCTAAGTTAGCTGCTTTCACACGTTGGGTAATACACTACCTATGCATTATACCAATCATCTGCAACCAGATTGTCCTGTTTCACATGCAAAAATCCAACTGCAAACAATTGTTGTAGTATATTCAGACTGCATTATCCAACAATGCGTGAAAGCATTGTCTGTCTGACTTCTAACAAATGTTCAAGTTCAAAACATCCACACTAGTTATAAAAAATTTACAAATGTGAATTTGGATTCATGTAATTTTCATTTCAATAATATAATATTGGCTGGACTGGCTCTAAGATGAAAAAGAATACCTATTTCCTTCTGCCAAGCCACTATAATATGTATGTATGTATGTAATCTAGCTATTACAGTAGAAGGGTATCTGGAATGAAAACTCATTCTTTTAGGCTAAAGCCCCCCTGTGTTTTAATAGGAAATCCTTTTTGGCAGATCAGAAAGTATGTGTCAGACATCCAGGGGTCATTTCAAGCAGGAGCTTGGGGGAGCTCAGCTCCAGGAGTTGGTGCCAGCCCGCCCCCCCACGGGGGAATGCCTGCTTGTGTCATGGCTGCAGCAAAATGACCCCGTCCCCTGGAAAGGTCCTTGTTCCTCCAACCAGCCTTCTGAAGGCTTCAGCCACCACTGAAGCTATCCTCCAAGAATAGTGGTATTTCTGAGGCTTGGATCAGTAACTGTCCCCTCTCTGCCATCTCTTTCTTTCTTTCTTTCTTTCTTTCTTTCTTTCTTTCTCTCTCTCTCTCTCTCTCTCTCTCTCTCCTTCTGATATACTTTCGGTGATGTCAGGTGGTGTACCATATGCAAATAAGTTATGCAAATGAGTTAAGCTAATGAGCTCCTGCACCTCTTTTTCTACGAAATGACCCCTGCAGACATCTGTCTTGCAATAAAGCCCGTTTATTGTAACAGCAAGGCTAACTGACTGAGCAGTTATAATTTAATAGTTCTTTTGTTCTGACTCTTAAATGGCCCATTTCTTATGCTTATTATGCAAGATAGAATCCTAGCTGAAAACCGAAATCAAATGCCCTGATATTTCTGTGCCCACATTCTACTGCTGTGAAGCACTTGTAATATGATTTGGCTACGAACTTTCATAGCACAAGGTTATGTTCTACTTTTTAAAACTGAGTTTTACTACATGCAACCTTGCAAGCTGACTTTCTCACTCATTTCATGCCATGCTGGAATGACAAGTAATGTAAACTTACACAAGATACTATTCTGTGAAAAAAGTGAGCCAGAAAATTCTTGGTTGAAATTTCACAGTCCATGGCTGAGGACAGGTTGGAAGTCTGCTGCACCTCCACGGCGCGGCAGACTAAGGCGAGGGGAATTTCCCCTGCGGTGCGGTGTTCGCACGCCACCGGAAGGAAGCCGCCCGCAGCGTTCAGACTGCGGGCGGCTTCCTATGGCGGCAGGCGGACACCGCACGGCTCCCCCTCCCCGCGCGCATTCACACCTGCTCTGGCGGGTGGAACGCGCGCCGCAGCAGCCAAGCACCACTTTGAAGTGGTGCTCAGCTGCTGTGGGAGGAGCGCGGCGCCGGACGTGCTGCGTCCGGGCCGCCTCCTCGGGGCAGATGCGGCCGTCTGAACTGCCGCTCTGCCTCCGCTTTTGAAGGGAAAACCCTGCCAACATGTCTTCTCCTTTGTGCTGCTAATTGGTGATAATGTGAACAATGCTGAATATCTGTTTGGCAATATATACAGCTGCTGGTTCAGCATCAGGAGCTATGCAAGCTGGCCAGAAATTCTTGAGATCCTAGATCCAGCATTGGCTGTGAACCACATATAGAGCACCTTTTTGTCTTCGTGGTGGAGTTTCAGGGGGATGCACATGTGGAAGCCTGCATCATGGTCGTTCTGGCCTTCCTAGATTAAGATGCATGAGCACAGACTCCAGAGGCCAGCTTTAGGCCAGTTCTGCATTTTTATTTTTAAAAAGCCAGAGAAGGGAAGTGCGAGCGATAAGTCTGGAATTTGTTTTTGGCACCTCTTCCACAATAGATGATCTAACTACAAGTTACAACATAATCAATGGCATGGCTCCATTTTCCCTTCCTCCCTGCAGAACAAATTGTTAAAGGAAGTGGTCTTTCATGCAGCAGGAATTTGATACAGGCAGCATAAGCTGATTCTAATCCCAGTTTCAGTAATTATACTCTTAGTGTGGAGAATGTAGCGCAGATTCACAACTACGGCATGACAAATGAGGAGTTGACCAGGCCCGAGTTTAGAAATTCAGAGGAGCCAAGTTTAGAAGGAACCATTCGTTGTCTTAATATAGGTAGACACTTGTCTGATTCAACAAAACAGATGTGCAGCATTTATGATTTCCTCCCTACCCATCCACTATTCTTGCGTATCAGCTAAAATACTGACTTTGCCAGACATCTGTTTTGGAGGACCTGTGACAACATGTGCCAAATAATGTGGATTAACTGCAGTTTTATATGTCTATATACACATTTCTATGCCCTATTCCAAATGTACATATACAGGATCTTTTAAGAGTTAAAACACAACCAATCTATGTTAAGTGATCTGAGTATGCACTCTTGGTTAGGAATATAAAATGTGTGTAATTAATTTGGACCAAAGTCAACCAAATCCAGCAAGAATGTCATTCAGCGGCAGTTACCGAACAGTGCAAAGGGACCACGACTGGACCATAGTCCATGATGTTGTAGCAGAGAAGACTCAGTAGTTTATGGTCTAATCCTTGGGTAGTATTGTGCAGGGGGTTGGACTAGATAACCCTGGAGGTCTCTTCCAAGTCTGATTCTATTATTCTTTCTCCCCCTCTTCATTCAGTAAAACAGAAATCAAATGGCACCTTTAAGGCTAATCAAGTTGATTCCAGACCTCACTTTTTCAGATGCCAGGTTTGAATCCCTACTTTGTCATGTAAGCGTGCTGGGTGACCTAGACTAGTGACACAGTCCCAGCCTAACCTTCCTGATAGGGCTGATGTGAAGATAAAATGCAAGAGACAAGAATGATGTGAACTGCTTTGGGATCCCATTAGGAAGGAAAGTGAAGTATAAATGAAGCAAATCAAATAAATAAATAAAATGAAATGAAATGGAAATTTTACACAAAAATTTATAACAAAAATTACAAGTAGAAAAAAGGTGGTGGGGGATTTCTGTTTTACTTTGCTGCATCAGATTAATATGGCTACTCTTTTAAAATTATTGCATTCAATAAGGTTGCTTCATTTGAGACATCCAAAACAATCAAAATTTCCCAGTTGCTGTAATTAGTGTTTTTCCATTACAAATTGGAAATTTCCATCATGAAACATGTTTTCCAAACATGATCAATGAGAGTTGGTCTACATATACTGCAGAGTTGTTTAGTAATGAGATGACAGACCACAGAGCTGGGGGGGGGGGGGGGGGGGGGACACAGATTTTGGTAATGAGATGGCAGAGCACCAAACTGAATTAATAATTTGATTTAGGTAGAAAATCAGCAAAGCATGTGAGGTTCTTTTATCTGGAATGCACTAATTTTTTGCTTGGTGAAAGTCTTCCTGAACCTTCCCAGAAAGTCTTCCTGGACCTGCAGTGATATGGCTCATTGTATAACCTCAGAATTCTACCACCCCATTTGCAAGAGCAGGCCTAAGTCAAGTTCAGAGAGGGAAAGGCTATGAGAGAAGGGTTAGGCATGTCTGGAAATTATTGTTTCATATCCTAGAAAGTACAGCAATTACCTAAATTGTAACTCTAAATATATAATGGCAAACCCCAGGTGGTTAAAAGTGATGTAAGATCAGAGAATAACTCATGACTCCTATGTTACTGAAAACAATCAGCAGACTTTTAAGCTATAGTAGACATTTTACCAGTGTTTTAATGTGAAAACAGTTCAGCTTTCTCACTCTAATTACTGACATGGTAGTTGTCTCTGACATCCTGGACGAATCATTTTGAGGTCAAGAAGTGTTTGCTGAGGCGTGGAAAGACTACTGGAAAATACACTGGAAATATAATAATCTATGAAACTATGAGGTGGGGCTATGAAGAAGCAGAAACCAATGCAAAGCATGTCAGTGGACTAAAAGAGATTCCCCCCTATTCACTGTATCTATTAATACATATCAAACATTTGCATCTATAAGACATAGAAGAGTACATGCCTTAACAGCTGCAGAGTTAAAGAAAACTAGACTGACAACCAGAGGGACATATCATTTAGCTCCACAGTCTCAAGGAATTTGGAAGAGTCCACTGTCATCTGGGTGAGGCAGACTGACAGCAGACAAGAAATAATCTGTGGCAGACTTGAGCATTGGTTTTGTCTATTTTCTAGACAGCTACGAATAAATGCACTACCTGGGAAAGTGTTAAAGAAAAACATTAGAACAGGAGTCCAGTGGCCCCTTAAGGACAAACAATATTTTGTCTAATCTGGTCACTCAAATGAAAAACTAACGCTATTGTTTGTTGCTGTGGCACGCCTTTTCAACCAACTGAGGCGGCTCACACAGCCTCCTATAATTTTGGGGAACCAGGCTTGTTTTAAACTATCAACCTTCCTGTCAGTTACCAGGTGTTTTTAAGGTAGCAAGTTTATAGTAATAGGTTTACTGCCATGAGGTAAGTTTTGTGGTATGCAAGTAGAATATGGAGATTATATATATACAAGTGGAGACCCGCAAGAAACTTGTGGGATGGTTATCCCATTCCTCACACCTTTGCTTCCTCCCTTCTCCCCCTGCCTCTCTCACACTCTTTCTCCCTTCTGCCCCCCTTCCTTACTCTCTCTCTCTCCTCCATGTATATTACTTCCTCTCTCTTTCTGACCCGTCATCATTCTCTTTGTTTTTCTGCCCCCCCAACTCCATCACTCTTTCTGCCCCCATCACTCTCCCAGCCTCCTGCCGGCTTCCTCTCCCCCCACAGCAGCAGTGGCAGTACTCTGGGAATCACAATGGATCTCCCAGCTGCAGAGATCAATTCACCTTAGGGCTGCCAGCTTCAGGTTGGGAAATTCCTGGATATTTGGGGGTGGAACCTTGGGACAGGGAGGCTTGGGGAGGCAAGCAGCCTCAGCAAGGTATAATGCCATAGACTCAACCCTCCAAAGCAGACATTTTATCCAGGGGAACTGATTTCTGTCACCTGGACAACAGTTGTAATTCTGGGTGCTCTCCAGCCCTTGTCTGGAGGCTGGCAATGGTAGTTCAAGTGAAGGAAATGGCTGGTTCGGAGGGTGGAGTCTATGGCATTATACTGGTCTGTAGTCCCTCCTCAAATCCCACCCTCCCCAGGCTCTACGCCCAAATGTCCAGGAATTTCCCAATCTGGAGTTGGCAACCCTATTTCCTTCTCACCTAACAGCCAACCTACATTTATCTGTCTTCAGCTTTCTATCTCCACCCCCTCCCCCGCAGTCTCTACCTAGGAAAATTACAGTCTTTCTCCACAGTGGGGGCTAAAGCAGCTTACATTATTATCTCCTCCTTGTTATCTGCACAACAACCCTGTGAGGTTGGTTAGGCTGAAAATATGTGACTGGTCCAAAATCTCCCAGTCAGCTTCCCCCCAAGATGGGGATCTGAACCTGGGTCTTGCAGATTCCATTCTGAAGCTCTAACTGTTACAACACACTGGATTTCATAGGGTGGCTGCTGCTGAACAGTAGCAAGCAGCTGGGCCTACCTGAGTCATGCAAATCAGGAGGTATCAAGTCACATAAAGGGTGCTGCCTAGGGATGCCAGCCTCCAGGAGGGATCTGGGGATCCCCTGGAATTACTGCTCATCTCTGGACTACAGAGATAACTTTCCATGGAGAAAGTGGATGCTTTGGAGGGTGGCGTTTATGGCATTATACCTCACTGAGGTCCCTGTCCTCCCCAGGCTCCACCCCCAAATCTCCAGGAGTTTCCCAGCCTGGATCTGGATCTGCTGCCAGTGGCTGGGGGGGAGGGGGGTAGTTGGCAATCCTAGACTGCTGCCAGTAAAAACCCTGCCTTTTACTGACAGAAACAGTTAGAATCCTCCCTTCCTCCCCTGAACATTCTAATCTCTCACAGTTCACGTCTGGAGTTAGATCCCTGCAAAGGCCATTTCAAAAGGTATTGGGGGGAATTCAACGGTCCCTGAAGGTTTTTTTTTACTTTTTGGATTTTTCTGCAGTCTGAGGAAGGCCCCTGACTATGATGGAAAAGCTGTTGGGGGAGAGTCAGCTCTCTTTTGGCAGATATAAGTATCCACACAGAAAAAAACCCCTCTGGGAATTAGTATATAGATTTATACAAAGGGCTCCAGCTAGACAAAGGAGAAACCTGGCAGAGGCACGTACATTTGAGCTAATTATGCCTTCAGAGTTTGGGGTGAATTTTCTTTAATGCTTTCAAGTACAAACAGGTTTTTACTGAACGGCCACTCGGTTGGATCCTCTTACATTCACAGGATTCCACCCACACCAGCCTGCTCTTTTCCAAGTGTCAGACTCAATGGTTCAAGCTCTGCTCATTACCAAAGACAGGCCTAACAATTGGGTGCTCTAGTCTCTTCCAGAGGCACAGCTAAATGACTCTGTCACACTTCCAAACAGAACTACCCTTCACTCTGTTTGCTCTTGTGTTGAGCCAGACCTGAGCGATCACTGCACCCTGCCTGAGGTAGAACTTAACAAACTTCTGCTGTGCTTCCCTCCAACATTCCATCTGCCTCCTGAGAGGTGATTGGGTGCTAGAGCAGCCCTCCCATTGGCTCAGGTGACAAGCTGTTTTTCCCTTTAGGGGTAGAACAGCCTCAGGTCCATCACAATTGTTTATTTTACTTTGGGGGAAATTTAAACATTTCACATTTTTCTGCAAGCTTGGGAGGTCCCCCAAGTTTGCTGAAAATTCTCTTTTGTCTCCATGTGACCTTAATCTGCAGATGGTATGTAGGTTTCTCATAAGGACTCAAAATCCCATTATTGTTGAAGAAGCACTAAAAGTTTAAATTGAAACATCAGACTGTCTGGCAGGTCAATGGGAAAGACTACACATTGATACACAATGCAATCAGTGCTGTATATGTTCAAGAGGTTGAAATGCTAGCCAGAAACTTGTTCTGATGGCTATTTTAGCATGTATGTGCTATGGGCTGTGGCCAAAGTAGTAAAGATTTACTATGACTATACTTGCTGAATTTTTCTCTACATGAGTTTCTAGAATACAGGTGGGTGAATACAGGTGGTCTTCACTGACCAATGCAGTGACTTTATGGCTTCGCCAGGACTAGAATTCCTACTTCTAGGGTTGCCAACTTTTAAACTGCAAAAGTGATTTATTGCAGAGTCAACAGATCTTTAAAAGAAAAACATCAAAACAGACCAGATCAATTATTACAATTTTCATTAACAGTTATTTTGCCATCCAGGACCCTATCTCAATGGTTGAATTAAAAAAAAAAACATTGACACTTTTTCTGTTGAGGGTATATTCTCCCTGGAAAAAAGAAATGCTGACTAGCTGTTCCATTGAGCGGCCTGATGCTTTGGTCAAAAGTGAAAAATTGCATCTTCTTTAACTTACATATCATAATTAGCAAGGCTGACTTCCAGTTTCTACTGCTAGTCTGGCAGACATTTTTAGGTTGTGCTCTGCATCAAGGAGTCTTACTCTCTAATTTTTAGTTTCTATGTGCTCCTGTTATCTTTCCCCCCCTGCTGTTTAACAATGATTACAAGACAACAACACAAGGGAGACAGTCTCCAACACCCTTACACCACAGTGACATAATCAGTTGTTTGTAACAGCCCTCAGGTATTGCTAGTGGCTAATCATTGCAACTTGCTAAAGTGAAAGCTCTCCTATATTTTAGGATACTTATAACTTGCACATTTCTTAAGTACTGGGAAGTTTAGGTCCCAGGATAAAGGTGAACAAGGTCTATATGCCAGGGCAGGTATGTTCTAGTAGTGTATACTGCAAGACGTTTGCTTAACTAATGACTGAGATTTCTCCAGTTTGTAAAACTGGGAGATAAAATTCTGCGCTGTTAATTTCTTTGATTATAACTACTTCCACATTTACTCATAAATGAATCCATACTAAAATCCATACCAAAGAGGATGGATCTCTATGCCAAATAGTTAATGGCTTCAATCTTTGCAATATCTGTTGGTTGAACATGAATCCACCTCGGCACTACTTTGACTTTGTATATATGAACCACAGCTGGAACAAAACAACCACATTTAACATAATAAAATGGAGTAATTGCTCAAGCAGATTGTTCAGTATTCACCTGTGCATGTTGGAAATGCGCCAACCATTTGCTGGAAGAATGCAATACCTGTAGAATTGCACTTGCTCCAGCTGGTGCCCATCCATGGAAACAAGTCTCTCTAGCTGTTCCTTTAATGTCAGCTTGATGTGCAGTGATGAACAAGTGATAATTTAGCTCCATACCATGAAAAGCTTCAGCTCCCATTTCTCCATATTAAAGGGACAGGACATATTTTTGCTGGCTCCTTGGCCTTACCATGAAGGCATGATAAACAAAAGAACAATCAGCTCCAAACTACACAACAGCCCAGTGATGCTTCAAACCTGAGAGTGCCAGGCAGAAGCAGGATGCATTGCTTTCTCCATCTGTCTCCCTGCACAGAGACTTCAAATGCGCTCTGTTCAGCTTGCCCATATGTGTAGTGCACTAGGCAAGAGGTTGCTCAGACTGAAAGAAAGTACTGTCACTAATGTAGCCATCAGAACCCCTGCAATGATGGACTTGAGCTGTGAAAAATCTTGTAGACAGAACTATACAATATAGGACTGATCTATGGGAAGGAAGGGAAGAAAGTCTAGGAAAAGCATCATATAGCTCAGATCAATCATCAGAACCTAGCTTGAGGTTTCACACAAGTATAATGCCCTGCAGCACAATTCTACTGCTATAGTGGTAATAGAGATGTACATTTGGAAAGTAACTTATTCAGAACCTGAGCCAAACAAGCCATTAATCTCAGAAACGAAAAGTTTGGACCTAATTGAGAGCGTAGACATAACGATCATGGATCTCTGTCTGTTTGAAAAAGGCCAATTGTGTGCCCACACAGGTCAGAGCTGAATGGGATGTGGAAGATGGTATCTCATAATCAAAACAGAGCTGCATGTGCTGTTTTAAATGATGGTTAAAGATGGGGTTATAAAGGAATGCATTCCTGCCCCCCTTTAAAATGCTAATAATAGTTTTGATTAATCTTAGTGGGGGTTGAAAGAATCAATCCCCTCTCCCCAACCCAAACCAGACTACATACATGTATAGTTTGTCTTTTACAGAAGAATGTCAATCCATGATTGTCGTCACCTGTTTTTGACTCAACTAGAATAATTCTGACCATTTTTCTGGCGCCATCATACCGCTTTTGGTTTCCCATCCCCTGCACTTAAAGAAGGTGAGGGGCAGAGTGGGAGGTGAGTGACTCACTAGCCATGTGCTTGACAAGAATGCTGTCCAACCAGAATATGTAGCTCATATTTATGCATTTGGCAATAGCACTGATTGGTGTTTCTTCATGAATTGTTTCTACCAATCAAATGGCAGTATCACAGGCAGGCTCTCATTACCTATAGTCAGAAGCACCACTTTCCTGAGCCATTCTAGCCATTGGTGTTAGCCTGATAGTAGCAGTGAGGAACTGCACTGCTTGCAACCAATGGCAGGTTTGCAGAAGCAGGCTGGGTGGGGCCTAAATGTGCATGAATTCAACTATATATGTATGAAATTGTGGTTTGGGTGGTCAATTCTTTCTTTCTTTCAAAAATGAAACATGCAGGTAAAGAGAAGTAAAGCCTGCTTTCTCTCGTACCTTATTTCAAAACAAAAGAGGCCACAGCTTAACAAAATCTAAATAAAATGTTTGTGCTCGTCTCTATTTGGCAAGGCAGGAATGGCACCAAGTATGAAAATGGCAAAAGGGCATGGCCATAGGTCCTTAAACTACAGGCGTTTGCCCAGGAAAGATGGAAGCACCTGAATGTGGGGCACCTCAAGTCCTAACAGCCCTCTGTTCCTGAAAGACCAATAGATCCCTTGGCATAAGAAATATGAAGAGAACTTGAGCAACTCAACACTGGAGTATCTGCTTGTAAATCCTGGAGAGTTCCACACAAAACAACTGGCTTAGATATTAGCAGGGCTTTATTTGTAGAGAAAGCCCAGCGGGAACTCGTTAGCATAATAGGCCACACCCAATAGCAGAAACTCATTAGCATATTAGGCCACACTACTGACAGCACAGCTTATTAGCCTATTAGGCCACACCCCCATATTATCAGAAGAGTGGTCATCCAGCCACATCCACCTTTTGCTTCTTATTCTGTTTTAGTTGTCAAAACCCAGGGCTCTTTTTATAGCAGGAATTAATTTGCATGTTAGGCCACATACCCCTAATGTAGCCAATCCTAATGAGTTTCTGCTGTTGGGTGTGGCCTATTATGCTAATGAGTTTCTGCTGGGTGTGGCCAACTCAGGAGCTAGCCGGAACTCCATTCCTGTGCGTTCCTGCCCCCAAATAGCCCTTTATATTAGTGGTTTCCCAGTGGTAACAGTTGATAAAGGAAAAGGAGGTCCCCCTCAGAAAGGGCTTGTGCTGTTTTACAAAACCGCTTTAAGGGGGGGGGAGGAATCATTATTATGCATCATATAACATTGGATTGTTCTTAATAGTCCCTGTTTAAATGTGGAAAATACCTCCACACTTTACCTCTACTATGTATGGTTCTGGAGTTCAAAAAGTTTGTGCAGAGTCTGAAGGCCAACAAGCATCCTGAATCAGCAGAAGCTGGCTTTCCCATGAGAAGGAAAAATGAAGTGAGAAGTACAAAGCAGAATTATTCGACAATATGCACCAGCAAAGGAAAAGAAAACACAGAGATAATTTCTTTTCTGCAGAAATCATTTTCAAACAGAGGCTAGCAGCTTGTTGCTTGCTTGTTTGAAACACGTTTCTTTTTTTTCTTAATCAGCGCAATGTGATTCTGAGCCACCTTTTCCCAGTTGTCTTTTCTTTATTCTGGACTTAAATTAGCAGCAGTAATTCAATAATTCACTGTTCACCTGTTTAACTTATTTCTTTGCATTGCTAGTTCATTCCATTTTATTGGAAAAGAGATTTAACCACTGATAACACGCACTGTTGAAGCTGATCCCAAGAGTTTCTGGTAACCAGACATGTGATGAGGGACTTCTAGTAAATGTGTTTGTTCCGAGTGTATTAAATATTAACTGCCAGTGTATATGATTACTAGGGGCAACATCTTTGTGTCCATTAAAGCCTTGAGAGCTATTAAGGAACAGCCAAGAGAATGTGAACAGAGATAAAGAAAGGATTATTAGCAAAATGCCTAGAGGCAAATTGCTACATTGTTATTCCTTTGCCCAAATAATCAAGTGCAAATGAACATTAAGAGACTCAGAAATCAGCTGAACCAAGTTTCTAATTTACTTGATATTTTCAAGACATATCTCCCGTTGGAACAAAATCCCTTCATCATTAAGAGACATTAATTATCAGAGAACTGACTGGAAAAATGTTCAGGTCTGGAATATTTCCAGCGACATTTCGACTACATTAATTTTTTTAAATTCAGTTTTTATCCCATTTGTTGGGGCTTCAGAATAACCACAGATTAAAACCAAAAAACATATTCACATGATGACTTACATGGTTTGCACCAAAAATAAAATCCCAATGAACACTGTCATATCTAAGAACATAGAAACTGGATCAGGCTAAGATGTGTCTCATCCAGGACTGCTTGCTCATAGAGGTTTTTCTCCATTTCAGCAACTCTAGTTGTGTGCTTTTGTTTTTGCTTCTATACAGTATTGTCTTCCATTCCTGCACAAACCATGAATGGCCTGTTTCTTGCTGCTAACAATTCTGCTTTTTAAAAACATGACCCTCCTATCTTCTAGTTTGACCCTTTTCTTGCCCGTACTCGGTACCAGCTCATACCAATTTACTTTCGTCATTGTATACAGTTAGAAGCCCTGACCTGGATGGCCCCAGCCAGCCTGATCTCATCAGTTCTCGGAAGCAAGGCAAGGTCAGCCCTTGTTAGTATTTGGATAGAAGACCACTAAAGAATTCCAGGGTCCTTATGCAGAGGAAGGCATAGGGATGCCAGTCTCTAAGTGGGACCTGGACATCTCCTGGAATTACAGATCTCCAGGCTACAGAGATCAGTTCCCCTGGAGTAAATGGATGCTTTGTCCCAGTCCTCCCAAGAATCCATCCCTAAATCTCCAGGACTTTCCCAACCTGGATCTGGCAACCCTACCCTCTGCCAGTAGCCAGGCAGGACCTGGCAACCGTAGGAAGGCAATGGCAAATCACCTCTGAACATCTCTTGCCGTTAAAACATTATGGGGTAGCCATAAGTCAGCTTAAGGGCACTTTACACACACACATAGTTAGAAGTGGTTCCCATGATGCATGTCTGGAAAGGTAAAGGGACTAATGTTATGTGTTACTGTATTTCCCAGCAGTATGCTTTACAGAAGCTATACAGCAGTTTTGCAGCACTGTAAAACACTAAGGCACATGTTACTTTTCAGTTATTATCTTACTTGCCAGATCAGAGTTCAGTAGCCCCGCACAGAAGAACAAATTTTTTTTGGGGGGGGGGGGGGTATGAGCTTTGGAGAGTCAAAGCTCCCTTCATCAGATATCTCTTGAAGGGAACTTTGATTCTTGAAAGCTCATACCCTAGAAAACTGTGTTGGTCTCGAAGGTGCCACTGAGCTTGAATCTGGCTGTTCTGCTGCAGACCAACATGGCTACCCTCCGAGACTAGTTAGCTGCTGTTTCATTCCATCTCAAAATACTCAGGAGGGAGCTAGGGTCAAAAACTACACTGGAAGTCATTTTGCCATTTGACAGTTATCTTCCAGAAAGAATGCTTGTGTGTGAGTCAGTGTGTGTGTGTGAATAAAGTGTGCGCTTGTCTGTGTTGTCTTAAAACACTTGTAAGCAGAGGCAGCAAATTAATGAAATGCAACTAAGAAAGAAATTTGATCTTGCATACAAAAGTAGCTTGCTAAGTGAAATAATTCTGTGTTAGGATCATTTCTATTAATAGATTTCTTCCAAGAGCTTAAAACTTTCAGTTTTGCAATGTTTAAACAAGGAGTGAGTGATTATGAAGCACAAAATTTGCTGTGCCACCACATACAAGACTCCAGTCAACAAAGTTGTGAATGAATGGTTTTAATTATAGAATTAATTGACCGTTTTGACTAAACCAGTCACAAATTCAAATACTTATGGTAAACCTCTTTTCTACGAGACTTGTGTTTGTTTCATTTCTTTCTTTTTTCTTAATTTCAAAAACAACCTGTTTCATTTATGGTTTTGTTTCATTATTGTTTCTTTCATCTGAATAATTCTATTTCATTATTATTTCCAGTTGGTTACTCATCACCTTTTCTTGGGCCTGTATCTTCCTGGTTTTCTATCCAAATTAAACAGAACTCAGAGAGATTATAATACTCCCCTAAGATATGCACTATTGCAAAAGTTCAGACAGTTAAACAAAAGAATCCACCCTTTTTGAAGAAATGAAAAATACCCATATTTAATACTAAGGTCCACTGGAGAATTGATTGAAAAGAATCTAAATTAGGCTTCCCAACATGGTGCCTGTGGGTGCCATGTTGCCCACCAACCCTTTTTTGGCACCCTTAGGCTGAGGACAGACTACCAGTGTGGAGCAGGAGAGCTCCGCTTCAGAAGAGGGGGAAGGGAACCAGTTAAACAGCCACAGCTGTTCCCTGGTTCCCTTCTGTACTCACCCGCTTGGGAACCGCTTCTCTTCTGCCTCAGAGGGACACCGGCAGAAAGCAGTATCCAGGGGCTGTCTCCTGCTTGGATCCCACTTCCCAGGTGTGTGGATGGGAGGAGGTGGGATTCAAGTGGAGGTGGCAGTGTGAATGTGCCGCCATGAAGAGATGCCGCCATGAAGAGATGCGCATGAAGAGATGCGCCTATGCACATAGGTGCCCATGTGCATATTGCTGAAATGGCCCCGCCATGAGCTGCGGAGGCCGACTCACCCGGGGCCGTTCTGCAGCAGTCTGAACGCTCCTTTCCGGCATGCTCCCGCAGGAGTCTGGCCTGTGTGAATGGCCAGCCCCGGGCCAGTTTTCCCGCACAGCTTTTGGCCCTGCTGCAGTTCCAGGGCAGATTACCAGTCTGTCCTCAGCCTTAGAAAGTGTGTGGGGCCAAGTTGGACTTCTGCCCTGTGGAACTTATGACCAGCCATTGGAGATTTATTTATAAAAGTTGCTTTTGGAAAAGTATCACCATAGCAAAAAGATCTTCTCTGCATTAGTGAAGGTAAGCTGTATGTACGAAAGAAAATATTTTAAAATTATATATTCATTTTTAAAATCATTGTGTTAAACAGAACTCCTGCTTGGAATGTTGAAGAGTTACTGTTAGAGTTATGCATAACCTTGCTCCAGGACATTTTGTCATTGGCTCTGCTCTGCCTCCTGCAGAAGCCATTTTGTGGTTGCACCCTGACCACCCTGTGTCAGAATTCCATTGGTGTCTGCAGGCTTGAAAAGGCTGGGGACCCCGTGAAAAGTACTGGAGTCGGGAGGCCAGTAGCGGTGAAAACAGCATAGCAGTTTATTGCGGGTTCAGATGGTACATGGAAAACCCCAGGCTTCACACCCGCATTTATGCCAGTCAGAGATAATCCCCCGACCCTGCCCAAATGTCCTGATAGGACCTTAAGTTCATGGTTACTGTTCATAGGTCCCGAGGGGGGAACCTAGACACAGGATTGGTGGTCGCTCATGATCTAACCAGCTATTGTCCTACCTGGCCAAAGCTCAGGTAGGTGTGGACCACGTGTAAAGGTCCACGTGGCGGTCGACATTTACGGGGCACATGGCAACCGCAGTATCAATACACAACACCTGTTTGTAAACAGTGATGCAGACAGCACTGTAGCCACTTAGCTTGGAGAACAGTAGCACAAGGAAGAGGCAGTGCAATCCTATGAAATCCATGGGTTTAAGGCTGCCATAGGATCCCACTGTTAGCCTTATATTGTCTTGATGTTTGAAGTGTTCAAGCTGCTGCTGCAGGTGACTGTTGCCAGTATGTCTGATCTTATGTGTTCTGTCTCAATTTAATATACATACTTCAGGGCTTTTTATTATTTTTATAAGATCTCTGTCAACTGTCAATAACTTTACAAACAGTTATTAGCTCAAGATAATTGCACTAATTACAAGACCTGGAATCTATGCACTGTACACCATAAAATATTTTGTGCCGTCAAAAAGTGAATTTGAGTTAGATGGCTTAAGTTAGATTGCTTAATCACAGTCTAATCACATTTTATTTTGGTTTTTTTGTGTGTGTTTGTGTTTATTTAAGGCATTTACTTACTAGTTACTTTGGTACACTGTGATACATGAAATGCATGAAGTGAAAAGAAATTAAGTAAAAGAAAAGTACATTACAGGAAAGTGTAGGTTATTTTCTGTGAGTACATGTCCTGCTGCTCAGGAACAAAGCAGCGAATTCCTTGAAATGGCCCTGTGATTAAGTACATGAGACTGCCACTTCTCGTGGAAAGGTGTGTCTTTAGTATTTTTGATTATACTATGATTCATTTGTGGGACGAAGACTCATTTTGTACCACTTCAAATCTCTAAAAAGTAACATTTCCAGTCCTAATTGAGAAAGTACACAGCAGTTTTCATGAAATGAGAGTTTGCAGAATCACTTGTACCACTTTTATTTTAATCAATCAACAAAATAAATATTTTAAACTTGCAAAACAGCCATATTCCTTCCTCTGCTAAGATGTTGTTTGGCACATAAAAGTGTTTTTTGTGTCCTCATGCCTGATGGAAAAGTACATCAACAGTGCCATTCAAAACAGAGTTACATCCTTCTAAACTCAATTTAAATCAATGGGCTTCGAAAGGTGTAACTCTGCTTAGGCTGGCGTGGCAAGTATGTTATAAAAGCAGAAGATGGTTTAATGTTTACCTCTCTTTAAGAAGATACAGATCATTTCTATGGCATGAATCAGACATGAAGTGTTGTTCTTAAAACCCCCAAGAATGACAATCTGAATTGATATTTGAAGACCTATATATCTCTGTACGTGGAATCTGTACAGCATATCAGCAAGAATTTCTTGAGGACTCTTAGGCTGAGGACAGACTGGCAATCTGCCCCGGGAGAGCTCCGCTTGGGAAGCGGGGGAAGGGAGCCTGTTCAGACATCCGCAGCTGTCCCTCGTCTCCCTTCCCCACTTACGCGCTTTGAAGCCAGTTTCCTCTCACTGTAGAAGGACACCAGGAGAAACCGGTGTCCAGGGGCCATCTTCCACATGCCTCCCGCTTTCAGGCAGCATGAACCGGAAGAAGGCGGGATTCAAGCGGAGGCGGCACATACACACATTGCCGAAACAGACCTGCCATGAGCTGCGGAGGCCAGCTCACCTGGGGCCGCTCTACAGCAGTCTGAATGCTCCGTAACAGCATCCTTGCACAATACACTAGCCAGTGTGAATGGCCAGCCCCGGGGAATTCCCCCCCCCCCGCAGCTTTTGCCTCCGGATTCCTCCCACTCCAGATTGCCAGTCTATCCTCGACCTTATTTTCTAATGGCTCCCTCCTTCCATACACTTTGTGTTTAATGTGTATATTTTTCATCAGAGCAGAAATGATGTCTAAAAATTCAAAATCTTGAGATGTTTCAACATAAAAAGCCTGAACTTTTTGGGGGAGAGCTGCACATCTCCCATAATGAGTGAGCTGGACTGAAATAATAAAATGGGAAAACACTCATTACTAATTCAAGCATTGTGAAATTGTTGCTTTTTAATTTGTTTTTTAACTTTTAAGAGTACTTACCTACACACTGAGTCATGGAATATAAATAAAATCCAGAAAACTATCACGTAAAGTCTTCCTACAAGGTTCAGTGAAACAAGACAGATCATAAATTAAGAGGACATAAAAAAATCTCATGCACTGGCACAGGTCCTCTCCTTAGGCCATTTCTACAAGTAGGGCACAAAGGTTGAAAATAGTTTATTACAATAGAAAGAATTAAATCTTCCAACAAAAGGTGATAAGCACATTCTTACCTTCCTAAGCATAACAAAGAAGAAAAGTCATCATCCGACTATTTCACAGTGCATTGTGAAAACCCATGCCTTATACAGAGTTTAACTCACTTATCAAGTCTTGCCAGCCTATTCCACTTCCTTTCCATTTCTTCTATATCTTGAGACTCTTGCAAAGCTGTTAACTTCAACAACCCATACATTTCCTTTGCGCTATTTAACCCATCCTGTTTCTGCGGCTGCAGCTTAGACTTCCAAACTTTAACAAAAATGAACTTAGCTGCTGTCAATAAAGAGTAATGCACTGATATTGCCTTGGTATAGGGATTACATATTGAAGGAGAGCAAGCTCCTTTGAAGTCTAGCTGCAAAGGCAACAGTCAATGAACTTATTATTGTATCTTAGAAGGATTTAGCTCTTACACAAAATGAACACACGTAAAAAAAATCAGCATTTTGTTGGTCATAAAACCAACAATGACTGGTACAATTTTTTTATAAATCCTAGCAATTCTAACAGGTGTTTTATGCCCCTGGGAGAACATATTACCTATGTTTTCTCTTTAAAAAGCACACACAGAAATTCAGGAACCACCTGAAAAAATGACAGGACTAAATCCTGTTTTACTATAGCTGGAAGACTTCCTCCATATCTTGGGGTCTCCATATGATCGTTCTCTAATAGGAAAGCTAAAAAGGGATGTAGCAATCACATTTTTTGGTGAAAGATAAGATTCAGATTTGTTCAGCTCTTTTCCCTCTCTCATATGCAATTTATAAAAAAAAAACCAACATCCTCATTTGCAAATATTATAATGCCATTATTATATATTAAAATGTCTTATTATGCTAATTTATAACCTCATAGGACAACATGCCATTATCATTAATCAGTCATGATCTAAGCCAGCTTCCATCCATCATCTACACTGAAGCCTAGACCAGCCTGTTTTGACGGTAAGCTCTATCACTGCTGAAGTTAGAGACAAGGTTACGGAGGGGGGACTAACTTCTAAAGTGGATTTTGACAACACAACTTCAGCCTTTCTCTTTATTCCAGAGGCAAATTCAAAATTTCCAAAATGAGATATAAAATTTAGAAGTATCTAGCAAATATCATGAATAATAGTTATACAAACTATGTTATTTGATTCCAGAAGTAGTTCTCATAATACTGATAGTTAATGTTTAATTACAAGTATAATCTTATCTGAATATTTAAAAATCATGAACATTTTCATGCTTAACTTTTGTCATTAGCTCATGTGCAGTGAAATCTTGTGCATTTTTACTCAAAAGTTGTACTGTGTTAAACAGAGGTTGTTTCCCTTAAAATGTAGAATATGTGCCATATTTTGACCTCAGATTTCAAAAATTAGGATTATGAGATGAGTCAAATCACAGACAAATTCAAAACTGAGCTGATGAATTTGATTTAAATTGTAATATTTGTAACATATTTCTCCTTTGGGTTTTTTTTGTTGGTGGGTTGACCATTTGTTTGGCAGGCTTGCTGGCAGCTCAGTTGAAGAACTGGGTAAAAATCAAAAGCTTTGTAGAAACAGGTGGAATTTTATTGGTATGCATTCACCAGCTACCTTGCAAGCTTGTAGCTGCAGTGCTACCATCAGATCATTGGCAACAGTGGCATTAAAAGCAGCAGAGAGCAGACCAGCACTTTCTGGTGCATAAAGTAAGTCTGCTCCAGCTCCCAGAGTCCCTGGTTTGAGGATCCCCAAACCTTACATCTGTAGAACGGTTTAAATCTTGGCTGATCTTTGATTGTAATAAATGCTGCTGCTGATGAATGGTTTGTTTCATCACCATGGTAAATTCAAATGAATTCAGCAGAGAAATTGTAAATATATTAATATATAGTTTATGTAGTTAATCTGTAACAGGAATAGCCAACTGGTTGTCTGCAGGCTACATCCTTCCAAACAATGATGTCTGACTCTCAATGGGTCTACCAGATTTTAATCATAATAACATTTTAGCAATGGTACATATAAAATTAGCCTCCTATAAAACTAGTTACATATAAAATCCTATTTTGGATTTTGAAAATTTGAATTTGCCTCTGGGAATTCAGGTAAAGTCCAGGCTTTCTTGAAATCAAACTAACAATAAATACGAACAATTAATTTTATGATCAAGCTATATTTAATACATGTATTGATTTGTTAACCTTCGTACAATTGTTACGGAAGTAAAATCAGTTTATCAAGGTAAAAATGCATCTGGAAGTGTACATTTATTGTTTATGTCTCGTAATTAGTCATTCTAATATTAGTTGACCTCAGATTTATTTGCACATTCCCCTTTTGTGTACAGGAACTCTCAGAGTTTGTTGTGACTTGGAAGTGGTTCAGATGTTCTGTCTTCACAATCTGTTCCCTTGACAGAGCAAGGGAGGCTCTGTTTATCTGACCTTTCATGGAATGAAGAAATACTGAATCACATGAAAGATTTTTGCTGTGCAAGTGGATCAACACAAATGTGTACTAAGTTCAAATTGATTTTAATGACATCTTCTCTGTATAGCCAAGAATAAATAAATGTAAAATAAAATACATCTTTAATCAATGCACACAATCCAATTCCATCAATTAATATTTTGTGACTGACTGGAGGGACTTATAGGCTACATTGTGCTAAATAGGTACTAGGCTAAATAGGCACTAGGCTTGCCAACTGATCAACTTACAAGAGCCACCAAGACAACTAACAATTTTTTAAAGATATATAATTATATAATAAAATCACATTCCAAAGCCATTAAAATCAAGGCCCTTCCCAAGCATACATCATTAAAACAATTTTTAAAAGAGTTAAAACACATACAGAATTAAGATACGTACAAAATATAAAAACATTAGTTAAAAATGAGGGATCATTGAGAGAATGCCAAATGAAACAAAAAAGCCTTCACGCATTGTTGGAAGAGGGTAACAGAAGGGGAAAGATGAATATGGTTGCCAGGTCTTATCTCAGCTGGAGTGGGAGATTTTACGGGGCATTCCAGGGGTGGACAGGGACATCACATGAAGTGACATCATCATGCCAGGGACATCACATGGGGGACACTCTGGTATTTGGGCTGCAAGATTATTTTTTTAAAAATACTATTTTAGCCTGGGAACTGTTGTTTTAAGTGATCTGTGGTCTGTTTTTATGATTTCTGTATTTTATGCCGACAGGGGCTTTTTTTAATGATGAGTTTTAATTAATATCTTTTAATTTTTTGTTTTTATTATTTTTATTTTGTAAGTCATCTCAGGCAGGTTTCTGGACAGTTTGCATAGAAATGTTCTAAACAAACAAGCGGACAAATAAATTGGTCTTTCTGTGCCAGCGGCAAGCTTTTTGAGGACTTTTAAAAAATCAGGAATTGCTATTGTGATGTATCACAGTAACATTATTTTGGCATGGTTTATTTGTTCCACTGAATTCACAGCTTTCATTTTTTTAAAAACCAACAAGAAGTAAGTCTAGCCCTTTTAGTTGCAATACAGGCAGTTTTTGTCCCGATTGCCTGGAAAGGAATGGCGAGGGAAAGCTTTGAGACAGCTGGAGCCGGGCAGGAATTCACTGTTCAGCTAATTGCGTGAACACTCTTTGGTCACTGCTAAAATGAAATCCACATGGAGAATTGTCATGGTGTAAATGCAACTAACCACTAAACAAACTTCTACAAAACAAGGCTTAGTTCTGATGTAATATCTGGAATCCATGGGATGATTCCAGAAGTTATTTCTGTGGGTGTATGCTTTCATTCAAATGGGTTTTTAGTTTAGCTCACTTATCAACCCAACCTTCAACCACATCAATAGATGTATCCTACCTCAAGCCACAATGTTGTCTAGAAGTCATTGTCTGAGGACAGACTGGCAGTCTGGCCCGCAGAGGTGCCCTGGACTTACCTCGTCCGGCGGCGCGTTCCTCCCGCAGCAGCTGGGCACCACTTCCAAGTGGTGTCCCGGCAGCTGTGCACGCGTTCCACCTGCTTATGGCAGGTGTGAATGCGTGCGGGCGGGCAGAGCTGCGCGGCGTCCTGCCGCCGCCGCTGGAAGCCGCCCACAGTGTGGACGCTGTGGGCGGCTTCCTTGCGGTGGTGTCTGAATACCACGCTGCGGGGCAGTTTGCCCCGGCTTGTTCTGCCATGCTCCGGTAGTGCGGCAGAACACCAGTCTGTCCTTGGCCATTAATGATACGTTTTCAGGTATATTAATGCAATCGTTCTAAGAATTATTCCACAGGTTTTAAAAGCAATATTTACACAGCTCTGATATAGGACAGTGGATGCCTTTTGTATACATCACAACCAAGGTGTGTCAATCTGCACTAGGTTCCTTTGTGTCTGCTTACCTGATGGGAATCATAGTGAGATCAAAAGACAGCTTGCACATGTGGTTTGCCAAAATATGTAGGAGTTATTCTGATTTTCCATCTGTCTTCCCATATATTTATCAACTGAACACAACAAATCCTTCTGTGATTGTTTAAGTTTGTACACTCAAGTCAAAACCATCCAACTAACTCAGAGCCTGTTCTCTGCAAGCCATCATGAAACCAGTTTTTGTCATCCTTGTGTTGCTATATTGGTGCATTTTTCTAGTCATTAACACCAGTGACATAAAGCAAACAATCTGATTAGAGGTCTGCAAATATCAAGCAGCTAACAGTGCTCTTAGTGTCTCTTAATACCTTTGAATTATTCATATTTTAAAAGCCAAGATGCTGGTCATTAAATATTGAAGAAGTCATAACAATGTAACTGCATCAAATGGAGAAGAGAGGTTAGACTTCCATCTGGACAATGGCATTAAGTGTCTTTTTACTTGAAAGAGTTGCTTCCTGTGTTGGTTACTTATATGGATACAAATGTTTCCATACCGGAAATGGAAATGTAAGGCTACAAACACCCAGATGTATTCTTTAATAAATCAAAACAAATACCCCCTAAACATTTCCTTATGAATTTGATAGCGACATTTACTGACGAAGTATAGTTTTGCTTATTCATTTTAACAGGAGTCATTTAGTAGAAAAAGAGGTGCAGGAGCTCATTAGCATAACTCATTTGCATAACTCATTTGCATATGCCACACCCCCTAACATACCAGAAGTGTGTCAGAAGGCAACACCCACCCCTCAGGCTCCCCTCCACAGGTGAGTGAAACTGACCTGCTCTTCCTCCATTCCCTTCCCCATCCAATACTTTGTGCAATAAAAATAAGCGTAAAGAACACACCCTCATTCTCTTCCTGCTCCCTTGAAACCACCAGGTTTCAAGTAGACTTGAGATACCCAGGACATGTGCACCACCCATCCCTTCCCCTTCCCCTCCCCACAACAAGACACCCTGTGAGGTAGGTGGGGCTGAGAGAGGTCTTTTGAGAACTGCTCACGAGAGAACAGCTCTAAGAGAACTTTTGACTGGCCCAAGGTCACACCAGCAGCTGCATGTGGAGGAGTGGGGAATCAAACTCGGTTCTCCCAGATTAGAGTACAACTCCTGACCACTACACCAAACTGATGGGGTGGAAGCTGCTGAAGGGTTGGTGAAATTTCTCCAGTACTTATGTGCCATGTGCCCAGATAAAAAATGGTATACTTAGAAAATTTATATGCCACCTTGAGCAAGTCTCTGGAAAAGCAGTACACAGTCATAAAAGGAACAATGATAAAATTATCAATATTAAAACAAAACATTAAAAACAATAAAGACCCTAGCAGGGCTTTCCCCGGGGTGCTGCGCCTCTGCACTGCTCGGGGAAGCCGAGGAGGGGGCGGGGCTTGGTCATGTGCCCACCCCCTGGGCTCCTCACTCCCGGAGCTGTGCTCCTGTGCACTCCTGCTCCAACGGACCCCTGCATTTTAATTTCTTGAGGAATTCTTCAGATTAATTGCATCATTAACATTCTGCCATACATACAGGGATGAGAGTGTGTATAAAGTTGATCTATGGTATCCCATAGGGTTTTCAAGGCAAGTGATTAAGCAGGCATGGTTTGTAGTTTATGCCTAAATGGGCTATATGCCATGTTTGGCCGGTCAAGGGTGTTCCCTGATTTGCACAGCCTCTGTTAGGTTACTCAGAGCCACACTATACGTGACATAAAAGAACAAATGTTTTCTTTAAATTAAAAAAAATTGTACCTATCCCCGCCACATGCAGCTCTAGCCATAGCTAACCCCCTGGCTTTTACATATATAACCTACAGCTTCTTTTTAATGTTAAAGAAAATACAAGAAGAGTCAGTCATTGGCCTATTATGCACTGGTCTTTCCCCTCACTTTTACCATGCATCATAATCAGGGTTTTTTTTGTTGTCATTCTGTATTTCCCCCCACTGTCACTCTGCATGGCTGTCAGGTTTTCTTTTTCATTCTGCAATGTTCCCTCCTCTTCAGTGCTCAGTTCACTTTCTGCTCACAGTTTCCCCAGGATTTCTCAGAGTGGTTTTGGGATGGTCTTTCCCCCTGCTTCAAAGACATAGGCAAAATTCAAAAGCAGACAGATTTCCTTGGATTTTTCCTCCTCCCCTTTCCCACCCCTTGGAGGCCACTCCCCCGCTCACATCAAGGTCTTTTCTCCCACTCTGCACCTTCCGCCATTCATTAATACTTACTTTTTTTAAAAAAATTATTTTTTATTAAAAGAAATTTAAACTATAAAAAATAGTGGCTCTGCCTACTAAAATACAGTGGGAAAATACTATAATATTATATAAAATAAAATTATATAATTTTATGCAAAGAAAACCAAGATATTATATACACAAACACTTTCAAAAGTCAAAATTGGCTAATGAAGCTGATTATTTATATTACCATATCAACAGCCATTTTCAAAATCACAGAATTCCAGAATCTCCTAAAGCTCCCAGTGTCTTGGGATTTTGCAGTAGGTTAATGCTAATAACTTATACATGACCATAATGCTATTAAACCAATCTTTCTTTAAAGACCTAAGCTCAGATTTCCAAACTTTGGTAAAACCCAGAGTTTTCAAACATCCTCAGAAACCCAGAAGGGTGCTGATATTTGTGCTTCATAAAGTTGCAGAGATTAATAAGAAGGAAAGGGGGAATTTCCTATCTCGAGCCCCAAAGGAAGAAGAAACACAGGTCCAACAGAAAGACATTGTCCTCCCCTTCCCAGGAATATTCAACCTAAAGATGGGCTGCAGCTCAGATTGAGGGTTGTATATTCCTGGGAAGATCTGGATGGGATCCTTCTGGTCATCGGTGCTTACTTGTAAAGTTCTGGTTTTTTTAACAAGTGGGATGAGTTTAATTATAGGAACTTATCAGTAAACTTGGATTGCTGGGGGATTTTTTTTTTTACTGAACCAAGAGGTGTGTGTGTGTGTGTGTGTGTTCTCAGCTGGGGCTTTGACCAAACTTCCCTAACAGAGCCCACCCAGGAGCTGATCCTGTGGGGAGAATTCTCCCCACAGGATCGGCTCCTTGGCAGGTTTTGTTGGGCAGTCTAAACCAGGCTGCCCAGCAGAGCCCCAGCCAAGCCTGTGGAGAGGGTTATTCCCACGGGATCAGCTGGGGGGGGGGGGGGGCTCTGGTGGGCAGTCTGGTTTCAACCAGACTGCCCAGCAAAGCCTCAGCTGAGCCTGCAAGGAGAGTTCTGGGAGGCCTCAGGGAGCTCCTGGGAGGACTCTGTGGGGCAGTCCGATTTCAACTGGGCAGCACAGCAGAGTCCCAGCCAAGCACACACACACTCACACCTCGCAGTTCAGTAAAATCCCCCCCAGCAACCCTAGTTTACCAATAAACTTCTATCATTAAACTCATTCCTGAGTTTAAAAAAAAAATGATGGTGTTTTAAAGTTTAAAAATGAACTGCAGAGGTTTAGTTCCCTGCAGGTTTAAAGGGGGATTGGAAATGAAGCAAACTGCAGTGCCCCCAATGGAAAAACAAAAAAGGATTTCAGTGCTACATGCAAACAAAATAATGGGAGGGGTGTTATGTTATGGTCAAGTGTGCTGTAACATACCAAGCTTTGCAAAAGCCCTGCAGGTTATGTTACATGAATAAAGTTTCAAACACCATGGAGGATGGGGATTTTTAGCTGTTTTTATGGAGAGAGGAAAAGATTCTGCTGCCCTGTGTGAGGCTAAAACTCACAACCTTCAGATTATGAGGCTGCTGCTGCACATGAAACCAAGGCTGATTGCTTAGCCCCATCCTCATTCCTCAGAAGCAGGACAGTAAGCACCCAGCTAGGAAGGAGAAAAAAACACACCTCGCCTGTGCCCAGGTTTGTTCCTTCGAAAGGAAACTACCATTCCCAGGTTCCCCAGAGGCATTGGCAGTGGGAAAAAAACACCAAATCCAGCTCAGAGTATCCATTTTAGGGAACATCTGAAAGTGTGGCTGAGTGGTAAGGACAGAATGATTCCCCTCCCTGAATGATGGTACTGCTTTGGGCTGAAACTCTCCACCCATTTCCTTGCCATGGGAGGGAAGGCAGGGAAGAAAAGGACAACTTTCTCCTTTGCATTGCTCCTGTTAGACTACGGAAGAAGACAGCATGGTAAAGAATCTTTTATTTGCAGAAAATAATACCCCTGCAGTTTGTGAAACTCTGGCACCCTTTAACTTCCCTTTCATTCAAGGAACTGAACCACCAGGATTTAAATGGATGGCATGACTTGA
Source organism: Lepidodactylus listeri (assembly GCA_029233225.1). NCBI lineage: Eukaryota > Metazoa > Chordata > Lepidosauria > Squamata > Gekkonidae > Lepidodactylus > Lepidodactylus listeri. The sequence goes on along the minus strand of JARCFY010000006.1, from coordinate 73,381,476 downwards.
CACTACTGCACAGCTGCAATAGGGCAACTGTGTAAATTGGGGGGGGGGGGAGACTTTGGAGGCCACCCTCCAGATAGCACATGTGATGTTCCCACACCAATTTTAAAAAAACCTCTGTTTTTTCATTGTAGCTGCAGAATGAATCCACCAGAGAAAAAAAGAAATAAACAGGAGGAAAAAAAAGAATATGCAGACAGTAAGCACAGAAATCCAAAGTTAAGCTTAAAGGCTTGACCGCTCAGATTCTCTGCAGTAAACTGCAGTAAGCTATCCATGCAGAAAGGGCCACTGACATCCTGCAACAATCTGTAGTTGGATCCATGGTGCAATTACTCTGAACTAGGAAAATGTTTCCTGGTGGAAAGCTTTGGCATACAGGATATGGATTACAGGGCTCATTTTATCCTAGGGCATTCTCCTCTTCTCTGTCTTCCTTATCTTCATTGCCTACACAGGGAAAGAGATTCTACTGACTAGCAGTTCTTCTAGTTAAAAGGCTTCTTGCAAATAATGAATTTGTCAGTTCAACTGAACCCCTCCTGATTCAGATTCCTTTTTTTTAGAAAGAGTCTTTTACACAGTTTCTTCCAACATATGCTGTGCCTAGGATTGTGACCTTAGCAACTACAGTTTACTGGCACAAATGCTCCAAATCCAGTGAATTACTTCTAATACGGTACCTAAAGCCACCACAGCACTCCTGATACAAGATTATACTTGCATGCAAAAGAGCTATTAGCGTGAATTCAAACATAACATTTTAAGTGTGGAGAAAATGATTTAGACACATTTGCTAATCTGCCTTGTATTGCACCAAAAATATACCCCAAACAAATCCTAAATAAAAGACAAAAAAAAAAAAAAGCAAACCAGCAACAAAAACAAAGCTGACCAAAACAGAGAACAAATTAAATGGAATGAGCTGTGTAAACTAATAAACTACTATACTACCCATAGAATAAGTCCAGCTACTATACTAACTGTAAAATAAGCCCTAGTAAGAACAATTAAATTCTTCAATCAAGGAAGAAAACTGAGAATAGAATAAAGTTTGAATGACTAACAGGGATTACTTTTAATACCACTAAGAAAAAAAAAGGGTCGCCTCTTTCCACACTCCCTCCCTGATGCTTAGCCAGCTAAGAAACCTTAGAAACAACAGTCGGACCAAGACAAACAGGCAAAAGAAATAGACCCATCCAAGGACAGCAGACTAACTAAAGCTATTATCTAAAAAATAAAAGAAACTAAAAATAAATAGGATAGGATTTGTTATACTGCTGCCTTTTTCTGGTCCAACAGCCTATTGGCTTTAAGACCTAGATGGGAAAATCTAAGCACACATAGGATCATAGAGTTGGAAGAGACCTTCAGGGTCATCTAGTCCAACCCCTGCACAATGCAGGAAATTCACAAATACCTTCCCCAACACCCCCAGTGACTGCTGTTCCACACTCAGAAGATGACAAAAAACCTCCAGGATCCCTGGCCAAACTGGCCTGGAGAAAAAATTGCTTCCTGACCCCAAAGTGGTGATCAGCATTTCCCTAGACATGTAAGAAAGGGCCACAAGAACTAAGCACTGAAGCAACCCTTCCTGCTCTCCCTCCCATGATCTACCTAAATTCACAAAATCAGCATTGCTGTCAGAAGGCCATTTAGCCTCTGTTTGAAAAAAGAAAGAGAGCCCACTACCTCCCGAGGAAGCCTGTTCCACTGAGGAACCGTTCTGTCAGGAAATTCTCCCTATTTTTTAGCCCAAAACTCTTCTGATACAATTCCAGCCCATTGGTTCTGGTCCGACCTTGCAGAAGGTCAGAAATGACAGACATGACAGAAAGTTCTAGCAGAATCTGTGTACAGTATTTAGGTTCAGAAATAAATCTGTGTCTCCCTCCTTCCCTCAAATGAATGCTATCAGCTGGACTAAATCTGAAATAATATTCCTTTCCAACACCCCCAACTAAAACATCCTGACTCTTGTTTCCAAAGCAGAGACACAACATGGAACAGTCTTGTGATCTCTTTAAGGGTGAAACTGCAGATTTCCTGCCTGATTTAGCTTCGGAAGTGGGTCTCGACAGCACTTGTCCTATGAACTTGAATGACTTATTAAGTCCACAGCCACATATTTTAAAGGACCTATGCAGTACATTATGCTAAATTCCACTGCATTATAGTTTTAACAAAACTTCAAGATCGTTAGTCCTAGCCAGCTTTCTCGGTCCCAGATGAATCCATCAGAATGGTTTATCCATAACAAATTGATGAATCCTAATACAAGATATTACACAGATCTTTATCAATAACAGCTTGAGAGAAAACAACTTGGTATAGAAAGCTGGATTAAAAAACCCCCACAATCTTAAAATAATCCACACAGAAGCAAGTGAGTCTTGGTGGACAGAACTGGGAAGATCAGATCAGTAAAGTCTGAAGTACTGCTACTTTTGTTGAGCAACAACTAGTACAGATATTTTCTTCATCATAAATTTTTCTATTCTAAAAAAGTCCCTTTATTTAAATAGAAATTGTCCCATCACATGTATGAAAAGTTCAATTTTCAACAGACTGGGGGAAGGAGGAACTGAAGCTCTGGGTAAGAAAGTACACTACTGGACTCCCTCTGACTACAGCACTCGATCTGTTGCCACACATGTCTGCACATAACATATAGTTCAGGCCAAGTTTTGTTTTTTCTTCTGCTTGGCATGCAGAAAGTCCCCGGTTCAGTCCCGGCATCTCTGTTAAAAAAGGGTCAAGTAATAGTTTATGTGAAAGACCTTTGTCCGAGTTCCTGGAGAGCTGCTGGCAGCTTGAATAGATAGTACTGACCTTGATAGACCAGTAGTGTGATCCAGCTTCATGTGTCCATTCTTCAAAAATCATAATGGTAACTTTTAACATAAAACCAAGGCTTCTGATCTGATACCCTGTCCTCTTTTTTATTCCTTTTAGACCTAGCCCACGCAGTACAAAAGACATTAGTCACACCTTTCTGTAATTTTAATGGAAAGGGTCTAACTGTTTAGCATTGCACTTTACATTTATTTATTTATTTATTAGATGTCTATTCTGCCCTTTCCTGAAGGCACATCAATACTTTGTTAACAAAAGAAAAAAATGAAGAAATAAGCACACACTTTATAATAGGTAACAGTAACCTTGCCGCTTGGACAATACTACTGTATTTTTAGTTATGTACTAAATGCTGATCCTCTTCCTTATGGCTAATGTTTACTTACATGGTGTCTTTCTGCTAAAGGCCAGATTAGTGAATAATCGAAACAGATACTCGAGCTGTTTGTACAACTGATGTGATGTAAAAGAGAGTGTTTCTATTATTCCTGGCTCATGAGCTCAATCCATCTGGTCTCAGCTTTTCCTTTTGGCATAACAAAATAGCTGAGGCCCTGCTGAGCTGTTTTTATTTCATTAGCCATATGTCAACTTCAACACTTTTGTTCAGAATAAAGAATCATTCTGTCTAGTCACTGGCTCCTCCCTGCTTTCAAGCAATGTTTGAGGAAGACTTAAAATGAGTAAGGTAAGGTAAAGTTTTAGAGTGCCTTCAGCAGCAATAATCCACAAACAAGAACTTCTTCTGTTTTTCAGGAACACAGTTATTTCTTCCCCAATTTATCAGTTTTCTAGTATAACCTCAGGAAAATCACTGGGGTGGGATTAGGTGCTAGTACAAGAATGCCTTTTCATTCCTTATTATTACTATTACTATTATTTTCAAATTATATCCCGTCTTGCTGGGCAGACTGGCTCAAGGCGGCATACGACAATTAAAATGCGATAAACATTAGACCGATTTCACACTAGTGTTTGCCCCGCACTTCCCTTCACGCTTGCACTGGGTCGTCTGGTCAATTTCACACCAGTTGACCTGGGCTCACGTTTTGCCCCAGAGAATCTCCCTTTCCCCCTGTTTTCCCCAGGGCAAACAGATCCTGTTTTTAAGAGGATTTTCCTGTTTGCTCCGGGGAGAAGCCGAAATGAACACTCCCCTTTCCATGCCCACTCGCCCGCCTTTCATCTAGCCCGCCCCGTGGTGGGAGTTTCTTCCTTTTTTTAACCCCCCCCCCCATTACGTTATATCGTACAATCGAAATAGTGAGGTAGCGAAACAAGTCCTCACCATTGCTTTCTGAATATAATACACATGTGTTCACTTGACATTTATTATTTATTCATTGGGGGGGCTTTTTTAGCAGGGCACACAGGAGGATGTGGGTCTCATGCTGCTGCTTTCTTTGGCTTTTGCCTCTCTCAGGCCTGCAGGAGGAGGCAGAGGAGGGGATGCACGCTGTCCCTTCCCAACATTTATTTATTTTATTTATTTATGAGGTTTATATCCCGCCCTCCCTGCCATACGGCAGGCTCAGGGCGGCTAACAACATATTCAAACACTGAAATACACAATCTTAAAAACATTAAAATCCATAAAACAACATAATAACATAAAACAGATGGCGTACCCTCTTTGACATATCAGGGCAGCGTCCAGATGTCAACCAATATGGACAGTCACACAAACTGGTGGATCGAATCGGGCCAGGGCCAAAGATGTCAATATTAGGCGGCTCCAACTTAAAGGCCTGGTGGAAGAGCTCCATCTTGCAGGCCCTGTGGAACTGTAAGATGTCCCACAGGGCCCTGATGTTATCTGGGAGCTCATTCCACCAGTGCGGGTCTGCCACTGAAAAAGCCCTGGCCCTCGTAACCGCCAACTGAGCCTCCTTTGGCTCTGGGAGGACCAGGCGATTTTGGGATCCAGACCAAAGTGCTCGCTGGGGAACATGTGGAGAGAAGCAGTCCTTCAAGTAGATAGGTTCCAGGCCATATAGGGCTTTATAGGTAAGCACCAGCACCTTGAACCTTATCCGGTATGCTATAGGCAGCCAGTGCAGTGCTTTTAAGGTGGGCTGGATGTGCTCCTGCATGGGGAGACCTAATAACAGCCACGCCACCACATTCTGCAATAGCTGCAGCTTCCAGATTTGGCACAAGGGCAGCCCCATGTAGAGAGCATTACAGTAGTCCAGTCTTGAGGTGACCACTGTATCACCTCACTGTATACAGTGAGGTGGATCACTATAGCCAGTTCATTGCATTCAAGGAAAGGAACCAACTGCTTGATCAACTGTAGATGATAAAAAGCTGATCTCGTGGCACCGGCTACCTGGGCCTCCATCATTAACGAGGGGTCCAGGAGTACTCCCAAACTCCTAACCTCTGACGCTGGTACCAATGGCACCCCATCGAAGGTTGGGAGAGGGATCTCTACCCTTGGTCCGCCCCGACTCAGGCATAGGACCTCCGTCTTCATCGGATTCAATTTCAGTCGGCTCTGCCTGAGCCAACCAGCCACGGCTTGCAACACCAGGTCCAGATCGTCCGAACTAGAGACTGACTGACCGCCCAGCAACAGATAGAGCTGGGTATCATCAGCGTACTGATGGCATCCCAGCCCATACCTCCGGGCAATCTGGGCAAGGGGGCACATATAGATGTTAAACAGCATTGGGGAAAGTACTGCTCCCTGTGGGACTCCGCAGATCAGTGGATACCTTTGGGAGAGCTGTTCCCCAACCACCACCCTCTGTCCCCGATCTTGGAGAAATGAGGAAAGCCATTGTAAAGCTAACCCCTGGATCCCAATATCGGCGAGGTGGCAGACTAGCAGCCAATGGTTGACCATGTTGAATGCCGCCGACAGGTCCAACATCAGCACTGCCATACCGCCTTGATCCAGATGCCTCCAGAGGTCATCTATGAGAGCGACTAGCACCGTCTCTGTCCCATGGCCCGGTCGGAAGCCGGACTGGAAGGGGTCTAATATGGAGGTGTCATCCAAAAAACTCTGCAACTGGTCTGCCACCACCTTCTCGATTAGCTTACCCAAATAGGGCAAGTTAAATACCGGCCAATAGTTGGCCAATTTGGCCGGATCTAATTATGGTTTTTTTAGGAGGGGGCGTACCACAGCCTCCTTTAGGGCACTAGGCTTTTACAAGGGATGTGTTGATAATCTCTCTAAGTGCCCCTTGTACCCTTTCATGGCTCGCTCTAATTAGCCACGATGGGCACGGATAGAGTCTACATGTGGTTGGGCGGACCAGCGAGAGCAAGTTGTCAACCTCCTCCAGACAGAGTGGACTGAAATAATCCAAAATATGACTAGAAGACACGCTTGGAGCCTCAAGTTCATCTACGGTATCAACCATGGCAGGGAGGTCCTGGCGGAGCGACAGGACTTTATCTGCGAAAAAAATTCCAAAAGCCTCACAGCCAATATCCAATTCTATATCGTTTGGTCTGCTCCCTGGCAGAGTCATTAATGACCAAATTGTCCTAAATAATTGGGCTGGGCAGGAACTCGCAGACGCTATCTCGGCTGCATAAAAAGCTTTTTTCACAGCCTTGACAGCCACCTCATAGGCTTTCATAAACATCCTATAAGCTGTTCTTGCAGCCTCGTCAGGAGTGCAATGCCACCATCTCTCTAATCATCTGAGTTCCCACTTCATTTCCCTCAACTCACCCGTATACCAAGGGGCGAGTCGAGAGCGGGAGCTCAGAGGATTCCACGGAGCGATCTCGTCGATGGCTGCCAAAAGACAATGTTGCCAATCCTCGACTTGCTCATCTAATGAGCCACCAGGGGGCATTGGGTCCTGCAGAGCTTCCTGGAATCGAACAGGATCCATTTGGCTCCGTGGGAGAGCTAAAATCTGCTTGCCACCCAAACGGGGTTGAAACGGCACGTTCACTGGGGCCTTCAGAGTCTGGTGGTCTGACCATGGTACAGCTGTAGCCATAATCCGGTCCACCGTAACCCCCACCGCGAAAATCAAGTCAAGCGTGTGGCCGGCTCTGTGTGTGGGAGTCGTAACAAACTGGGAAAGTTCCAGTGCGGCCATGGACGACACCAGATCCATTGCCTGCATGGAGGTCGCATCCTTCGCGTGGACGTTGAAATCACCCAAGACTAATAGCCGAGGGTGCTCAAACTCCCAGCCTGATATGGCCTCCAGCAGGGATGGCAGGCTGTCTGCCGGTGCATTGGGTGGACAGTACATCAACCAAACAGCCAAACTTTCCCTGGCATCCCAAACAAAGCCGACACACTCCATGCCCACAAGATTCCGTGGTGGTAGTGCCCTGAAGGTGTAACCCTCCCGGATGAACAGCGCCACTCCTCCCCCCCACCCCTGAGTCCGAGATTGGTGAAGGACCGAGAATCCAGGTGGCGCCATTTGAGAGAGGGAAACAGTTTCTCCCTCTCGCATCCAGGTCTCGGTCACGCACACCAGGTCCACATCCTGCTCTGACATAAAGTCATAGAGGATCCTGGTCTTATTATTTATGGACCTGGCATTGCACATCACCAATGTTGGAGTGGGGTTCTGACTCCTAGCCCCACAACCTACTACTTTTAGGATGGGATGCAGATTGGAAGGAGACCGAGCTCAACCATGTCTCCATCTCCTTCCCTTCCTCCATCTGGTCCTACCGCCATACCTCCCTTTCTCCAGGAGCACAGGGATCCCTTGACTGGTCATGTGACCGCTGGCGACCTTTGCCTACTGGCCTCGACCACCGTTGGCCCACAGCACAGGAATGATGGAACAGTCACCCTGGTACTCCCACTCAACTGTCCAATAACAGACGCTACCCAATGTCCATCCAATTCGGCTAAACAATTTAGTTAAGAGCCCTGACCAGCAAAGCAACATGCTATGCTGTCAATAAAATACCAATTTCCCACCAAATCCCCAACCCACCTAAATTACCTATCTATTCTAATCTAAACCAAATTAAGGGGTGGGAACTAAATTACACTACAAACTTCTAGGGCCACTACACCAACTACTAAACTAACATATCCTAGCTAATACTGACAAATTAAGAAAAGAAAGGGAGAGAAAAACTGGGGAAACAGCCCCTATTCCTAGCTCCATCTCCTGGCTGTGCAGAGTGTCTTCAGTGGTTGTACAGATGTCATCCTCCCAGAAACATGCGAGGAAATGCTGCCAGGCGGAGCAAGGGAAGGTCCCCCCAGTCCCGGTATCTGGCATGGTCCCCCAGGCACTCCTGGGCCTGCTTCTTGCTCTCCTCTCTGTTGCCCCGCCTCCTCCGCAGGTTCCAGGGCAAATGAGCGCATGGGTTACTTCAGTCTCCCAGGATTGATGCCCACAGCCACCTCAGTCACCACCGCCACACCAGGGCCCCCTCAAGTGCCATGCCTCCTGGGCAGCTGCAGAGCTGACAGTGGTCCCACGTCTAGAAACCCCAGTCAGCAGCCATCCTGCCCTCTGGGGCAGGCAGGCAGACACCGGCTGGCACTCAGCGCTTTCTCGCTGCCCTTTTGGCTCTGGAGCAGCAAGCGGGTGGGGTGGAGGAGATGCTGCCTACCCTCCTTGCCCTCCAAAGGCCAAAGTGGCTTAAAGAAAGCAGGGAGGGGGAGGGTCATTATATTGAAATTGTGGATGATCACTGCCCTGTGACCAGGGTGCCCCTGCTGCAGCCTCCGCAGAGCAGGTGGGGGCGCTTTCCTCTTTGCCCCCACAGGGGAGTGGTGAGCGGGCAGGTGGGCCAGGGGCATGAATCCTCTGCTCTGCTGCCCAGGTGGATTCCTCCTGGCCAGAGGCTGGACTCCCTCCACCTCCACCGAGTGGGTGTGGGACATCAACCCAAAGGGGGCAGCCAGAGGGGGAGCGCTCCAGAGAGAGCCAGCTCCTCCCACTGAGGCAGCACTGCCCCCAATTCTCCTCACAGGCCTCGGAGTCAGTTTGCCCAGGAGCCAGCCCAGGCAGGGCTGGGGAAGGAGCAGAAGGGTCCTGCGGAAACAATGCTGCCTCCTCCGACTCCCTCGCCACAGAGCCGGGATAGAATTAATGCTTGGCCAATTAGCTGAGGCTGATGTGCAACACTGGAATGCCTCTCATGTTGAAGATCCAGCCCAGTATACCAGAAAAGTGATGGAGGATGCAGCTCTGGCAGGATTTCTAGGTTGTAACACTGCCACAGAAGTCCTGGAGGGTTTCCCCCCTCCCTCTCCCAGCAAGGGGGAATGAAAAACGAGTATTGTGAATTGAAACAGCACTCTATAGGTTTCACAGCCATCGCCAAACAGGTCTTCATCTCGGTGTGCAAGCTGAGGGGATCCGAAAGCTGCCTTTGAAAGCTGCATGGCCCCCAAAGCAAAACCTGTTATGTGTACAAATAAAAAAGGGCCACCATTTTGTGCCTGAGAGCCCGCTGGCAATGCACCCAACATTTTGCATTATAACAGAATAATGCAATCGCACATGCGTTTTTAAAAAATAAAAAACCCTAGGAGGGAAAGAGGGAGGGGCTAAGAGGGGAATGGGAGGGGAATGGGAGGGGGCAGCAGCAGGAAGCCTTGCAGTAGCCTCACTGCAGCTGGTATTGTGAAGAGAAACATGCGGGGCAGATGAGGAACTGTAGCTTCAAGTATAAAATTGATGAAAATGCTCTGGGGCTATCTTGACAGGGAAACTCCGGAGAGAATGAGAGGCAAGTGGCATGTGCAAAATCGGTCTTAGAGTTCTGCTCCCTCCCCTAAGTATTGGGATGTTAAATTTTGGAAAGGAATGAGTGGGTATATACAATTTACATGTAAATGAATGAACATGAACACCAAGGCACTATGTATTATGTACAGATTGTCATGTCACATACAGCAACATCTGCTGAGGTATATTTATAAATCACATGTCGTAGGCAATAATACTTTTCTAGTACATATTTAACCAAAATAGCAAATACCCTGTTTGATTTTAGATTAACACAGGATGGATTATGGCAGAGTAAATCTATATATCATATTGGAAGCAGAGAAGAGCAAACATGTAATTGGAAGAGAGATGGCTCAGACAGTGATTTGTCCTCACTGTGAGAACAGGGATATTACATAGGTGAACCTTGTTTTCATTTGTGAAATGCTGTTGGAATTTTTTTTTTCTGATGCTGATGTATCATATGGTACTGTGTGTGTGGAATACCCAGGAGATCCCGAAGGCTGGAGCTCTTTTTGGGTGCCATTAGGTGGCAAGCTACGCTTATTTTTAAACTGAGAGTGCTGTGACTTGCCCAAGGTCAGCCAGCTGGCCTCAAGTGGGGAAGTGGGGAATCAAACCCAGTTCTCCAGATTAGAGTGCACTACTCTTAACCACTACACCTAGCTGGCTCCTTACTTCATTAGAATCCTAATGTATCAGATTTTTTAAGCTAGATGACAACTAGTACAGTAGACTATATATGTCCTTTGTTTCACTATAGACTAAGAAGGAGCATGGGAATATGCTAACTGAATGTGTCTCTTGTGAGGACTTCCAGTAGAAGTGTGCATTAGTTTTGGAAACACTTGAATTCAGAAAGGAATCATACTGATTCCTTAAAAGAAACAAAACTGCTTCAAACCAAAGCAAAACCATTCCAAGCACTATGAGCTGCTTCAGATGCCGGGCTGCTTTACTGGACTCCCACCATTTCCGTCCCTTTGTCTGCCTAGAGCCTTTGAGAGCCAGTTTGATGTGGTGGTTAAGAGTGGCAGACTCTAATCTGGAGAACCAGATTTGATCCCCTGCTCCTCCACATGCAGCTAGCTGGGTGACCTTGGGTCAGTCACAGTTCTCTCAGAGCTGTTCTCTCAAGAGCAGTTCTCTCAGAGCTCTCTTGGCCCCACCTACATCATAGGGTGTCTGTTGTGGGGAGAGGAAGGGAAGGAGATTGTAAACTGTTCTGAGACTCCGAGTGAAGGGTGGGGTATAAATCCAACTCTTCTTCTCTTCATCCATATTAGAAAGGTGACTTCCAAGCACTTATGGGCAGGTCACGCAAGGGACAATAAGACTGACAGTTCTGAACTGTTAATGAGGCACATAGTAGCTGAAAGAGGCTGCCATTTGGTACGTTCTTTACTCTCTTCCAAGCTGTGTGATTTTGGGGGTGGGAAGTATAAAGGAGTGAAAACATTAAGGTTTTATGTGGTTTTCTCAATCCTGTTTGAATGAACTTCCCTAATGAATGTTTTCACAATGTTTTGGTGCGTTCAATAAATCTATACATTCTTTTCCATTCCATTATTTCTGTGTCTGGTTTAGTTTTATTTTGAGTCTATAATTAACTCCAAATGCACAGAAATTTTACACATTCACATTCACTGGTGGTTTTCTTGGGAACCCCTATACCTAGCTTTCTGAAATTTGACAGGGGTTATACCAAGGAAAATCTCGACAGTTTCTGTGAGTTTCAAGCAAATTAGCCACAACAAGGTATGGCAGAACTAGCAGAAGCCTTTAAAATGATCATGTCCACCTGTCTGTTTCAGTAATTCCTAATGTAATGCCTATGGGTATCATTGACGCATTCCTTCCTCAAAGCATCTCTTCTCCAAAGCAAAAGTATGAGTGCTTTAGAAGAGTCATCACTTTTGGATCATCAGGGAATATCCACTTGTAACAGCTGTCAGCATCATAGGAAGGTGTTTGGCTTAGAACCTCTCAATATTTTGTGACTGGACCTAGCACCCTTCACAGCTAATTTGTGACTGGTACCCCTCAGGGCAGCCATTTTGTTGTGGCACACACTACCTGTTCTCAAAGTTTTACAAGAGCTTACAGGTTCAAGAATGTTCCAAAACTAGGCGAATCTGTCTAATACAGTTGTCAGATCAGAATCCCCACAAAACTTTCCCTCAGCTCTGTTTGCTACTTCTCCATTATGTGTACAGATAAAAAACAGAAGTGGTGGTTGTGGGCACCAGTGTTGGAGAATAGTAATACTGAAGAAAACATGAGGTCAGTGACAGGTGGTTAGGGAGTAATCCCCACAGAGCAGTAGAAAGTATCAAGGTACAAGATGCTAAAGCAAGTGGCCAGAGATATTGCACGAGAAGCATCGTAACACTCATTCCCACTATATCCAAGACACAATGCTTATCTCCATGCACAGCCTTTCTACTTATATCTTTCAGATATGCATAATGGAATAGAGGCAGACAGAAAAAGAATAGAAGAAAAGGAAAAGATTGCAGTTTCATAAAGCATTTGTTCTGCTTGTTTCATGTTGTTTCAAGGAAGTGATTGCTTACATCTCCTTCCTTGGAAAACTGGCAGCAGTTCTCTGTTGTAATTCATCACTGTCTTGCAGTGGGGGAAAATCTATTTTGAATTGCCACAAATGTTGAGAACGAGAAGCAAAATATCACATACCTCTGACAATGTAGTAATAAACAATAAGGTCATATCAAAACCCTGCATGTATATTTCTCAGGGCTGATGGACTTTTCTCTTCCCCTCTGTGTCTAAACTCAATTGTAAAAATGCAGCTTCACACATTTGACTCTCCAAAATTTAGAAAAAGATCTGCAGAATGATCCATTCAAGAGTCAGCATGGTGTAGTAATTAAGAACACTGGACTCTAAGACAGAGTTCGATCCCACACTTTTCCCCATGAAGCCAGCTGGCTGATCTTGGGCCACTCACAGTTCTCTCAAAACTCTCTCAGCTCCACCTACCTCACAAATCATTATTGTGGAGAGAGGAAAGGAAGGCAATTATAAACCACTTTGAGGCTTCTTAGGATACAGAAAAGCAGGGAATAAAAATCAACTCTTCTTCTTGTGGGCAATAGGTGCTTGAATGATCAACATTTCCACAACCCCTCTTTTAAGACTACAGTAAGACTTTTATTGTGATACGCTTGGCTTTAGAGAGATGTACAGAAATGGTGAATAATATCAATGCCACAGACTTTCATGAAGACTGATGGCATTTGACTCTTCAAGGGGAAGTTTTCTTCTTGACAAGTAAAAGGATATTCAGCAAACAAATTTTGTTTCTGTCTTTCTATAGAATAATAGAATTGAATTGTTTCTTATACTTCAGTAGCAACACATTCACACCCATCACAGACGAAAAACATAGTTTGCCATTACAGATATGAAGTAACAATAATAATAATGACACAACAACATGCTCATTCAGCTGCACGTCTTAAGCATGCTTGTTATAGAAATGGTAGTTTGAATTTTGAATGCCAAATCAGTGCCACCTAGTGGTTGTACTATTTGTTTGACAGAAGTGTAATCATTTCTGTATTTCATATTGTCATTGTTCTAGTGAACAAGTAGGGGATGAATGACCATTGGGGATGAATAAAGGCTCTTCAGAGAGGACTTTTTGGTTGTACTATTTGTTTGACAGAAGTGTAATCATTTCTGTATTTCATATTGTCATTGTTCTAGTGAACAAGTAGGGGATGAATGACCATTGGGGATGAATAAAGGCTCTTCAGAGAGGACTTTTTGCTGTCACTACCACTTCCTGGTAAACTTAGGGGGATTGAAAGGGGTCAGCAGTGGTGGTCATGACCTGGGCTTCCAATCTCATAGCTTGGGAACATTTAAGTTCACCATTTCAAGCCTCTCAGCACTGAATTCAGAAAACATCAGTAATTGATGTCCAGCTAATTATTGACTTTGACTAGAAATTGACTGAATCAACTCCAGAGTAAATAGTAATGTTGCATAAATATTAGATAAAAAATGGGTAAATGATCTTGAGTCATGAACTTGGTAAAATCTCACTATCAGCAGAGCAAACAGGGAGGGAGGGAAAGTTTTTTCTTTCTTGGAATTACAATCTGAACTAGGGAAGGGTCTACAAACTTCTTACTGAATGTGAGCATTCTGAGTGACTGTAGCTCACAGTTTGAATCCAGGAAGTGAAAATTTTGGTGGTCTATCATCATTGATCTCAAAGGGGGGAAAGTTAGATCTGCTCCATCCTGGGAAAAATATGCCCATCTGAAGGTGAGCACAACTGCTTAATAACTAGAAATGTTTGGAGGACCTTCTTAGTTGGAGTTAGGGTAAATTTATTTTTTCAAAAATGTCTTCTGATCTTTGATGCCTTTCATGTTCTTATCATAAATATACTCTTCTGGGTTGTGAGTTGTGTAGAGAACAAAAGAAAACCATCATGTAAATGTGTATGTTATGTAAGATAGGAAGAATTTGGAATGGTGGGTGCATCCCTGAGCCTGGGGAGATCAAAAATCACTCTGGCTTGGGAAGTTCCTGGAGATTTGGGGAGACTTCAGTTTCCCACATCATATCACATCCTACCACATTTTTCTTATAGGTTTCATTAGTTCTACATGTCATACTAATCCTTTGCTCCTAAATATTTGTGCTGGTGTAACTGGCTGTATGCTATTCAGTTATGTCTTACTCAACTTTTTTTTTTTAAACCCTCTCAAAATCCTCTTCAGATTTTTCTTAGCAAAGAGAAAAATGCATTCTGAAGGCCCTCAGGACATTGCCATCCCATGGCAGTCCTGTCCTTCATTCCCGAATTGGCCTCTGCCCTCTAGTGTCTTCACAGACAACCATCAATGAGTTTTTTTTTTAATGATTTTTTAATTGATTTTACAACTACACATCTAAAACCACTACCATAACTAAAGTTGTCAAAAAAAAAGCTATTAAAATGTCTCGCTTCAATCTATTCAAGGAAATCTTAAAATAAATAAGGCTTAAAAATGCTAACATTGCTAATTTAAAAGCTTACAAATACATGAGAGTCTGATAATCAGAATGGGTTATATAAACAAATAAGACTTTTAACAACTACAACTTATTTTTCTTTACTAGATCCCTTTTTCTTCTTTCCTCTCTGGGGTTTCGGTGCTGCTGCCCCCAAAGCTGAATCTGACTCTTCATCTCCTGAGTTTTTACTCCCCGAGGTGTCCCACCCTACCAGACCATAAATGCTCTCTTGTAAATCCAAAGAGTCCTCTGATGGCACTTTATCTTTTCCTTCTTTGCAAAAGTCCAAAAACTTCTTGGCCTTTACAGCTGAATCAATTCTTTGCTTCTTATCTTTGTAGGTAGAGCCCATGCCTTCTGGAATAAGCCAATGATACATGATGTTTTCTGTTTGGAGAAATGCAGTCAATTTTTTATAGGGTTTCCTCTTCTTCCTCACCTCGAATGGAATGTCCTTTAACACTTTAATACCTTCTTCTTGAATCTTCAGGGCATTTCTGTTAGTGGCCTTGAGCACCACATCTCTAGTTGACCTTTTAGAGAACCTCACCATAACTTCCCCAGGCAGATTTTTTTTCTTTACAAATTCAGGATAGGTCCTATAGACCATATCCAAGTCACTTTGTAGTTCATCCGCTTGCAAATCCGTCATTGGAGCTATAGCATCGCTGAGGATCTTTTTGAGATTCTCACCCTTTTGTCCAGGTATGCCCTGGAATCTCAAATAAAAGGAAGACCTCTCCATCTGAAGTTTCAGCAAGTTATCTTTATCAGAAATCCTTTCTTTTCCCATCACGATCAGCTTTAAATCAGTCTTTTCAACTTTGGTTTTAACTTCTGCCAGCCCTTTAGCAGTCTGATCAGACCTCTTATTTGCCTCTGACATCTGTTGTTGCAGAGAATCCAGCTTAGTATTAACAGCATTCAACTGATCCATCAGAGGGCGTAGAGCTATTGCCAAAGCTGCAGTCAGGTCTGTGCTGGACTCAGAGTTTGTGCCCAGAAGTGTAGATTGAGCTTTAGGGGAAGGTTTTAGATTCCCCGCCATCTTTTGTCCCCATCCAGTCATCACTTATTGTTTTCATTCACAGTAAAGTCCCACAAGTTAGCCAAAAGCCTTCCTTTTTATTTTAAGTCACTTAAAGTTATCTCATTCAGTCTTCAGGCACTCTCCCGACACTTAGATTCTTTGTAGCCCTGTAACTTTAAGAGTAGTTGGGGGGATTTAACTTTAAACTCCCCCCCTTTGCTTTGAGCTCATAAGCTCACATCAGAGAATCTTCCCGCAAACAAAAAAAGGAACCCCTTCAGTCACATTTCACCATGCGTCTCAGCTGAATAAACTTTTCCTTGTTGCAATCAGACTTCTGCAGCTGTCCTGTGTGCTCGATCATGCCTGGAGGCTGCTGCAGTGGCTGAGCCTATGGAGGCGGGGGGGGGGGGGGGTGTGCCTCGATCTTGGGATCACCATCCCAGAGAGAGACTACCCCCAAGCACCTCAGGCAGAGTCCCCCTACAAGGGTCCCTGAGGGTCCGAAACCAGTTTGAAACCCCCTCAAGCTGCTGAGTCCGGATCGTGTCTCCCAGAGCTGCAGGAAGATGCTCCCGCCATTGAGTTGCCGAAAACTGGAAGTCCAACAATTAATGAGTTTCTATTAGCATCTCCCTTAGGAAAAATGGAAGTCCTAGAGTAGCCACCCTCTCTAGACACTCTACAACTCTATAGAGTCTTCCCTCTGAAGCTGTCATTTCTTCCAAGAGAAATTATGTCTGTAGTTGGGAAATAAGCTGTAATTCAGGAAGTATTGCAAGTTTAGGTTATTAGTCATAAGGATCACAGACCTTGTCCCAACCACTCTTCTTACTGACCCTTGAAAGAAGAGCCCTCTGTCTTTTGAAGGGAAATAGAAGCAATCTATGGAAGGCCAAGGGCAGCTGATGGACTCCTGAGGCATAGCCCAGATGGTAAGTTAGACCACACATAAAAGAAGAATGGTGGAGTCCTCGCACCCATGAACAGGTTCCTTGACAGCCATATTCTGGGGGTTTTTTTTAATGCAGACCTCTAAAGCTTCCCAGTCATCATTATGTATATCACGTATGCCTTTGGGCATAAAACACAGCTGATAAGAAATAGTGTTGACTTTTTAATTTGTCAGTCTGTATACAAATTCACTTCTCATATATCTGAGATGCTGCCATGAACTGTATAAGAAGAGAACATAAGTAATATTCAGTGATGAGAAATGGCTTCTGGGTTTTGAACTGTGCAGGTTTTGCTTAAAAATACCTGTGAGCTATGGTCTGTCATGTTTTCTGACTGAAGATCATGCCACATTCTCCCTGAGTTTAGATTGCTTCTTGTAAACCAAACGATTGGGATAATACTTGACATACCTGATATTAAAGCTTCCACTCCCAGAGTGACATCACTCCCTTACATGGGACTAGTGCTATTTTTCCTGCTCTAATGCTACCTGGAATTCTCTACCTGGAATGCTCAGCACACTTGAATTTTGCAGAGCAATTATCAGCAATTTTGAGTGGTGAGCCAGAAGTGGGACCAACTGCCACAATAGTTTCCCCCCCAACTTCCTCCCAAGATGAAGAGAATGCCAATATCCTTTCCACGCCTGCATCGTCTGTCAGAAAGCCAATCAGGAACAAGAGGTGGGCAGGGTGTTGCTCCAGGGTCTCCAGTTGCTACTGCCAAATAGAATTAACATAGAGTTATTGTTGGCTAGTGTGTGAGTGTGAGTGTGTGTGTGTATGAGAGAGAGAGAGATAAAGAGAGCGAGATTAATTGTTCATGTATTGCTGTCAAAAAGGCTGTATCTTTTTTTTAAAAGGCTGTATCTCATCAGTGATGGTAGGGATGGGTCACCAGAGATTGGTGGATACTGTGTAACTAGTACACATACTCAGTTACTATTTTATGCACATTCATATAATTTGCTAGTGCTAGTAGAATTACCATGGGTTATCATGTTACGTAGCGGTGCACCAACTGTGTTCTAACTACTGGAAGGGAAGGACTTTGCACTGTCTCTTAGTCTCAGTCTTCAGAGGGGAACTATAGAGAATCAGAGAGATAGGCTGAGGACAGACTGGATATCCGCAGCACAGTGTGAGCAGGGGAAAACGCTGCGGGGACAACTTGTCCCAGGGCTCCCTGTTCGCACTGGCTGCAGCGGTGCAGGAGAGTACCTGGGAGGAGGCTGACCACGGCGTCCACACTCTGCAGCAGCTCCTGGTGCCTCCACTGCTGCAGCCCGCGGCTTGTGGCTGTTCTGGCGAAGCATGGCTGTTTGCATAGCTGCAGCAGCTGGAACAGCCCATTCACATTTCCCATGCTGCTTCCTGCATGCCGTAGATGCTTCCACACCGGCAGGAAGTGGCAGGGACATGTGGCCAGACTCCTGGAGACCAGTTTTCAGGGGTCTCCGGCTGAAGTGGAAGGATGGCGCCTCGGGGACCAGTGAGTGCGCGCGGCCAATGGGGGACAGCTGTGGCTATGTGGACGGCCTCTCTGCCTCCACTTTTAAAGTGGAGGCATAGCGGCCCACATTGCCAGTCTGTCCTCAGCCATAGATAGGCCAGGACCCTGATCATCTTTCCCTTCTGCTGCTCTGATACCATACCTTTGATGTGTAGATTGCTACTCTCAGGGAATCTTCTTTCCTTTCTCTCCACACTATGCTAGCCTTGGCACCATGAGGGCAGAACATGCTTCCCACATCTCTATCCATCCTAGCTAGTTAGACCAGATTAGAATCCTATCTTTACTCTATCCTGCCTAGAATGGAATTCCTTATAATAAAGCACTCATTGTAGCTTTTGCAAAGATAAAGAGGCTCCGTCTGTAACCTTGTCTCTTGTCAGTATGCACAAATCAGATAGATTCTGCTATGTTATGTGTCTTGAGCACTCTGCTAGTCCAAATAATCCTTCACTAACCTCCCAGGGTCATTGCAAGGCTAAGTAGTGTAAGAACTGAAACTGTGCTCATATCTTTTCTACCCACTCAATCTGCCTTCATTTTAGTATGAATAATACATGCAATGGAGCAGACAAGACAAAGTCATATATAAAAATGGGAGAAAGGGGAATGTGTACAGAGTTCTACAGTGGGCACTGGAGCCATTTGGATGATAAGGCAGACTAATTCAAGACCTGACTGGAACATCATCAGGCAGCTCTTGAAAAGTAGCACTGGGTTGATTTTGCCCGTTTGTGACACAGGATGAGCTGTCAAATAACTGTTACTGCTCTTATGAATGTCCTTTCCACATTTTTGAGCAGCAGTGAGACAATTACATTTTTCATCAGATTGTACAGTGAAGCCAGAGCCCACATTTCTCTGAAGCATTGCTGAGCTTGATTACATCCATCACTTTCTTATTCTGAGAAGATGTTGTATGAAAAGTGGAAGTTGTCTGTTTGAAGCTCCGTCATTTTTGTTTCCATTTAAAATACCAAAGTACTGTGCAGCACTGAGGAAATGGCTTCATTCAGAATAAGAAGCTGTTGCCTATTTTATTCAGGATAATATGCCAAAAGTGTTAGTTTGTTGTGTGTTGAGTTTTTAATTGGATCTGATTGAAATTATGCTTTTATTATTGTTATCGTATTCTTATGTTGTTAGTCACCCTGAGCCCCACTCTGGAGGAGGGGATGGATTAAAATCTAATAAATAAATAAATAAATAAATATTTGATCCAAATGCCATACAGCATCATTCAGAAAATCATTAGTGTCAAAACAAAATAACAACAAAGCAAAGGACACAATCCATCCCAAATTAAACATGTTTAAAATTCCCATTGATTCTTAAGTGACAGCACTTAACTTTGGCTTGATCATGTGCACTTATTTACCACGGATTAGTTCCAAAAGTCATTTTCTGCTGATGAAAGGGGTGTATTTTCCCCTCTCACTGCAGAATCTCACATAGCCTACACTGTTCCAGAAGGTGCCTTGTCCACCAAAAACAGTTCAACAGGCTTCAGAGGAAATCCCATTCTGCTGATGCAAGAGCCTTATACTGGTGGAACACAGCCTTAGGGTCCAACCCTATGAATTTAGCTTTATTTATTTAGGGTCTGATTAGATGATACATTAATAGGTGACCTGGAACTCACCTTACATATAGTGTGTGTGTGTGTATGGGTCAGTGCGTGGAACAAATTGTCTCCCAAGTGCAGTGCAACAGCAGGTGGGGCTTCATTCTTCCCTCTCTTCCACACCATACACTTTCAGTAACAGAAAAGGGTCATGGGCAGCAGGCTGTTTGTCTCACTTCTGGTTCCCTGTGTCCCTTGGGTATGGAACTGGTAGTAAGAACCCCCCCCCCCCCTCGGTCCTTTTCTGCTAGCAAAAGCATGCAGAGTGGAAGGAAGGAAAGGATGAAAGTCCTCCTTTTTCCATGCCACACTCGGTAGCCTATTTGCCCCCCATACACTATTTTTAAGGTGAATACTGAGTAACACATTAAATCTGGATTGATTCTGGGCTACAACCCAAGTCACATATAATGTATAATCTAATCAGACCTTTAAGAGTATTTATATACTCCACTCCCCCACCCCCCAGTACAATCAGGAGACCAAACTCCAAACCTTGACTTAAAGATTTATGAAAACCCCAAATATAATGTTTGGAGTTTATATTGCAGCTTAATGAGTTCTGCATAAATATTAACTTTAGTGATGCTTGCAACAAGCCTGCATTCACTATACTATTATTTCCACTTAAATTTCAGGGAGGGATGGAGACTGAGAGGCAAGGGATTGGTAGAATCCACCCACCAAACCTGGCACTTGATTGGAATTGGAGACTTCCTGCTCATACTTCCCCCTCTTAGCTACTCCCATACAATCAAACACATTTCTTGATATTATTGGGTGGAGGGATGTTCTCTGAGAATACGAAGGGAAAATGTATTGCACTGTAAGAGGTATCAGGACACTGACTTTTATCCTTTAGTATTCAGGAGCCACTTTTGTTCCCAGCTGTTTCCCTCCTCATTACCAAATTAAACAATAAATGTAGCTTTTAAAAAATGCAATGCAATGAAATTCATTCTGAGACTTCAGATTTTATCAGAGATAGTTCAACATTGGATTTAAAAGGAACAGCTTCTGAATTGCTGGATTACTTTCCAACAGAAGACTGGGCTGCTGAGAGGTAGCAGCTTTCCCTCTAACTGAAAGCAAAAGAATCCAGCTCATTTACAGTACAATGCCTATAGATCTTACATGTTTTTTTTAAAGGGACTTGCAGTTCTTCTGGACAGACATTAGAAGCTAAGCCCACATAAACCGAGAATGAGATCACTGCAACAAATTCAGGGGGGAGAAGCAGCAGCACTCCCAGTGAGGGCTGCAAGGTGGATCTCTGGAAGAGGCTGTAGCAGCTGCCTGAAGGACTAGCTGGAAGCTTCTCCCCCATTCGTGGGCTCCTGTGAGAACTGGTCTTTGGTGGTTCCTCCTGATTATCAGGCTTCTTGCCATGCTTGCGCATCAAAAACATTCAGTTCCCATCAAAATCATGCCTTCATTCCCCCATTTAGGCAATTCCCCCCCATTGCTGCTCTGTGGGGTCCCCTGTCTCCACCTCTGGCAAGTATTTACTCTTCTCATGTCACCTTGTTCCATGAAAGTCTTGTGGCCTTTCCTCAGAACAACAAAGCAATAACACAGTACACAATGTAATCATGCAAAAAGACACTGGATGAATAACTCAGGAATAACACAGTCTGAGACATAATCACTTAAACACTTGAAGGATATACTTACACAAGCATGATACTACAGGTAAGTACAGATAACAAATAAGTACATACTAATATAACGAATGAAATAAGTTCGTCATAAAGCTAATACAATACAGAAAGAAACCTATATATCAACAGCAATATATAATGCCGTATATGAGGATGTTCCCAATAATTTCAAGGACAATATTTTCAAGGACGACGAAGACTCCAGATTTCACACTTTGTTTCGGAAATTCTTCCTCGGTAAGCTGCAGTAAGCGCTACTCATATGTAGAAGGGGTTTCAAAGATAAATGTCAAAAATTGACTGTCCAATATGTACTTAAAGAAATTAATTCAAATCGGGCAACTGGTCAGCAGCAGGAACTTTCCATAATCTCAAAATGCTGGCATGTCTCAAGGGAGAATACACATACTAGTGATAAATATATATATATATAGTGTTTACCTGTTGTATCATGCTTGTGTAAGTATATCTTTCAAGTGTTTAAGTGATTACGTCTCAGACTGTGTTATTTCTGCATTGTTCGTACAGTGTCTTTTTGCATGATTACATTGTATCCTTTCCTATCATCCCCAACTACTCCAATTCCCCACAGTACTCCTTATCCTAGTTTACCCACCCTTTAACGACCCCTGTCCAATCATCCTCCCCCTGTTCTATCATCCTCAATTTTTTCTACAGTACCCTGCAACTGCCTCATTCCATTTTACAAATGCTGTCAATAGACATCCTTTCCTCCTCCTCCCTTCCTCACCATCTTTCTCTTTCTCTCTCTCCCAAGCTTGCATTGTCCCCCTGACAACCTAATTCTCCCAAGTTTTCCCTTCACTAAACCACTTCTAGTCTCCTTTCCATCCTTCCAGTCATCTCCTCCTGCCCAGCCCAATGTCTCCTCAACCCTCCTCCAACATCTGATGAGGTCCTGTGGCACAGCTTAAAACCAATCCTTTGGCACTTGAGGGGTCATGATGGTAGCCAAAATGGCATCTGAACTTTTTGGCAGGAGAGTGGTGTATTGAACTGTGCTATGCTGTGGCGTCACAGCAGAAAGGTAACAGATATCTCTTCTAACCTTCTGCAATTCACCTGAAGACAATTTCCCTTTCAACTGTGTCCCTGTGACAAAAATTCAGCATCTGATGGGGTTGCTAAGGCAACCAAAACCCCACCCTTGCAAAAATTCTAGTGCTGATTTTGCTGCCTAAGCAAGTTCATAGATTTGAAGTGTGTCATGGATGGATGCACAGGCTATAGTAATGCTGTTTTTGTTTTGTTTTTTAAAAAACACAAAGGTAGTTTGGGAAGCAAATTGCATAGTTCTGCATACCTGGATGTTTGCTCTGATTTGCAAAAAACTTGTATGCTCTTTGTGCTTAGCCTTTTACATGGATTAATGGATTTTGGAGAGCAGGACTTCATGATTAGATACAGTGATGGTGTGACCCTGCTTAGAGTTGCACTATTAAAGTGGTACAATAGATAAGGGATTTGCAAGACAACAGTGTTTTTTAGATTTTTGTAGAAAAAAATAAGTGACTTGTTATTGAAACTGAGAATATTTCACAGTTATTCAGTAGCCAAATGACAATAAGAGATGGCAGTCAGTTGTATGGATCTGTTTGATGCAGCTTGAAATGCTACTGCCTTTTGTTAGAGCTTGCAAGTAGGCCACAAAAGTTTCAGGCCACGGCCATAATATGTTGAGAATTGTCCTAGCATGGAGTTGTGGCCAATGTTCACAATGTGATATTTTTGTTCAGAAAGGGAAATATAGTTGTGAATTATTGTTATTGCAAGTAGCTCATCAAGACACAATGATGTGCTGATGCAACATGAGACTGAAGCTGAGATTTGTGTTTTAACACAAACACCGCTCAGAGACTTTATACAAACTGAAGTTATTTAACTGACTTGGCATTTAGCCACTCTACTAAAATTAGCATCCTTATATCAATGACGGGGGAAATTTACTAGTCACATTAAAAGACTGCAGTTCTTGCTTTCTTGGAAAAATTCCTAGGGTTGAAAATGCAGCCACCCACTAAATTACCACAACTCTTCTAAAATTTATTCCCGAAGCTAGAAAATGATTCATTCATTAACCACAAAGGGTACTTGCACACCAGCCTTTAACAGGAAGACCAGACTGTAACACTTCCTCATCTTTCCCTCCCCCCCCCTCTGACTGCTTTGTCTTATGGTCTTGAGTGTCCCTCCCTTTCAAAGCTCCTCTCTTCCCCAGATT
This sequence comes from Lepidodactylus listeri, assembly GCA_029233225.1. Classification (NCBI taxonomy): domain Eukaryota; kingdom Metazoa; phylum Chordata; class Lepidosauria; order Squamata; family Gekkonidae; genus Lepidodactylus; species Lepidodactylus listeri. The sequence goes on along the minus strand of JARCFY010000006.1, from coordinate 73,357,859 downwards.
CTGACCATCTACTACTTTTCTAAAAATAAATCTGAGATCTATTTGGTTTTTGCTGTCTTTTTTATTCATAATTTTGCTTTAGATTTGCTGTTTTTGTTGTCTTTAGAAAGACTCATGGAAAAGGTAAGATATATTTTTAAAAAGTTAATGTACAAACAAGCATAAGTAAACAAAACTTAAAAGACATGCACATGAAGTGTGCTGTCACAGACCAAACCCCACATCGTCAGACGCTTGGAAGGTTATTCTTAACTGGCCAATTGAGATATACACTCAACTTGAAAAATTGCAACTTGCTTAGCCAAAAGGTGGTGAAATGGGTGATATTTCTGTTCAAAAAGCATATAGAAGACAAAAATAGAAAAGAACCATTTATAACAATACTCTGCAAATATTGTTACAGCTGCTAGTCAAACATTCCTCGGTTAAGGTGAATGCATGTCATCAAAATAAATAATAAATAAGCATGCACACTTTGATACGGCATCTCTTGGTTGAAATACTTATTAGTGGGGGAAAGGTATAGCATACCTTTTCTGTGTATGTTTCTTTGTGAGGACATGGGTTGAAAAAGCACCAGCTGTGCCCTGACCTGGATAGCCCAGGCAAGGCCGATCTTGTCAGATCTTGGAAACTAAGCAGGACCGGCTCTGGTAAGTATTTGGATGGGATTCCTCCTTGGAATACCAGAAGTTGGGAGATGGGGGCACGATTTATTCAGCCACCTCTCTGAATATCCTCCAGGCCCATAGTAGGGGTCAGTTACCAGAGGTCACCACAACTTCCAGGTGCACATGTGCGCACACACACACACACACACATACATGCATGCGCATATTTCAAAAATACCAAAAATACCAGAAGGGGGGGAGGCACCAATGGTGGTGTCTGCTTTTCATAGGATGTCCAATGTTTGTAATTGACAGATTTGGATAGCTAATATTGATTGCTATTAATGCTGACCTCCAATCCAAAGTGAGCATCATGGCCAGTTATAGAACTTTTCTCTGGTTTCGATTACAAATCCTTCTCTTCTGCCAATCCACATACTGAACTGGCAGCAGCAGCACGCTAAGACCAACTTTGAGAACTGTTGTTTCTCAGGACTACATGTAATGGAAATGTTTGCAAAAGGAACTTACTTACTTACCATTTTTTAATGTCACCTTTCCACCAGATGAAGATTCCCAGTGTGGCTAACAAAACCCCCCCAACATTTTTGAACAATTTAATAACTTTCAAACTTACAAAATACTTAAGTAAAACAACCCCACAGCCAGGGAGGAAGGCTAATCCGTTATTAGTGGCAAGGAACATATGAACCTTTGTGAATTGGGAATAGGAACTTTGGGATGGGAGTGGGATCATATAAAATACACTACGGCTGCGTCATTGTGCTCTGCATAACATCCATAAGCAAGGACGCCAGGCATTTTGGAAAACTCCATTTCCCAGGGTCTTTTGCACCTTGGATGCTGCTCTAGAAATGTTCAAGCAACCTGGGAAGGAAAGAATTGGAAAGCCAGACCAGTGCAGCTGCAGTATATGGTTGGGCCTTTGAGAGCACAGGGGGCTGTGAGGAGATTTTGGATCCCTTCATAGTTCTGATAATAACTGGGATTGGAAAACAATAGCTATTTTGCAATTTAAACAAAATAGCTAGATCTGCAAAGCCCAGTGCTGAACTGAGTGGGGGCAGATGGCATCACTAGTTACAGACTGAGAGAGTTAAATCACTAATAATATCTAGTATTATTACTTATTGGATTATTATATTTACTACATTTATCACTTATTGTATTAATACTCTATTAATTAGTCAAACAAATATTGCTAGCAATTATAATATTGCATTGCAAGGCAATTATTTTAACTAAATGTCATCTTCTAATTCCCCAAGTTCTACAGTGCAGTAATAAAAGCATTTATTACTATCAAGTGATACTGTAAAGGTAAAACAATCTTCTACTAGTATATGGCAGAAAAGCAGGCCAGTGGTCATACACCATGACATCAAAAATTGAGTTATCTGCTCTTTCCACATAGATTCACCTTCTAAAAAGTACAGTGTCTAAAAATTCTACAGGTAGGTGGCACTGTTTCCTTTTTAACAAAGCCTAATTTCAAATAGAACAGGGAAACAGGATGTTACCATATTTGCCGTTATAGGGGATAAAGGACAACCATTTGTGCAAAATAACTAGAAAGGAATATGTCTATGACTTTAAAAACATGACTCATTCATGTATAAAAGAAAAATTATTGATATCCATTCAATATTCAGGTTCTGGACCCTGTTTTCTGATATTGAAGCGGGGAAGATTTGCTTTTTAAAACAAACTTCCGGCCTACTTTACCTTTACCTCTTAAAAAGTGCAGTCCATCACAACCGTCTTTTGACACAGTCACTTCCAGACAATGAACTGAGGAACTAAAGTGATAGGATGTATATTCTACTATAAATTTTATTATCATGGCCAAGCACCAGTTCACACTATTGTCAGAAAACCTAACTCTCAGAAATCCACATGCCTTTTAGAGAGCAGTCCTACTTAAAATTCTGTTCAGGCCTATTCAGTTGGGCTTAGTCTAGGATCCCCTGGAATTACAACTGATCTCCAGACTGCAGAGGTAAGTTCCCCAAAAGGAAATGGTTACTTTGGAGGGTGGACTCAATGGCATTATATACCCTGCTTAGGTCCCTCCCCTCCCAAAACTCACAATTCCTGGTCTCTGCCCTCAAATCTGCAGGAATTTCCCCACCCAGAGTTGGAAGCTGAGTCCTAGGAAGGTGTTTTTAGGATCGCAGTATAAATCACTTATAGGCAGATTAAACCATAACTCAGAACCTCGTTGACAAACTCTGATTTCAGTACAACAAGATGGCTTCCACCTACCCAGAATCCTGGGCTATTTCTGAACAAAGTATCTGGTTAACATTATTGTAACTGACTATGTCATCCTAAGCAGAACTATTCCCCTCTGAGTCCACTGACTCCAGTTGACATAGAAGGGTGTGCCTGCAGTAGGTTGCACCATATATAAATGTGGATAAAGAATGCACCATCATGATAAGAGCAAATATTTCTAAACATAGTACTTCAGAATGATAATGTAGCTTTCTACTCTGTTTTGTATCAAGCAACTGCACCCATTGAAGAGACTGAGATGACTGACCAGCCTCTGTCTGTCTTGTACCATAGTGGGTGAAATCAAAACACACCTGTCTCTGCCTTTAATTCTACCATGCCTGTCTTAGGGTTTCCCCATGCCCGCTCTGCCCATGTTTCTGCAGAGAACCCTGCCCCTTCCAGGAAGGTCCAAGGTGAAACTTCTGCCTGCTCCCTGCAGCTCTGCCTGTCTCTTCCAGACTAATCACTGTACCATTCTGGTGGCCTTTCTGCCAAATGTCTCCCTGTGCTGACTCTACAAATAAGGTGCTAATGTCTGGGAGGATGGACGGCCACATAAGCTCATGTTTCTCTAACCAAGCAATTCTGAAACATATTAAAAATACATTGTTAGCAAGCTGTTTGTTAGGTTTACCTAATCTCCCATCCTGACATATTTTGTTCAACAGTGTTGTGTTGTTTAATGATAATTGATACAAAGAGTTACGTAAGCAATATAAATAATCCCCAGTAGTATGCACATGTTGGTTGTTCTTTCTTTAGGCATAGGTTTAACACAGTTTATATTCCTTATTTAATTTGCTGTAGTATTTAGTATTGTTGGGAGAGATTAATAATTTAAACCAGAGTACATCTTAATGTACTATCAATGATAATGTAATGCTTTACACTTTTTTCAAGTCATACACGTTTTTCGACTAGGGAAGTAGCTGATGTTAAAAAAAAAAAAAACCACTTCCACATGTTGGTTTAATTTATTCTCTTCCAGGAATCTCAACTGGACAGAATTATCATTAAAGCCAGAGGCTGACTGCATCAGTAGAAAGCTGTTGACTCATTTTCAGTTCAATCTAGATACATTATTTATGCACGTATCAGGCTAGTGGGCACAGGGAGATCTGATAATATGTGAATGGATGCTGCAACTCAGAAAACCAGAACATAATGCTACTCAAGGTACTGGGGGGAAATGAAGAGATGGCTAATAAGAGTAAAAAAGGAATGAAAAGGGTCTATGTCAGTGGCCAGGATCCCAGCCTAACGGCAGTCATTTCTTAAATTTCTGCATTTTATTCAATGGCATCTGGGAAACAGGGCCGGGTATTTTTGTAGTGAGCTAATTAAAATATTGTTAATTATATATAGTAGATAGGTTTCTCAATCGACTTGGGCTGCTTTAATCTCCTGTACAGGATTCTTCTGTATTACAGCTTTGTTGCAGAGGATTCAGAACAGGCTGAAAGACTCCGGGAGTTCTCTAACATGTAAGACCAGTGTGGCTATGAAATGGTGACTGATAGATGGACATCTTGATTCCCTAAAGAAGTACATTCTAAAATATATGTACTGCATGCTAGGTAGATCGGTTGTGGGCATTGTTAGCTCTGAGTTGAGTTAGAGTGAGCTAGCTCACAGATTTTTAGCCTCTGGCTCACACATTTTTGTCTTAGCTCAGGAAGGATGGCTCCAGAGCAAACTAATTTATTCAGGAGCCAAATCACTCACAACTTTAATGCCAGTAGCTCAGAAAGTAGAATTTTTGCTCACAAGACTCCACAGCTTAGAGGGAGCATTGGTTGTGGGTTTAGAAAGCTTTAGGAAATAGTAATAATAAAAGAGAAAGTAGTGGTTCTAAATAGGTAAAAGATGATGAGGCAGTAGAGAGCAAACAACAGCATTATATGGAAAGTTCTCACAAGCAAATCTAATTGAAATGAGCATGCACGACACAAGAAGTGCATAGGTTCTTGGGAATTGTTCTTTGCCTTTCTCTCAGCAAAAACATTCCAATAGACATCTCCTTTAGCACACCACGTGTAATGTTGTTCATAATGTCACATATGCATGGTACGGTTGGGCTCAAGCAATCCAGAGGGAGAATCCTGCACAGGCAAATGTTCAGAACAGATAAGCTGAAGATAGACAAAATCGTCTCTATTTTAGTATGAATGTAAAATAAAAGGGAGGTTTATTAAAAGCAGGTGAGATATGCATGGACTAAATGGAAAAAGGAGTGATCACAGAGTAATAAATGACTGTAGCCCCATAATATTTTATATCTGCTGTAAAAAGGCTCTAGTTACTCTAATCAGAAATAAACCTTGTTTAACCTTGCTCAACACAGCATTTGTGAAAGTCTAACAATAGCAGGCTTCTCACATCTACCATCCCATCCTTTTGTGTTGTCATTTTGATGTTTTCTACAGCCCCCAGCACACTGTTGGCATCAAATAAATCGCTGATATTTGTACCTGCCATAGTTTATACTGTGCACTGGGAGGAAGAACATTCCTTCTTTCAGGCAAAACAATATAGTACATAACAAATCCTAAACCAATGCTATTCTTGAATCCACCACCCCTATATGTTGAAGACATGAAGCTGCCTTATACTGAATCAGAACATTGGTCTGTCTATTCTGACTGGCAGGGACTCTCTAACTTCTCAGGTAGATGGCTTTCACAGCATATACTTACTGATCCTTTTAACTGCAGATGCCAGGGATTGAACCTGGGACCTTCTGAATACAAAAAAAGATTCTCTGCCATGGAGACAAAGCCCCTCCTGTACACCATATGATTTTGGTTACTTGAGTGATTTGGGTCACTTTTTGTACTGCAGTCATTTTTGTAGTCCATCAGTTCTTTTTGCCAGGAGTACACTTATATCTGGGCTGCACTCATTGATCTGCATATTGTTGTGCCTGGAAAGTTGAAGAAAGACTAGACAGCCTCTTCCAGCTCTATGATTGCAGGGCAGAGAGATACACGTTGGTTGTATGGCACATGGCACATGAAGTTCTGCTGACCTGTAAAAAACTCCAAGTGCAGGTGACCCCTAAAGGCAATCCTGAGGGCAAGCAGCCTCTCATACATGCTGCTGTCACATAGTATCCTGTGTGGAATTGTCACCGGGAATGACAGGTATTTTTCTCTGTCAAAACATACAGAAAGGGAAACCAGCTTAGCTGGTGCTGTACAGACTTGGTCAGCTAAATGGTGGCACAATGGACAAGTATGTAGTGAAATACCACAAGGACTGGGTCTGGTGAGATAGCCCATTGCATCTGATCCCTTAAGCAGGAATGGTCTTCAGTGCTATCTGATGGTAATATCTCCAGAGATCGTAGTGGCAACTCATGAAGTGAAAGGGGAAGCGCCTCAAAAGAAGTGATATTCAGTAGTATGGGAAAGTTGGTGTCTCATCTGCTGTGCTGCAGTTGTTGTGGCTCCTGTTGTTGTGGCTCCTGTGCTAATCATGTTAACTCACTTCAGCTAGCACCAATCAGAATGGGGTCAGCACAACTCCTGTATATACTGTGAGAACACTGCTTGTTAGACATTGTAGCTGTTTTTCCATGGCTTCATCCTAATGAGCTGTTGTGATATTTAAAGACTGACCATTGTTGGGTTAACTGGTATAGTTAGTCCAAAACCCACTGACTAGTTTAGCAGAGTTCTTTAAGTGACACATGCAGGAGCATCTTTGCACCAGGTATCCCAACTTAGTTACAAAGCTACACATAGCCACTTATCAGACTAATAATAGTCTCTTTATTTAGGAAGTACATTCTAGATAGGAAAGCTTAGAGACAGAATAATATTCTAGGCTAACTTACTATGGATGGATGCAGATAGTGAGACGGCCATCTGCATCACCGTGCCAAGGTGGGGACAGCGTGTCCTCCCTCTTGGTGAGCGCAGGGAGAAGTGTGTTCTGGGAGAGGATGAAATCAAAGGAAGGAGAGGCTATTTCCCAGAGATCTATCAGTCTACTTCAAAGGGACAGTGGCAAAAGAGTAAACACAGGAAGAAAGTATAGTCTGACTATCCAGCTGTCTGACTCTCTTGTCCGAAGGCTGAAGCAGGTGACAGCATCCAGTCCTTTACTTCCGACTAACTACCATAACATGGACAGGTCCTTCCCGTACAATTATTAGCAAATTGGGATTGGATGCAACTATCAGGTGCAAAGGATAGGACTTTAAACAGTTTAGCAACTGGTGGATGAAACCAGGGAAACCTTGCTCCTGAATGCTCAGATAATATCTAAAGAAAACTCCTAGATTCAGCATTCTTCAAATGTCCAAGCTCCTCCTGGCTGGTAGCACTTCTAGAGAATACATGAGAAGAATAATTCCTAGATGGAATGCAACCTGCCAAAGTGTGATGGGGGGGGGGGGGAATCAGTGAGTCACATTAAAATTATTGATATTAAAACAGCAAGAAAAGCCTTTTGCTTTGCCTTTGACTGTCTTTGCTATTGTTCCTTTTGAAGGATTTTTAAAAAGGTGATAAACTTAACAGCCAAAGTTGTCAAATACATTAAAAAGGGACATTTGAGTTCCTCAGTTAAACATTTAAACAGTTCATAATGACACAGGTCCATTAGGAGACAGTTCTGGAGTATTATTCTAAAATACCTGTGACTCATTTGGGCTTATTTCAGGTTTAGTGCTATTTTCTTTCCCAAGGATTTCCCACAAGCTGTTATTTTGAGTCAGGAAGGCTTCCAAGTTTTACTTCATTTTATACATCTCATCATTACGACACAGGAGTTATAAATACATCCATTCTCTGTGCCAAACAATCTGCCACCAAATTGCCTGTCATCATCAGTGGTCTAGAATCTCCCTCTGGGATCTGAAGCTGTTATGATTCTGTACCTTTTCATTTTTCCAGTGTGTTTAGAAAACTGAAATGAATTCACTACATTAGCCCAGCATTTTTCTTTACTAAGGAATTTATTTCCATTCTATTTTTAAATTTATATCAATCACGTTTTATGGAATGAAAAAATATTGAAAAGCTATAGGAAAAATAACAAAACTTGGCTTGCTCAGGTTTCCAGTGTATAATTACAAAATATTGTGATTGCTAATAATTCACTAAACATGGATTCACACGAAAAATGTCTGCAGTCATATTGCCGTGGTTGGTTATGAGAGACAGGATAACGATTCTGTCTGGTCATCTGGATTGTGTTCAGTTTCTGAGCATGCCATCTAGTGGTCCTCTGGGCCCGTCTGGCCCAGATTTCAAGCTTTCACTTAAAAACACAAGCCTCTGGCCCTTATAAATACAGAGATAAGAAACAAAATATGCAGGGATTATTACAATCAATTGTTTAGAAAGAAACAACCCATTTCTACTTTCTCAATGCAATGATTAATATGCTCGATTTGCATAACTGGAAACACCACTTTGAATTATATGCAAAGTAGGTGACCCAATTTTGTGGGCCTGGAAGACGACATCCTGATTTGGGAGAAAATTCTTGTGCGAATGCAGATCCTTCCCTGAATCTGAACAAGAGGATAACAAAGCTGTGGTGTGATGATGCTTTTATGACATTGTCTGATGTCAGAGCACTGTTTTTACAGCTAACTGCACTATAGCAACCCCAACAGAAAAATACAAAGGCAAGTTGTGTGAAAACAGCTGGTCCTTTATTCATTCTCTATGGGAGGGCAGGAAGAAATTCTCAAGCTACATGGGGGTCAGACTGCATGCAATATACTCAAGCAGGCTAACAGAAGAGAAGCTGGTTACAGGTCAACCGTGTAAAAGGACATATCAAAAACCATCAAAATAGGAACTGATAGGAACTGTGATATGCCATCAAAATAGGAGCTATGATATGCCAACAAGATGTTTCCTATCACACAATATAACAATTAAGAGTAGCTTTCTTGATGTAATACAAAATTACATAGTTAGAAAGCTAAAGGTTTTTTTTGTCAAAATGATTGCAAAATGCACATTTTGATCATAAGGCTTTCAAAATTATTTGCTGGCATATGTTAGTCATTGGATCCTATCAATAGTGACAATTAGAGGATACCCTCCTAAGTAATGCAAAATAGGCATTGCCTGTTTCCACCTGAAATGTATAAGCAGGTCAATAATAGTAACTTCCAAAGACTGAATGAAAATTAAGAACATATGCTTTTATCTCTATTTTCAAGTAACAGTTGGATCTTGGATAGATGTTTGGCAGCTTTCCAAAATGCCACATATCTTTTGCAAAGCACAGATCAAATTGCACCATTTCTAGCATAAGGTAATAACGCACAATTAACCTATGCTCTAATTAATAACATGTAGACTAGAGGTTGGCCTCTATAACCAATATATAACGCTACAGGAAAACTGCAGTAATTATTTCTGTAAAATAAACAATAGCACTTTTGGCTTTGCATTGTGATACTTTTGAAAGGTTTTTTATTTCACTCTTCTTCCAAGGAGCTTAAGTGGATCTTCATGGCTTTCCTATTTAATCTTTGCAACATTCTTGCAAGGTAGGCTAAGCTGAGACACAGTGTTAGATTCAGCCAGCTTTTCTGCCGCTGAAAAAGAGAGAATGGGGTCTTCCTTGACCACTAAAAAGTCAATGCTATGGATCATGGGATCTGCATGTGGGAAATCTGTGTGGGATAGAGGCTGTAGTAAGGAAGGAGATTGCATGGAAAATAGCTGCTGCATCTAACCCAAGGACTGATGGGCAGAATGGACACTTGAATTTAGATCTCCCTGGTATGAGTCCGACACACCACCACTTCATGCAAGCCCTGTAAGATGTGGCATATCTGTAGAAACTGTGTGGGAGAGGCTTTGGCCCAAATTCATGACCCACCATGCTGGTCCTGTCTTCACCTTTATATATTTGCTGCCTGGGGGCACAGTATTAGCATGCATACAGGATGTCTGTGTATAGACTTTGTCCCTGAGATAAGGTTTGTTTAAAGAACAGTATTCCTGATTATAGGAAAGGACTCTGTAAGTGCATAAGTGTTGGATTCATGTTAGGACAAACATGTAGGCAAAAGATAAAGGAAGGCTGTGCCAGGATGTTCAGTCCCACTCCCAATCAAGAGACATTAGCCCTGTACACTAGGGGTGTCAAACATAAGGCCCGGGGGCCATAATTGGCCCATCCAGGGCTATGTGGCCCAGAACCATCTGGTGCAAGGGAGGGAACAGGAAGCTGCTCGGGGGGTGGGCAGAGCCACTCCAAGTGTGGTTTCAGCACAGTGGGACAACCTCGTCTGTAGCAGTCAAGCAGAACCCCTTCACTTCAAGGACTGTTAAGTTGGGAACCACTGCAGCTGCATTCATAGCTCTCCACTTGGCCTGTAGCTCCAGGGATGCTGTCCCAAATGGCCTCAGGGATCAGTGTTTGCATGTGTGTGTGTGCAGACAATCCTCTATTGGGGCATGGGAGCGTCTGCCCAGAGCTGCACTGCTGGCTCTCAGTCCACCCAGGTGGGTTTTCCTCTGCACTCCCCTCCCAGCCCATGGGGCCTTGAAGTGAGGACACACCAACTAGGAGCTTACCAGTTGCTGTCCTTTATACAGTTGTTATCTCTGCTACCCGGCATTATGTTTTGTGGCACACATGGCCTGGCCCAACAAAGTGACATTTATGCCCGGTCTGGCCCTTGTAACAAATGAGCTTGACACTCTTCTGTACACAAATATCATTTGTATAGTGCTACTGGCTTTTTGCAATGTCACATTCACTTTTCTAAAATCAGCCTTTGCTTTCATTATCCTGAGTTCTTTCTTGATATCATAGCATGCTATCACTGCATCTTAGTGCTTTCCCCCTTTGAGTACTTGGGAGACAAAAGAATGTCAGTCAGTTTTGCTCACAGCAAGTGACATTGTGAGGTGCTTAGGGAAATCATGGGATATTACATTCATTCAACACATGCTTCAGTCTGGAAGGCAACTTGATTTTTCATTAGCTATCAAGTGCACCTTGATTTTCCACCCAGCTGCAAATCAGATCCTTCCCTCCACTGATTACAGCCTTCTCTTTAATAATCATTGATCAGCGCGCTTGACAAGTCATTGAAACACATAACTGAGGTTTTGCCATTCACAACACCTGCCAATTACTATGGGTATTGCTGATTAAGTGCCTCTTTTCAGGTCTGCCACTCTGAAGACACACCATTGCTCAGACACTTGGGAGAAGAAAAGCAAATCTGGACACAATTCAAATATTCATGCCACCTTGTTGGATACATTGGCAGATGGGATGATTGTATATCACAAGACTAGTCACCGAAAACCTCACACATCTTTTACAGATTTTAACAGGTACCAAAAGAATACAGGTGGATTTGGGACTGAAGAACTATCTTCATCTACAGACTATGTCATCAGATATTTTGAAGTATGTTCACACACACCACACATAATTTGGGTGAATAACAACAGAACATATCAGCTGACTCATGTACTGCAAATCATTGGATCAGAGATGATACGAACATCTGGCTGAGGACAGATTGGAGCTCTGCCGTGCTACAGAAGCGGAGGTGGAGCAAGCCAGGGCGAACTGCCCTGGAGCGCGCCGTTCGCACTATGGCGCAAGGAGGCCGCCTGCAGCGTCCACACTGCGGCCAGCTTCTGGCGGCTGTGGCGGCAGGACAACACGTGGCTCTGCACTTCCGCATGCGTTCACACCCACCAGAAGTGGGAGGAACACGCACCCAGCCACTGGTACGCCAGTTTTAAGTGGTGTCCGGCTGCTGCGGGAGGAATGCACCATGAGATGGGGTAAGTCCGGGCCGCCTCTGCCAGGCAGCTGCGGCTGTGTGTATGGGCCCACCTCCTCCGCTTGCAAAGCGGAGGTAATGCGGGCCCAAACACCAGTCTGTCCTCAGCCTGTGAAACAACCTTATAACCAGGTTAGATCATCAGTCCACCTAGCCTGGTATTGTTTGCTCTGAATGGTGATTTTTCTGGAATGGTTACACATCTCCCTGAAAAATATGTGCAGTTTTTCATGATTGGGTGCTTATTAGCAACAGCAGGCATCTTGTTTTTCTTTGATTCTCCAAGTTTTCCAGGCAATGGCCTGGGGAAGGCTAGTGCAAGTCAGGTGCAGGGTCTCTTCATCTTCCCTCCTTGCTGGGGTGGGGGGGTGATGGAGCCCCTTTTTTCCATTGCAAGTAGAATGCTTCAAGGTACCTTATACAGGGTCTGTAGAATTGGATGCCTTGATCAAATTATCTTGAAACTAAGATGGTCTTTAGTGGACAGGCAGCACTAGTTTCCCTGCAATTTCGGTTGAAAAACACCCACTTGAGCCCTTTCCCAGACAATGCTCCCTGTAAGCTGTGGAGTCTTGTGAGCAAAAATTCTACTTTGTGAGCTACTGGCATTAAAGTTGTGATTTAGGCTACTGCATAAATTAGTTTGCTCTGGCATCATCCTTCCTGAGCTAAGGCAAACATTTGTGAGCCGGAGGCTAAAAAACTGTGAGCTAGCGCACACTAACTCAGCTTAGACGGAACACCAGATCCCCCATAATAGGGAATAATGGCAAACGGGCACTTCCCTTGCCAGCTGGAGCACCTCCTCCCCCCCCCCCCGGCAATTCAGCAGCACTGTTCAGCTCATCTCCAGGGAATGCAAAAGGGAGGAGGAAGTTTCCTGTGAGGTCTGAAGCAGCTTTTCCTTGCCAAAGAAAAGAGCTGCAGAGGCTTCCTGATGGGGTGGAGGGTACACCGTGCAGCTTTCCCAAAGCCTCAAGGGAGCCATCCTCTCTGCGGTCTCCTCCACCCTGCCCAAAGGGGCTGACGATGTTACCCAAGACCCAACGGGACTGTGATTGGCACTGGGGAGGGAGGAGACTGGAAACTGGCCAGCTGCTGCTTGCACATCTGAGTGCTGTCCGGGAGGCCCAGAGCACCCCAAGAGGAAGGCCTGTGAGGGGAGAGAAGGAGAAGTGACCCTCGGGGCACAGGAGCCAGCTGAGATCTATGTGGGGGCACCTCAGCGGCTGCTGAGGGGACACATCAGAAGGTAGCCTTGCCTACTGTACAAAAAAACCTGGAGATGGCCCTGTGTGCAGGGGCCTGAAGAATTGGACACCTTGCTTTAATTTGCTTGAAACTTTAGGGGGGGGGGGGGATAAGTACTATGTTCTGTGTAGATCTGGTGCAATTATCTTTAAAAATAGTGGCCCCAGAGCTTTGAATTGGTTTTTCATTGAAAATAATGGTCCCAAAAATCTGGAAAGTATAAAAAAATGAACACCGATTTGAAACCTGAACAAGTAATTTCCTACTTGACTTGACTTCCTACTCAAAAATTAGGAATCATGGTAAATTCATCCTCCCCCTCAAATCCCAGCTCCAAAATTATAACAATTTTTTTCTCAGCACACATCTCTTCTGGGCACGGCTGGTGACTGCCTGCGCTCCTTCTTTCCACTTTTAAAAACAGTCTTCTTCTTGCCATCATGTGCAACATACTCAGTGTAGTGCGTGCAATAAAATACTGCCATCCTAAGCCAGTCTACTCAGAATCCTACTCAGGTTTATGCAGTGGGGCTTTCTTCCAGGAAAGTGTTACTAGGGTTGCACTGTAAGATCAGTACAACACATTACAAAAGCACCCCAAATTAAAATTTCAGAATGTAACATTGAAAATCTTGAATTCTTGTTTCACTATTAACCTATGTGACAGTAAGACACTGGTATATGGGGAAGGAAAGGGTAATATTCATGTTGAACATTTTCTGTATAAATGTAATTGTATACCTACTTAGGGACAAACTAGGCATGTTAACGCAAGTTCTACGACTAGATCTCCTGCTTTTTTTGGGGGGGGGGGTGTTAAATGTGAACAATGATCTAATCTCCCCCACCCTTGAAGTTATTGGCCCCAGGGGGTAAAAAGGTATAGACCCTAATTTCCCTGCATGGAGGAAGCAGAAGCTGCTGGGAGGATGATTTACAGTCATTCACTTAACATTAGAGATAATACACCATTTCTCTACCAAGCTCTTCTTAAAGGATGATTTACAGCAGGGGTGACAAACCTACGGTCTGCGGGCCAGAACTGGCCCATCCAGGGCTTTAATCCGGCCCATGAGTGGGGCTCTTTTCTCTCCCTCCTGCCCCCTTTCCTGTCCATACTCGCCCTTCTGAGCTCAAGCTGCTGCTGAGTGCAGGGAGCAGACGGCGGGGCTGCCGAATTCCCCAGCTCCCTCTGCCGTTTAGTGAGTTCATCTCTGCCTCGCCCTCCTCACAGGTAAGGGCCATGGGGTGTCCTTCTGCTGTGATCCCTTGCGCTTCTACTTGATTCTTTATTTTAAAGATTGTGTTGCCAGATCCCACTGTCCCCCCCACCTTTCCATTTTAGGCAGGCATCTTTTAAGGGCAGGGTGGGAATTTTGGAACCAACCACAGTTAAAATATAGAGCTCTACAAACTCAAGGAACTTCAGTTTTGCAGAAAAATTTTAGTTTTAATACACACACCCCTCCTAATGTGGGGATCCAATGGAATATCTCCACTACCTGGCATTACATTTTATGACACAAATGGCCAGTCCCGACAAAGTCCCATTTATGCCAGATCTGCCCCTCATAACAAATGATCTTGACATCCCTGATTTACAGGGACTGCTTAAGCAGGTCTACTTGGAAGTAAGTCCCATGTTATTCAATGTGGATCACTTCCAGAAAAGTGCCCTTCGGTCTGCAGCCTTAAATTGGAAAAATGGTGTAGAGATTAGACACTTCCCCATGCCGCTTCCACGACTTGAGTCACTCCCTCCTCCACAGCTACTCCTTCATTGTTTAAAAAATGGGGAAAGAGTTGATCACAGACCTCCTGCCTAACTTGGCCTTCAGTCTGTAGATGGACACCCATCTAAAAGTAGTATCTACTCATAATAGTTACCAGCAACACTCATTTACAAGGAACATTTCTAAGATTTCAGATGACTCTACAGCATCTGGATTTTTCTGATGTGCTGAACTGTGAATTTAATTTTTCTGCAAGTAGATAGCTCATCGTTCTCAGTAGCAGCTGTTTCTCTGAGAAAATCTGTAATCACCTTTTGTTTGGTGGTTTGTTTGTTTTTTTTGAGGGAAAGAAAAAAAAATTGCAGACGTTAAAAAAATCAGTGATAATAGTCAGATATGACATGCATCATTTCAAACAGCTGCACAAGCCAGTCAATCTAGATAGCTTACATACATGATAAAATGATACCCCTGATTTACATGATAAAATGTCATAGTTGCATACAGCTTGGCCTCTTTTATTAGTTTCCTAAGTAATTGTAGGCCGTATTACCAGTTTAGGCTTGAAATCTATGTACTTTAGACTTCACATTTCTCCTTATGCCCCAACACGACCTTTAAGGTAGACCAGACGTGGGGTTGCCAGGTCTGGATTGGGAAATTCCTGGAGATTTGGGATGGAGCTTGAGTGGTGGGGTTTGAGGATGGACCTCAGTGAGGTATAATGCCATAGAGTCCTCCCTCCAAAGCAGCCATTTTCTTCAGGGAAACTGAGCTGTGTAGTCTGGAGACCAGTTGTAATTCCAGGCCCCACCTGGAGGTTGGGTCCCAACTTTGTTCTAGGTAGGCTCCACTTTCCTGGGGGCAAGGAATGGGAGACAGATCTTCTGGGGGGGGGGGTCTGGCTTCATGCATGGGGGGACTGGATTACTAGCTCTGGGTTTCAGGTCTAGAGGTGGTGCTCCCCCTCCCCTCCTGTTTTTCCCTGGATGGAGTTACTTGCTTGGTCAGGCTATGTGGGCCTGTTTCAAGGGTCAGACTGGATGACTGCATACATGAGTCTGTGTTAAGCTTGGTGGGCAGGACCACAACACCATAGGAGATTTAGTGGTTGCTATTAGCTTAGATAGTTTTAAAGAGAGATTAGACAAATGTTTCATAGAGGATACGTCTATTAATAGCTATTAGCTGTAATGTTTAGTGTAGGGTTGCCAGGTTGTCCCTTCACATTGGCAGGGGGATTTGGGGGGTGTTCCTAGAGTTGGCGGGGATGTCATGCAACATTGGGGAGGAGAGATGCTCTGCTTTTTAGGCAAAACTCTATGGTTTGAAGGCAATTTTACCATAGAATTTTGCCCCAAAGGCAGAGGTAACCCCCTACATCGGCACATTGTGCATGATGTCACTGTTTGGGTAGGTGGGAATTTCCAGTGGGAAGGAGTGCAGGAAAGTGGGGGATGGTAAGCCTAGTTTAATGCTCTGACCTGGATAGCCCAGGGTAGCCCAAACTTATTAGATCTTGGAAGCTAAGCACGGTTGTCCCTGGTTAGTATTTGATGGGAGACCACTAAGGAATACCAGGGTTGTTATGTGTAGGCAGGCAATGGCAAACCACCTCTGAATGCCTCTTACCTTGAAAACTGTACACAATTGCCATAAGTCAGCTGTGACTTGACAGCATAAAATAAAATAAATAATGGCTAAATGGAAGCATAGGTCTGAATACCAGATGCTGGGATGCAACACTGTAAGGAGACTTTGAGCTCTACGCCTTGCCTGTAGGCCTCTCAGGGGCATCTGGTTGGACACTGATGGGGAAAAATGTAGAGCTGGGTGGACCACTTCTCTGTTCCAGCAGGGCTCTATTTATGCTTTTACAAAACTGAGTACTTTCTAGAAGTTCTGTAAGATTTTCTTCTTTGGACTAGCCTTCAGATTGCCTTGATTAATCAGCAATGAGATCATTTTAATGTTTTTTATAAAGCATAATTTTGAAATGGGGTGCATTCCCTGTTTATTTAAAATGTCATTTATGGAGAGTAAACTAATATAAATGTTAAAAACAGGTGAACAATAGAACCCCCAGGGCTTAACAAAGATACCGAGTTCTTATCTCACTACACATGCCAAGTCACTCAGTTCTTGCATTTGTTTGTTAACTCTTTTATTATTTGCTGCTGCAGATCTGCAGCAGATATAATTTGCAGCTAGTCATAGGTTTTACCAACTGCTTTAATCCAATCTTCACTATACTTATTTTTCAGTTACTTATGCATCTTGACTCCAACTATCCCTTCTTGGCAACTAACCCCCCCCCCCCCCAATATGTAATGGTTGGCAAAGTCTGTTTCAGTGTATCTGAAGAAGTATGCATGCACACAAAAGCTTACACCCAGAATTAAACTTCATTGGTTCTAAAGGCGCCTCTGGACTCAAACTTTGTTCTTCCTATTAATATCTGTCTTGCAACAATTGTCAGGGTAAATGAGAAATCTTAAAGATTAGTAAAACAAATGAGATATTATCAGATTGTTAGTTCTAATTAATTTCTCAGTGGGATTGGTAACACAGGCAATTGAGATCTACAGAAGGTGGCTTTCCCCCCTTGAACCAGAATTTGTCCACTATTTAAACACATTACAGATTCTGATAAAATGTCAAGCAATATTTACAGTATATAGTGTGCCTCCCACTTTTAAATGGTGAAGCATTCCAAGGGCAACACATCTCAATTGTTTCTTTTGGATCAGAGAGCCGTGGTAACTTCTAGTGTTATTGAAATTTAGTTGCAGCTTGTCAGGCTCAAAACCCAGATCCTGGGATCAACAACTTGAGAGCCTAGAGAACATAAGAACATAAGAGAAGCCAATGTTGGATCAAGCCAGTGACCCATCTAGTCCAACACATAGTGACCAAAAACACCAGGTGCCCTCAGAAGGTCCAGCAGTGGGGGCAGGACACCAGAAGCCCTCCCACTGTTGTCCCCCCATCAAGCACCAAGAATACAGAGCATCACTTGCCCCAGACTGAGAGTTCCTCTCTATACTTTGTGGCTAATAGCCACTGATGGACCTCTGCTCCATATGTTTATCTAATTCCCTCTTGAAGCCGTCCATGCTTGTAGCCACCACCATCTCCTGTGGCAGTGAATTCCACATGTTAATCACTCTTGGGGTGAAGAAGTACTTCCTTTTATCTGTTCTAACCCGACTCCTCAGCAATTTCAGTAAAGGTAACCATCTGAGCTGCTTGCTTTTGGGAAGAGTTGCTGGCCCAGTTTGCTCTGAACCACAGTTTTCTCTCAGAGTAGCCTGAAGGAGCACCCTGCCTGATGGGATGTGGAGAGCTTCAGGGAACATAAAGCATAATGTTGTTGCTTCCAGGCTAAACCCTAGTAACTTGCTTGTAATGTGAAGACTATACTAACTCTGGTCATCTGGATTCTTGGCCTCTGACTGTTTTTACCTCATGTCTAGCCTAAAGTTGACCATACTTCTTTAGCTTTGGACTACCTTTGGCCTGTCCCTGATGTTGTTCTTGCTGCTTCTGACCTCTGTCCATCCCTCCCCCGAATATTCAATATGCAGGTTGTCTTCAGACATGTATAGCCTGCCCACCTGGCCAAGCAACTGACCTAAATATACAAGCAGATCAGATTAGAGGCAAATACAGACAGAATATAGCCCAACCACTAATTTAGCATCAGAGAGCTACATCCAGGTTGCTGCCTCCAGCTAAACTCTCAGCTGTCTCTCTTTTCTTGTCTCCGACCATCTAAACTCCAAAGCCTTGTGTTGCTCATTATGGCAAAGTTTAAGTATGCAGTAGCGGAGCACAAGCTATTTATAGTTCTTCATGTCATGTCCCATTGTTGATGTGAATTGCCAGGGCTTTCTGTGGAAACTGTTGCTAACTATTGCAACATATGCCTTAAATTTATCAAATACTTGACTTTTCTCTCTTATCAAGTAGGTTACTGTATACTTTGAAAAATCATCATTAAAAGTTAGTATATATCTGTTCTCACTAGGGGTCTCAGTCTTCATAGGATCACAAACATCACTACGTATCAGCTCCAGAGGGCACTGTGTCTTGCTTGTCTCATTGCTCTTACTGAAACTAGTCTGGTTCCTTTAGCTTGAATGCAATGCATACCATTTCTTTCAGTAGTACACTTGTTTATCTGTATGCCCTCAGTCAAGTTCTGACTTTCAAGCTGGGCAATAGCATAATTATATCTATATCCTAAACATCTATGCCGTACTCAGGAACATTTCTTGCGGTTGCAATGTTTAGTTAGGTTTGCACTTTGCATACATGTCCTGATGTACTTTCCCAGTTGCAATCAGTTCTCCCTTTTCCTTAATAAAGCATTTTTCTCCAAATGATATGACCATTCCTCTTTTTGCAAATACTCTTATAGAAATCAAGTTGTTTGCTAATTGTGGCACATACAGGCAATATTTAATGAGGACCTCTCTGATTTGTCCACCTGGGAGCTGATGTACATCTTGAAATGTACATCAGCCAACCCCTTCTGCAATCACAGATCTGCCATTTGCCATACTTAATGTCTCTCTCTTTTCTTCATTTAGTGTCTCAAAGAAGTCTATATGTGCACACATATGCATTGTGCATGCATGATCTAAACACCAAGCGTGATTTTTGGTAGCTCCTTGAGTCAATATAAACACCTTTTCAATGGTGGCTGCTTGGAATTTTCTTTTCTTTCTTTCCTTTTAGAAAGGCACCCATGTGTTTAAAAGCACTGCAGTTTCTTTTAAGGTGCCCTGGTGTTCCACATAAATGACAAATTATTTTTGCTGTTTACATTTAGAGCTACTTGATCAACATTTGGTCCAAGTTTCTTGTTGGATCCCTCAAATTGTCTATGTTTGTATGTATGCTCAAGTTGGTTTATTTCTTCTGTGAAAGACAATTTTCCTTTTGCTTCCATTTGAGACACAGCCTTTTCATAAGACTTTGGCAGGCTAACCAAAAACAACACAACCAAGTCCTGGACTGCAATCTACTTCCCAGTGCAACTTAACTGTTGAGTTAGACTAAGAATTTCATCTAAGAGGTCCTGCAAATTACCTCCTTCCGTTATCTTAGTGCTAAACAGTCTCTTTTGTATGCAGAACTGGCTTTTCAGAGACAAATTTACATAAAGCCTCTCCAACTCAGACCATACAGCCTTAGCAGTTTGCATTTGAATCACTCTTAGAATGTCTCTATCAGTCAAAACTTTTATCCTGGCTCCTTTTGCCTTCCTCATTGTCTGTGTCCCAGGCTTATTAAGTTTATTAAGAAGTGTTATGTCCACTGACTACCACTAGGTGCCAGCGACATGCATTCTGAGCTTGGCTCCAGGAAACAATAGGGGCCAAGGATCCTGGACCTCCTAGAGTTCACCAATAGGAACTTTGACAGGAGATTCAAACCCTCCAATACAACTGTGGGTGCATCTCAGGGGGCTGTATATAGTTGGCCACATCAGCTGGTAGTTTGTTGTTGTTGTGAACCAATAAAGTATGAGCTGATCATCACACTATTGTCCAGCCTGTCCATGCATCAGACCCAGTACGCAACAAGAAGAGAACAACTTTGTGCGAAAAAGAAGTCCAACCGTCTTAACTGGCTAGGAGGAAGTCTTTAATGTATTTAGTAAAAGGCCTGTCGAAACAAAGCAAATGATGGTGCCTAAATATTGCAGGCACTCAATGGAGTAATGCAATGCATCTCTAAGGTCCACAGACCTAATTTCCTTGCTGCTTTTCCATGGAGAGAAATGCTCAGGATGCTTCCAATGATTCAAAATGGCTGCTGTTTCAGGACAAGATTGGCTGAAGTATAGAGACTTATTAATAAGACATGGTAAAGATTTCAAACTGAAGGAGCAGCATCAGATTGACTTTGATTATGGTTGGTTAAGATATAGACAAATATATGATTTGTATAGAAGTGATAAAAAACACGGTTTCAGGGGAAAAATAATGAAATAGAACAAGTTTGGGAGGAAGGCGGAAAAAAAATGATTTCTAAAATGTATAAAGTCTTGCTAAAATGGTTTAATGCAGATGAAATGGTAAAAGAACAAATGGTAAAATGGGCGATAAACTTTAACAAAGACATTGAAATGGAATCTTGGGAATTTTTATGGAAAAATGCTATGAGTATATCTACGTGTTATAACTTAAAAGAAAATTGTTTTAAAATTATGTATAGATGGTATATGACACCAAAAAAAATTGCAAATATTGGTCAGAATATGTCTAACAAATGTTGGAAGTGTAAAAAGAAAGAAGGTTCTTTTTATCATATGTGGTGGACTTGTGATAAAGCAAAGATTTATTGGTCCAAAATACATGCAGAAATGGAAAAAATCTTGAAATGTACATTTAAGAAGTTGCCTGAAATGTTATTGCTAGGACTTAAACTAGAAGAGATAAATGTAAAGAAAAGGACAATAATATGGTATATGATTACAACAGCAAGAATGGTGTATGCACAAAATTGGAAAAATGAAAAAATACCAGAGGTGTGGGAATGGTTGAAAAAACTGTTATATATGGCTGAAATGGATAAATGGACTAGAAAATTGAATAATCTCTACTCAGAGACCTTTCTAGAAGACTGGAAAGATTTGAAAGAATATGTTGAAAAATACTGGGATATGAAAAACTACATTTATACATGGTTATAATAGCATAAAGGAATAGAAATATATTATATGAAGGTTTTAGTTAAAATTAGACAATGAAGCTGTTTTTATTTAGAAATATATAAGAATATAGAAAATAAGAATTGGTGTATAAGTATTTTAAAGATATATAACCGTTACCAGAAATGAAACATAGATATAGTATTACTATTTTGAATAAAATGGAAAATGTGTTATGCTTCAGAGGTGGTGGGAAACCACCAAAACAAGATAAAAATAGAATGTACAAATAGAACAAAATGTTATATAATATGGAAAAAGGGATTTGTATAAGGTAAATGTATTATTTTTGATGTGTTTTTTTTGAAAAATAAAAATTTCTTTACAAAAAAAAAACAAAATGGCTGCTGTTTCCGCAAACAACTGCTCATTTGGTTCATCCATTCATATGTGTAGAGTATAACATGCAAACAACCAAGTCACTTGACAGCCTGTTTCTGTCCTGTTAATTGGGGGGGGGGGGGAATCACTATTCAAGGTTTTGCAGCCCATGTAAAGGAACAGTAAGTTCTTATGAGTTGGTTGCCTATACATTATACTGCTCATGCAGCAAGAACAACCAAGTCAATAGTTCTTTGCATAAGCAGTGGCAATTAAAAAAACCATTGCAACCAATTATATCTATATTCTATGCCCAGATATCCATTGCACTCCATTAATCAAAGATTAGAGCAGTAAGGATGGTGAGGGATGGGAGAGTTTTCCCATTCTTGCAATAGACTCCTCTGCAACAAATGAGCAGTGTAACTGTTCAGTGACCAAGGAAGAACTGTGGTTTGTACCAGTTGTAGCTGTTCCCTGAAGTCCTGGAGGAACAGGAGGCAGAGATGTGCTCTAAGTTACCTTTGATGTATTGAACAGGGGTTATACAAAGATAGTCACTACCATAAAGATATTTCTCTGAAAATGTTTTCCATCAAGAACTGTTGTTATTTTAAATATGAGACAGCATTTTTAAGGGGGGGGGGAACATGTGTAAGTTTTGAAGTGATGCCTTCATTTAAACATTTTAAAATGTTTGTTTCACATATAGTAATTTGGTTTTAAAAGCGCTGCCATTATCCCAGTAAAAACAGGCTCTGCCATTTCAAAATTGCTTTGGCTTATTCAGAAAATTAAATGAAGTTTCAAATGCTTCGTTTTAGCAAAAAAACATAAAAAATATTTTCTGTTTGCTAACACAAGTTTGCCATTGTCTAGCATATTGTTAGCTGTATAATTACAGATAGTCTGCATTTATAATCTTGCAGCAACCTGCGAGTCATAACAACTACAGTGATATATTATCTTCCAAGGGGCTTCTTGTACTTTGAGGTAATTTTGCTAGAATGGTTTTGTTTTATTTAGACTTCATGAAACCAGAAAATGAAAATTGCAAGAGAGTGGTAGAGCAATTTAAAAAACAGCAACAAACCCAAACAGTTCCTGACTGTATGTTTAGAATCATTATGAAAATGGCTTTGAAAGCTAAGATTTGGCAGGACAGTATGCAGGGGTGGAATGGGAGGCAATAATTCCTCTGAAAATGGCCTAGTCCCACCTCACACCACACAGATGGGGAAACGAAGGATGAGCAGGCTCACTGGGGTGGCAACTGCTCCTGTGCATCTGGGGCTGTCCTGATGTGCATTTCATTGTGGCTGTTGCTATTCCAGTGTGGCTGAGGCTGGTTGGGTGCTCATCTCATTGTCAAGGCAGCTGCTCTACTATTAGGGTTGCCAAGTGTATTAAACTTACCGGCGGGGGGAAGCTCTGCTGGCTGGGAGCTTCCCCGGCGCTCGCGCAAAGCGGCGTCACCGGAAGTGACATCAGCACATTGGGGGCGTTGCCAGAGCGTCGCCCTGGCAACGCCCCCAACGTGATGGCGTCACTTCCGGGTGACGTCATTACGTGAGGGAGGTCATCCAGGCTGGACGACCTCGGGGGTGGGGTTTCCCCCGCCGGCCGAATGTTGGCCGGCGGATCGGGAACCCGTGTAGCAGGGCATCCCCCACCCCCCGAGCTGACTTGGCAGCCCTATCTACTATGGTGTGGCTTGGGCCAGCTGAGCACTCACTGCAGCAGCAGCAGCAGTTGTTTGTGTCCGTACAGGGTGAAGACTGCCCTCACTTGGGTCTGGGGTGGCCCTGGTGGGAGAGGGAGTGCCCCAGACCATCACCCCACCAAGGACATATCCAGGTGGCTTCAATGGCCAGCCCGCCAGTCCCCATACGGGGGAAATTTATCTGACACAAATAGGAATAATAGTAGAACTAAATGTATAACTTGAATCAGGGATCATTTGGAGCCAGAATAAGCTGGAACAGTGGCCGAGGACAGACTGGCAATCTAAAGCGGAGGCAAAGCGGAGGGAACTGGTGCGGGGGAAAAACACCACGAAGCTGGCCGTTCATACTGGCCAGAGCAATGCGCAGTGGTGCCGATACGGAGCGTTCAGACTGCCGCCTCCGGATGCCTCCCGCTTCTTCCGGTTCACACTGTTTGGAAGCGGGAGGCATGCGGAGGACGGCCCCTGAACACCGGTTTTACCCGGTGTCCTGGTAAAGCGGATGGAAAGCGACTGGGAGACGGGTAAGTACGAAACGGAGCCAACGGACAGATGCGCATGTCTGAACGTGCTCCTTTCTTCCATTTCCGAAGCGTGCCTGCCCCGCTTTACATTGCCAGTCTGTCATCTGCCAGTGTTCCGGCAGCCCAGGAGCAGGCACATATAGTAGCGGCAGCAAGCCCTGCCCCCAGCTCCCAGTGCTAGAGGCAGGTGAGCCAGGGAAGGCCCTTGAAGGAGCCTTCCCTGGCCTGCCCACTGAAGTGGGCGAGCTGGAGAAGGCCTGGAGAGAGGCCCCGCACCTTAGTTATTAGTTATGCTAATGAGTTATGCTAATGATCTCCTGCACCCCTTTTTCTATGAAATGACCCAACTTGTATAGTAATGTTGACAACATCTACCAAACTACTGCTTACGACAAGTCATAATAACCCATAAGGGTTTAAAGGAGCAACCCTGCCTCTCCTGCAAGTAAGCTATTTTGCTCTCCCAGTGTTCCTGTGAATGCTGCTCTCCATGCATTAAAAGGCAGGGCTTGTTCAGCAGTACATTATTTTCTTGGTGTAAAGCACTGTTAACTGCAAGGGAACAAGTAACAGGGAATGGGGTAATCTACTATGCTTATTTTAAAAATGAATCCATCATCCAAACGAAAATCTTTATCCTCATATGATGCTTGTGATTGAAATAAGTGCCCCATATTACAAGAGAACTAAATATGAAAGTCATTTGACAAGGTCAGTCCTTAAGAGGCTGGATAATCCCATAGCCACTAAACAATTCTACCTCTCAGTGATGCTATAGATTTTTTTTTTAATTTAAAGATGTTGAAATGTGAAAAATGCGGCGCAAGTCCCAGAGCGACGTGTAGCAACGTTCTGAGCAATTGCTCTGAAAGAAACTTCTCTGCTGGCAGACTAAAATTGGTGTTATTCAATATATACGAGGGGGTTGTTTGTATTTATTTTTTATTTTAAGTTTTCAAACTATTGCAAACATTTAAACAAAACACAAGTTTGAAACATCACAAATATCTCTCAGAAACAGGAATCCTGTCTAGTGACAAAAGAACTTCCTAGGCATGTATAACATGAAGCTCCTCAAGAATTAGCCATCCATCAGGAGTAGCTGATGAGTTTGTGGCATTTCTGTGGTATAGACTGCTGCAAAGATGAAGTGTTTCCAAAGGCATATTCCAGGAATGGAAACCATTTAGAGATCAAGGTGAAGTGTGCAACAGGATTTTCAGCACAGTAAATAGTATGGAGGGTTATTTTTATTTCTAGTTCAACTTTAAACAATATTTTGATGCATGTTTAGTAGTGTTTCTACTTATGTGGCATTATTGCTTCTGTTTTCTTCTATTACCATAGCCATGGTATTGTTGAAACATTCTTGCCTGCAGAGAATTGTGTGAGATGTTACTACTCTTTTAAAAAAACATTTGCAGTGGTGCTATTTTTACTACCAGATATTCAGAATTAAACTGATGAGAGATGTACACAGACTGTCATGTTATCTACCCTATTTGGCTTCCCCCCAGAGTTAATGACAAGTTCGTATTGGATTCAGGCTGGAACACTCAGCCATTAAGTGCTATCACTAATGTTCTAAAAACATGTCTTTTCCCCCCATGAGGTGACAGCACATTTGTTTGGTCTCTTTTTGATTCTGAAAGGGGGGGGCGGCGGGAGGAATAGAACATTGCCATGCATCCTGTATCCGCAAGGAAAGATCATTTATAAGGAACAGTTGGTTGGTTAGACAGTTCTAGGTCCCCTAGTGCAGAAGTCAGAAACATAAAATAAGATTAATTGTGAATGGGGATCTAACTTCCAAAATTTCAATATATAAAGGCATGAGGCAGGGTTGTCCTCTATCTCCACTTCTTTTTATTTTTACTATAGAAATGCTAAATGAAGCAATTAGAAAGGATGAGAAAATTAAGGGGTTAAATATCAAAAAAAGAGGAATTCAAACTTCAGGCTTTTGCCGATGATATAGTTTTTATACTTGAAGACCCTCTAAGCTTGATTAACCATTTGCTCTCAATATTGAACATCTTTGGCCAGGCGGCAGATTTTAAAGTAAATAAAAAGAAGACTAATATTCTAACAAAAAACTGTTCTAATGAGGCGATAAGCTTGCTTCAAGATATTGCTGGTTTTATTGTTTCTAAGAGAGTCAAATACTTAGGCATTTGGTTAACTCAGGTGTAGTTCACTTTACAAAGATAATTATAGGAAAATCTTATCAGAAATAAAGGATGATCTTTCTAAGTGGGGGAATTCGCAACTTTCATTTTACGGAAGGATTGCAACTGTTAAAATGTCTATTCTTCCACGGGTCAACTTTGTATTCCAAACCATACCTATACTGAAAAATCAGAAGTACTTTACAGAGTTAGAGAAGATTGTTTCCTGTTTTATCTGGCAATCCAAAAAACCATGAATAAGACTAAAAGACCTAGGAGATAGAAGTGATCAGGGCGGTTTTGGGTTGCCAGATTGGCGTTTGTACTATACAGCTTTGGTAATGATATGGTTGAAGGATTGGCTCCTTTTAAGGGATGTGAGAATTTTGGTATTGGAAGGACATGACCTTGCTATGGGCTGGCATGCGTACCTTTGGTATGGCCAGGATCGAGTCCATTTTAAGCAATATTGTATTAGGAGCTCTCTTTACAAAGTTTGGACAGAACTTAAACAAGTCTTTTATGTTAAAATTCCATTGTGGGTGTCTCCTCTCGAGGCGTTCATAAGGCCGTCTCTCCTTCTTAAGGAAAAGATACTCAATTATGGAGACTTGTTGGACAAGGAAGAAAATTTAAAAAGCAAAACAATGTTAGAACAACAGAATGTTTCCCTTCATGGTGGGAATCTTTACAACTCAACTCAAGATTTAAAACTGATAAGTTGAAGGGTTTTTATATGAAAAGTGCTGATATTGATAAAATATGGCTGAGTTCTGACAGGTATCTCATTAAGAAGCTTTATGGTTTCCTACTAAACTACAAGATGGCCGACGAACTGGTTAAACCCACAATGATAGCATGGGCGCGTGATTTGATTTACAATATAGATCTGGACTCATGGTTCAAAGTCTGGATGACAAATATTAAAATAACTAAAGCTGTTGCATATAAGGAAAACATCTACAAAATGTTTTTTAGGTGGCACCTCTCACCTGACAGGTTGTCTAAGTACTCTCCTACAATTTCTCGTTCATGTTGGAAATGTAAGAAAAATGTGGGCACCTATTACCATCTATGGTGGATATGTAGCATTGCACATAATTACTGGTCAATGATTAAGAAAATACTACAAGAAATTATGGTAATTGAGATTCCTTTTAAGCCTGAACTGTTTCTTCTTAATATTATCCCTGATGTATTTGCAAAACATGATTGATACTTTATGATACACGGCCTAACTGCCACCAGAATTCTTTATGCCAAATATTGGAAAATGGACAAAATACCAGACAGACAGGAATTTATTTCAAAACTTTTTAATGTAGCAGAAATGGATTTGATGACAATGAGACTCAAGGGTAACGAGGATGAGGTTTTCTATGCCAGTTGGAATAAATTGTATAGTTGGTTGAACATATCTGTAAAATAGCAAAAACGTTATGTTGCCATACATCTTTGTATATTTTGTGATGATGCTTCGTATACAAACAATTACCAATTTGTTTTTTGTTATATTTTGAAAATTATAAATAAAACTATTTTTTTAAAAAGAAAAATAAAATAAGAGAGTGTTATAATTTTATGGAAACGATTTCATTGTGAACCATGAAAGCTCAGCATAATTTTGGAATATAACAACAGGTTGCTATATGTAAAACAGGTTATAGGTTTATGTATAAAGTTTACAAGTAAGAAAATTGTTTTAGACCAGTTATCAGTTGTTGTAAAGCATTAGTTGTAATTATTTGATAGCAGATTGTGCTAAAATAATTGTTTGTCTACCACACAGGAGGAAAGGAAGAATTATATGTTAATAGATGAAACAGTCTAATACTTCATCCCTAAGCACATGCCTGGGAAGTATGCCTTGGCAATTTCAGCAACCTGAGCTGTGCCCAAAGAATTATCTAAATGACTATGAAGAGAACGAGAAGGTAATCTTACTCGTCACATGTATTTCACTCAGAACTGATGAAATTACTACTTCTACATTTTTCTCAAGCAGGTTTACAGCAGCACAGGAAAGAAAACAGGAAGTCCTCTCTCTTTCGAGGCAAAATTCCATCACTGTCACAGTTTGAGTTTTGAGGAACTCAAAAACTTCTTGGTCTTTCAGAGGAAACTGACCTTCCCAAGAAAACTGGGTGGTGGTAATACATGCCCATTTTTCTACATGCCCATTTGAAAGGAATAATGTGCATTGCTCAAGAGAGACCCCTAGTCTTTTTCCGTAGAACCAAACACAAACAAAATTAAATGATACATCAGAATTGTTTCATACCAAATTACTGTGATTAAGCGAAATAAAGTCAAGCGGCACCTTTGACACCAACAAAGTTCTATTCAGTGTAAGCTTTCATGTGTAAATCACACTTCTTCAGACAAAACTGGAATAAAATCTCAAAAGTTAGTTACAGGAAAAAAGAGGGTGGGGGGTACGCTGTTTAGGAGAGGCCACTCAGAGCCCAGATGGATATGCAGAGCTGAAATTGGAATGGGTGGACAGTAAGATCAATGAATGGCAGCAAATTAGCACGTAAATGCAAAAGTTAGCAAAGAGATGTGAGAATGAAATAGGAGTCCAGCAGACCCCCAAGAAAAACCAAGCTCGACCTTGTGTAAATGTGAGAATAAGATGTGGTTAAACTAGATTATTTTACCAGAATACAATACAACTGAAGTGTGCAAAACAAAAAGTCATTGTCAGTTCTGAGTCATTTATTGTTCAAGGAAAAGGAGACAGATTCTTTGTCATGCGGATGAAAGTTATGTCATATTAAGAATTCAACCCAATAGTTTTTCCCACTGCTTTCAATGGCAAAACATTTCCCTCCTAGACAAATTGGGATGAAAGTCTCAGAAACCGTACACTTTTTTGCCATCCTTCCTACCAAATTTCAGGAAGGTGAAATTGGGGTGTTAAGCCTCTCATCTGTTAAAATTTTCAGTTGCAGAGAGGGCACAGGGAGACAGGAACTGGGATGTGAGTGAGCTCCCATCTTCTCTCTTGGGATCCTCCCACAGTGGGTAAGTAAATATTTTTTTTCTTCTTAAACAGAAATGAAGCATTCTGTGTGCCTTCCCTGCATTCTGGTACTTTCCAGCATTTTCTCTCAAACTGGCTTTAATATCAGTAATCAGCTGGTTAGGAGGGAGGACACAGAATGGGTCAGAGGTTAGCTCCCATGAGCTCTGCAATTTTGTTCTAAAATAGAGCTTCATCCTCTGCTTTCTTTACACACGAACAGGAATGGTTGCCTGTCTGTTTTCTTGCTTGAGCTTGTTTTCTAGCAGCTAAGATGGACATGTGGGGGTTTTGCTGCAGGGGACAGGGGCAGCTGCTTAGGGCATTTACTCGAAACTACAAATTCTGAGAAATCTGAGATCCTGAATCATTTATTTATTTATTTGTTTGTTTGTTTGTTTGTTTCAATTTATACCCCACCTAGCCAGCGAGCCGGCTCTAGGCGGCTCACAACATAAAATCATTCAGTTACAGAGTTAAAACATAGCATAAAAACAATTTAAAATTACAACAACATTCAGCATAATAGCAGCGTCATAGCAGCATTACAATTAACCGCCGCTAGCATTACACCCACCAGGAGGCTACCACCAGAGATGTTTAAAAATGGCCGTTATTAATACAGAGATGTTTTGAAGATAGTCATTGTGCCATCTACTAAGGGCCATTCCCCCCGGTGGCGGCCCCAAAAGCCTGGCGGAAGAGCTCCGTTTTGCAGGCCCTGCGGAACTGCAAAAGATCCTGCAGGGCCCTGATGTTCTCTGGGAGCTCGTTCCACCAGTGAGGGGCCGCCACCGAGAAGGCCCTATTTCTGGTGGCTGCTAGCCTTGCCTCCTTCAGGCCCGGAAGGGTCAGGCGGTGTTGACTGCCTGACTGCAGTGCTCTTTGGGGTGTATATGGGGAAAGGCGGTCCCTTAGGTAGGCAGGCCCCAGGCCATATAGGGCTTTAAAGGTTAAAACCAGCACCTTGAACCAGACCCGGTACGCTATAGGCAGCCAGTGCAGCGCCCTCAGCACAGGCCGGACGTGGTCCCTCGCTGAGAGACCCATCAGTGGTCCTTTCTCACATTGAGAGAAGATCTGATCCTTCTTCATCTCTTTCAACTGAGCCATGTCTTTACTATTAAGAGACAAAAGCCTCTGCCTCTATCCTTCTGGTGTCCGCATGGCAGGTGGGCCATCAGTGGGCCTCTGTCTCTCTCCTACTTTCAATCTGTGCAGTCCTACCTGCCTTACAACTAGTGCAAGCAAAATTTTCCCCCTTTTCCTTTGCAGGACATGTAGGGTGACTGATCCTACTTTCTTTCCCTGGGGATTATCATGCATGGCCTCTGTCCCCCACAGTACAGGTGGACTGGATTCTGCTGTCCAGCTGTTACCATGAATGAGCTGCACTAATGATTCATACACCTATATCCTCCCCCGCATTCTAAAAACCAAGTCCCTCTGGCAGGTGGCAGGTAAGTCGTAGCTTCTGTACTTCTTTCTCTCTTTATCTGCTCTCATTAGCAGCCAGAAAAGTCTGCCTAGCAGGCATGCAATCCCAGGTAACACAATCACTTGGGCAACCAAGACTGGCAGTTAGATACAGTCAGGAAACCTTCCAGATTCAGTGAAATGGCCCAGTGACTGGGAGCAAGGGAAAATGTCAGGTACCAAAAATGTTAATCAGAACAATCCTGCTTTATGGGGACTCTACTGGTTAGATGGCATCCCTGTCATGCAAACAACTGCTGACAACTCTATCACAGCATTAGCAGCCTGGGAATCAAAACTAGGCAGTGAGGTACTGTTACAGCTGTCAGAATGGAAGACTCACTCCTAAACGTCAGGTATAGTTTTAGTTTAGGAATGTTTACTGTATCTGATTAGAATATGCTTCAGGTTAGATAGTAGTTAATAAAGTCGAGATTGCACACATCCCTAGACTGAAAGGAAATTGTATCCTCATCACAAAGGACCATCACCAACAAAAATCAATTTACTCTGTAGAATCCCTTACTGCAAACTTTTGTTTGATACACTGTTCCTTTTGAAGTGCACTGTGGTTGCATGTTTATAAGGAATGTAATATATCTTTGCATCATCAGTAGAATTTCGTAGGGCAATAAGTAGAGCTACTTGAAAGACTGTCTTTCCTTCTAGATTCGGCTTTTCTGGCGTCATTGACCCATACTATACTAACCTTAAAAGTTAGATTGCCCTAATATGCTGTACATACAGTTGAATTTAAAGACCACTCAGGAATTTCATTTCATGCAAAATACCATAGTCTCTTCTGGTATGAACTTGTGTCCAGCTTCATTCCTTCGAACAGTCCTTAATTGCCATGCCTTCCCAAAGACTGCGATGTCATTATCCAGCTTGCTTGCAGGGTTTTTCAGTCATTGCCCCAGTGACTGGGGCTCTGATCACATGGTCATTTTGATTGGGTTTCACTGCGGTTTCCTCTCACATTTAAAATCGCTGAGCAGACGGCCACATCCACCTCCCGCACCAAAGTGGGCTCACTTGTGCAATCCTCCCAGTTCCCTAGTGAGTTTTCCGACACCGGGAAAATCAAGTACTTTCTGGGTGTTTGCGCTTTAAATCCACAATTTCGCCGATCTGGACAGCCATCTTTCGCATGGATTGCGATCAGGGTCATCTGATCGTTCTTCGTGCAATGAGGTTCCCCCCCCCCCAGCTTCCACCTTTGTGCGCATGAACAATCCTGCACTGAATAAATTCAGTGTTTAAACGTTCAAGTGCACATTTAGACTCCAGTGCTTCATAGTATATTACCAGTTCATTTTGTTTGCTTTTTTTGGGGGGGGGGGAACCTGTAAAAACAAGGGAGTACAGCGAGTCCAGGTGGGGGTGGTGATTTGGCCATGTGCATGTGCACGTGCACAAAACAATTTTTTAAAAAAACTCATGCCGTGCCATCCAAGCGGTGGCACGGCTATCTAGTCAGTGCCCAGAGCCTTGTTGCACAATGCTTGTGGTTCAGGGAGGGATGTGTGATCATCCCAATCTGGAAAAAAATATTCCTGAACAAATTTATCATGGGAACAAATTGCAAAAACCTTGCTGTGTGACCACAGCCTGTAATGGCTTATCAGGAGCAATTCTTCTTTACTGGGTTTAGGAAACAATGCAGAATGATCATGTTTTAGAGGGCTTTATGTTAATAGGAATACATCTGTTCTGCTGCTTGAGGGTTTTCTCTTTGGGGGTCTGTCTTACATTCTTTGAGTATTTTAATTTACAAAGCTCTGATTGTTGAATGGATTCACAATGCCTTGAGTCACAAGAAAAGGTGGACAAAATAAAATAAAATAATATGTTTGATACCTTGCGCATTGTTGTCCTTGGACCCTTTGCGGAAAGGTGGGACATAAATATACACAGCTGGATCATTAACAGGGAAATATAGCATCCAAATAGTAATCTGAAGGAGTTTAATATTTAAATTGTTCCATTTTGAAGAATAGTGGTTCTACTGATGAGAAGAGACATACCAGGGATGCTAGCCACCAGGTGAGACCTGGGGATTCCCCAGAAATACAGCTCATCTCCAGACTACAGAGATCAGTTTCCCTAGAGAAAAATGGATGCTTTGGAGGGTGGATTCTATGGCATTGGACTCCACTGAGGTCCCTGTTCTCCTCAGGAAGCACCCCCAAATCACCAGGAGTTTCCCAATCTGGAACTAGCAACACTACCCCCTATCCCCCTTTGGTGGCCAGGGAGGACCTGGCAACCCTAAACATACCTCAGGGGTTGGGTCCAAAGACTGGTGATACATCACATGCTTTTCATGTAGAACATCTCATGTTCAATACTTGGGTTATATATGTTAGTCTGACAGAGTAAGGTCAAGGAACTTTGGGTTTGGACAGGCCCGTCTTGTAGTTCCAGGCCCCAGGTTGCTGTGCTTTGCTCTCCCCTCCTCTCCTCCTGATTCTCAGGATTCTGAGGGTTGAGAAGCCCCCAAGCCTGTGAGGGCCCTGTCTCTTCAACCTTCCTAGATCCTTGGATAGGTGACTATAAAACCACATCAGTCTGCTTTCCAGGGAACTGAACCAGAACTAAAAGGGCAGGAGGATGGTAGAGTGGCAGTTCATAGTTTACTATTTAGACTGGCTAACATGCATTAAGTTTGCTCTCATGTTTCAAGTGCATTTACAATGCCTAGTGGTTTATGGTTAATCTTTCTACTACCTATTGTGTCCCCTACTGGGAATGGTTTAGAACTGTATTGTAGACTCATTTCCTCCAGGTGAACTGATCTGGGTCGTCTGGAAATCAGTTGTAATAGCAGAAGATCTCCAGGTGCCACCTGAAGGTTGGCAACCCTACCTGGAGAAAATGGCTGCTCTGGAAGGTGGACTCTGTGGTATTATACCTTGCTGAGGTCCCTCTTCCCCCCAATCCCTGCCCTCCCCAGGCTCAACACCCCCCAAAAAACCTCCAGGTATTTTCTAACCTAGAGCTGGCAGCCCTAGGGAGAAAGGTAAGGTCTCCCTCTTGCTTTTCTCTTTCTTGATTGCAGACTCTGGCATTAAAAAAAAAGACCTTGGCATTCTAAAAAAATGAATCACACATACTGCTTGAGGATCTGTATAAGAGAAGTCTGCTGAAGTGAGGTTTCAAAGCATACCAAAGCTCTTGTTCTGCAGACAAGGAGGCAATACTTGGAAGACGGGCCTCTGTGATGGTTGCTGGAGCCTACAAGATAGTAATCATAGCCTTTCTTGTTTCTAAGTGACTGATGCTATCTTTTCCGGGTAGAAAAGTAGAAAGGCTGTTGAACTAGTTAGCAGATAAGCTCTTGTTTCACAGTGGAAGGCCTAAAGAAACGACATTGCAGGAGTTATTCATGTTCCTTTATAGTGTCATTGGTTAAATAACTGTATCTTTTAAAAACCCCACTGATGGTAGAGTGGATTTACTTCCTATTTTAAATTAAACCCTCTGGGGTTCTCAGAGATTTCTGAGCATCTCCTCAACTGCTTGGGAAGACTGAGTGGGAAAAGAGATAAAATGTGAGAAATGTGTGGCAAGTTGTGAGGCTCTCTTAATAACAAAAGGCACCAAGACAATGCTTGTAATACATAATCCGAAACTGATAATTGGATGCTACGGGCGGAGATTGCATTTGCACAAAATATTTTGTCCTTTTTCTTTGTGTGCCATGGAATGAATAGTCTGTTTATTGAATTTATTCAGATTATTTTGTATATTAAACAAAACTCTAGTGTTGGTTTCTGAATCAATAAAGAAGCACTGGCTATTTTTTTCTATGGCATTTGTAAAGCTGTTTTGTTTTTTGAAAAAGCCTCTGTATGCCGGATGATTGATCAGATTGTTAAATTCAGTTTTAGCAAATTGTGAAAAGGCCACATATTCTTATTATCCTTTTATACCAGAATACATCACAGCAAATAGTCATAAATGATTTTATTATTTTATTGGTGTTTAAAGCACATTGTGTTTAACAAAACATTTTCAAAGTCACCACCTACATTTCAGAAGAAATCGATATTGATGTTACATAGTAATGGACAGGCCAGTATATTTCCAGTTCTTTTGTGGTTCTTTATTGTTCCAGCTCCTGCCAACCTAGCAGTTCAAAAGCAAGAAATTACAAGTAGATAAATAGGTATTGCTCCAGTGGGAAGGTAACAGCATTCTGTGTGCCTTAG
Organism: Lepidodactylus listeri; assembly: GCA_029233225.1. NCBI lineage: Eukaryota > Metazoa > Chordata > Lepidosauria > Squamata > Gekkonidae > Lepidodactylus > Lepidodactylus listeri. The sequence continues at coordinate 73,322,997 of JARCFY010000006.1, read as the reverse complement.
TGTCTAGTCATACCAGCCACATGACCACAGAAATGTCTTTGGACAGCACTGGCTCTTCGGCTTGGAAACGGAGATGAGCATCACATCCCTAGAGTTGTATTCAACTGGCTTTTGAGCAAGGGAAACCTATTGTTTGAGGAGCCCTACTTTATTTCTTCCTGAGTCCATTGTTGATGTTTATTTATTTATTTATTTATTGGATTTCTATCCCGCCCCCCCTGCCTCGCGGCAGGCTCAGGGCAGCTACCAACACATTTCATGCATAATAAAATTCTATAAAAGCACAATATAAAAACATACAACATACATTATAGAATTTCAGTGCTTCATCACCCCCATCCAGGCGGCATCACAGGCACTCTGTTGAGTTTTCACTTGATGCTGGTGGTCTGGCCGGTGGTCTTCAGTAATCAGGCCAGGGCTGTGAAATTGTGGCAGCCCCTACTTGTAAGCCTGGTGGAAGAGCTCCGTCTTGCAGGCCCTGCGATCCCACAGGGCCCTGATATTCTCCGGGAGCTCGTTTCACCAGTACGAGGCCGCCATCGAAAAGGCCGTGGCCCTTGTTGCCGCCAGTCGGTCCTCCCTGGGCCCTGGAAGAACCAGGAGGTTCTGGGAACCTGATCGAAGTGCTCGCTGGGGTACATATGGGGAGAGACAGTCCCTCAGGTAAACAGGTCCGTGGCCATATAGGGCTTTATAGGTAAGCACCAGCACCTTGAACTGGATCCGATATGCTATAGGCAGCCAGTGCAGTGCCTTTAGGGTGGGCTGAATGTGTTCCCACATAGGGAGACCCAACATCAGCCTCACCACTGCATTCTGCACTAGCTGTAGCTTCCGGATTTGGGACAAGGGCAGCCCCATGTAGAGAGTGTTACAATAATCCAGTCTTGAGGTGACCAACGCATGGATCATTGTAGCCAGGTCATTGTGTTCAAGAAAGGGGACCAACTGCTTAATCAGCTGTAGATGATAAAAGGCCGATCTTGCAGTGGCTGCTACCTGGGCCTCCATCGTTAACGAGATGTCCAGGAGCACTCCCAGGCTCCTAACCTCCGGCGCTGGCACCAACAGTGCCCCATCGAAGGTCGGGAGAGGGATCCCTAACCTCAGACCGCTCCAACTCAGGCATAGGACTTCAGTCTTCACTGGATTCAATTTCAATCGGCTCTGTCTAAACCAACCAGCCACGGCTTTCAACGCCAGGTCCAGATATCCCAGACTAGAGTTTGCCTGGCCGCCCAACAACAGATAGAGCTGGGTATCGTCAGCATATTGATGACAACTAGCTCGTGCCTCAGAGCAATCTGGGCGAGGGGGTGCATATAGATATTAAACAGCATTGGGGAGAGTACTGCACCCTGTGGCACACCGCATACTAACGGGTGTCTTTGGGACAGTTGCTCCCCAATCGCCACCCTCTGTCCCCGGTCTTGGATAAATGAGGACAGCCACTGTAAGGCCAGCCCCTGAATCCCAATGTCTGCGAGGCAGTGGGCCAATAGTTGGTGGCCGACCATCTTGAACACCACTGACAGGTCTAACAACACCAACTCTGCCATACCACCTCGATCCAGATGCCTCTGGAGGTCATCTGTGAGGGTGACCAGTACCGTCTCTGTCCCATGGCCTGGTCGCAAGCCGGACTGAAAGGTGTCTGGACTGAAATATGGAGGTTTCATCCAAAAAGCCCTGCAACCGGTTCACCACCACCTCCTCTATTAAGTTACCCAAATAGGGTAAATTGGATACCAGCCGGTAGTTGGCCAATTCGGCCTGATCCAGTGATGTCTTTTTCAAAAGGGGGCATATGTCTGCCTCGTTTAGGGCACTAGGAAACACCCCCTCAGTGTTGTTGACTTCCATTAGAGCCCCTCATAACCCATCCTGACTGGCCTTAACCTGCCACGATGGGCACGGGTCGAGACTACAGGTGGTTGGACGGACCGATAGGAACAACTTGTCGACCTCCTCTAGGCAGACTGATTTTAGATTTTATTGCCAGTACAACATTTTTTTACACATGTTAAAAAAATCTTCTAAGATTGTTAGCCATGCAGTTTAAGATAAGAGCCAGTATAGTGTAATGGTTATATTGGTCAATCAGGTCTGGAAAAAATCCAGGTTCACCTCCCCATTCTTCCCCAACTAAAGGCAAAACTCGATAAGGTTACATGCATTGAAATTATCACAGTACATTAATAAACTGACCAGATTAATTGAGGAGTTAAAGTTCCCAAGATCTCTGGGGTTTGCCTCAGTTTGGAAGCATGGAAAAAAACAGCCAATGGGATCACAGTGTATTGTGGCCAGATATGAAAAAAACATCATGATAATGGCTAAATACAAATAAGTTAAATCTAAAGGTAACTACTTCTGAGTCTTGTATGTTATATCTTGAAATACTATCACTGAGAACCTTTTTGCCAACATGCTTAATGAGAAAGACTTTGTTGCCTTTTAATATTGAAATTGGCTACTCTGTGCTTGAGCATACCTTGAGTTTGAGTAAGTTATATAACCTGTAAGAATCTCCTGTAAGATGATAGTTTAAGAATTCATGAGTTGATAGTGAAAGTTACTTGCAGCTGTGTGTATAACGATAGGATTGTTTTTTCTATAATTAAGTTCCTGACTGAGAATGTTGTATGATCTTCTTTGAAGCTGGTTTGACTTTGAGGAAGACAACCATTGAAATGAGCAGATACCTAGGCACTCGTCAGTCGAAGCTTTTACTGGTCGTTTATGGTTTCTAAATATTTTTCAGTCGAAGCTATTTAGACATTGCAGCTGACTGTTTCTTAAGTATATATACAGTTGGAACTGTCAATTTGTTGTATCTCAATTTTGTCCACATTGTGATATGCAAAACCTGATTTTCTCCACATCGTGATACATGACTGTACTTTGTCTACATTGTGGTACTGATTGTAAATGAGCACTAGTGGCTATGATGTCAATAGTGTAATTTGTGTATTTTTAATGTGAGTGGTGACTTTTTGGTTTAATGATAGCATTTCAAGATATAACATAAAGACTCAGAAGTAATTGCCTTTAGATTTAATTTATTTGTAGTTAGCCATTCTCACAGTGGGTTTTTTAGATATTTGGTCAGCTTGGAAGCATGGCATGGAGGGCAGGAGCTTCAGCCTTCCCTTCTGCACTGTTTTCTTAATCTGAAATTTCTGTGGGTAGGTCTGTTTGCTTTGCTGTGTGGCACCACAAGCTGCAGTCGGTATATGTGCCACAGGTTTAATCTACTTTGACCTCAAGAAGCCAGTCATTTTCTCAAATCCCAATCCTTTCTAATTCCCTGAAAGAATTTATTTATTTATTTATTTATTTATTTATTTATTTTCTAAGGCGCTCTCCCCGCATTCGCAGGCTCACATTACTGGGTCTTAAAAGGCTCTTTTTTCCCCTTTGCTCTGGATGCCAGATAAGGGACTATTATGCACACTGAGTCTTCTCTCCCCCCTAGAAGGAATGTTCATATGCCACTCTTTTTCTTGTTTTGAAACCAAACCAATCTTCAATTAAAACTGTTTTTTTTATTATTGGGTGACCATTATTAATAGGCAGGTATCAAACATTCTAAATGCATCAATAAGTCGTGATTAACATGGTTTTAACGAGCACTTCCAGGTGGGGGGGGGGTGACTGATTGGCAGGATTTATACCATTCACCATTACAGAATAACAGCACCACAAAGAAAGCAGGATATTTTAAATTTGAAAAAAGATTGCTATGCTGAGGTTATATAAATGAAATCAATGCCATAGACCACTGCCACTGAAACAGTCTATGGAAGACAGACTACATGATCTCATTTCTGATGAGATTATGTCTTTTACCTCCTTTGTCCTTCTATAGCAGTGGGACAACAGGACCAGACATCTAGGGATGTAATAGCTATTGCAGACCCCAAGAGGACATTTGACCTTGTCATCAACTCCTCATGGAAGGCAATCAAAACTGACAATTATCACAGCAACAGTCTCAACAAAATTCCATGTCACAAAATGAATAAAGACAGCGAAGGAATATTTTAAAAGAGTCACACAATTTAACTAATCCCTTTTAATAGTTATAAAAGGTATATTTCCCCCCCTTGAATATCAGGGTTTGGGATGCAGACGGGGGGGGGGGGAGTCCCAGTTCAGTCTGAGGTCAGAAGCCAGAGAGGGAAGCAGGAGCTGATAACAAGAGTCCAGATCACTAACCAGGAGCAAGGTCGTACAAACTGAAGTCAGGAGCTGAAGGAGGATGTCAGAAGCCGAGAGCGAAAGTCCAAACCACAAACCAGAAGCCGGGGTTGTTCACAGGAGGGTCAGGAGCCAAGAGCAAGGAGTCAGAGAAAGATCCAGGAATCAAGGAGTGGAGTAGGAGCAATACGTCCAGGGATTATGACATTTGCTTCCACAAAAAGCCAGCCCAGCATCTGAGGCTAAATAGCCCTTTGCTGCTGGTTCCAGTTAGTGCAGCAGCACTAGGAGCCTGCGTCTGCTAGAACTCAGGGCTGACAGCTCTCCTACTTTGGAGCCGGCCAAGATGTCTTCTCACCTCTAAATCTTGTTGGAGCCGTCCTCGCAGGAGGTCTATTCTCGGGGGTGAATCAGGAGAGTGCTCTGGCTGTGTTTGTTCCTCGTCAGCTGTCTCTGAACCAGGTGTCAGTGCAGTTTGTGCCAGTAAGTCAGTGATTTCCCCAGTGTTAGAGGGCCCAGTTGTGGGTTCCACTGGTGCTGGCAATGACCCGTCCTCAGCACCCATGACACTGAACTTTGTTTGCAAATTGAACGTATCTTTTGATCAAGGATCTGGCTTAAAAGAACCCACTCAAAACAGAACGTTTCAAATCAAATGGATGAATCTGAAAATTTCTTTTCCATCCTTGATATCACATTGTATTGCTAATAAGAGCATTATCTTTTGTTTTCTCATTATGTTTTCTTAATTTACAGTTCCAGTCTTGCTCAATTAGTTGCATACAACAAGTGGCTTTGGATTCAAAAGTGCATCTCTATCACCACTCACATCCAAAGACACATACATTTGTTTATTTATCCATCTGCCCACCTCTGTGTTCTTTCATACTGGCTGTCTCATCCAACCACTTCAATAGAGCTTGGAGGACCAGCATAAGGCCACATGTACATCTTCAGCCCATTAACAGCATTTGCTGTATTGGGGCATATTGAAATGACACTTCTCACAAAGCATTTGTAGATTCAGTTTTAGTCAGTGACAAAAATAAATAGGTTTTTAACTGACTGGAGGACTTTGGGAAGAGAACAAGTGTATTGATTTGCCAGCAAAGTCAAGCAGACTTCTGTACTTGTAATAGTGGCAGTAAGCCAGACTTTAATGTTATCTTACTCAAAATATAGTTAATAGAATTGCACACTTAGAGGACAGGAAGTAAGATAAACAGTTTTCGTAATGTTGGAAAACTGTATCTTAATTGTGAAATGGCCTGTTAATGTCAATATGTTGTTGATAGAAAAGTTAAAGAAAAACATAGTGTTCAAGAATCCTAGCTTCAGATATTGCATGGTTGCCTCTAATAGCAAAAGGTTGCCTCTGTGAGCAAAGAAAGGGATTGTCTTTGGCTTACTAAGAATATACAGAATAAATATTAGGTTTTTAAGAAAAGAAAATTTTCACTCTAGTATCTCAGTATTCAAGAAAGATATTAATTGCAGGATAACATTTTTTCAGGTTTCCTTCAAAAGAAGTATGGACATCAAGATGGGCTTAATAGCTGAAATGTTGAATAGTGACCTGAATGTGTATACCAATTTTCATTCAGATATCTAATCTTCTGCTATAAGCGTCTACTTTACTTTGTGGGGAGAAGGTCACCAGGTTCAGTCCTTAGTATTTCCAGTCAAAGGATAACAGCTGTTCAAAAAGACTTTTTACTGCCTGAAAGTCTACCAGTTAGAGTATACATTCTGACCTAAGAGGACTGATGGAGTATAAGGCAGCTTCATATGTCTATACATATTTTGTATTTTCCAGACTCCCCACAGGATACTCTTCATCTCACATTCAATTTCTACATAGTCTTTTGATCCAGAAAGAGTATCAAAGTGGCCTACATAGACTGATGAAATACAATTAAATTTAAGGATTCTACCATTCACCTGGGTAGCAGAACAGTCCTGCTCTGGCCTGCAGGCCCTGTTCCACCCTGCCCTCCAAGGTTTTCCCAGCACCTGGAGAGGCTTTTCTCTCTCTAGTAACACTCTGCCACCACCTGACCCCTGTACGAATTGCCTGCTGGGAGGGCCAGGACTCCCAGCTTGCCTCTGTGTCTCCTGCTGAGCAGTGCCTGGTCACCATGGGGAAAGTTTACTGTCTCGTGCACCCCTGGAAGAATAGTCACTTACCAACTGACTGCCTTCCCCCCGGCACTCCTTTTAAAATAGCATGTCCAAGATGGTGGAGGTCCATGTGGTACAGAGAACCACTACCAGCATCAAAAGTTATAAAGTATTTATTAAAAAGAAAATGTTGAAAAGCATACTCTTAGCACAGCACCAGATTGAGCAAGGGCTCAAAATAAAAGGGTAAAATGCAGTTCTTCTCTCCCTCTCTCTATACATGCCCTGTTGTTAAATATATGTCAGGCTCCTTAGCTTAGAATGTTATAGATTTCTACATAGTCTCCATTGCCTTGCAGCTTCCTTCAGTTGTCCAGGCCAGCACATGGCAATGGCTGCCTCCTCCAGACCTCAGTTAAGAGTTCAGTCTGCTCTGATGGACTCAGCACAAAAGAACCCTTCCTTCTTGTTCCCCTGAGTTTTATCACCTCTCTTTCGCCACCCATTCACATGGTCACACCCGGTCAGAGAAGCTTTTCCTGGAGATTCTTCCTGAAGATTCTTCCTGGAGTCTTTCTAGTATTAAGTCCTCCAAATCTCTGTTCTCTGCTTAGAGAAGGGGGGAGGAGCTTGACCCACCCATTGTCTCTCCTGCTAGAGTTATTAGCATATGTATAAAGGTAACCTGGAAAGCAACTGGACTGACTTCCCCCTTGCTGGCTGCTCCCTGCCCTGAGTGGGGGGGGGGGACTTTCAAAAACATAAAGTGAAGGTTCTGCTCTGATCAAATATCCAAGAAAAAGGTATTTCTTCAGTTTGTCACAGCAATATTCTGGAGTGACATTCCACCCAAACCATGGTTCTCATTAAACGTTTATTCCCATCACCTTTCATCCACGATCACTCCCCTGACTGCTTACAACTGGATGTTATCTTTACAATTGGATGTTATCAGCTGTGTGATCTTTACTTCTTTCCCATAATACTGAAAATATTTTTGACTCTCCCAAGCCAGAGAAGGATAAGCCAGGTGGAACAGGCTTACTTCAGCTGAAGGGCAGACCATTATGTTATAAAGATGGTTGCATGATTTTATACATAAAAACTCTTAAAGCCTCTAATATTTAAGTTTAATGGGAAATAATATGGGGCATACACATATCCCAAGTGTTCAGCATGGATTCAGAAAAGGAAGAGGCACTAGAGATCATACTGCAAATTTATGTTGGGTACTGGAGTTTATGAGAGAATTTCAGAAGACAATCAGCTTGTGTTTCATAGATTACAACAAAGCTTTTGACTGTGTGGATCATGAAAAGCTATGGTTGGTTTTAAAGGAAATGGGTTTACCACAGCATCTGATTGTTTTGATGCACAACCTGTACTCTGGACAAGATTCCACTGTTAGGACAAAACATGGTGAAAAAAATAATGGTTTTCCATTGGCAAAGGTGTCAGACTAGGATGCATTTTATCTCCCTATCTCTTCAGTCCGTACACAGAAGAATGATATCATAAGGAATGCTGTATTAGGTTTAGGTTTGGATGAAAGTGGTGTGAAAATTGATGGATAAACATTAACAATTTGAGATATGCAGATGACACCACACAACTAGAAGAAAACAGTGAAGACTTGAAACAACTACTGATGAGGGTTAAAGCAAAAAGTGCCAAAGCAGAATTACACCTAAATATCAAGAAGACAAAAGTAACAGCTACTGGGTAATTACACAGTTTTAAGGCTGATGATGAAGAAATTGAAATTGTTCAAGATTTTCTATTCCTTGGCTATATCATCAACCAAAAGAGAGACAGTACCTAAGAAATCAGAAAGAGATTGAGACTGGGGAGGGCAGCCAGGAAGGAACAAGAAAAAATCCTTAAGTGTGAGGATGTGTCACTGGTGACCAATATTAAGTTAACCCATGCCATAGTATTCCCCATTACTGTGTATGCATGTGAAAGTTGGACACTGAAGAAAGCTGACAGGAAGAAAGTTGATTCAAAATGTGATGTTGGCGGAGAATTTTATGGATACTGTGGACCATCAAAAAGATGAATAAGTGGGTTCTTGATCAAATCAAGTGTGAACTCTCCCTAGAAGCTAAAATGACCAAACTGAGCCTAGTGCACCTTGGTCTCATTGTGAGAAGACAAGGGTCACTGTAAAAGACATTAATGGAAAAGTTAAAGGCAGCAGAAAAAAGAGGAAGACCCAACATGAGATGGATTGACTCAATAAAGGCCCTCAGTTTTCAAGACCTCAGAATGGCTGTTATGGTTTCCATAAGTCAGAAGCAACCTGACTGCCCTTAACACAAACATACACATCCCCCCCCTTTAGAATTGGGTTGGCCATCTGATCTCTTTAAAAAAACAGGCAGTAGCAGCAATAGCAAAAAAATGCAATTCCTGTATAGAACTAAGGACATAGGAAGAGCCCTGCTGAATCAGTCCAGTAGTCCATCTAGTCCAGCATTCTGTCTCACACAGTGGCCAACAAGTTCCTCTGGATGGCCAACAACAGGGAACAAAGGCCAAGGCCTTCCCCTGATGTTTCCTCCTGGCTCTGGGATTCAGAGGCTTAGTGCCTCTGGATGTGGAAGTTCCCCTTAGTCACCTTGGTTTGCAGCCATTGATAGACTTATCCTTCATGAATGTACCTAATCCCCTTTTAAAGCTGTTTATTCCTTCTGGCTATCACTATATCCTCTGGCAGCAAATTTCACATTTTAATATCACTCTCTGTGTAAAGTAGTATTTCCTTTTGTCAGTCCTGAACCTATTGTCCCTCGAGTTCTAGTATTTTGAGAGGGAGAAAAATGTCTCTTTGTCAACTCTCTCCATCCCGTGCATAATTTTATAAGCATCTATTATGTGCCCTTAGTTATCTCTTTTCTAAACTGAAAAGTCCCAGACTTTTCAGACTTTCCTCATAGAGAAGGTCCACCAACCTCCTAATCAACTTGGTAGCTCTCCTCTTTATTTTTTCTAGCTCTGCAATGTCCTTTTGGAGATATGGTGACCAGATCTGTATGCAGTATTCCAAATGAGGCCACAACATAGATCTATACGGGGGCACTACAGTATTGGCCATTTTATTCTCAATAATCTCCCATTTCAGTCTGTTTCTGAAGCTTCTTTACGATAAAACAGCTACTTTGAACTTGCTGTATCTGAAGAACTAGCTGTATCCGAAGAAGTGAGCAGTGACTCACAAAAGCTCATACCCTACTACAGTTTTTGTTAATCTTTAAGGTGCTACTGGATTCTTACTCTTTTCTATCTAGACATGTCACATTTAATTTTTGGAAGAATAATTTTGCAGTGAAATTCATACTCTGTGGTATATTATACATATATATTGATCTTGGAGAAGAAATACCAAATGTTTTGCACCAAGATCCAAGGAAACACCATAAGACATTAGACTTGGATGTCATATTTTCCATATCCCAGCAGTAGTTGAATCAATTCCTAAAATAGTCTCAGTACAGCTTACCTTGTTAAAGGTGACCTACAAATCTTTCAACAAGCTTTCCTGGAAGTGAGGCTAAAAGGGGGCTTCAGGATTTGAGATATTTAAGTATGTTTGCTCTCATAAGGTTTAAACTGCTGGGGAGACTGTACTCCCCCATTCTTGTTACAGGCAAATATGGTTTTCCATTGTGAATGTTTGTGTTCCTAGAGAAATTAATACCAGCTCTTTACCCACTAAGCAAAGCAAACAAAGAGTAATCTTTTATACATCATCGTTTCTTCATAATTGAGACAAAACAAAAACATAATTTGTCACTAGCATTCTGGTGGAGTATTTCAATTTTCTGGTCTTCACAGTAAACAAAAACAAAACAAACAAAAACCTTATGAATAAATCTAATCCAATTTTCCCAAGGCCTTTTCTCTTTTTGGAAAAATATCCTTTAACACATACTTGACAAACTGTGGATATCTTCTTGATTAAACTTGGAAGGTAGCCCCTCATCAGAATCCCATTAAGTTAAATTAATTGTGAAAGTTGCTGTTTTGAGGGTGTGAAAATATTCACAAAACCCATTTCTTTTGAACTTTTCCCAGTTGGTGTGGAGCCAATATTTCTTCAACCTTATGCTGCTGAGTTAGCAATTGAACTCTTATACAGGGAGGCATTGTTAAATATGAATTCCATAACAATCAACAAAACATAGAACAAGATCTACATTTGGATGCACCTTTAGATTAATTGGTGTGTACTACATTACTTCCAGTTTGGTCCCAGTTTGGTGAAGAGGTTAAGCGCACTGACTCTAATCTGGGAGAACCGGGTTTGATTCCCTACTCTTCCACTTGCAGCTGCTGGATGACCTTGGGCAAGCCATAGTTCTGTCAGAGTTGTTCTTAAAACAGCAATTCTTCCAGAGCTCTCTCAGCCCCACCTACCTGTTGTGTCTGTTGTGGGGAGGAGAAGGGAAAGGAGTTTGTAAGCCACTCTGAGACCTCCTCCTCTTCTTCCACAATGATTCAGCTTTTTTATTATGCACCATGAAGGGTTAATACCTAACAGATTCTGAGCACCTTTAAGTGACAGGCTGCTCAAAAAGAATTTTGTTTAGTGAGTCAGTTAAGGAATGTCAGTTGGGAACTGACAGTTGAAGAAGAAACAGTTAAGCACTGACTCTGGGAAGGAGGCTAAGAGTGTGAGTGGATCAAGGATGCTCCTCATTCAAGTCAAAAAAAGGGAAATAGCTTCTAGTAAAGAGGAATGATCCCTGGTTTGTGTAAAGAAGCATTTTGGAAACTTGGTTGCATGTTCCTGCCTTCTGAACTTTATGTGTCAGTGAAACTCAGAAACTTGTGCTTGAATGTTTAAGCAGAAACTGAAAAGAAAGCCTTTCTCTTCAAAGTTTTAAAGACCTTGTTGGATAGCAGAAACACTTACTTGTTGGCACCAAATTATCAGGTGTATGTCTGCATACAAAGTTACCTAGTTTTATTATCTCATACATCCTATACCTGATTCCACCTGACCTTTTCTCCTCCAAGTTAAATAAAACTATAAGGTCTCTTCCCTCAGTTCCCTGGAATGGGCTTGGGTAGGACAGCCATAGACAACAAATAAGAATAAAATAGATAAAGGGACTGCTCAGCAAGAAAGAAGACAGAAGGGAAAACATGCATGTGAGGGAGGGAAGAAGATGAGATCATCATAGTTACCTTGACAAAGGGGTTGATGTCCTCATCCCCTTACTCCTCTGTGAATAGTTCTGCATTGTTTTGTCAATGGGTGTGAAAAATGGAGGGACTTTTTATAACACATTTTAATTCAGCACTAATTCATTTTACATTGATGAAAAAGCCTTGAAAAAATGCATTGTCACAGTCCAGATTCTAGTTTAAAGTAGGTTTGTACTTCTTTTTGAATAGATATGTTCTTGAATCAGTATTCACTTGTTCCATTTTGCACTGTTCCAGCTCAGAGATCTTCGCGCCTACGTATCTGTGACACAGTCACAGTCCTTCATAACAATAAACCACAGATGACATAGCAAATAACCTCCTTTCTGCTTTTAGTGCCAGTCAGCCTCTCAAACCAACTGCAGCTTTTATCTAGGTCATCACAATTGGGGGGGGGGGGGAAGTAAGGTATTGCACATATAAAAGAGCAGAACCCTACAAACAAGAAAATGTTTATAACACAAATGTTCAGTAATCTTACATATTCATTTTATTTTCATTTGTCTCTCATGCATGGCTTACTTTAATCAGGAGTTTTTCCTCTCCTGTACATCTTTACATTTGGATTGAACTAATTTTCTTTTTACCCTCTTAGAAGAGGAACCTATGTCACCCACTTTTCTTAAATACTTTTAATAATGTAAAGAAAATAAGTGCTGATCTATATTTTCTGGTTTTCTGAAGATAATAGTGTCTCCTGGGGGACTTGGGGAACAGCTTGTCGACAGATGCTTGAGCAGGTCTTTAAGATAAGCTTTTGTGGAGCAACAGAAATCTTCTAGAGAATAAGCAGTAATATAAATTGGAATGTAGACTAAAGGAAAGATGTCTTAAATTTGTTTAAAAGAACATTTATGTGTGTGGCTGAGAGAGGGGCTTTTACTTGCGTGGTCCATCTAGAAGAGAGACCAACCTGACTGGGCCACCATTTGAGGCATCCAGAAGTAATGTTTTTGGTGAATATCAGTAGACTGTTGCCTAGCCTAGAAGTGGAGCCATGAACCCCAGGAAGAGAAAGAAAGAGTAGGAGAGTCCAATGGCACTGTTAAGACCAACAAAGTTTTATTCCAGGTATAAGTTTCTGTGTGCATGCACAGTTCTTCAGGTACATTGAAATGGGAGTTACCAGTCCATACATATAGGTAGAGGGTGAGCAGCAAATTAGCATATAGCATGCTAAAGTTGTTTGATAGATGCAAGGACTAAACTGGCATAACAAGCTGAATTTATATGCAATGCTCCCTCTAAGCTGTAGAGTCTTGTGAGCAAAAAATCTACTTTGTGAGCTACTGGCATTAAAGTTGTGAACAAGCAATTTGGCTATTGCATAAATTAGTTTGCTCAGGAGCCATCCTTCCTGAACTAAGACAAAAATGTGTGTGCCAGAGGCTAAAAAACCTGTGAGCTAGCTCACACTAACTCAGTTTAGAGGGAACATTGTTTATATGGTCACCATTTGTTTGAGTTTCTTTCCAGGAAAGAAATATATCGAAATCAGAGATTAATGGGCTGATGTAGCCTTCTGAATTGTGGAATGCTGAGAGTAATTAACTGAGACCCTGCTATCAGGAAGCTGGCCGAGTTTTTGGCCAATGGCTAGTCTCTACCAGTAAGCTGGGGGAACTAGCAGAAAGAAGATAAACTAGAGCCATAAGCAAGTGGCAGGAATGAGGGACTTATGGCCTGTTTCAATGGAAGAGGCTTTTGACCAGGCAGCCATGGAAGAGGTTGAAAATGTGTGTGCTGATAAGGTGCAATTCTTTTGGTGGACCATATGATGACCTTGCCCACTACCCTCCCTCAGAGGCAAGATTTACCCTCCATTTTTCTCTCCCTTTCTGACTGTGCAGCCCCTTTTATCTATTTTTTTCCTTTCTGAAGAACAGTAGCTGTCCCACCGTATCACAGTTTGCTGCTGGCTCAGCCCTGGAACCTGTCAAGGAAGGGACAACTACTGAAATGGCACTCAAGAGGCTTTTTAAAGTTCAAAAATAACAATATAACAATATATTTTATTCAACATTGAGGGGAAAAGTCAGATGAAATCAGGGCAAAATTTCTGTTTTGACATATCTTCATTGCGTTGTATGCTAATATGCTGTTCATCTATGTAGAGGCATCTGTCTGTATATATGAACTGTTAACGTCCATCTCAATGCATCTGAGGAAGTGTGTGTGCACATGAAAATTCATACCTTGAATAAAATTTTGTTGGTCTTAAAGGTGCCACTGGACCCTAACTTTGTTCTCTTGCTTCAGGCCAACATGGCTGCCCTCCTGGATCTAAGTCCATTACCTGTTTACACCGCACTTAAAAGATTTTAAAGTGCAGTCTATCACAACCATAACAAGATCAAGATTTTGATGACCCCAAAAGAGGGATGATAGGAATGATAGCTTAATATGTACTGATAGCTCAGTGTGTCATAAAGATGTGTATTTAAATTACTGGGTCTGTCAGGTCACTACAAAATCAGGTGAGTAGGCCCAGTTCAAACCATGTTACTGCCTAGGTAGGTCTAGAGGTTTTGAACAAAAATGTTCAAAAATACATTACTAACACAGGGGTGGCTCAGCATATTGATTGTAGTACCTGGTGCAGCTGCAGGTGATAATATTGCTAGCTGGTGCCAGTTATGCCATCCACTCTGTAGCTGCATGCCCATACAGATCTGCCATAGCAGCCCCAGGGCCTCCATTACTGTCTGGAAAAAAACACCAGATCCTTCCCCCCTTCAGTGATACCATTCATACCCACAGCGCAACAACACTAACACTGATTTGCATGTACAGTGCTTAAGTACTTTCAGATAGCCTTGTTCTTAAGGAGCAGGAAACACTGAAATATACTGCTGAGAATCATGCTGGCCACTTGTCAGCACTATGATGCATTCAGCCCAGCCAGATGTTTCAAAGCTTGGCTGTGAACACCACAAAATATTGCTTGGAGGCAATATTCTGGCACATGCCTGAGATAGCATAAAAGCCCTTGAGACAGCAGGCAGAGAGTGGGGAAGTGGTGAGGCTTCAAGAATAATTGGAATGGTGGCAGGAGAAATCCAAGCCCAGATTATACTTCTGTGATGGGCAGCTAGAACCAAGGGGATTCCCCAGGGTGAAGAGAATAATAGGGGTGACTATCCCAACAATATTTCAGCTTTTTGTGGCAACTTAAGATGGTTAACTGGATCATAATCAAACTGTCTGTCAGAAAACAACCCATCAACAGATCTAGCAAAGCATGTAATCTCTTTGAGTGGGAGGGTTGGGTGCCTAGCTAGGGTTATGCACTTTGAAGGCTACTAGAATACCATGATCTTACAGCTCTGTAGAGAACTGCTATTGGATTTAGTTAAAATAATGTCTGAGATCCAGAAAAGGTTAATTGTGAGACATGGAATATAGATTGTTTCAGAGGGTAGCCATCTTGGTCTGCAGTAGAACAGCTAGTTTTGAGTCCAGTAACACCTTAGATCACAGCTAATTTGGAAACAATAGATGTCCCTGAACTATCCTGTGTATTCAGAAATTTTAGCTTGAAACTTCCTAAGCCATGTTTAGAAATAGAGAATGCTTGCAAGCATGTGTGAAAAGTTAAAGTAGGCAGAAGAATCAAGGATCTCATCCCCTGGCCCTAGAACAGCTTATTCCATTTCAGGAGGACAGCATGCGATATGCTTGAACTTCTTCACGTAGTCAGCTTCTTCCTCCTCCACCTCCAGCTATTACAGCAAGATAAGGAGAAAACAGCAGAGATGGAAAGAGTCAAGGAGCCTGGCCAACACTGGATGCATGTGAAGGGGAACAAAGACATCAACAAGGAATATCTCGTACTAACCAAGAACTGGCCACACCCACATTAGGAGAGTAAGGGGGAGGGGCAAAAAGATGAAGAAAGATCAGAGAAAAGTCAGAGACATTGGCTGCGGTAAAGGTAAAGGTTTCCCTTGCTCAAAAGCCAGTCGAATCTGACTCTAGGGGGTGGTGCTCATCTCAGTTTCCAAGTTGAAGAGTCAGCGCTGTCTGAAGATGCTTCCGTGGTCGTGTGGCTGCCATGACTAGACGCTGAGGCACACGGAACACTGTTACCTTCCCACTGAAGTGGTACCTATTTATCTACTTGCAATTTCTTGCTTTCAAACTGCTAGGTTGGCAGAAGCTGGGACCAGAGCTGGGAGCTCATATGGCACTTAGGTCTCAAACTGCCAAACCACCAATATTCCAGTCAGTAGTTCACATGCTAATAATCTACTCTCAATCCACTTTCAGTGCATTTTCCAACTGGATTTTTACTGTGTGAACTGGCAACATCCAGTTGGAAAGTGGATTGAAAGTGGATTATTTCGTGTATGTGACCGCAGTTTGTGACGTCATCAGCTCTACAAAGAATGGGGGGAAAGGGGCCAAGGGAGAGTTTTACTTTCCATCATCAATGGAACTTGCCTGCTTGTGCAGCCTGTGTACAACACTGGGTCAGGCCAACACTGGATGAGTGTGAATAAGGTTAGCCTAGGATACATAAATGTTTTCAAGAATATGTGGGTTTTTGAAGTCAGGAAATGTGTGGAATCCTAGAATGTGTTCACTGTAATAAGCCCTTTCATTTCATTTAAAGGATTCTTGCCTGGGAGTCTTAGTCATTCCCACCTCTAACAGGGTATCACAGAACTACAAATTACTCAGAAAAGGACAATTAACTGAAACAAAAATTTGGATTTTCCCGATGAGGAAAGACTGTAATGTTGGGATGGTTGTTTAGAGAGAAAGATTAGTATGGCTTAGCCTTGGTGATTCTTTCCTGATTGAACATGGAAGGATGGAAGTTGTGCACATTCACTGCCTGATCCTAGGTGTCAGGTTTAGCTGGAACAATATTAATAGTTCACCACTGCAGTTAAAGTAGCATCTAACACATGGCAACAGGAACAAAGCTCTGATCCCATTAATCTAGCCAGCCATAGAAAAACTCTGAAATCCACCTTATTACAACCAATCATTGGTGCAGCATTGTGCTTGCACAAAGCATCAGGAACTTGGAACAAATGCCTTTCATGCACGGGTATTTTCCCTTGCTTTCACCGTGCACATCTGTTGGGTTTTCTTTGTCATTCTGCATTTATTTTCCTCCCTTCAGTGCTCCGTTTGCTTTCTTGTCACTGTTTCTCCAGGTTTTCTGAGAGTGTTTTGGTGCCGATTTTACCCTTGTTTCTCTTTCAAGCTGAAGGTAATCCAAAAGTGTACAGATTCCCTTGGATTTTCCCCGTGCCCTTTTGCCACCCTTCGAAGGACACTCCCCCCACACACTGAGGTCATTCCATCCACCCTGCCCCTTCAACCTTCCTCCCCCTTCACCAGTGTACAAGCTCCATTTTCCCCTTGTTTTAAATTTAATTTTTTTTTTTACAAGCAGCATGAGTCTAACAGTATGAGACTACCACTAGTTTTGGATCACTGAATAAAAAAGTTAAAATGACGGGGGAAAGTTTAAAAGGAGCTATGCGAGGATTTGTTTCCTGCTGGATTGGAGGGAGGGGGGAATCGGAGAGGAGGCAAACAGCAGTGTCCACAGTGGGAAAAAAAAGATTTCAGTGCTGTGCAAACAAAATAAAGGGGGATGGTCAGCGCAGAATGAAATTGACATGAGATGTAACAAGAGAAAGACACTGGGATGGAAAGCCTAACGCCTTGAAAACATTTCCCCCTTTAATGCTTTAGTGAACAAAGTGTGTGTGTGTGTGTGGGGGGGGCATTTTGACAGTCTCTGGAAGCCTAACATTAAAATGGCCCAAATAGCAGAGATGCACAGGAGGGAGTAAGTAATACAAAATATATTACTCAACCTGTCCTTGAGAACATTCTCCATTTTGTAAAATAAACAAGAGATCACCAATATATTGGCGGGAAAGTAAAATTTGATCAAAATAAGGATTAATGTCAAGTTAGAAATAGTATTCACTTCTAGTTGTGCCATAAACAGATTAGCAAGACGCGGAGCAAATGTGCTACCCATTCTGGCCTCGTGTATTTGAAAGAAAAAAAATCATCATTAAACCTAAAATAATTCTTGTCTAAAATAATGTCAACCAATTCTAACAGAATTTTTTTGGGGGGGCTTAGGTTCTCTCTCCTTAAAATACTGTCTTTACTACATGTTGAGATTCCTCCTGAGGGATGCTTATATAGAGGGAAAGGGCATCAAAAGAGACCAACATAGCAGTCTCAGGGATTTCTATGTCTTCTACTTCTTTAATGACATCAGTTGTGTCTCTAAGATAAGATTTAATTTTAGAGACTTTTGGTTTCAAGAAGGAATCCATGTAAATAGAAAGTGATTCTAAAAGGGAGTCGTTACCTGCTATACTAGGGCAACCAGGAGGTAGGAATCCTGCCTTGTGGATTTTAGGAAGTATATACAGAACAGGTACTCAAGGATGTTCCTTATATAAGAATTTCTAAAGATCTTTAGAAATAAATCCAAACATCTTGGCTTCATCCAGAACAATCTTAATGAGCCTGGAGATATGTTCTGTGGAATCCTGTTCAATAGGCAGATAGTTCGTCCAGTCTGAAAATTGTCTACTTACTTTGAAACAATAATCTTTTCTATTCAGAACAACAGCCCTGCCCTTGTCAGCAGGCTTTATAACTATATTGGAGTCATGTTTTAGACCTCTCAGAGCTTCCCTTTCCAAATAAGAAAGATTAATCCACCCTGGTCCCAATTCCCTCTCAGTTTTCTCCAAGTCCTGCAGGATGACTCTTTCAAAGGATGGAATCATAGGGTCAGTAACACTGGGCTTGAATGTATGATTAAACTAAGAAAGTTTTTTGGCAACAGTGAAGGCTCTTTTGATCCTCTTTTCAAACCTAAATCTACATTTAAATGGCAGGTGCGTGCTGGACACTACTGCGGATCTGCGATAGGGCAATTGTGTAAATTAAAAAAAACTTTGGACACCCCCCCCCCCCACAGTTCACAAGTGATGTTCCACCACAATTTACAAAAGCACGTTTTTTAATTGTAGCTGCAGAATAAACACACTGGAGGAAAAAGAATAGTGCTCAAGGCAGCCACAGAAACTGAAGTCAAGATTAAAGGCTTACTGCTCCAAAAATCTGCAGTAAGATGTGTGTGCATAATGGGCAAAGTTATCTTTAGCTACCACATCCTCCAAGATGTTTTTTTTTTTTTTTTAGTTTTAGTTACTATTAGGATTCTTGTGGCCAGTTTCCCCCTGCATGAGTGGGTCCTGGTCTGCCTTCTAGAATTGTCGCCTGGCAACAGTACAACAGAAGGAGTGATTGCCTGGCAACAGTACAAAAGAAAGGGGATGACCTCTGGGAAACAGGCGCAGAAGAAGAAGGAGCAGAGATGTTTTCCTCCTGAGGGAGAATGTCGATGGAAGAAGTTCCATAGAAGACAGCCTGTAGAGTAGTGAGAAGGGCAATTGGCAGGAAAATGGCCACCTTCTGGCATGAGCCTTTGGGACTTCTGTTGCTATGAGGAAAAGTTGTTTCTTAAAGTCTGTGAATAAAAGTGATCTCACCAAGCACACAGACCCTTATGGACTTCGCTAATGAGAGCCTGGAGATTAAAGACACTTACTTCTCCTTTCACCCTGACTTTGGGAACAGTCAAAATATTTTAATATTAATGTCAACACAATATTAACACTGAATTCTTCAAAACTTGCCATTCTATACCCCCTTGTTTTCCCCCACCTATAAATAGCTGTTTGTTTAACTGCAGTTCAGGTTTTGAATGGTGCTACCAGAACACTGTGACCACTAGCCTGTCCCTTTTAAAACTAAAAGGTTACACAGATATGGATATTACTTGAATATCCTAGAATAGCTACAGATTTCTAATAGACACACTCCAGGTTACACAAGCCAAACTTTCTTCAGCCTTAGGGTTGTTATCCAATTTGGAAAAAGAAAACATTAGAAAGACTTAAGCTCATTAAACTAGGAAGCCATATTGTTGACAAACTTTCATGCTTGCCTGTGTGCAGACATTTATTTATCTAATTCAACTGGAGTGAATTTCCCCTTACTGCTGCTGTGTCCTGGTCTCGCATCAATGGCTTGATTGATGTTCAGATACACTGGAAGGGGGCAGAAGTGTCACAAAGAAAGGAAAGATTGCTCCATTTCCTCATTCCTAATTGCAGTTGCTTCTCTAACAAATAAATCAATGGAGCAATAAAATGGATCGGGAGGTAAGTGACTTCTGGTCTAGTCAATTTCAATTGTAGGAACAACTTTTTTTTAGAATGCTGTAGGAGTCCCTGTGTGGACATGTATTGCGATATTCACATACTAAAAAACAAAGTACGTTTTTATAAATCAGAAAAATAAGACCATAGATGG
The DNA here is from genome assembly GCA_029233225.1 of Lepidodactylus listeri. Classification (NCBI taxonomy): domain Eukaryota; kingdom Metazoa; phylum Chordata; class Lepidosauria; order Squamata; family Gekkonidae; genus Lepidodactylus; species Lepidodactylus listeri. The sequence continues at coordinate 73,303,083 of JARCFY010000006.1, read as the reverse complement.
CAGATATGACATCTTAAGCTTATGCATGCCATTTGCAGTATGCCTGGAGGCTTATACTGGCATTCCCAAGGCAAAGTTTTGAAAACAAGTTACTGGAAGACTTCATAATGAAAGAGACGTTTAAAGCAGGAAAAAGTCATTCATTCCTGCTTCTTGCTCTGACCATACTGTTCATAATTTTATAAACCTCTATTTTTACTTTAAACCCCCCCCCCCCAATCTTTTTTTTCAAGATCTTTTCAAAGATTGGGCAGTGGTAAGGATTAGTTATGTCCTTGACCATGACAAAAAGTATAAGGAAGGGCAGAAGAATGAGCAAGGAAGATGAACTGAACACAGCAGAAGTCACACCTCATTACCTAAACAATGCAAGAGAAGAATAATTTATAGAGCTACAGACACAGGCAGATCTGGAAGGAAGTTTTAATGGGACTAAGATGGTGGCTTTATAAATATTGCTAGGGAGGTTTTCTTAGGGAGACCGATACAAAGAACAGGAATGGCATTCAGTCAGAGTGTTGCAGTGTGAAATCCCCTCTCTTATTAAAGAGGAATGTGGTATGATGATCAAAGGCAAAAATACTGTCCTTTGCAATGAGAAAGAAAAAAATGAGCAGGAAATGTCATGCTTTTCTTACTGAAAAAGTTTCAGATTGTTCATGGCAATTAGATGGTATTTCAGTGCACATGTTTTGTTCGGCTAGATTCTGGTGTGTGCATGTACTTTAAAATCCCTTTTTGTGGTTGCAGTGAGAACACTATAGCTTCACTGGAATCTCCTGCATGATTTTCAAGAATATATAGATGTGGTGTAGGAACTGAGGCCACTGACCTTAGACTGGTAGTCAGCGACATGTTTACAGTGTAATCCTTAAGAAAGTTACACCCTTCTGGGTCCACTAGAAACCCTGTACAAGGGTTAGGTGTCACTCTGCTTAGGATAGCACTGCCAATGACTTTCACCAGCTATTCTCTGCCACCATGCCTATATAGTAATCGGGTAACAGGATTTCCCCCCTTTTTATAATAGGAAAGTAGACATTCCTTGTTATTACAATTAAAATCAACTTGTCATGCTGGACAAAATAGATAACTAGGATGATGTCTTAGCAGCCCTTTTGCTTTAGGGCATGATACATTCTTTAGCCCTGAGGTACTGCAATTTTTATTTAGCTGCATTCCTAGGAAAATCTGCACTAAGTGATTTTATCTTGGTTTAATCACCACACTTTCCCATGCTGATGCCAGCAATCCACCAATAAACCATGACAATTAAACTAACATATTTCAAATTGATGCAAGCATATGAATCTGATGGATACTGCAACAGACCATTGGTCCCTCAAGTAGGGATGGGCATGAACCAAATTATGAACTGAAATTCATGATAAATCGGGTCTGGTTCATGGTTTGTGAACCTCAGTTCATGCCATGCTGCCCTCACAGGCCACACAAACCTCCCATTAACCTTCCAGGTGGCTTTGAGTGGTTCGTGTGGGCAGACACACTGGCACCGTGGCAGGGCTTGGATAAGTAATTTAAAGGTCTCTTTATTTGCCTTCTCCAAGGCATGCCACCGCTGCTGTGGTGCAACTCACAAGTAAACTGAGAAGGCATTTAAATGTTAGTGCTGTGTCAGTTGGTGCTATGGCAGTGTGACTTAGTGAGTGAACTGTGAAAGCATTTCAGCGATCCCTTTCACTCCCTCTTGCTTGGAAGCAGGGGGAGCGAAAACAGTCGCTGAAATGGCTTGCAAAAGCCAATAAAAAAGAACGTTCCCTTTAAATGACTTTTGCAAGTGAGTGCTGCGGCTGAGTGAAGTCCAAGTGGTAAGTTCACCTGGAAGGGGTGAACTCACCATTTGGACTTCACTCGTGCATGGTGTCCAGTCACAAAAGCCATTTAAAGGGAACATTTCCTTCAAATAGCTTTTGCAAGATCCTCCCCCGCTTCCATTCTGCTGGCCTCGGGGAGTCGCCACCGGCAGAAAGGAGGGAGGAAAGATCCATGAACCTCATGAACTGGACTGGTTCATGCACTGGGGGAAGAACCACCATTTCCCCAGTTCATTTCCATCCCTTGAGGTTAGCCATTGCTGGCAGAGGGAAAGCAGTGCAATACAGCCAGTGTAACAGGGAAAAAATAGTTTAGCCATATGAATATTTCCATAGTGGTGCACATATAGGATAAGGTGGAATAAAACGAGGATATAAAAATAAAGAAAACTGTACACTTTATAGCAATAATTTGTTTCCCCAGAATTTAGCAAGTATATTTTAGTGTTCATTGTGCTATAAATTGTAGGTGCAAATGTAGTCACAAGGATTAAAGGGAGACATGGAGAAGAATGTTGTAAGCCCATTGGAGAGAAAAGTGGGGTGTAAATGCCTAAAAGGGAAAAAATAGTCCAAATTGCTTGCTGTATATCTGTGCATGGAAGGCAGACAGAGTTTTCCCATGATCTTGTTTGTTTCTGCAGCTCTTTCTGACACCCCAAAAGATCACAGAGCTGTACTTGCAGGAAAGGGAGAGGGAGCATTTCACTCCCTTGTCCCTCCTCACTTGAACCCCATCACCTGCAGTTATTTATTCTCTGTGTGCAGGGCCGGTGCTACCATTAGGCCAAGTTAGGTGACCACCTAGGGCACAGACCTCAGAGGAGTGCAGAAACAGACAATCAGCACCCCTGCAACTGGCCACAGGCTCTCACACTCACTTACTCACCAGCCCTGGATCTCTCATTCTTTTCCTCCTCCAGAAAGTCACGGCAGCTGCTGCAGCAGCTCCCTTCAGCTTTGCCTTGCACCCTGCCTGCCCAAGCCCACACAATTTTTTTAAAAAATAGCAGGATCAAGTTTTGTGCTTTTAATTTTCCCTACAATTCATCTGTTTTTGATAATTGATTAGTGGGGGAGGGGGGTGCAGGTAGTTAGCCTTGCCTAGGACGCAAAAAAGCCTGGCACCAGCCCTGTCTGTTGTGGCTCCCACATTCCGACAAATGAGCTTTCTGGGGGCCAGTGTGCTTTCAAACTGCTAGGCTGGCAGGAGCTGGGACCAGAGATGGGAGCTCATCCATCATGTGGCACTCAGGTCTCAAACTACCGAGCTACCGACCTTCCGGTCTGCAGCTCAGCATCTTAAGCTCTGAACCACCACTCAAAATACACACAACCAAAAAGTCAATGTTTTAAGTATTTCTTAATTGTACATTAAATGCAGTTGTTTAGTTTACTGAGAGGCATTTCAGTTGCATTCACTTCAATGTGCAGCTTTTGAGCATCATTATATTTAAGGTGTTAAATTCCAGAGCTTTGTTTAAGGGGCATTTACCAATGATATCAAGAGAACACGAGTTCAAAAGTATGATAACCAGCTGAGAAACTGCTGTGATCTCAAAAACATAAATATGCATTATTTCAGTTCAAGCCTGTCAAAACTACTTCATCGTGTTATTAGGTCATTTCAGAGATTTTGATTGGTGCAATCATTTCACTTGGACACTAGAGACCACTCCAAAGTTTCTATTACATTCTGCTGCTGATATGATTAGCCTAAAAGAAGAATTTCATTTCAAAAGAGCTATTAGAGTCATTATGAATCATGGACTGTTAAAATGTGATATCACAGTACTGTATTTTTTTCACTGTTGGTCAGAATAAAGGAATATGAGAAATTATCAGAAGAGCTAGGAAGGTTTTTCAAACACATGTGGTAAAAAGAGTGATAAATCAAAAAAGTCTTTGTTGAAATACATGAACCCTGCTAATGAGTATACTGGATTATGAGTGAATAAAGGGGGGGGGGGAAGGAAATTAAAGAGCTAATGCTGCAGTTTTCAACATGTAACAAATGCCAACAGTGTATTTTTACCCAGGGACAGAGTAGAAAATGTACACTTCACACCCTGGTTATGAAAGGCAGCGGTGTGTGTGTGTGAGGGAGTGTTTAATGTGCCTTTCCCTTTTGAAGTCTGTGGAAGGGGACAGCAGGAAAAGCCTCTGTTCACTTCTTGAGCTTGTGTCTTTTAAAGGAAAGAGCCAGATTTCAAAACCAAGATGGTGATAGTTGTGTTCAGTTTTTAATACTTTGTTATTCACACAAAAGTACAAATCCACTCTTGGCCGGTCTATAACTAACTGTTTTTCCACACACTTAGGTTCTATTGATGTGGGTCTTGGGCCACATGTAAACTGCTTGCTCATGTAGGAATTCGATACTTTTATTTACTTAAATATTCGTATACCACTTTTTTGTCCATAGTGATTGTCAGAGTCTATAAAAACAATTTTTAAAAATCCTCACAATTTTACAGCCAACAACATTTAATAGGTCCATAAGCACAGTAAGAGAGCAGTCCTAAGCAGGTCAACTCAGAGGCTCCCTCAGATCTGTTCAGTGAGGCTTAAAACAATTCCTTAGCATGGCACTGTAAATTTCCCAAACATTCTTGTAAACAGTTCCGCCTTGCACTTTCTTGTGAAACACTGGCACAGTTGTTTGCATACCAAGCATGTCCTTTGGCAGATCATTCCACAGGATTTTGAGCTGCAACTCAAAAAGCTCTTATTCCCACTGAGACACCCCTATCATGGTTAAAGGTATGGTACTTGCCACACCCATAGGCCCAGGCTACTAAAGGCTATATCTGAAGCTTCTAAGGCTGCTGATCTATTGCACAACACATGTGGTAAAAGTGAATGCAAATGTAACTGGTATATGTGGAACTTTACCCAGGAAAGTACTTTGTCCTCATGCTATATATCTTTGTCCTCATGGTCTATATATCTTCCACAGAGGATGTTTAAAACAGCAACTGCAGTCTTATAAATCGTTCGTAAGGTCAGTGCCAGATCATCTTATGCATCCTTACTCTCTCTGTTATATTAGCATATAGAAAGTAAATGGTAAAATATTGAAATTAACACCAGTGCTCCCTCTAAGTTGTGGAGTCTTGCGAGCAAAAATTCTACTTTGTGACCTACTGGCATTAAAGTTGTGAGCGAGTGATTTGGCTATTGCATAAATTAGTTTGCTCTGGAGCCATCTCTCCTGAGCTAAGAAAAAAAAATGTGTGAGCCGGAGGCTGAAAAACTGAGCTAGATCACACTAGCTCAGCTTAGAGGGAACACTGATTAACACTAATGTATGAGAAAATGGACAGGTTTTTAACATTTATGTTAGATACTTCTAGAGACTTCACCATGCCACTAATCTGGTTGACTACTGATACTTATCTGCAACAATTATTGTGGCCATATGTACTTCTAAACATTATGAATTTAGGAAAATAGATACTGTGCCTATCCTGTCCCCCTCATCCTGAGGTAATTACTGCTTTTGTGGGGAGGGGTATGAAGAGCCTTTGCTATCTGGTGCCACTTCTCCAGTCTTCAAAACAGACATAGGGCTACTATTTTTTTTAATCCATAGGCTATTCTCATCATGGATCTCCCACGTCCTGTATAGTTTAATCCTCAGAAACTACAGATCATGGGCGTTTATCATGCCTGTCACTATTCTGGTGTGCTGGCAGCTGTGTCATATGGATCCTGTGAATCTCTGAGTAAGCAGCAAATGCCTCAGTTGTCTAGATGCATGGATTGTGAGTAGGTCAGTGCTTTAATCCCCAACATTACTTATATGCAAAATGCACCTCTGAAAGAATCTCAAGTGGTGGGAGTGCTTGTTCAATCTCAGCCTCAGCCAGTGAATTTTTTCCTTCCCCCTGCTTCCCAGATCCTAGTGGCTTCTCTGGAAGTGGCTTTTTCTGTATAAACTGAGCTGCTGTGGTAATACAGCCCACACCAGTGTTGAATTTATTAAATATTTATTAAAACTTGTATAGCCTACCTTTCAAACCTGTTAAAGGGAGCTCAATAATACCTAGTTTGGTCCTAAAATACAATGTGAACTTTGCTTTGTTATATAGAAATACTAGAATGGCCAATTTCTAATCCCTATATCATTGTTCGATTTACCACTGTATTTTGAAGCCAGGAAGTGAGTGGGTCTGGTCAGTTTAATCAGAGACTGAGGAAGAGAATTTTCTGAATTTCCACTTTAAAACTTCGGCACCTATGGTTTTGAATGAGGACTTAGATTGGATGACTGCATTGTGATAGATTTCCTCTGGGTCTGATATTTCATCAACATGATGCCATGATGGCCATGATGGAGCGCTATTGTTATTTCTGATGATAAATGAATAATTGGATTTTGAGTTTATATGTTGTCTGAGGTGGCCTCGTTTGGCTTTCTAGTATACATTACAGGTACATTTATTATTGGTATAGAGTCAAAGCTTACAAAAATTGTATTTTGTGAGTTTTTAATAATTTTGAAGGTACTTCTTTTTAAACTGTCAGCCAGAAAATTTATCCAATGTCTAGTTGAAATTTTAATCTGGTTAAAGCTATGCAGATGCATTGATGTAATAGAAATTTTATTAGGGTTAATAATCTCTTGTTATTTTTTTAGGTAACACATGAGTTTTTGCTAAGAGATTTTATCTTTTTGGTCTCAGCATGCTTCCTTAGATGTATTCCTGTTGTGTTCCAAATAAGTATCCATAGGATTTCTTTCTTAGGTGGCAATCCTTAATACAGTTTCTTGAGAGTAAGTACCATTGGAAATTTATTTCTGATTAGACTTGCTTAGGCTTGCTCCCCAACTGCGCTATCCTAAGTAGAGTCATACCTCCTAAGTCAATTGAAGTCCATTGACTTAGATGGGTGCAACTATGTTTAAAATGGCAGTGTAAGTCACTTAGATAGGCTTTTATTTCCTGAATACACAGAGAAGATGGTCAAACACTGAAAGAGGTATCAACTAGTGTGCCACTCTACTATGTAAATTACAAATCAGTGCTAGGGATGGGCACAAACCGGGGAAAATGGAGGTTTGTGAAGGTTCGTGGAGGTTCGGGGTTTTTATGAACCCTGAATCACAAACTTGAACTTCTCCATTCTATGAACTGGGTTGTGGTTTGTGAAGTTCATGGGGCAGCAGCCCCAACCAAAAGAGAGAGCTGAAGACATTTAAATGCCATCGGAGCCCACCACCCAGGACCTGAGTGAGCTCTGAAGGCATTTAAATGCCCTTGGAGCCCACCTCTGGGTCCAGCCAACCCAAGAGTGAAGACATTTATAGGCCTTATATGTCCTTATATGGGCAGGCCTTATATGGGCAGGGCCATATAAATTGCAGGTCACTATGCATCCTAACTAACTATGAGGAAGCCTTTGTGAAATGGAAAATATATATGCTGGCAAATTCCATTAGATGGATTATTCATTTTCTGTAATCTGGATGTTTATGGATACATGGAGCATACAGTACTTTAAATCTCTAAGGAAGCATTTGAAGATATCTATGCACTTTTAATCTTTAAGAAATATTCAAAGAGACATCTGTTCAAAGAACAAGACAACTATAATTAAAAAAGCACTTTATTGGATATGATGTACAGTTTTGGACTATTTAAAGCCTTTTGAATTTGGGGGGCATAAATCCATTTCTGATTGATGTTTGGTATTGCAGGTTTGAAACTTATGATGCAATATACATTGTATTTCTTATTGCACTTGTGATCTATAATTGTATATTATGAACGAAACTTTAAGATACCTTTAAGAGTTTCATTTGAGTATATTCATAGAATTAAATCATAGGCCGATTTCACACTGGCCAGTTGCCTCTCGTTCTCTCCGGAATTTCCCCTCCCAGTTTCCTCCAGAGTATTTTCTTCATTTTCCCACTTGGAACCTCAGTCCTTTCAATATAGCATGACGAAGGGTTTTCTCAAAAAAAAAATTAGAAACCCCCACAATGGGGCGGCCCTGATGAAAGGCAGGTGAGTGGGCGTGTTTTCATTTTGGGTTCTCCCCCGGAGCAAACAGGAAAATCCTCTAAAAACAGAATTTGTTTGCTCCAGGGAAACTCCGGTGCAGCAGGGCGATACTCCAGAGCAAAACGTGAGCCCGGAGTAACTGGTGTGAAATCGACCAGAAGCTCCGGTGCAAGCATGAGGGCAAACCTGGGGCAAACGCTAGTGCAAAATCGGCCATAGTGTTTTTATATTGTTTTCAACCTTTTTCCTGTGATTCTCTCTTTATATTGCTTTAGCCACTGGAGCAGTAGAAGAAAAGGATTACTGACTGTGGAGGATTCCCCATCCCAGTGGGAACCTGGCTACCTAGTGGTGCCTGTACTGCAATTGTGGAAGACCATTGTCATCTCAAGGAAGCAGGTGATAGACCACTATTTCTCCATTTGTGCCAGAAGCCTTGCAGACATTTGTCTCTGCTTTGCACATTGCTCCATTTGATGTACTGAACTAGGGAGTATTTTGTTGATAACTTATGCACCTGGTGTGGGGGTGAAGGGATGCTTGCCACATACTATAGCTAATCAGTTGTCCTTGGGAGTGTCTGAGTTGTATTATTCCTATCAAGGCCAGTTTTGTATTATTACAAGCAGTAGTGAAATTCATGACTCTTAAAATAGTAAAGTCTCAGAAGCTGTACTGAGATCGGATCTTCAGTGCAGACTGAAACCACATTAAAAAGCTATGCAGCTGGCCAGTTCTGCAGGTCCATTTGTTGTCATTCCCCAGGAGTTTCTGACATCTGAAGTAAGTGCATTATTTTCTTGTCTTGATTCTTCTGTAGATGTGATTTGCTTCCGCAGACTACTTAAATCATGTAATAAAATCTATTTCCCATCATTATTTGTATGTTCATTTCCTCCATAACCCTTAGAACCCTTAGAACCATTGCTCCTTGGCAATACAAACCTGGAGAGGGAATGGTTTGGAGTATGATGCCATAGAACCCACCCTCCAAAGCAGCCTTTTGCTCCAGAGAAACTGATCGCAGTGGTCTGGATATCAGTTGCAATTCCACGAGATCTCTAGGCTCCACCTGGATGCTTACAAACCTACACTGAAAGGAGTTGAATATAATTTAGGATTGTCTGGTGCAGGCCTTCTTCACATGTTTGTTTTAAGTGAGGCGAGACTAGTAGGCACCTGACCTTTTCTGCTACAGCCTCCGAGCTTTGGCACTCTCTGTCCCTGTTTGCCTTTACCAGCTCTGCAAACTAGTAAGAAGCATCATTTTCTGAAAGGCCTTTGAAGGGGGTTGAATCCCACCTGGTTAATACTGGATTATTTCATTTTTGTGATTCTTATTGAACTGTTGTCTTTACTGCTGTTAAAATGGGGGGAATTACTATTGTCTTTAACTTCCTGTCAAATTTATAGTGATTGAGTTTTACTGCCACTTTCTGTTGATTTTATATGACATTTCGTACTTTCTGTTTGTAGTTTTATGTTGTTTTAACTTTTTGTATTTTAAGGTTTTTAAATATTAGAAGCCACCATGAATACTTAGTAGAAGTAAATAATTACATCAGGTGGACACTGACATTATCAGGAATGGTATACATTGGTTGAGAGAAGTCACTGGACTCAAACTTTGTTCTGCTGCTTTAGGCCCACACAGCTACCCACCTATATCTATCTTCATTGATCGAGAAATGTAGACTATAAATGACATAAATAAATTGGTTTCAAAGGATAAATGCGAACATAGATGCTTTGTATTTTTTTATTACTGAATCATGCACTTGAGATAGAATATGGCAAATAATTTTGATTCATTCTAGTGCCTTAATTTGCTTATGATTCTTAGAGTAGATTGGATTATGAGAATCTTGCATTTGTTACTGATCTGTATGTGAGGTTAAGTTGCTAATTTATTAGCATCAGCTGGAACAATCAATTTTGCAATACTCGTAAGTACCTGCATAGGGGAAAATCTTTGTTGGCCTTTTGTACTGATTAATTTGTGCCCTTTAGTACCAACATTAATATTATCTGTTGCTGTGATATCAGTGAGAGACTTAATTCTAATTTGTGGTTTGGACTCCTCAGTGTATGAGAAGGTTGGCTACATTCATCTTAGTTTGCACTTTGTGCCATATACACAACTTCACGCTGTAATACTCTGGATTTTTTAAAAAACTCATCCTATATAGTTTTACACAATCACTAATCAGATGACCCTGAGAACAGTTTGAAAGTCATTTTTTAATGTGAATGAACAGCCTCTGCATATTTCTACTCACGTACAAGTTATATATCTCCAACTGCCCTGTGGAGCTGCTATTGGTTGTGTTATGAATCTGATACACAGCCTCATAAGTGATGTGATTTTTCCAAATGGAGCCAATAGTAGCACCATCAGGGTGGCCTGAGGAAGCGAAAATGGTGTGGTGGGAGGCTGATACCACTTCTACCTATGAACTATGGCCACAAGAGCGTGCTTGAGGTTGGGAGGCATAAGCTTCCATTGAATGTCTGATGCAATCTTTTGTCACCTTCCAACAAGCATGAGAACTTTTAAAATGAAGGAGAATGTCCATAGTGAAGGGTTTACTCATGTGCTTCAGTGGAGAGGGGAGCTTCATATATTTAAAAAATATATCTTAGTGGACTAGTTTCCCTACTTTGAGATGCTTGTGCTTGAAGGGGGTCTCAGGCTGCGGTCACACAGTTGTTCAGATTGGGATTCACAGCTGTTCCCTCTAGCATTTAAATTAGCTGATCAGACAGGCCAATCTGCCTCTTGCCCTGAAGCAGGCTCACTCGCACAATCCTCCTGGTTCTCTTCCACATTTTCCTGCACCGGCAAAAACGAGTACTTTCCAAGTCTTCCCACTGTGATTCCGCGATTTCCCCTATCTGGACTGCATATCGCCATGACTGCTATTCTTTTTTCCCGTCTGCCATTATGCACATGCGCACCCAAGCGCTAAGGAATTAAATTTCTTGAATGCCCAAGGACACATGTGTAAAACTGCGCTCAGTGGTTTCTTGGAAGTACAGTTCTGTTCACCATTGGGGGGAGGCTGATAAGACCAACCCTCTCCCTAATTTCTACCCACTCTACTTAAAATAGTCCCTAGGGCCTAAGGAGTCCTGTGCCACAGCGGCTAGCAGAATAAAACACAACCCAAAAGGGGCGGTGATTTGCCTATGTGCATACATGCATGTGCAATTGAGTTTGTTAAAAAAAAATTCCTGTGCTGCTGCAGGGAGTGGCGCAGCTGCCTGATCAGTGGATTGCGCGATCACAGTGGTTGAAAGAGGGACTGTGTGATTGTCTTTACCCGATACAAAATGTTGCAGATAAAACAACAGCGGGAATCACAGCATGGCAAGAGGTCAGTGTGACCGCACCCTCAGAGTACACACAGCATACCCTGGATTGGTTTGGGGGAGGGGGCTTGGTCTTTCCTACTCTGAGCTGGCTCCCTGAGAGGAAGAAAGACAAGAGACATCATATACATGCAATTTGAAGCAGAACATTGTTTGATCCTGGCTGTACAACTATAGTGATTTGCAGTTTCAATATTCCTTTGAATTTCATTAGTTATTAATAGAAACATTTGCTGTCTTTTCAACTTAAAAAGTGGCCCTATTTTACATAGCATCAAGCTGCTATCATGCTGGCTATCGCTGAATCAGCAGCATGAGAAAAAAAGAGAGAGAAGAGTCTGTACTATTTAAATCCATGCCAGTGGCATCAAAATTACAGAGCTTATATGCAGCTGACTAAGTGTAATGTCTGTCTGTTTTCTTAACTGCTTTGGAATACTGGGTAAGATCTAAGCTTCTGCAAATGGGACAAATTGATGGAAACAATTTTTACAGCCTTCTTTCTTCAGTGTCTTCTTGAGCCCCTTGAAAAAGTTGCTGCTAAGAGCTGCCAGGCCTTCCAGAAAGAGAGGGACTACAGCAAGAAATGGGAAAGGTTAACAGGGTGCCAAACATAAGGTCTGGAAGACAAAACCGGCCCGTCTAGGGTTCTTATGCAGACTGTGAGCAACTGGTGCAAGGGCGGGAACAGGAGACTGATGGGGGGGAAGTGAGTGGAGCCACTCTGATTGTGGTTTCAGCATGGTGGAACAACCTCCTCCACAGCAGTCAAGCAGCGAGTGAGTGTCGGCCCAGTGCTGCACCACTGGCTATTCAGTCCACCCATATGGGTTTTCCTTTGCACCCCCCTTCCAGCCCACAGGGCCTTGCAGTGAGGATGCACCAACCTGGAACATACTAGCTGCTGTCCACTATACAGTTCCTATCTCTGGTATTTGGCATTACATTTTATGGCACATGTGGCTCGGCCCGACAAAGTAACATTTATTTCAGATCTGGCCCTCATAACAAATGAATCTGACACCTCTGGGTTAGAATCTCTTTTCATTCTTTTATATGAACAGAAGTAGCTCCATGAGCAGAAGAAAAAATTGTGCAAGAGTTGGGGGAGCCCCAATGTCGAATGGTTCCTCCTTCTTGCTCCAGTTCCCTATACTATCCATAGGACTCCCCCGCTACTCAGAAATGTCTTGGGTTGCTTCCAGATACTGTTGCCACCTGATGGCTGGCAACCTCCAGGAACAGGGGGGGACACATGGGAACAGGAGGAATTGGCACAGTATTGTGATACTGGCAATATGAAGTCACTTCCCGGTGATGACGCACTGTGAATGTGGCGCCATTAAAAAATTTCTTCGTGTTGGTCCTATGCAGGCTGGTAAGTGACATAAAGGGGAGTGGGAGGTCTCCCTGCTCCCAGGCTTGAATCCCCATTCTGCCATCGAAGCTTCCTAGGTGACTGGCTTGCTGGCCAGCCACACAGTCTCAAACAAATCTACCTTACAGGGTTGCTTTGAAGATGAAATGGAGGAGAGGAGAATATGAACTGCTGGCTCTGTATTGGGGAGAGGTGGGGTCTAAATGAAATAAATAAAATAATGAACTGCTAGGGAACTACAGGGTAAAGGGACTTAAAATAGCTTTCTCAAACTCAATCCATGCAGGATCCCCATCTAATGGAGTTAAACAACTTTAAAAAGAGAGATGATTTTATACATTTTGAATGTTCAAATGCACTCTTTAGTGCAACATACTGGAACAAATTAGTCTTGCATTATTTTTCAGAGAGAAAAATGTTGTGTGTGTGTGTGTGTGTGTTTCTATGGCTGCCTAGAGATGCAGAAGAAAACAGCTAAACATGATTTGGAAGTTTGTTATATGTCATTTTAATCCATGAAAACCAGTAGGGTTTCCCCTCCCCTGATACTTTTTGATGACAGAATTTTGGTAGTATTGTGACAGCTACTGTGAAGCATTTTCTGCCTAGCGGGGAAGCTCATTTTTGTTTCCTGAAACATATGCTTTTAAACTGTCTCAAATAAAGAAAAATGCCTTTCTATCCCATTAGTTTAGGCTAATCACCACTTTCAGCCAACTCATTTAGGAGTCCTCACTGGTTCTAGACTAACATGGTGGGCCTCCTGAGAGTAGTAATATAAACATTTTTGTTTGAAATATGCTGAGAATGAATTCTAAATCCCTGTTGTGGGCCAAAAGGTCAATTCAATCTTGCTGGCAATTGGTCATGAGGCAAAACAGCTATTTGATTGCTTTGCCACTCATCCAGCTTGCATCAGGTCATGGCAGATTCCTCATTCCTATCACCATCTGCTCTCCAATCTAGTGATACCTTCACGATGCAGTCAGCTACAATAACCATCAGCCGGCACAGATTTCAGGCATTTACAAGGTTTTTTCCAGCATAAATATCTATAAAGACTATTAGACCTATAAAATTGTTTATTTTGAATGTGATATATGCATAGAAGAGCATCCAGTTTGGCATTTATGTCACTTCCTGTCATCTTTAACAATGAAATGAGTTCTCTGTCCATACTTCCATCCGAGTTGCCTCATTGTCAGTCTAATCCTATTGAACTCTGCAGAGGATTGCACTGTAAAATAATATTCTGGTTAATGAAGCAGGGTTGCTTTTTCCACTATGTATCAATGATCATATAGGGCTTCCCTGTAACTATTTTCTGAAAAATATTTTGTATGCATATTTAGTCTTGCTGCTCAAGGAGAGGGGCGATCTGTAGCCAGAACTCCATTTTCCTGGCTAGACTTTATCATTCGTGCCATTGTCTTGAGGGATGCCACGAGTACTTCCCTTTTTTGGTTCTTGAGATATGTATGGTAACTATGACAAACCATTTATCAGTAGAACTTGCATGTACAGGAAGCTCAACCAATAAGTTGCTATCTGACCTTGTCATTTGTGAATAACTCAGATTACTGATCATTGTTTTCCACTTAAGTGCTGACATTTTCCAAGTTGTTGTGTTTGTGTTCTTGATTATGCTGCATTAACAACTATGGTTTACCTATGAAAGGGCTCTGGTATCCTAATGTTCCAATTCTCATTGACTGACTAATAAAGACTCCCATTGGTCCTGAAGCCAATCTAGGTACCCAATTGCTGAGCCCTGCTTGGGTCCAATAACATTGCTTGTATATAGTTACATTGTTGAAAGTTATTGGTTGGAACAGTATAAATTAGAGTGCCGCTCTCTTAGAGCTGTCTTTGAGCTGAACGATGTTATGAATAAAAGCCTGCTTGCTGGATTCATCGCCTCCACCTCAATACTTAATAAAAGTACAACTTGTAATTTAGTTATGCTGATAAACATATTCCAGCCCTCAGTCCCTTCCAAACGATTAAGATTGTTGATGGGGAAAAATCCAAACAGGGAGCTTTGAATACTTCACCTCAATATAATGTTTGCCCTTCCATAATTGGACTAAACTCTCTTTTTACCTCTGTCATGAACCCAACCTATATTTGTTGAGTTCTAAAACGAAACTCAGCTTAAATTGATACAAGCTCAAAGTCGCTCAAGTGTGACTTTGTGAGAAGGTAAAACTTTCCTTTTTCGAAGCTATGCCAGTCCCTTCTTGTGATGTGCTAATTGTATGTACATTAGGTTTGTTGAAATAATCTTCTCTTTCTTGACAGTCTCTAGTTTTTTTTACTTTTCCTGCCATACCATTCTTACTTTGGAAGTAGCCAATAACCCGGTACTGGACATTTGTAGATGCCTGAATGTGTTCTGTTACTCCTTGTGATTGGCTACCATAACTCAATTTGTCTTCGAATATAAGCTTAACTTTTAAGGTTATGATCAATGAGAAACTAAAGTAGACTTGGTATTTTGGTAATTAAGTTAGACTTGGGGAAATCTGTTAAAATTAATGTCCAGAATAGACACCTTGGATTTTTCACCTACTTTTTTGTTTACAGTTTTGGAAGGTAACTCCACTTTGTCAAACCTTTGTGCTACTTGTTCACTTGGTTGTTGATCCCTGTTCTTTTGTTTCTGCTATGTAGTCAAGATAGGGTTATTCTGCCCTGACCTGGATAGTCCAGGCAAGGCCAATCTTGTCAGATCTCAGAAGCTAAGCAGGGTGGATGGGAGACCTCCTTGAAATACCAGCAGTTGGGAGGACAGGGGCAGGCTTTATTCAGCCACCTCTCTGAATATCCTCCGGGGTCCCAGTAGGTGTCAGTCACCAGAGATTGCCATGACTTCTAAGTGCACACACTCATACACATATGGAAAAATACAACCGCCCTCCAAAATAGGGGTATTCTTTCTCTCTTGTCACTGTGTAACCTCCCATCAAATGACTGCTCTGTAATGATGCAGCAAGATACAATGGCTATCAACTTTGCCCACATTTCTGGCTTGCAGAGAATCGAGGGTGACCTTATAATTACACAACTATAAATTGCTACCTAGAGCAGCAGGTGGGCATTTTTGGTGGGCATTTTTGCTGCTGCAGTAGATTTATTTAATGAATTAATCCATACATCTCCTTTCTCCCCAAAGGGCACCCAAAGGTCTCCTCACCTCCATTTTATCCTCACAACAACCCTGTGAGGTAGGTTATGCCGAGAGAGTGTGACTGTCCCTAGGTCATCCAGTGAGTTTTCATGGCACAACTGGGGATTCAGACCCATGTCTCCCAGATATTAGTCCATATGAAGAAAGCTCCCTTGCATATCCATCATGCACATTCCTCTGCTACTCAGAGGAGACCAAACTACATGCTGTATTTAGGATCTGTGATGGATTTCCCAAAGTGTAGTTTAAAAGCAGCTGCTGTAGGGGTTCTGATTAGGACTGGCATGGGAGAATTTTAAACCTTTTCTCTGTGCCACTTCAATAACAGAAATCAATTCTTTTTGAGATGCTATTAGGCATGCTAAGGGGAAATGTATGTGCATTATACTTGTCTTTTTTCCCTACGGGGGTTTGGGAATGAAGAAATTTTGACTGAGGAAGCAGTGCAGGTAAAAGGGTTAAACCTTTCCTTGATCCAAGCCTTCCCTCAACAGGTTTCTTGTATTTAAACTTTATGTTGGAAGATCTAATCATGGATCCTCAGAGTAAAGTATAATTTTACCCTCATTGCCAAATGAATTAGTCACACACAAAAAATGAAAGAAAGGGGGGGCGCTAAATTTCCAGAGATGTACAAGGAAACTGGAAAAACTGAGGAAAGAATGTAGCTCTTACCAGGCCCCTTCATTACAGGGCCATTCTTCTCCCCTGAAAGGGATGTTATAACACTCTTGATTATAGAAATTGTTGGCTGGTATAGCTTTGAATAGGAAGCAGCATGGGCAGTGATATATGTTTTGATTGACAGTTGCTTTGCTCGCTTCATAATAAGCACAGAGTACAAATTAGCATTCTGTAGTTTGACAACAGTCAAAGGTAATGTAGTAATTTACATCAATTTTCTGCAATTTCTATTTATTTTGCTCCGGACAAACACATAAAACTTTAACATTGTTTATGTGTGATGAAATTATATCTCTGGTCTGTGCTTAGTTTTAATTACTTTTTGAATACAATTGATGGTGATTAGATTACTATGAAACTGTGCCATGATTGTGCATCTGTCAAAAGGAGCACCTTTTAAAATTTTCCACACATGGCCCAAGATGCTTTTCATAATCCCAACCTGTATTGATAGGAATATGAGATAGTTCTTTTCTTCTGGAGGCTTTTTAAACTCCATCCTCTTTCTTTATAGCAGAAGTAGAAATAAAGATGCACTGCAATTGGTTTTAATGTTGCTGGAATGGTGCCATGGATGCACCATTTACAACAAAGTGTAAGGAATGTAGTCAAGTTCAAGTGTATGAGGAGAAAGGGCAGCTAGCTTAGATGTTTCTTGGTTAGGATGTGTATGTTTCCCATTGTCATGGATATGGCCAGGAATACTGGGTAACAATTGCTGCTCTCTCTCTGTATTTTTTTATGTGTGTGCGTGCATGTGTGTCTGCACCTGGAAGTCACGTTGACCTCTGGTGACTGACCCCTACTGGGGGCCTGGAGGATATTCAGAGAGGTGGCTGAATAAAGCCTGCCTCTGTCTTCCTGACTTGGTATTCCAAGGAAGTCTCCCATCCAAGACTAACCACAATCAACCCTGCTTAGCTTCTAAGATCTGATGAGATCAGGCTTGCCTGGGCTATCCAGGTCAGGGCAACAGTTGCTGCTCTTGACCAAAAAGATCACAGAGGATGGTCAGAAAAACTGCTGGCCTAATCTTTCAGCTAAACATGCAAAATAGGGAGTCTAGAAACCCAGAATAGAATAGCCTTGGAGTGAGGTAGGGAAAAAAGGAATAATACAATAAAATAGCCTTTTGTAGATTAGAAACCATCTAACCTCTATCAAGAGATAATATGCTTTGGACAAGAAGCACCCAGGAATGGCAACAATACCCAATTTCACAGAAATGAAGATGTAGTTCAAAGATGGGGTGTATTGGTTAAGGACCAACAGATAAGTAATATGTAGGATAAACTTTTAATCAATATACCTTGTTATAATAAATAGTAGCAACAATGAACTGACAGTTTTTATATATTTGAAGAAGATATTCAAGTGCAGATAACTTTGTATGGTTTTTGAAGCTATAAGATAATTAGAGAAGAATGTGCATCCTTATCAATTGGGACAGCTAGCTATTGTTGGGAGATGGTTTTAGAAACCTATAAATATGGAAGTCTGAATTGATTCGGAGATTCTTCTTAGATGAGGCTCCTTGCTTGGGACCTACTTATCTTTGGGTAAGATATTTGTATATATTCACGTAATTGATCTCCTTTAATTATCTGTGTAGCAGTAATGGATGGTATAATCTTTTGTTGACATAGTCAGTGTTAAAGATATGTAGTTATGTTGTAATAAAAGGATAAAATGGAAGGCAAGATTCTCTAACAGTTTCATTTGTGTACTACACCCACAAGAAACCAAAAAATGTTGTTGAGGTGTAGCTCTTGCCAGGAATTAAATGATTTTATATAGAAGAAGAAGAAGAAGAGATTGGATTTATATCCCGCCCTTCACTCACTTAAGAGTCTCAGAGCGGCTTACAAACTCCTTTCCCTTCCCCTCCCCACAACAGACACCCTGTGAGGTAGGTGAGGCTGAGAGAGCTCTTTCCCAAGCTGTCCTTGAGAGAACAGCTGGTTCAGAGCTATGGCTTGCCCAAGGTCATCCCAGCCAGGTGCAAGTGGAGGAGTGGAGAATCAAACCCGGTTCTCCCAGATTAGAGTCCACGCACTTAACCACTATACCAAACTGGCTCTCTATAGGAATAGGAAAGATAACCAGACACCTGTGAATAAAATTTGCTTTAAGCCAATGTATTTAGTAATTTAAATCATGATTTTTAAAAAAGGATGCAAGTTTGGAACCATATATTTTCCTTTTGTTGTCTAATCATCCAAAGAAGTATAATTGGCAAGTAATGGGGAACCCATACAGCAAGTGACCCAATTTTGTTACTTAGGAGTTCACTTCCAAGCTAATCGGGTCTGGACAGCCCATTTTAAGAATGCTTATAACAGGGCCTTAAAAACAAAGGCCACATTTTTTAACTGCAAAGATGGCCTATTAGCTCCTGCTGCTATTTCACTTTTTCATGCAAAATAAGGTGGTCAGCTTCTCTACAGACCTCTAGTATGGACTGACACCTCTAGAGGGACAGTAGAGTCCCTTTTATCACTATTTTAGAAGAAGATCACAGGGATGCCAAGTCGCATGGCTAATGTCTCCCTAAGAGTGGAACTATGCTTGCAATCTCTGGAAGAACAGGGATGTATAAGGGATTTTGGGCTTTGGCTGACATTTTTATTTGCCACAGAAGCTGATGGGTGCCTCTATCTATTAAAATCTAACTCCCATGCTACCTTATTGAGGTAATGAGGGCCTGTTAACAGCAGATAAAGTTAAGAAACTCTTGGAAGGTGTGGATTTAGGAACCACATTGGGTCTAGCCATTTTTGGGGGTTTCGTAATTAAATTCAAAGAACATCAAGCACAATAACTGGTTGGTTATTTAAATTACTTTTTTGGTATATAATATGACATTGCTCAAGGCTTGTAGACTAAATGAGCAGTATCAAATCATTAAAGTATAATTAAAATAAAGATTAAAAGGCACTATATGCCACAGAGGAGACCTGGGCTTCCAACTGTAATTCAGCATCATAATTCAGTGGTTTACCATTGGCTGCCTCTGCATCACAAATCTGTTATTCCTTGGAGGTCTCCCATCCAAATAGTAGCCCAGGCTGACCTGATTAGTTTCCAAGTTCTGACAAGATTGGGCTAGCCTGGGCTATCCAGGTTGGGGAAATCATGCTATAAAGTCTTCTAATTTGCATACATCAGGAGAGTTTTTGCTAAAGATTTTTAGGAAAGTTTTTAGGAAAGATTTTTAGAAAAGTTTTTGCTTTTAGGAAACATCCTGTGGGCGTTTCGCCAGTCTTGGGGTGGCACTCTTTACAGTAAAAGTGTTTTCAGCGTAGCAGAGTATCCCATTTACCAAGTCCAGGATAAAATAGCTAAAGCCGTTCACAGGATGTTTGCCAGTTATGATTTTGCTTGCCATGTCTGCTTTCTTATATCTTTTAACTCAAGTATACCAGGCATCCAATTATGCCATCCAGGCAACTCATTTTCTCATTTCATGATGTATAGGAGCAGAGGTGGGCCATGCTAGAGGTATATCTCTCTAAATGATTCTATATTCTTCCACAGACCCCCCAAAGGAAGAATGCTTTGTGTTGCTGTTCAATAGAGTCAAGGGAGATTGTCAGAAACAAATTTCTCTGATCAAATCTGTGTTTTCAATTCCTTGGGATTTTTCTACACTTGTACCAGGGCTAGGAATGCACATTAGTTACACCCCCCCCCCCTTAGTGAATGCTGTTTTCCTGATGATTCATTTATTTTCCCATCCAACACAAATATGACACATCTTAGGTGATGTGAAAGACCTCTGCCTGAGACCCTGGAGAGCCACTGCCAGTCTGAGTAGACAATACTGACTTTGATAGACCAAAGGTCTGATTCAGTATAAGGCAGTTTCATCTGTTCATGGATCACTACTGCTGATTAACCATAGATACATAACCCATAAATTTGCTTTGAAAAAATTGCTCGTCTTCTTATAAAAGACCAAAGCTTCACTTATGAATTTTTGTAGCCATGCTCCTTGATAACATCAGAAGAATGCAAATATCAAATGTATAATCCCCCCCCCCCCATTTCATATAATCAGAGGACTTCATGGTTTTAGTAGACAGTGTCACTGGCTGTGAATACCTTCTGTTCCTTCACCACATTTGAGCTGTCAAGTTGTAAGTTAACCATTTACATGAGTTTCTTGACTCTTCATCTCCACAAACCCCAATTCTCTGGTCTGTCATCACTTTCCTCATCCAGTAATACAGACATGGACCATACAATTACCGGGAAATTGCTACATCTGACATCCCAAATGGAGCTGTCTGTGAGGAAGAGACTAATAACTTCTGACTGGAACAACTTCACATTTCTTCTGACATTGTCAGCTGGGGAATTATATGATCCTATCATAGAACACTGAGTGAGTCCCTGAGAAGAAAGAAGGTAGATTTCATAACACAAATGCCCTTCACCGCTCAAGAATGTTCTCAGCAAGACTAAGCTACAGCATTGTGGATCAGTACCTGAAGTCTGTCATGGTTTCTGATGAGGCCTTGTTAATATTTTGCTGGGCTTTGAAGAAACACATCTTTCCTGTTGCCTTTCCCCCATTCCCAGCTCAAGTATGGATATGTAACCACAGTGCTTATTTCTGGAGATTTGGTGTGGTCAGCCAGTGCATCTGATTTCTAAAGTGATTTCACAAAGGTTAACTTGCTACAGCTCCAAGCCCAGGTAAGAAAGAGAAGTTCTTATATAAGATCAAATAGAAGGCAAGCAATGGCCAAAGAGGCTCACCTCTAACCAATGAGAGGGTAGGATCATTGTCAAGTGTACCCAAGTGAGAGAATTCTCTTAACCTGTTCCGTCCCGGATCCTCTTGCATGCAGAGTTACAGAGCCAGTATATCTTTCTTTAACAACAGCTGCCTTGCTGGAGTACAATGTCACAAGTAGTCATATAATTATGCTTCCAGCTGCAATGAGGTTGCTCCTATTTTGTTGGATAATTCATGCCTCAGCAAAACTGGTAACAACAGAACCTGGGAGATGAAAAAAGATTTTTTGTGTGTGTCATAGCTATCAAGGACAAATCAAGTGTGCTTGATGCCTTGATTCATGTCACAGATGAACACCTAGATTCTGTTTTGCTTGAGGTGCTGCGAAGGAGGAGGAGGAGGAGGAGACTGGATTTATATCCTGTCCTTCACTACCCGGAGTCTCAAAGCAGTTTACAATCTCCTTTCCCTTCCCTCCCCACTACAGACACCCT
This sequence comes from Lepidodactylus listeri, assembly GCA_029233225.1. NCBI lineage: Eukaryota > Metazoa > Chordata > Lepidosauria > Squamata > Gekkonidae > Lepidodactylus > Lepidodactylus listeri. The sequence continues at coordinate 73,281,372 of JARCFY010000006.1, read as the reverse complement.
CTGAGGTAGGTGGGGCTGAGAGAGCTCTTTCAAGAACTGCTTGTGAGAGAACAGCTCTAAACGAACTTGTGAATGACCCAAGGTCACACCAGCAGCTGCATGTGAAGGAGTGGGGAATCAAACCCAGTTCTCCCAGATTAGAGTTTGCATTCCTAACCACCAAACCAAGATTAGCTGCAGCCATGCCATGTGGGAGCCAAGGGGTGTTCCCATGATGCTGGGGTCTACATGTGAAAGCTGTGGTCATGTGGGTGGAATTGATTGTGTGCGTTAGGTATGCCTGCCACTTTCCCGGGTGGGAGATGGGATTTACTGAACTAAATGAGACGATTCCACTCCTCCCCTTGTGCCCCAGCTGGAATGTACTCCCTCCTCCTTGCTTGCTGGCTTCACGGGAGTTATTATCCGCTTGCTAGCTTCACAGGGTTGTTATCTCTATTCAAGGTTACTGGTAGCTTCACATAGACATGGTTTATGTTTTTAACTTCTGTTGCAGGTGCCGTCTATTACTGTCTTCCCGCTCTTTAGCCTGGGAACTATTTTACGTGGGATTTATCCCTGGGTGGGGATTGGGGGGGGGGTCTGTATGCCAGTCACTATATCTATCCTAACATTATTATCCAACCCCATTACTAACTCAACAAGTGTACCCTGAAGAAAATCCCGCAATAAAGAAAGTCTTATTCAAGATCCTTTGTGTGGGGTGAATTCATCCAGGAAGTTTCACAGCGTGAGTCTTTCTTATTGAACTTGCATGCTCAAGACCTACACCACTGGCTCTATTTACATGATTGTATCATTAACGTATACCCCTCCCCAGTGCATAGTATCACACCATGGAAAGCATCTCCCAAACAGCGACCGAAGAGTGCCCTAGTTAGTGATACCCTATGGTCCATTTCATATATACAGTTCATACAAAGTGGAAGCCATTTTCCCATGGAGTGGTCTTATGATGCCAAGGATGTGGGAGGACACTCCAAGCATGAAGTGAGGACTGATCACATGAGTCTATCCTACTAAATCCACATCCTGCTGATGGGGAGCATGCCAATTGAGTAGGAAGACCCACATATTTGGCCCCAAGTTGGAATGTTCACATGCACTCCTGGGAGCACTGGACTGCACCAGAGGGAAGTAGAATCACTGATACAAAATTTGTGTGTGAACAGGGCACAGCGGTGAAAGCAGAAAAATATCTTGCTGGTACTGTGACCATGCTGAACACCCATGGCCCTGCTCCACTGATGGAAACGGAAAGGAGCAGCTGGTTACCAGGGCTCAGGGAGCAGCTGACTCAGTGGCTGCCATTTGTGCCCACTTTGTACAGGGTGAGGGCTGCCCTTTGCTTGAACCTGGGGCAGCCCAGGCAGGGGTGGGTGGGCCAAGGCATGGAGGTGGCAGTGATTCTCAGGCCTCATCCTAGACTTTTGCCCAGGGTCCCAGAATCACTAAAAACCCAGCTACAGAGTGCTTTGCCAGAAAGGCCGTATATGTCATAATTAAATAAATGGAGCTCTTCCACCAGGCCTTCAGTTGAGGTGGTGGACTAGGGTTGCCAGGTCTTACCTGGCTTGTAACGGGGGGGGGGGGGGTCTCAGTCCCAAAGCACGTGCACCATGATGACATCACCTGGAAGTGACATCATCACGTCAGGCATGTTGGGGGCAGGGGCACTGTCATTTGAGGTAAAACTATAGAGTTTTCCCTCAAATGCTAGAGCGTCCCCCCCACAATGTGCTCCCCACATGATGACGTCACCTCCAGATGACATCATCATGCCAGGCATGTTGCCATGATGCCAGCACTTTGGGGGTGGGGTTCCCCCAGCAGCTGGATCCAGGCCAGCGGGTAAGGGGCCCATTGAACGGGCGAATCCCCACCCAACTGGGAGACTGGCAACTCTACGGTGGACATCTAACTATTTCAGTCTACCCTGCTCATATTGCCCTGCTCATACTGCCCTTCTCAATGGCCCCTTGGTGCTACAGAGATCTGCACAGCAAATTGGATGTTCATTCATCATCTAGTTGTGCCCATATAGGAGACACTCTGGACTCCCACAAATTGGTCTGGCATTTTATTTGAATTGGTTTTTAATTTGGCTTTAATTTGTATGTTTTAATGTTGCTATTATAATATTGCTTCTTGTGACTGTGTTGTGATATGACTGTTGTGACTGCCCTGAGCCTGCTTGGCGGGGAGGGTGGGTTATAAATCAAATAAACAGACAAACATCCTGCCCAGGACTTCCTTCATGTGAAAATGAAGCCCAGGAATCTGTTTATAAAAGCTAAGATTGATATTTAAAGCAGCCCCTCCCCCCCCAAAAAACCCCTCTGTTCCATATGCAGAGGGTGTTTCTCTCACTGCTGGTCAGTGTTGGTCTACCCTGTTCCCACATTTTTAAAGAAAAATGACAGTGGAAAGGGTCCTAGTACTGGTATCAGTTCTCAGTAAAAGTGTTGGGATGGAGCCAACCTCTATTCTACCACTTGATGGAGCAAAGTTTGAAACTTAGCCTAAGGAGCCTGTAGCCTAAGGAACCTTTCTAAAACTTAAGATTGCGATTACATGCACAATTCGCCCTGACATAGGAGCGAATGCCAGGTGGCTGAAAGGAGCGCAATTAGATGACAACAGCTGGGAAGTGTCCTGCAGCCATCAGCAACCCGTTTTGCTCCACCACAGAAGCGGAGTTTAAAAAACACCTCAGAAAGTCCAGAAGCAAATGGGTTGCTATGGGCCCCAGACAGACTTCCTGCATCTGATCGCCTCAGTGTGCTCCCATGGCATCAGGATAGTCTGATCAGGCTATCCCGACTTCATGCCATTGTTTCCCCCCCCCCCTTCGCAGCATGTGCATCAGCACACACCCCTGCACACTCCATAGGGAGACCTCGGTGTGGAGGTGCGAGTCATTGATTCCTCATTTAAGTCCATTCGAAACAAACTGCAAAAAAACCCTAACTCACCCGTGGTTGCATCTGATCATGCAGTGGCAGGCTGTGCCCGCATCTACAAACATCTATGTGATCGCGCAGCCATGGGTCAACTTCACTTCGCTTCCCCCCGCTTTATCTTGCGTGTGTGACTGCAACCTCCATGTATCTCCATGTATCTTTATGCAATGGAAGTCTGGCAGAAGAATCTTTGAAGGACGGTTAGATCAACCCCACTGTCTTTCACCACTGATGGATCCTCATGAAACAAGGCTTGACATAATCCACAGATCAGGTAAATATATGAAGGAAGGCATCAAGTGATTTTAATTTTCAGTGTAGCATTTACAATTTTTTATTCATCTGAGTCCCTTCAAAGGTCTGCAAAAATATATATCTAAACATAGCTTGACACAGAGGAAAAATAAGTACATGAAAACTGAATGCAAAATACTCATTAATTTTAAATATCAAGTAGGCCAGTTTATTGCTTATTAGCTCTTTAAAGTCTGAAAAGAACAGTGAAATGTACTAATAGAAGAACATATGGGAGATTAAAATTGACAGTGTCCCCAACATAACAATTTAAGGAGGAAGCTCAAAGCAATTAGTCTTCTTTCCTTGCTTCCGTTGCTTGAAATCTCAGTCCCCAGTCCCAGAGAAAAATAAGTACAAAATGAAAGGCACAGTGCAATTATTTTTAGTGAGCTATTTTAAATTCTTTTCATTTAGACCAGTCTTCTGGTCCAGATCTGAGTATGCATCACCAGCATCAAAGTGCTTCCCACACCAATCTTAAGCAATCTAATCTGACGTACTAAGTATCCAACATCATCTCACCAACTGCCAGGAATGCCTCCTTATGTTTGTGTTTTTATGTTTCACTCATGGAAATCTATAAAAAGTCAATTATATGCTAGCCATTGCAGCAATGAAAAAAGAAATCTCACTGGATAGAGCCACGTGGTGGAAATAATATCTGATTCAGCAAATGCTCAGGAAAGATATGTTGTCTTATGGTCACAAGTTGTGTGGATGTGGCAGCCCAGAGTAGTTGTGCACAATTCTGCTAGGATGTGTTGCCTATTAAAAGGGTTGCATCAGATCAGATGCTATTTTTCTGTATGTTTTATAGGGTATGATGGTTTAGGCTTCTAGGTTTACCAGTTCTGGCTGGGAAATTCCTGGAGGTTTGGTTCCTGGGAAGGGCAGAGTTTGGGGAGGGGAGGGAGCTCATTGGGGACATCATGCCAGCCACAGAGTCCACTCTCTGAATCAGCCATTCCCTCCAGGGGAACTGATCTCTGTAGTCTGGAGGTCAGTTGTTATTTCAGGAGAATACCAGCCTCCACCTTGAAGTTGATAATCCTAACTTATTATATCAAGATCTCCACATAAAGGGTTTTGCAGTATTTGAAATGGGTCCCTTCTTTCAACTTGGGGAATAATACAAGCATGGAATTGTATACCAAGCATCTACGTGCTGGCAGAACAAGCCTTCTGTGGTAAGTGATCTTTAGCATTAAGTCACTAAAAGTAAATTCAGATGCTTGTGGTTTGTGATGGATAGCTCACAATCGATATATATAACAGTGTGGGAAAAAACATGCTGCTCTTAAGAGTCCTGTTTAGCCTAGTATTGGGAATAGTAGATGTATATTTCTATAATGTATTGGGTTTAAATCGATCACATTTCCAGGAACATATTTTAATTTTCTCTTGCATCTGGGAAAACATTAATACTGAGAAGAGCCAATAGGTACAGAAAAGCGGTTGCTGTTCCTGTTATGTCTCATCCATGCATTTTGAATTAATGCTTTCAGAAATCAATATACTTGTGTACCCTATTATTTATTTAGACTTTCATCACTTTGCCCTCTTGCAAAATTTGTAGGTGGATTACAAGAGCCAAAACATTTTGCATTTGGCAACAAGTAGGTATCTTATATTAGAAAACAACGGTTTTTCCCTGTTCCAAAATATGCATACATTCTGTTTGAAACATCACATTTACTAATACTAATTAAATTAATTAAATACAGCTAGATATTTACCATAGCAGATGATTATGCATTATAAGCAAATGTAGACCTAAAAATGGAAACTATCTGCTTGGAAAGCAAGAAAATGATATTTTTATTTACATGTTAATCTTTCTCTTAATGTACATGGGATAAATGTGAGGTACAGATATAGCTGTGTTAGTACAATTGTATTGGCAAGACTTTATTTTCAATCATCAGATGAAGATCAAGTAGTCATGTTCCATAATACAGCTGGATTTTACTTGCTCTGAAGTGCATCAGCCCTCCGCAGCTTGAAGTTTAGCTTCTTAGCAAGAAAAGTTTTACTTTTAGCCCCAGCGTGGGGTGGGGGAATAAGTTCCTGCCTCCCCCCCTCCACTTGGGTGTTTAACACTCCTGGTGGAGGGGGGAATTACAATCAGGGATGGCACAAGGAGAACAATTAACCCCTCCCCAATACCTTAGATATGCCCCCCCACAGTTGCCTCCCCCAAATATCTCATCACCATGTCCAGCTATGAAACTCTTAATATTAAAAGTGATTTGTACCTTAGTAAATTATTGGGAAACTAAGGGGAATTTCACACTACATCTTTAAAAACATTACTGATCTGGCTTGGAATAAACTGGTAGAGTGACGGTCATTTCCAACAGTCCTTCCCCTACTGTTTTGGAGCCATCTTCGAAGCGGTTTGCCATTTCAGACTGCCGCTTTCTTTTCAAGCCTCTTTTCACCCCTCCCCCCCAGCGTTTTAAGACTCAGCCTGGACCTTGATCTCTCTCTCACCCCGCCCCCCTACATTTTAAGACTCAGCCTGGATCTCTCTCTCTCTCTCTCTCTCACACACACACACACACACACAGAGCGTTTTAAGACTCAGCCTGGATTGGCTCTTAAATTCACGGAGATCACCCGCACGGGCGAAAAGAGGCGTGAAAACACTTGTCATTGGAGGAAGTGCTTCGGGGGCATTTCACACAGCACTCCATAGCGCTTCAGGACTGGTGCAAGAACTGAAGAACGCTTGGGAGGAGGTTTCAAGGTAAACCGGCTCAGGAACGCTTCCCCAATGGGAGAGGCACGTTTCTGTGTGAAAGAGCCAATATGTTCCGTTAGGGACTAATATGGTTCTGTGTGAAATGCCTGACAGAAACTGTTACTGAAGAGTTCCTGAAATGGAACATATTGGCTGTGTGAAATTCCTCTAACACAACTAAGATTATTCTGTTGTTAAATAGGAATCTGTTCCCTGTTGCAGGTGCAAAAGTGGTTGTTTTTAAAGGTTAGAAGAAACCAGTGAATATTTTTACAACAGAACATTGTGGATAGAACCCATGCTGAGTCCTTTGGAAAAAGGTGGGCTGAAAGTGTCATAAATAAATAAATAAAGTGTTCAATCTAAAATTTCAAAACAGCACTTCAGAATTAAAATTTTACAACCCATTTCATACTTACCAAAAAAATATTATTATTATGACCAGCAGCCACTGATTAACATTCTATGGTTCATTGATGTTAAAAGCCCATCGCATGTATTGGCTTATGAAGGAACAAAGAATGTTTATAAACTTTTGTTTATGACATTTTTAAAAAGCTGCTTCTTTAGCTCTAAAAAAGAAGAAGAAACAGAACCAGTGGGGAAGTTCTCTGTCTGTGCTGCCCATGTCTCAGTAAATAAAACATGACCTACACTGCATAACTCTATTACACTACTAGAAACATGTATTCATACCTAGTTACTATGGTGATGTGCATAATAGAAATGCATACAGATGTGCAATGAAGAAAGCAATGTAATTTCATACACAGTCAGATAAACCAAAGATAACAATATTATACACTTTGGGTGCCTTTGCAAAGCCTTTTGTTTTTGACAGCTTAATCATATTTCCTGTTCTGAATTCCCACAGATAGATCCCCTTCCCTCATGACCTCTGAATTATAACTGCCATTAATGAGGCACTTTTATGTTTGCAAAGAAGTCAAATGCTGCTGCATGGGGCAGATGTAATCTGTCTGCTGTGAATGGAATATCAGTCAGTGGATATGACTGTCAGTATAAACTAAGGCCTAGATGAACAATTTGACACTTAGTATTTATAATCCATAAACAAAGCAGGGAGGCTGAGAGCTCTGAAATTAAAACAATCAACATCTGACTTGCTGCAATCAAACAGTTAGTTTATATGCAGGTCAATCCCCTCACTGGGTTGCCTCGATGTCTTCACGCAAAGTTTTAATCAAATGCCACATTGAGCATCTCTGTGTCTAGGTACCAGGTTTTCCAGTTTAAGTTGTTTTGTATGGAACATGGTTATGAGGATATGAAGACAGCCAATCAGAGCAGCACGTTATCATACTGCATATTGAGAATCAAACAGTTGCCTATGGAATTACAGGTGTTGAAAAATAACTGAAAAATAATTATATCTCCCATGAGGCAGTGTAAAAGTACACATAAGTAAAATATGTCCAGCTTGAGCAGTTTGCTTGCCATCCACATTTAAAAACAAAACACTGTATTATGTGGCCATGATGGGCCAAGCATGCAAGTTCTTTTGTTAATGGAACAAACTTTTACCAATAAGAATTTGGAGGATTTTTTGGAAGCACTACAGTTTCCATGAAGCAGTGTAAGAATATGCATTAACAAACTGATCTGCATCCAGGCAATTTACCTAACCATTGCATTAATGAGCATTGAAACAGGCAGCCACAACAAACACCTCATATAAACAAATCACTATGAAAACAGAGAAATTCCCATTTTGGGAACTGGAGGTGGGCATGTAACGTTGGCCCTCAAAAAACCTAGCTGCTGTCTGGGGCTACATCATTGCAAACTGTAAATTTCAAAGATGAAACTAGTTCACACTTACAAATATATCATTTTATTTCTCATGACTTGTAATGGAAAATTTCAGCTAAATTGATATATGTTGTGTATGAGCTTATGTGGTGCTGATTTATCTGAAGTGGCTCATTCGCACAGACAAAACACCTTTTGTTGCTGCAGTGCTGAGTGATAAGCCTGTGTAGGTGAACCAATCCTTAGTCTAAAGCTCATTAGCAGTGCAAGCCTAAGGAAAGTTAGATGAAGTCTATCGACTCAGAAATATGTAACTCTGTTTAGGATTGCACTATTACTGCAGAGCTGCCTGTTGGGTTTTTTTTAAAAAAAACAACAGTGGGAGATGACTGGCAACTGAAATAACTGCAAATAAAAGGAACAAGTTTACAATGATTAATTCTTTGGATTCTTTTTAAAGGCTATACTATATTCAGGGTGTAGCTGTGCAAATGAAGAGTACAAAACCCACAAATTTTCCCTTCTGTTTCTGCTCCGGGGGAAATAATTATGCATCAGCTTAATTTGACTCTGCCTGAAAATGAAGGGGGAAATGTCAGCCTTCAGTTCCTTCTTACTGCATTTTCCCCTACACAGCATATTTGTTAAGTTTTATGAAGAGACATAATAACACTAGTGATTTGGTCCTTTCAGTTCAGTAAGACTTTGTGTCTACATGCTGACCATGTTTGTCAAAATACATTTCCATTTTGAAAGCACTCATGCTGTCCTACTGATGTAAATGCACATTGCTGTGGTTTGTCACAATCCATTTAAAAGTCAACATTCCCCTTAGGGGCTGTCAATCTAGCTTTAGGCTATTAATTGCCATACTTTCACCTGCTAATTAGTTAATTAATCAGTTAAGGAATAATTTCCTTTTCACACCACTGTCCACCTTTGAGAAAATATCACCACATGCTTAGATAGATCCATCGTTATTCCATTGAAACTAGTGGAGTAGCACAGAAAGTTTGAAGTCCCTCTCAACTGTATTTTTAACTGTGGTTACCATGAAGTACCAAGAAGCAGTAAATCTGGAGGAAGTGTGGTGTCTCAGTATAATGTAAGGGCTTTCTGCATTCTCATTTTCTTCACTTGTAAGTTCTTGTTTCTTTGAGGTTTCTTTTTCTGTTCAACATGCATTTTGCTCCCTCTAGTGTTGATTTAATAATACATTGGTTTATGTCCATTAAAATCTGCAGTTTAAATCTGCGGGGAGATATGCTGGACATAACCTGAGCCTGTTCGCGGGGAGGGCGGGGTATAAAATCAAATAAATAAATAAATAAATAAATAAATAAAATAACCTGGTGTAATATTGAATCAACCACTAGAGGGAGCAAAATATATGTGGAATGGGGGGGGGGGAGAGCGCAACAACAGGAATTTGTGGGTACCAATGTCTGTCTGTAGTATTAGAACAAAATTGGAGTTCGGTAGTACCAGTCCTTATACTGAGATCAGTAAGTGGGAAGGGGATGATAAACAAAATCCAGTTGGAGTCGGGATGCAGTGGTGCAATGCAAAATATAATCAGCTTGATTAAAAGAGGGGAGAAATGTATAGAGGTGGAAAATGCAGAAAATTAGCATGGGTAATTATGAGATGCTATGTTTACACACTTGATCTTAGCCAAAAGACTGAGAAGTGATTGAGATGCTATGTTCAATGTCCCTATTCAGCCATGCATTGTCCTGAACTAGTTGATGAATTCTAGATCAGTACTTATGTTGTAATTTCCCACTGAAGCTTCTCTATAGGAAACTTGTCACTTTTGGGTCAGCAATAGAATGTCTTGGAATGTTTAAATCTTTTCCCACTTTTTCTAACTATTATAATTTTTAATGTCATATTTATGCCCATTTGTTCTTTTGCACAGGGACTCACATTGTCTTATATAGCAGCAGCAAATTTGATTCCCGTTCTATTCTGTATGCATCATTTCTAGCTAAACGTTGATATAGCTATCAACTGATTTTATCACAGTATAATGGAGGTTGGTCTATTAGATGGATTGGGCCCAAGACCGTTTATATAATTAAAAATTAAAATCTAGCTGTGTTCATTGCCTATATTCAGTTGTCTTTTGAAAGACTATGGAAATGAGAGCCATAAAATAGTTTCATTTTTCAATAATTGATTTAAAGAAATCAAAACTTGGAATGGAGTGCTGTTGGATGTAAATGACATGGCCATTTATGTGCAATTTGACCGTGTCCACGAATCTCTTGGACATAGTTTTGGGTGGCATTCAAATGGGAAAGAAAGATTTAGAGTAGCATCATATATAGTCTTCAGCATAGGGATGGTATATATACCTGGGTGACTATATAGTTTGCAGCAGTTATTCTAGCCAATGCTATTAATACTAAAGTGTGTGGGAGACCAGTAAATTCAGTGTAATAATCTGGCATTATTGTCAGCTATGACAGCATTAAATGTGTCGTGTAAGGATATTAGGTTTGCAGCTAGAAATTTATGGTGAAGAAGGATGAGAGTTAACTGGCAGAGGTTATCAATATGACATAAAATAAGAAAAGGGATTATCACTATGGAATAACAAAATGCAATACATACAGCACAAACCAGAGTCCCGCTGTAGTGGAGGCATCTGGCCAGTGGTGCAACCACTGTACAACCAGTCCTTTCCCTTAGAAAAAACCACACAGGCCAGGGAGCAGGAAAAGACCCCTATAGTGGAGCCAGGTGGCCACAATCATGCTGGCATCCCCAGACATGGCAGAAGCTGTGTTGGGTAAGATGGTATCAATGAACCACTTTGTGGTAGCCACAGGGAGCCATCTCAGGAACATGTGCACTGAAGGGCAGGGAGAGGTGGACCCACCCACATATTTAAAGGCATAGACCTCTGCTGAACAGAATGGAGACAGCAGAACAGATAGTTGACAGGGGGTCCTCCACACCCCACACTGTCATCCAGAGAACATCTCACCAGGCCTAGCACACAGAGCACAGCGCACAGCCCCAGGAATATGGGCTGGCCACAGGCACCCAGCTATCAGTATCAAAGGCATCTCCAAGTACTGTGGGTCACCCCCAGAAACCACGGCCACCTTCAGGGAGGGGGGTATATGAACCAGTAGAGCATTGCTGACATGTTTATGAGCAGTTCCTTGATGTGATCCTGTTGCCCATCCACATTCCCAGCAACAGACCAGCCACTCAAAGTACTTATTTATTTATTGGATTTCTACCCGCCCTCCCAGCGGGAGCCGGTTCAGGGCAGCTTACATAAAAACATGTAAATTACATAGATAAATAAGTTACATTACAATTAAAATAATTCAACTATAAAAGGGCTAGTAGTTGTTGTCAGTTTGGTGGTGGCGGCCATTATTCAGTGTTCTTAGCTCACAGTCAGCTCGCCATCTTCATTATTGATTGTTCTTGCAGGAATTGATGTCCTTTGGGCTGTTGGTGAAAATTCCAGGAGTCCGGGCCCTATCATTCCATTGCTGGTTGTTAGCTATGTCTTATAGATATTAGCTGCCCCTGAGCTGTTGTGAGACCATCCAAACCATGATGACTTTTGGCCACAGCATCCTTCCATTAGGGCCTGGTCTCCATGTGCCCCTTCTCTCAGGCTGCCCACATGGATGAGAAGGTAGGGGATGCACTATGCAGGGCTTAGGAAGTTGCTTTGAGTCCCCAGACCCACTAGGGACAACACTGGTCTCCGCAGATTGGGACTGGCCCAGGGTCCAGCACCATCCCAGCAGTCTCCCACATCGCCCATGGCCCCCATCCCTCCATCCAAGGATGTGGAGTTCACCCACTGTGATTCCTTGTGACCTAGTCAGTCTGGGGAATCCCCCATGCCCAAGGTCCAGAGGACAACTGACTGAACCTCCATGAACATGCTCCACACCAGCAGCAGAGAAGGTCAGGGTGACAGAGAGCAACACATTAGTAGGTGGGATTTGCCTGTGCCATGCATGGTTCCATGGCCACGCTCCATGCCCATGGCCACTTCACCTCCATCCTCTTCTACTCCTGCAGCCACCATGGTATGGGTGCCTGCCCCATTGCTAACCTCCATCTCCTTCTGGCTTGCAACCACATAATGGGTGACAGGACATGGCCAACTGGGGGACCTATGAGGCAGTCACCCTGTGGGGCTGATGAGCCCACAACAGCACCACCCTCATCCCCTGGGTCCATAATTGCATCTGTGATCACTGAGCCAGCATACTGACCAGGCCTGAGACCTGATAGCCTGGCGATGGCCTCTCTGCTGAGCAAATTTTCTGCAGAGGGTAAGGCAGGAGTGAGCAGGCAGCATGGGATGCAACAACATCAGGGCACACCATGGCCACAAGGCCACATACCACCTGGACAGGACCTTGACACTGTGGCCACATACCATAAAGATGACATCATTGCACACAGCATGGCCTCAGCACTGGGCAGACCCCCCCCCTCCACTGCCTGCATGGCCCCTGTGTTGACTGTCTGACAGGGTAGACCCGGCCTTCCCCAGCCTACCTGACTAGGTTCCAGACCATATCTGCCTCCTGGACATAGTGCCTTCCTGGAGATCTGGGGCAGTGTCACAGGAATGATGGTTCAGGGGCTGGGTGGGTTGGCCTCAAGAGGAGGGCAGTGCCCGTCTTTCTACTGTCATGGATGGTTCCAGAAACCAGCTTCTTGGTGGTAAATGGACAGATAGATGGATGGCTCCTTGTTTTCACATTAGTTTCTCTTTCCTCAAGCTAAGTCTTTCCCATTAAAATTTATGTAAATTGGGTAAAAATGGCATAAAAGGAACAGGAGAAACATTAAAGTTATTCATTGCAACAAAGTGCAGCATTGACAGCAAAAATGAGTCACAGCAAGATTAATTACAGTTACAAAATAGATAATCACAAAGAAATAAAAATTACCCATTTTTTTCTCATCCCTAGCTAATATTTTCTTAATTCTAATTTTTTTTGGGAAAGGTTAGCATTTACATCAAAGTGCAATGTTGTGAAGACAAACAGTACAAACTTCAAACCACTAAAATATAAAAACATGTTTTAGGAATTTGTGAAGCCCTTAAAACATAATATGTGTATTATGGCATGCTATTAAATAACCAGCTTATATTCATGCTAAGACCCCTTCATTGAGTTAACATATGCACCTGTATTCTTTAGTCAGAAGATGTTGCAGGGCATAAAACTGTGGGTTAGGATTCGATACTCTGTTGGGAAAAGTGGTGTCAGGGAATAGCAGAGATGGCTATTAATCAGTGCTTTAATAGGTGAATTGGGAGATCCCTAAATTACATCCCCTTATGCCAGGCAGACAGATGTATGTGGTTTTTGTTCAGCAAGAAAAAAAGGCACTTTGTATATGCCAAGAGTGCTTTCTTTACCTTTTTGTAGTCTTGCAGTCAGTGCGGGGATTATTGATTTAAATGTGTTTAGATCACTTTTATTTATCTATAGTGCAAGGTAGTGTAGTTTAAATGGACCTCAATGTAATTCTCACTGACCCCTTTGCCTCTCCTCAGTTAAATGTTTCTTTTTGTGGAATGAAAGGTTCTGGGGTTAGTGATGTACTTCTCTAGTCCTTTAAGCAGCAACCCCAGATTTTGAGGGAATAAGAACAAGCACTTGACCAGGGCTTTTTTTTGTAGAAAAAGCCCAGCAGGAACTCATTAGCATAATAGGCCACACCCAACAGAAATATAACTTCTATGCAAATGTAAAACAATCCTCTCTTTTTTTAGTGGCATACCTGTGAATTCTGGAAATAGAGATCTCCAGATAATTTTTAACAGATTTTACAAAGCTGTATACTTCCCTATTCTTTATACCAAAGTGGAGAAACTGGGTAACATGAATCAGACTAGCTAAACACTCTTGGTCCATGTACTGTGAAAAGGTGGCTAAAAATATTTTTAAATAAATAAATACAAATTAATGTTGCCCAGTACTTTATGCTAGAGAACAATGCAAAGATGCACCACAGCATGACAAAATGAATTCATTTATTACTTTGGAATAAAGGATGTTCTTAGACAATAGAATTTGGTGAATGGTTCTTTTAGATGTCATTGAATATTCAGAAAAAAATGATTCCCCCCCACCTTTGAACTAGATATTTAAATTTTGGCTGCTGCTGCACAGTTTTTACTCGTTCATAATTGCCCTTTTAATGGGACAAAAAGACTGTGATTATTCAGTAGCATTTATCATGAGAACATTCCCATTTTAAATTATGACATATTATTTTGATTATCAAAAAGATGTTATTTGAATTGGATCAGACTTAATTGCCTGGACATATAACATTTCTGAGAAATAGCACATTCAAACTAAGGTTGCCAACCTCCAGGTGGTGGCTGGCGATCTCTCACTGTTACAACTGATCTCCAGGCAACAGAGATCAGATCACCTGGAGAAAATGGCCAGTTTGGAAGGTGGAGTCTATGGCATTATACCCCATTGAAGTCCCTTCCTTCCCCAAACTTCACCTTTCAGGCTCCACCCCCAAAATCTCCAGGTGTTTCCCAACCTGAAGCTGGCAACCTTTGTTCAGATACATCCTGCCTTGAATTTCTAATACAAAAGTAACAGTATCCTAATTTTAGTTAAATACTGTACCAAAGAACAAGGTACAAATGCAGCTCATGTTACAAGATATGAGATTTTTCAAAAAGGAAATACACTTTGACATGTAAAAAGCCAGCCTGTATCAGGCACTATAGGGATCAGAGGACAACGTTTGAGTCCAGTGGCACCTTTAAGACCAACAAGGTTTTATTCAAGGTATGAGCTTTCGTGTGCACACACACTTCCTCAGATACACCTGGATCTATAGGGATCAAACTATCTGTTGGAATGTTCTGAACTAACCCAGGAACTTGCTCAGACAAACTAGGTCTTCTTGGAAAGCTGGAAAAAACCCTTTCTTTCGGGGTTTATCCAACCTTTTAAGCTTCATTTCGATTTCATACATCACTAATGTCAGTCTTTTTGCCCATTTCTGTTCCTAGTGCTCCTGATTGTTTTGATTACACCTTTTAAATCACATTTCTATATCACATTTATACCATGCACAAATTATTTGCCATTTATATGCCAAAACAATGCAAAATAATGTTAACATGCATAATTCACAGAAGGGTGAAAGAAAGTTGAAATAGGGATTTTTGAATAGAAAAGACAGGGTATGCTTGTGGTTCATTCTTTAAATATTTCATCTGATCTGGCCCCTGTGTTTTCGGAGAAACTGCAGTTTCATGGATAACCTTGCTCTCTCTTCCTTCACCTTTACTTAAGTGAATTACATTACATGGTATAAATAATTAGCATGATTCAGAAGAACAACACTTCACATTCTCTTTGTATCTAGATGGGAATTACAAGCATGTTTGGAAAAAAGATTCTGGTCATTTGTCATTTAAAAAAAAAATTAGTCAGGATCTTTAGTCCTGGCATTGAAACTACTTGAGTAAGAAAATTTATTGAATAGTAATTCCCAGTGGTTTCAATGTGAAATGCATTTCTGATAGTAACTTCCCTATCCAATAGGGATGAAATTTTTAGCATAATCTGAAAGATCCCATATTGCAGACTTGCCAAGTGCCTGGAGAAAAAAAAAACCTGTCCTGCCCTTTTAATAAAGGCTTAATGGGATGTTGTTTACCAGGTGATGCTATTAGGGATGGGCACATATTGGGAAAATACAGTTCAGTTTAGTTTCTGGCATGTCTGGTTCACAAACTATAAACTGTCACAGACTGTTTGAGCCCGAGTGCAGGGAGGGCAGGATAAAAACGTGAAGAAAGAAAGAAAGAAAGAAAGAAAGAAAGAAAGAAAGAAAGAAAGAAAGAAAGAAAGAAAGAAAGAAAGAAAGAAAGAAAGAAAGAAATGAACCAGTTCAATTTGTGAGGTTTGTGATGTTTTAGAATGCTTCCCCACAGCATGATAGAAACACCAAACTCCCAGGAGATCACCAGCTGACTTTCCCTACAAATTTGGTGAGGATTGGATTTATGGGGTCTGAGTTACAGCCCCCCAAAGAAGGTGCCCCCAGGAAAAATGTCAGGCACAGGTTCAAAAGTGTATACAATGGACCCCCTGCAAGCTACACACACCAAACACACAGGGAACCTCACCCTGATACCTGCTCCTCTACAGTCTCCCCAGGTAAGGGTGGATTACATTTCTGGGGTCCCAGTTATGCCCCCCCCAAAGGTCTCCTCAGTGCTCTCTCTGGAAAAGACAGTTGCCTTTACAGGAGTCTATGAAATGTTCCAGGAACAAACCAGTGACCCCAAACTCATTGGGAAACTTCACCAGGGCAGACCCCCCCCCCCCCAGGCAGACACTGGAAACAAGGCAAGCATCCCCCCTATGCTTACAACCCCTCACAAAAGATTCCAAAGGCAAGTTCTGAAGGACAGAAAGACAGGCATCCCCAGAGTTCCAATAGCCCCCCCCCCCGAAATAAACTCATGGCACCTTGGCAGGCACCTCAGCCACATACATCTCCCCCCCCCCCCCGGGGTGAAACACACAGGTCCAGACCAGAGCACACCCAGCAACTGGGGTTGTATTCTTCTACTCTGCCGAGAAATGGAAACACCTGTCAAGCTTGCTGGGCCACCCCCATTTCTCCAAAGGCAGATTTGGAATGACAGAAAGGCAGGCATGACAAGAATTTTGACAGGGGCTCCCCAAATTAACCCCATGGCAGATTGACAGGCACCTCAGCCACACCAGACAAGCAAGAGAAGCATGCCTACAACTCTCACAGCCCCCACCCCCAGGGCTGAAACACACAGGTCCAGAGCACAGCCAGAAACTGTGATGTATTCTTCTACTTTGCAGAAAAATGGAAACACATGTTGAGCTGGCCAGACCCCCCCCCCCCCAAGTCTCCAAAGGCAGGTTCTGAGTGACAGAAAGGCAGACATGACAAGAGTTCCTACCTACAGGAGCTCCCCAAAGTAACCCCACAACACCTTGGCACTCCTGACAAGCATTGGAACCCAGTGAGGCATGCCCACAATGCTCCCAGGCCCCCTCATAGATCCTCTGGTCACAATCCACCCCTAGGTGAAATGATTCATTCTTCACCAGTAGTGGAACACATTGTACAAGTAAAAAATCACTTGCTGGAAATTGTACAAATGCAGTGGAGAGGGGTAGTCAAACAGGGGCTTGCTTGTACAGGCAGATGTTTGTTGAGGCAGATTTTTGCAGGGGTGGATGTCGTTCCAAGAAGCAGGTGCTGTGTTATGAGGTAGATGTTGTTTCATGAGATAGGTGTTGGGTGAGGGAGCCCACTCCCACCTGGCAGAGGAGGCCATCCTCCCACCCAAGTGCCAAGGATGCAACCTGCGTGCCACATGCTGGATCACCCAGAGAGGAGGAGAAGGGGGGCATGCAGGGTGATGACAGGAGCCCTGGATCATACCTTGTGAGGTCCAGAGAGGGGTGGCCCAGCAGGGAGAGGTTGACCTTGAGGAAGGCCAACTCATCCACCCTGGCCGGATCCAGGCAAGATTGGTGGGGGCTGAGAACAATGCTCCCTCTAAGCTGTGGAGTATTATGAGCAAAAATTCTACTTTGTGAGGTACTGGCATTAAAGTTGTGAGCAAGCGATTTGGATATTGCATAAATTAGTTTGCTCTGGAGCCATCCTTCCTGAGCTAAGACAAAAGTGTGTGAGCTGGCAGCTAAAAAACTGTGAGCCAGCTCACACTAACTCAGCTTAGAGAGAACACTGAGAATGTCTCCCAGGTGGGAGAATACCCACTTGCTCTGGACACTGGTGGGAGGTGAGGAGAGGAGACTCATGGCCACACAAGAGAGGTCAGACCAGATGGCAGCCTTCCATGACCAGTATGCCAGGGGATTGATGGAGGCAGACTCAGGGGACTCAGTGAAGTACTCTCTCACTATCACCTCTGCCAAATCCTCTGTGATCGCACACCTGCCATCCTTGCCACTGCTGACCTCCCAGTTCACCACTGACAATTAGTAGTGGGGCTTCTCCCTGGTTGGGTTCTTTGAGGAAGAGGTGCTGGGCTGAGGTTCCTCCTCTTTCTCTTCCCAGCCTCTTCCACCCACTGTTCCTTCTGGCCACGTCCATTGGCCTGCACCCTCTGCACTTCTTTACAGAGCTCACACTTCCACCACAAGAGCTCTGTATTCTGGTGAGCAATGCTGCCTTTTATCTGGGGGCCAGCTTGTACTCCCCTTCCTTGTAGAGAGGATGCAAGCTGCTAGAGATGGCCACCCACAACCTCTCTGCCGAGACCTTCACTCATGGAAAAACAGCCATCCCCTCAGGGCCCAGCTGCAATTTGCTCTTCTGAACATTTGCAGCCCAGTTGTAACCACATATACTCAAAACTAACTCTCACTTTGGTAGCCTAGCTGAGCTTCTCCCAGCTTCTCCTAGCTTCAATGGCTTCTCCCAGCTTCTGTCCCCACTTTTTGCTGTATAGGGATAATAATTCTGAGCTATTGTAAGAGTTACAGAGATACTACTTCTGAAACATTCTGAACACTCAAAAGCTCTATATGTTCATTATTACCAGATATAATCTGAGTGAACAGTTACTGGGTGAATATACCTGATGTATGTACTTACTGTTCTGAAAAAACCATGTTTGGTAGTCTTGTGGAACACAAAACTATGAAGGCGATTTATCTGACAGGCTTGTGGGACTCAGCATGTGCTGTCAACCTCTTTATCTGACAGGGTTTTGAGTGCAGGGCTTACTGGGGATAAAGTAGATTTTGTTTTATGTAGTAAATTGCAGTGCTGCTGCCATGGCTGTCCTCTTCCACACCTATGGCTTTCTTCAAGTCAGGATAGCTGCTTTTGTTGTTGTTTGTTTGTTTGTTTGTTTGTTTATTATTTATTACTTAAACTTCTACCCTGCCCTCCCTGCCTGAGTAGGCTCAGGGCAGCTTACATAAAACAGTAAAACAATAAAAACAGTATATATCTCAATATAAAATACATTTCAGAACAAGCTAAATAGTAAACAGCTTATACCAATGGCAGTGTGCTGAGTAAAGTGCATTTCGACATAGTCGGTTGACCTGCCGCTCTAGATGACTCCCGGCTCCTGGTCGGCCCTAGATGACTCCTGGCTCTAGGTCGGCCCAGGGCATGACTAGTAAGATGTGGCTCCTATTGAAAAGCCTGCCGGAAAAGCTCCATTTTCACGGCCCTGCAGAACTGTGAGAGGTCCCACAGGGCCCTGATCTCATCAGGGAGCTCATTCCAGTAGGCTGGAGCCGCTGCGGAAAACGCCGTGGTCCTAGTTGATGTCAACCTAACATCCTTTGGACCAGGGAGAGCCAGGCGATTTTGAAATCCTGATCGTAGTGCTCTCTGGGGCACATATGGGGCAAGGTGGTCCCTCAGGTAGACAGGTCCCTGACCATAAAAAGCTTTAAAGGTCAAAAACAGCACCTTGAAGTGGATCTGGAATGCTATTGGCAGCCAGTGCAATGCCTTTAGCTCAGGCTGGATGTGCTCCCTCACAGGGAGGCCCATCAACAGTCTGGCCACCACATTTTGCACCAGCTGCAGCTTCCGGAGTTGCACCAAGGGCAGCCCCATGTAGAGAGTGTTGCAGTAGTCCAACCTTGAGGTGACCATTGCATGGATCACTGCTGCCAGATCATTGCGTTCAAGGAAGGGAACCAACTGCCTAATCAGCTCCAGATGATAAAAGGTTGCCTTGGCAGTGGCTGCTACCTGGCCTTGTTTTCCTCCCTGGTACATGATGATTTCACTTCCTGTATTGCTACCTAACTAACTAAAGGTTGAAGAAATAGGTTCATGCATTGTATATGAAGAATACTGTCCAATCTTATACACACGATTCCCATTCAATTCCATAGGATCTGTGGGTGCATAATACTGCAGCTTCAATGAAGGTTACTAATCAAATAATAATTTGGAGACAGTTTTTAGCAGGTATAGGTAGAATTAACATGACTACATACTAAGCATATGAACATGGTTAGAGGCCCCCTCCTACTGTAGACTTTTGAGCTATCCGTCCCTACACCAATTTCTGATGGGTCATAGAGGTCTCTAGCACAGCATTTTATTCATGTGAAGGGCTGAAGCTAGAGCAGAGCTTTCTGTGGACATAAAGAAGTGGTTTGAACTGTTTTATCTACCACTGTAAACCAACCCTTGGATGGAAGCAGGAAGATCTGGGGAGTCTTGGTTAGTGAGCATCCCTGAACTTATCTCAGGTTTGAACATTGGTCTTTACTCTGAACCAAACTCAGGTTTATTCTTGTTTCTTTTTGCTTTGCCCAATTATCAGGTAAGCCCATGGGCTTTGGACTGTTGCCTCTCAGTTCAAGAGCCTTTCTGTAAAATTGAGGAACTGGGGGAGGGGGGAATGAACAGAACATCATGACAATATTTCGAAAAATGAGACAGTCCTACATGGTCAACTCTGGGAGCTAGGGGCCATTGATAGTTTTTAGAGCAATGCTGAGGACAGCTGAGGTGGAGGGGGCTGACTGCCTGCCTGTTAATCTATTTTATGTGTATTGTAAAATTTTAGGTTGTTTTATGTAAGCTGCCCTGAACCAGCTTTCGGCTGGGAGGGTGGGGTAGAAATTTAATAAATCAAATTAAATCCCTTGGCAGTCCCCATTATCCTAGTTTCAGAGCTTGACCAACACAGCCTCCATGGCCTGTCTCAAAGGGGTGAGGATATGCAAATGCTCCATGGCACTGGCTAAGAAGGTCTTGGGGGGACAATAGAGAGCAACTCATCAGTTGATGGGACCTATTGTCCCTCACCTCTGTTCCTGACCATTCCTGCCACTGCAGCCCTCTATCTCCTGTTGGCTTGCCACTACAGTGTGGGTGGTAGATACAGGTCAACTGGGGAGGTTGATGGCCCCTGAGTGGTACTAATGTTCTCTTCCCCAGGTCTGCAGCCCCCAAGTGGCATGCAGTTCAGCTCTCTTGCTGGACCCAGCCCCCAATGGCCTCCCTCTGAACAAGTTGTCTGCAGGGGGAAAGGCAGGATTGAGAGGTAGCAAGGGGGCACCCCCACAACACCCCTAGGGGTGCACTGTGGCCATGAAGACAGACACCTGCTGGACAGGACTTGATGCTGTGGCCAACCACCATAATGGGCGGGATCACCACACTTAGCGTGACCTCAGCACCAGGCAGACCCTCTGAATTAAACAGACCAGATGATTGGCTCATGTCTGATCAACCTATTAAGACACGGTAAACTTTTTACAAAATGTTTATTTTGTTATTCAGTTATACAATAAATACACATTAACATTCATTAGCAAAACATAACAAAAAGGGGGACTCAAAAGGCAAAAACAAAACAAAATATGGAATTAAAAAGAAAAAAAGAAAAACAGTTATTATTGTTATACAATGTTTTACAGGTTTCACACGATTTTTTTTTTTTTTGCAGCTTTAATTGGCTGTTGGCTGGGGAAAGATGGAAATGTATTCCAAACCACATGAAAAGCTTCCACACTGACTTGAATTTTTTTTTTGCTAAGTTAATGTGGTGTTAATTTTTACAACAGAACTCTATTCCATCAATGCTGTTGAACATGTTTGATGTGAAATTTGCAGCACCCTGTTTTAAACTGGTGTTCTTGTCCAATGCAGTTTTCAGTTTCCACAAAGCATGATTAAATATTGAAACTCCTAGCTACTCCACTATGTCCAGAACCACTATTTTCAATTAAAACATTCTCACAAGCAATCTTCAGTATAAGAATTTATGTGTTTATGTGGCAGCAATTTAATCACCAGGTCTAGAAGTCCCTAAGTACTCATTACCTTAATAGACCATTACAGTGTTAAAAATTAAAAATATACAGCTTTATAGAAGTCCCTAATCACCAATTTGCATGAAACACCTTTCAACCCAATAATTAGATATTTGAGTATTTCACTGTACATTGATGTGACAGTATCTCAGTATATCAACTTCCAGTACATGTTTGTGTCTCATTTCATCCAAAGAATCAACAAGCAATGCTATAGTTTACATTTAAGGCTAGTTTGTGCTGTCTAGTTCCCATCATAGGGATTGCTGCAGATTATTCCAGTGATCAACAAAGGAGGAACAAGTAAAAATGCATGTGCACCCACACATTAGATAAATTGGTCCTCATAGTCCATGAGCAGAATCCCAGATTAGATATGCCTGACTCCCTGGGAGACTGCTTAAACCCTATTGTATTTTCAGTTAAATACTAGAGTAAAATCTGATAAGATTTGCTTTTGCTTGCAGGCATTTTATAAGAAACGTTAGTGTTTCAGCATAGTTTGAGCCTCCTGGTTTCCACTAATGTTAATGTGAGATGTAAATTGCCAGCTTTCATCCTGGTTCACTACACCGGAATTCATGCTCTAGGGAAAAAATTCAAGAAGGAAGTTAAGGAAAGCAAGAGACAAAGTACCTAAAAAGGAGGAGGAAGAAAAGAAGGAGTATAAATGTGCTGCTACTCCAGTAAACTGAAAAAGTGAAATTATGTGTGTGTATGAAACTAACCATAAATATGGCAGTCACCATTCCCTGACATGCAAGAAAACATTTAAAATCAGAAACAGTGTATCTCATTAAATAATAGTGATCTAAAAACACACCAAAATATTCCCAGCAATTAATCAAAATTATTTTACTGTCATCTGATTTTTTTGCTTGTGACTCATGCAATGTAGGTGGTGGTGGTGGTGGTGGTGGAAAATGCCATCAAGCTATATCTGTCTTATGGTGACCCTGAAGACTTTTCAAGGCAAGAGACACATAAGTAGAATACTTCAAATGTGATTTTAGAATTCTACCCCCCCCCCCCCCAGGAGGTTCCCCAAGGTTCCATCTTGTCCCCGCATACTTTTCAACATCTAGGTAAAGCTGCTGGGACAAGTCATTGGGAGAGTTGGGTTGAATTGCCACTAATATGCAGAGGACACTCAGTTCACACTACCAGCAGATCCCAGGAGGCTGTGGAAACTGTGAACAGGTCCCTGGAGGCAGGTTTGGAATGGCTGAGGACTAACAAATTGAAACCTAATCCTGACAAAATGGAGGTGATATTGGTGGGGAGAAGGTCTGAGCCAGGAAATGTGCTATTCCCTGTCCTGGGCCCAGGATAAGCAGGTGACAGTGATGGCCAGGGGTATCTTTTAGCAGCTTCATCTGGTGAGCTAGCTATGGCCCTTCATGGTCAGAAAAGAGCTGGCCACGATGGGGCATGCCTAATAACATCTAGATAAGGTTATTGCAGTGCAATCTATGTGGGGCTGCCCTTGAAAACTCTTTGGCTGCTGCAGTTGGTACAGAATGGAGCAGCCAGAGAGTTGACTGGAATGGAATGGAACAATCTTGTTCCACCTAAATTGACTTCCAGTTTCTTCCAGGCTCAATTTAAGGAGCTGATATTGACCTTTAAAGCCTCATTTGGTCTGGAACCAATATAACTTAAAGACTACTGTGACGAATTGCACAGAAAAGCAGGCTTTTAAAAATGCTGCTTGTGTCAGAGATTCAGGGAGGTTATGCGTTAATCTTCCCTTGAGAGAAGAGCCTCTGTGATTGGCTGCTCTTCTCACTCTCTGATTCGCCAGCATCAGCTTAGAGAGGAAATAAAGTAGCTGATCTGGTGGGAAATATTTCATTCGCCTTTTGATCTTGTCTGAAATCTAATGTCTGGATCAGTAGATAAAAGGTTTGGCTTCTGAGGGAAGAAGAAGAAGAAGAAGAAGAGATTGGATTTATACACCGCCCTTCACTTGTAGTCTCAGAGTGGCTTACAAACTCCTTTCCCTTCCCCTCCCCACAACAGACACCCTGTGAGGTAGGTGGGGCTGAGAGAGCTCTGAGACAACTGTCCTTGAGAGAACAGCTGGTACAGAGCTATGGCTTGCCCAAGGTCATCCAGCCAGTGCAAGTGGAGGAGTGGGAAATCAAACCCAGTTCTTCCAGATTAGAGTCCACACACTTAAGCACTACACCAAACTGAAGAGACTTTGAGAGTCAATGATTTCTGTCAGGGAATTGTCAGAAAAGTACTTCTATTGTGAAAAGAATAAGGACCCCATTGTCTTAAATATATTAGAACTACTCTAAGGAAGAATTTAGATTCTCAGTAAAGAAAACTACAGAACAACTTTATACAGACAACAGATATTGGAAAAGGATTTGGCAGAAGGTATGGGTAGTTAGAGACAACTCCCATACAAGTCAAATAGCTAGCAGTCTGCTAGCTGCAGCACAGCAAATCCTGGGGCCAGCTTCTCCTGCAGTGCAGGTTAAACCACATTGTAGGAGAATCCAAGCCAGCCCCAGAATTGCGCTCATTTTTGGTGTTGGTTTTTTTACTGATATTTTTCTTCTTGGGTCTATTGGACCCCCCCAAAATTGGAATTTCTGAAAAATCCCACATCTAAATACCATACCAAAATACTAATTTTTTTTTCAGGATCGATAGACCCAAACTGAAAAATACCAATTAAAAAAAGAATCCACACCCCTACTTAGAAAGGTAGAACTCTGCTTAGCACTCCACAGTTAAAAAGTCAATTAATATGGAATGTGCTTAAGCCATTATTTCAAAAGGAATTGCAGTGGTTCTTATCCATATAAAACTGGGTCATTCAGAATATGCTTATATGATTTACATCTTAATAGAATATATTTACATAGTAATCACATTTAAGTGACAGTACTCATTAATGCACACTAGAAATATCAAAGATGAAAGTCTGAGACTTTATGCTGGGCTTTGTATTACTGAGTCAACATAAATAAAATTTAATGAGCCAATATTAATTGCCACAGAGACCCTCAGGTGTTTTGTAGTCTTTTTAGTGGTGCCAGGGGAAAATGAAGCAAACAAATAGGAGATGCTGGTCAACTAAGCAATCTTTTCTTTGCTTATAGATATTACAGTACTTAATAAGAAAATAGCCTACGTCACTTGTTAAATACCTCCTGTGAAGTTCGGAGAGATGAGCATGTTTTATCATATGCTCCACAACCTTGCTTATGATCCCTGTATGTCTGTAAGTGTTGTTAAAGCAGTTTTGAGGCAACAGAGCACCAGTTCCTCTCACACCAAACAGCTTTCGGATTTGCTACTCTATGATGTTGTGGAGTGGATGGTATTGCATGGGAAAAGGTACCCTCCTTTACTTAATTTTTAAATCCCTACATGCAACAGACACTTACCAGTCACCACTGCTTGGGCACTGGAGTTTTGTCCCAAATGTTAAGAAGATCTGAAATTCCCAATGATTTTTCAGGCAAACAGTCATTGCAAAATCCATTTTTAATGCTGTTTCAATGCAGCTCAAGTGAACAAGATGAAATGGTTCTTCCTGTAGAAAGAAGACTTGGCTAATTATTTACAGTGCATGCCTTCATGACACAGAGCCTGCCCATGTCACAAGCTGGATAATCTGCATTCACATTTGTGACATGTTTTCTAGGTTTCACATTATGGATTATCCACAGCAGAGGAGTCGCAAAGAGGTACGGTAATTGGACATTTTTGATTGTTTAAGGCTGCTAGGTCCTGACATGCTGCTTTTAGATCAAGTTTCATGAAGTCTCTCTTTGTCTTTTTTCAAGTCAGAATTTTATAGCTTGATGTTTGAGCCACTGTAGTATAGGATTGGCAGAAAAGGCTGAAATTACTTCCTTTGGTATCCCTGGACCCTGTCTTTCACAACCACTGATAGTAGCTACTGACTCTTTTTCTTACCCCAAATCTGTAGCCATCTCTGGCAATTCCAGAAACAAATGAGAGAGCCTGCAGAGGAAGTAGTATTGCAGCTAACTAAGGGTGTGCATTCAGCTCTAACTGAGCTCAAAATATAGCCAGAAAATACCTTGTCAGTATTTATCGGCTATTGTTTCAGCTGAATATAGAGGGGAGTGTATTTTTGGCTATTGAGCATAGCCAATCCTGGATAAACACCCAAAATTCGGGATTATCTGCGAAAACAGGATAGCTGCAGTTAAATGGCATTTAGAGAGAATGCACTCCCTTGAAACGCCATTCAGGGAGAAGCCGCACTTTCACAAATGCATTTAAAAGGACCACAACACTTTTAAATGCTGTTGGCTCTGGTATAGCCTCTGGGGATCATTGTAGTCAATGATCCCTATAGGCTATAATGCAGGGGTCGGGGGGGGCTGTTTTGAGTAGAGGCATCAAATGTTCAGTGTAGCTTCTGGTGTCTCTACTCAAAAGACCCCCCAAGTTTCAAAAAGATTGGACCAGGGGGTCCAATTCTATAGAGCCCCAAAGGTGTCCCCATCCTCTATTATTTCCAATGGAGGGAAAAAAACAGCAAGAAAGGCAGGGATTGATGTCAAACCAGAGAATCTCTGCAGTGGAAACTGAAGGTGGGGCATTTTGCAGAACTGTAGCAATGCCAGCTCAACAAATCCAAGTGGGGGGGGGGCTTTCAAGCCTAGCACAGCCAGTGCATGTACAGAGTACCCAACAAAACCAGTGCCACCATGACAATGCCAGCTCAATAAATCCAAGCAAGGGGGGTTCCAAGCACAGCGTAGTCAGTGTGTGTACAGAGTGCTGAGCAGTATCAGTGCAATGTACTAATGCCCATCAAAACCCAATGCCTTTCCTTAAATGCTTTCGTTTCTTCCTCCATTGAAAACAGTGAAGGATGGGGGCACCTTCTTTGTGCACTCTTTACATGCACTTGTTCTGCTGGGTTTGGGAAAAAACCCTTCAGTTTCTCTTGCAGAGACTCTGTAGTTTGACATCAGTTCTTGGGGTTTTTTGCTGCTTTCCCCCTACTATTGGAAACAATGGGGGATGGGGGTGCCTTCTTTGGAGGCCTATAAAATAGGAACTGCTGGTCCAATCTTTTTTAAACTTAGGGGGTATTTTGAGGAGAGGCACCAGAAGCTACACTGAAATTTTGGTGCCTCTGTCTAAAAATACTCCAGACCCCCAGACCCCTGAATACCCCCAGATAGATTCCCTGTTGACAATAATGGTCCCATAGGGTATAATGGAGCCCCCAAAAATCGGGATTTTACTGAACACAGTTTAGAATCCTGTTTCAGACTTGCTGTAACTATATTATCAAGGGCAGTCTTAGTCATAGTGCAACTGGGACAGCTGCCCTGGATTCCAAGCTGGAGGGGCCTGCCCTGACTGCCTTGCAACCTCCATCTGTCTCTCATCACCACATACCCTAGTTGCTGCTACAGCAGCCTGGATAATCAGATGTATGGGTGAGCAGTGGCAGGCAGATGATTGTGGTTGGCTGCACAGGCTCAGGATGGTGAGAGATGGAGGCTGGAGCCTCCTGCTCTGGCTGACCTACAACTGATTTTTCCTGAGGTACAGCTCCAGCCTCCATCACTTGCCACAAGGCAATGCTGCCCCTTGCGTAGCAGCAGCTGCCAGCTCAGCAACTAGCTGTAAGGTGGGCACCCTCCTCATCACTGGAGTCAGTGGTGGTGGCGGCGGCTTCTGAGCCTCTCCCCATACACAGATGTGGCGATCAGGTCACAAGGGTGAGGAATGGAGACTCTGGCCCCCTTACCACCCTACAGCAGTTTGATAGGTTGGCCACTGCTGTTATAGGTCTTTTAGCTTTCCAAATAAACTCATTAAGACTTTTTTTTGCCACTCATTCAACCTCACATTCTTAATCGCTATATGTATATTCATCAATAAGTACAGTAATTTAGGACTCATTATTTTGACTATATTTATTCACCCTAATATAGAAAGGTTGAATTTCTTCCATACTGAACTTTTCTGTTTGATGGCAGCAATTACTTGCTTATAGTTATCTTCTATCACCCAAGAAATATCCTGACCAATTCTTTTCACCAAGGTAAGTAGCAAGCTTTTCCATCGATTTCATTTTATTCAGCCATCAGACAAGGCTCTCTTGAATGGTAATACTAGTGGGGTTTTTTTCAATATTTAACTTATAACCAGACACCTCTGAAAATGAATAAAGGATCTTGCTGAAGCTATTAGTAGATTTTAGAATGTCTGATAATACTGTTACAATATCATCAGCAAATAGCATTATGTTGTAATGGATTTCACCAACTTCTAAACCAGTTATGAATGTTGAGTTTCTTATTGCTGTAGCCAGAACCTCTCTATATAGCTTAAACAAACTCTTTGGCTTATATAAAATGATTCTGAAAGCATGTTCAAGATAGACAGGTGTGTAAAAAAAGTTGAATATATGATTTTTGCCCAGGCATTAAATTGTTCTCTACTGAATTTGTGCTCTGCTGAATCAAATGCTTTTTTGACATCCAAGAATAAAAAGATTGCCTTCATTTTTTCCTTTTTAACATGATGAATTAAATTTATTAGTTTTCTTATATTTGTTGTGGCTAATCTTCCTGGTATAAACCCTGCTTTAGCTTCATGAATATACTTTGATATTATTTTCTTTAGCCTATTTGCTAAAATAGAGGTAATTATTTTATAATCACAGTTTAGTAAGCTAATCAGTCTATATGACCCTACTAACACTGGATTTTCCCCTGGTTTTGATATTACTATTATCTTGAATTCAGCACATCTACTTGGTAATGACTATTTAATAAAGATTTCATTTATAGTTGCATGTAAAGGGTTTGCCACAACATCTATAAACTGCTGGTAAAACTCTTTACTTCATTTGAAATTATTTCTAGAAATCTAAATCACCCCATTTTCCACCTTGTCCAATCAGATTACACACTTCAGCTTCTACCTTGATCCTTTCCCTCTTTTTAAGCCTGAAAATAAAATAAACCCAGCTTTGCTGTTTACCCTATAACTGAGACCAGAATGTTTATCTGAAACAAGATTTTCTGTGCTTCCTTTGTTTGGCAGTGTGCTTGTTTGTTTGACCTGTCCAGGACTAACCTTGTACTGTGAGGAGCATAGTTTCCTTCTCCATCTGCCATGACAAAATGTAGATTTGTCTCTTACCTTGCTGAATGATTTGCTGCCTAGATACTTGGATCTCTATCTCATGTAGCTATAATGTTGTTGCTTTCTCTCTCTTGCTCTGTATCTTTGCCATTCCCATACCATTTGGACGGCTAGAGAGTGATTAAAATGGGGAATTTGCTGCCAGAGGATGTAGTGATGGCCACAGAAATAAACAGCTTTAAAAGGGGATTAGATAGATTCACGAAGAATAAGTGTATCAATGTCTACTAGCCGTGGTGACTGAGAGAAACCTCCACATTGTTGTTGGCTGTCCACAGGAACTAGTTGGCCACTGTGTGAGACAGAATGCTGGATGTGGACCACTGGTCTGATCCAGCAGGGCTTTTCTCAACTGGTTCTTCAATGAAGTTGTAGTATTGTACACTGACTAATTAGTATTTTAGATTGCTATTTGTATCTTTCCCCATAATAAAATGTATTTCTGATTTTCATTCCTCATCTTCCTTTCATACTTGGGAAAGTGCCTCACCACTTCATCATAGATCTGTTATTACTAGTGTCAAGGTCACTATCTAAATTTGAGTATTTCTTTAAGATGGTCGTATTGTCAGTGCCAAAGTACTGGAAAATTCTTGAAACATATAGCTTGTGCTGCTGCTGTGGGGCTCTTGTCCATGTGGGGACAACATGGAAGAATCCATGAAATTCCTCTTGGTCATTAGGAAATGACAGGGGTGAGTGCTTATTCTTTAAATGAACAGAAATGGAAATTAATTAGCAACATTTATTTCATAGGTTTTCAAAATAGAGGTGAATGGAAACCAAACTGAACGAGAAACCAGTTAATAAGCGAACTGGTTTTGTCTACCATTGTTTTCTCATTGCTTTACACTGACAGTGTCCAGGTTCAGGCAGGCACTTGGGGCAAGAAGCATAGACCAAGCACAGTCTGGAGTCAAAGCACAGATATTTAAAAGTCCAAACCTCAGACCAGAAGGGCAAATCCAAAGAGCACAAGCCAGGTCTCAGTCCAGAAGGTCAAGCACACTGAGGCCTAAAACACAGCACACAACAGTTATGTACAAGTTGCTTCCACACTGGCTTGCCCTTTTTCTGGCTGTTTTTAGCAAGAGTCAGTCAGGGACAGGTGCAACTCATCAACCTGCTGAGTCATCCAGCAACAGATGCAAGTCATCAATAGTTGAGCAGCCTACAGGGCTCTCAGCCCGGATCCTGTAGTGACTCCAACTCACTAGCAGAGGTTGACCAGTGCTGGGCTGCCAACCACACACCATGGAGCTGCCCCTGCACCTCCATCCTGACCCACATTCTCTGGTGTTCCAAGAGCTCTGGTGACCCCGGGGGTGAGGCTGACAGCTGTGGGGCCTCTGTTTCAGATTCCAGGCTGCAGGACTGAGAGCGTGACATGCTGACATCAGCCTGAGACTCCCCCTCTTCACCTGATGGAGTCTCCACCTTGTCTGGTGGGTTTTCCTGCAGCATCCAAGGGCTGAGGCCAACTCCCTCTGTCTCTTCTTCATCCAAGGAAGTGGTGGCAGGTAGACCCAACAGAGTGAGAAACTATACAGTGAAGGCATGATACACTGGAAATTGATAGTTCTATACAATTCACCATGGTAAAATAGCATTTATAATGACAAAATAATGCACTGATATCATAGGAATACATTAGATTTTTAAAATTTAAATAATCTAACTTTGATACTATCTTCTAGTCATAAATGAAATTTTTTTTCCCTAAAAGTGGCACACTGCCTTTTGTTATCTTATCTATCTAGTTTTCCATTGCTCAATATGTTCATTTCTTTGATTACTATGAAGCTATAGGATTTACAAAATAAAACCTGAGATCTTTGATAGAAACTATGAACTATTAAAATGAAATTAAATGAGACAAGTATGCGTGCAACATTTTGGAAGATGTATACAACTGAAGATCTCTGATCATGTACATCAAGAAATTCTTTTCAAAGCGATTAGCATCCCTAATGTGTGCATTAGAATACCATTTTATTGATTAAACCCGCAGTGGCATTTTACAAAGGTCTGCAATGGCAGAAAGCACTTTCACCAATGGAAGACGGCAAAGGTGGTATTTAATGATTCCCATTCTCACTTCAGACTCCCACTATCCCCCACCATTGTTTCCTGGGGTCCAGGAGCAGGATTTGAGAGGGACCAGTGGGAGGGAATAGGTTGGGAAATACCTTGCTTCTGTACTCATATAACATAGAATTTAAGCCAATAACTTTAGCTATTGACATTCTAATTCTTAATGGGATCGCAACTGAGAGCAGAATGCATCAAGAGCTGAATCTTTGCTCTGTTCTAGGCATAATTCCAAATGCTGTTTTTGACGTACAAGGTTCAGATGGTATGGCCCCAACACACAATGCATTCCTAAATGGGCTTCAATCCAAGCCATTAAACATCAGCCATACTAAGAAAGTCATAAGTTCTTTCAGACTTGTTCTCTCAAGAGTAGTTCTCTTAGAGCTCTGTCAGCCCCACCTGCCTCACAAGATGTCTGTTGTGGGGAGAGGAAGGGAAGGAGATTGTAAGCCACTCTGAGTGAAGGGCAGGTCATAAATTCAACTCTTCTTCTAGAATTGGATCCCTTGGTCAATGTGCTTGAAACCTGAGGGATCTTTGATGGACAGGCAGCATTAGCACAATTTTGGTGGCATTTGGTTCAAAAACAGCCACTCTATACCCCCGGAAAAATCCAGCAGAGGGAATTATGTTAAATCTGATGTTCTTGCTTGCTCTTTCTTCTCTCCCACTTTTGCAGGGGTGGAGTGTGTGTTTTTTCTTTAGTGGACAGGCAGCACCAGCTCTGATGCGATTTGTGTGTCATTTGGTTGAAAAATAGCTACTCCAGCCTCCCTCAATCCCCTCCTTCCTCACTTTGTGAAAGAAAACAAAGAACAGGCCACAACAATGAAGGATGGTAATGCAGAGTTTTCCGAAGAAAGGTTAAAAAATTGTCAGTCACTGCAAGAGCAAGAAAATTAAATGAATGCAGACTTTTTTAAAAAAACAACTGCTGATGGCCAATGCCATTTCTTTCCCATAGGAATCAGTGGAGAAAAGTGCACCTGCACTGAGAGGTGCCTGGTTTGGAGGTCTGTCAAATCAAACCCCTTGGTCCAATTGCTTGAAATTTTGGGGGGGAAGGTATCATTAGATGAGAAGGAGGCCTATGTTCTGTGCAAATCTAGTGCCATTATCTTTATAAATAGCTGCTCCAGATAGGGTTGCCAGATCCTTACCTGCTGCCAGTGGGGGGCATTCCGGGGATGGGCAAGGATGTTGTAGATATGAAGTGATGTCATTGCATTGGCGACTTCAAAGTGAAGCTCTACTTTTTGGGCAAAACTCCATGGTAAAAATGTCTACAAACCATAGTTTTCCCCAAGAAGGAGAGCATCGTCCCCAACATTGCTGACATGATGACACCACTTCCAGAAGCAGGCCAAGACCCACAAAAGCATGGATCTTCCACCCCACACTGGGGGCTGGAAAGCCTAGCTCCAGGCCCTCCAATAGATTCCCCATTGAAAGTAATGGTCTTGAAGTACCATAACATGAAAAAACCACATGGATTTGAATCCTGAACTGGCAATGTCCCATACAAACATAAGCAATTACATCAAAAATCCTCCTCCCAACTTCATGAGTGTTCATGTGTGTGAAGAAAGGAGGGTTTGAAATGTGTAAAAAAAATACCAAGAAGAAACAGAGAGCAAACCAGACAGAGTTGGTTGAAAATGAAGAGTTGAGAATGCAAGAGCTCTCTTGCTCTCTCCCTGTTTCTGTCTGGCTGTGGTCACACACACTAAATAATCCACTTTCGATCCATTTTCAATCCACTTTCCAACTGGGTTTCTAGTTGGAAAGTGCACTGAAAGTGGATTGAAAGTGGATTATTGTGTGGGTGAGTGTGACCGAAGCCGCTCTTTTGGGACCTGAAGTTACAGATTTGCTATCATGCTTATTTGCCTCCAACTATGCTTTCTTTGTGCATAGCAAATATTACCAAGATGCCATAAGTCTTTAGGTCACTCTCATCCAAAAGAAACCAAATCTGATAGTGCTTTCCACTTGCTGGGTTCGAAAGCATTTAAAAATATGTTTTGTCCTAAAATAGGGTTGTTTAGGATGGTGCAAGCTTGCATTTATTAGTTCATTTGTAGTTTTACTTGATAGAGTTTATGTAATCTAGAGCTGAAGACATTAAGTGTGAAGATCACTGTTAGATAAACAACTAGAGTATATAATTAATCAGAGAATACTATTTATTAGTGTGAATTTTGTTAGATGTAATCTCCATATTTCTTTTTCAATTTGCTATTCTCATTTTAAGACCTAAAAAAACCACACACACATATGAAAATAGGTGGGGCAAATTGGTTGCAATAGTTTTCATTTTTCAGATCCCATTTCTGACCTGAACTAGTGTTAATAAATGTTATAACTTGTATGATGATCTGTTATAACATATACGATGTGTATCTGTTAAGTGATGCATTTTCTTTATTATAGCTCCATCACTGGAGGTGGCCTGACGAAGTCCTGAAAGGAAACGGATGGGAACCTGGGAGGTCTATCGCCATACCTCCTAGCAACTGAATTTTGTGGACTTACTCCTCTTAGTAACTGAGTTTTGTGGACATTTATTAATTGTTAGGGATTTGTTGAACTATATTTGATTATTTACATTGGTGTCTCTGGAATGGATTTATATGGTTATTTAGAGTACTACACTGTTAATATAAGAATAGGGTTGCCAAGTCTGGGTTGGAAAATACCTAGAGACTTTGGGAGTGGATCCAGGAGAGGGCAGGGTTTGGGGAGGAGAGAAGCCTCAACATGGTACAATGCCATAGAATCCACCCTTCAAAGCAGCTATTTTCTCCCGAGGAGCTGATCTCTGTCAGCTGGATATCAGTTGTAAAAGCGGGGGATCCCCAGGCCCCACTTGGAGGCTGGCAACCATATATAAGAATGTTTTGAACCTAGTGTTAAGTATCTTTGGGTACAGTGTTACAGTTTTTGACTGTGTTGTTATATGCACAACCCTCTTTGCTGTACTTCCATTTATTTGTTCTAGACCACCTGGAGGTTGGCAACCCCACTTCAGAGTCATAAAAGGCTGGGGGGCCCTGGCCCATACACTGCATACTTTTCAAAGCCTCCCTTCAGATATACAGGCCTTGCTGAATCTTTTCCTCTTTCCTACCTGGAGGACAGAAATCTGTTTGCACACTCTGCTCATACAGCCAAGAGCTCTTCAGCTATCTGCAGGCTATAACTACTCACTGCAGTCTTGGATCTCCTCATGCATAGGCATAGAGTACGGGGGGGCTCGAGGGCTTGAGCCACCCCCGAAATTTCAGGGGGGGGGCTCAGCCACCCCCGGCAAAACGGAGCGCCTGCTGCTGCGCCTCCCCGGGTCCTTCCGAGGCCCGGCCACCGCTGCTGGAGAGGGAGAGGGAAGGGGTGGCGGGGGGGAAAGAGAGGCACCGGCAGCAGCGGCTGGCGGGCCTCGGAAGGGCCCGGGGAGCCGCGGCGGTTTCTGGGGGGGGGGAGAACATCATCCCGGAGAGGCCCCCCCCCCAGAATTTCCAAAAGTCTACGTCCCTGTCCTCATGATTCCTTTGGGATATATAAAGTACTGTTACTAAGCATTTGCAAGTTTACTCAACAAGTCCTTTCATTTTATGTAGTTCCCTTCCTTCCTCCTCCCCCCCCCCCCCCCGGCCAATGTTTAGCTATTGCCACTTGGGTACTCTGTTTTTATGCCTTCAGTTATGAAATAATGAAGCCAATAACATCACAAGCTTTTTCGATGAGTCAGCCCCTTTACCCCCAACTTTAATATTCATTGAAATGAAATGGCTGCTTTCCATTTGAAGTTAGAAATTATTATTATTATTAGGGGTTTCAAGAAATAATTTTGGAAAGACTCTCTGAAGTAATGATAACCTAATTTAAAGGAGTGCAGGTTCTGTTCTTGCTGACCCAGCTGTATTTACAGATTGTCTTTGCCAAATTGTATTTCTGGCCAAATCCTCCCCCTCAATACAGTATTAAAGAAGGAGAACATCTAACAGGAAATGCGTTGCATCTTTCCATTATATTCATATTTTTCTGTATAAGTCTCTCATTCATGAAAGCATTTTGAAAGTACTTGGTTTACTGGTAGGGTTGCCAAATGACCAGAACAAATGGCCTGGCCTGCTCTTTCATTTTTAGCAGATGCTTGGAATGCATAAATCAGCAAGTGAAGCATAGCATAGAAATAAATGTTATCACTTAGCTGCTGAAGCCTGAATGCTATTTATGGCTCTGTGACAGCAGCTGGCTGAAAAGTTGGCAACCTTATTTACTGGCAGCCATGGCCACAGGAGAGGCTTATCCTATAAGAGTCCAACTGTGTGACCAGAGCACCCAGGTTGCTTTAAGGGATCGGGATTGTGTAAAGAAAACAGACTCAGGCATTATTGAAAGCAGCTATGGAACAATCTGGCAACAACTACAACTCCTCAGTTCTCTGTCCAGAAACTGCAATTCCATTTCCTCACTGATAAGATGCAGGCTTTGTAGCAGCTCCCTCTGTTAGTTAGGAAAGCTTTCTGTTCTAACATCCCCTTTATCATGTTTGTGGAAGAACACATGCACAGAAAAAAGTAGTATAACCTCAAAATCTAAACATGCTTAACTATTATAAAAGTAACAGTATAAGCAATGGTGATGTAATGCTGATATACTGGGACCTTGCTAATCATTCATCAGATATCCTACTGATGGCTTGATATGGCTGCTGGTTATATTCTGAATGGCATGTACAACCATCTGTGGCAGCCTTCTGGAGACCAAAAGGTAATAAGATAGCTACTTGCTTCATCTAGTAAAACTTGTCGATATCTTTTTTTTTTTTTTTGCATCATATTCTTGCCATGGCCAGGTCAAATAATTTTTTTCCTGTGGTGGCAGTAGTAGTGAGCTTGCACTAATGCCTAGTTTGGTGTAGTGGTTAAGTGCACAGACTCATCTGGGAGAACCAGGTTTGATTACCCACTCCTCCCCTTGCAGCTGCTGGATGACCTTGGGCAAGCCATAGTTCTGTCAGAGCTGTTCTTGAAAGAGCAGTTCTCAAGACAGCTCACTCAACCCCACCTACCTCACAGAGTGTCTGTTGTAGGAATGGGAAGGGAAAGGAGATTGTAAACTGCTCTGAGACTCCTTTGGGTAGTGAAGGGCGGGGTATAAATCCAATCTCTTCTTTTCTTCTTCTTCTTTAAATGGCTTGAATCAGCAGATACAAATTTTTCCAGGTTTCTCTGTGACTACCATGTTGCTTATCCACTTGATTGGTTTGTCACTTTGTTGGCTTTGTCTTTTAATGCTGTTGGGACTTTACATGGCAAATGTTGCACTGGCTGAATGGTTTCACCTCCTTGGAAATGCAGTGTGCCTGGGAGGCATCCAAATCCTTCAAAGGCATCCTTAGAGTTTCTGTCTTTAAGACTTGTGCCTTTGATATGCTAAGTTCTTGTTCTTTGACAAAATTTCCACAAGTGTTTGTTTCACGTACATGGAAAGTTTGTGATGTTACAAGTTTCATGTGTTTCCTGATAGGGTGCTCTTCTGCTTGGAATTCACAGTCTGGAATTCTAGTTGGTGCCCTTTCCCTTGTTGTCCAGTACACATCAGCCTAGTGGTGTGAGGATAGTGCCATCATATAGTTTCAGTTTGACTTCAAGTGGTAATACTCTTGCAGCCACATCCTGCATAATGTTAGGAAAGTCTTTGTAGCCCATTACATTTACAGATGCACCACTCTCTATTTGGTAGTCTGTCTCTTGCTTGAGTTAGGACCTCAACATTACAAAACAACTTGATGTTTTAGCATGTAGAAGAAGAAGCAATTGGATTTATACCCCACCCTTAACTCAAAGTCTCAGAGTGGCTTATTCCTCCCCACAACAGACACCCTGTGAGGTAGGTGGGCTGAGAGAGCTCTTTCAAGAACAACTCTTTCAAGAACAGCTCTGACAGAACTATGGCTTGCCCAAGGTCATCCAGCAGCTGCAAGTCGAGGAGTGGGGAATCAAACCCGGATCTCTCAGATTAGAGTCTGCACACTTAACCATTACACCAAATACTATTGTATTCATGTCATGCATATAGAAGATATCAGTTTCTGAATGACTGCATTAGTCATCATTGTTTACATGTCTCGAGTGGCATGCAGTTTTGCTCTGCTTGGAATGCCTGCAGATTAATGATTCTTCCTTCCACAGTTTTTACATATAATGACAAAGGGTAGGCATTTCCCAGAGTTGTGTTGCATGCCACAATATCCGCAACTTTCATTTTGGGATCTGCTGCTCTCTTTACTGGTCTTACATGATTGTTTTTGTTGAATATTGTATTTATTTTGAGCATATAATGTATACCCTTACCTGGATAACCCTAGATAACTCGATCTCATCAGATCTCAGAAGCCAATGAGTGGGGGCTCTGGCTAATATTTGGATGGGGGACCACCAAGAAATTCCAGGATCATGATCCTGAGGCAGGCAATGGCAAACCACCTCTGAACGTCTCTCGCTTTATGGGGTTGCCTTAAGTCAGCTGTGATTTGGCAACATCTGATGGGTGGATCACTTGCACTGAAGTTTGTTCACTAGCTTTGCAAACATCTATTGCTTCTTGCAGCATTTATGCAGACTTTCTGAATGTTTTTGTGTTCCTTTGTCTTTTATATCTATGACCAGCCTGCCTCCGATCAGTTCTTTCAAAGTGCCATCTGCACATGAATCTCCCATTTTACACAGCCCGGCAACATACTGGTCTACGGTTTCAGGTGGTTCTTGTTCAGCAGGTTCTTTTTCATATTTATTAAAAAGATGCCTTTCACACATTTAATTTCTGGTTGGTTCAAAATGTCTTTGCAGGGCTTGTGATAAATAGGACAGAACTTCCCTGTCTGATGATGGTATAGCTAGATGCTGCTGGAGAAAGTGACATTCCCTTCTCATCACAGACAATCAATTTGCAAGTCTTTCTTTGACCTTGCCATCTAATCCCGTTGTAATTTCATAATTCTCCCACTGTGCCTTGAAAAACATCCAGTTACTGAAAGCATAGCCTTTCGTGTCCACAGGCCCAGGAACTGGATTCGGGCTGGCTGCCATGGCTAAAATATCTGCTTGTTTTTCTGAGTGGTTGGTGCCTCTTAAAAGCACTGCTGCTGCTGTTTCTTATTTGCAGGCTTCTTCTTAAAAAAAACCCCTTGTACTTCTTAAAAAAATACTTGTCTTAATGGATCATTTAAAGAAAACAGAGGAGTAGCTTCATGACAGGCTCTATTGCAAGCAACTGTGGAACAAACTGGCAACAGCTTCTCCTTTCATTCTCTGATCAGAAGCTGAATTTTGAGTTCCTTTCTGAAGAGATTTGAGATTCACAGCAATTTACGCTGTGAGCTGATTTCCCCACCCCCCAGCCTGGTTCAAATGAAGCATAAGACTTCATTGGCTATGCAGAAAACAGAGCAGTCAATCAGATGAGGGCAGCTGGCTGTTTTGCCTGGCTGTTTCCTCTCACCTTTAGCATTCTCACGGCAGCCGAGGTCTTGTGTCTGTAGAGTTTGTCTCTTTGTCTGGTTTGCATCATGGTTGTGTGACCATGTATTGGGGAGTCTCCCTATTGGTGTTTTCAGAGAGTGAGTTAGTAGAAGTGAGTAATGTATTTCTGGTGCAGGGTGTGTGTTTTTCTCCCACCCATCCTTGGTTCTTGGTCTTCTCTCCTTGCTTTAAAAATGAGGAATTAATTAATACATCAAGGAAAAGAGAAAGCGGAGCTGCTGAATGAGGGCTTACCAACCAGGTGCCAACTGTGGGGTCAGGCCAGTCAAGCTTGGTGTCAGCCAGTTTGGGTGGCTGGCGGTGGTAGCTTCACTTTAGAGTGTGATTTAAGTGGGTACTATATGAGTCCTGTGGGGAGTGTTTTCTGAGGGCTGGCCTGATTGTGAAAAGAAGGGAGTGGAAACTTATGAAGGACTAAGCAAGCCACGTGGTTGCACTATGGCTGCTGCTGAGGAATCAAATTTATGTAGGAAGCATGCTAATAAGCTTCAGACTGATGTGGAATTCAGCCACATCAGTCTACACAGTGTCTTAGTTTTGCAGCTTTCTGTTGTTGTTGCCTTCTTTGACTCGGCTCCTTTTCCCACAGCGCTCACATCAGAGGAAGTACTGGGCTTGGTTTTGTATTTGTGGGCTGCAACCGGGCTTGGGGGATGCTAAGTTCCCATTTCATGTTGCAGGCTTTTCTTATTGGTATGGCTGTACATTGCCATTTTAGGTCTCTGCTGTGGAGGTGTGCTATTTTCCCGCCTTCAGCAGGCACCATTTTGGGGGGATTTTAGGTGCATAGCTGCATGGCACCATTTTAGGCCAGGCTACAACTCTTTTTTTTCAGGCAATGTTGGGTCCTAAGGGCTGTCAGGAGGTGGGGTTTTTTGTTTGGGCTTCGGCAGATTGCCCATTAGTACTAGTTAACATTAGTCAATAGTACATTAATGAGGTAATGGACTATTTTGTAGTGTAGGTAAAGTTTTTTAAAAAATTAAAAATTTAATTACATCTGTGTTTATCTTGGTATTTTGATATAGGTTAGAGTTAAGGTAGTATTGGTAGTTCTCCCATTTTAGCTGAGTAGGGTGCAAGTGCAGGATCTTGAAGTCTAGCAGTTAGAATGTCGGATTGTGATCTCTGGCCTAGTGTTTACAGTTTCTTTTGTGATCTGTGCTCCAGTTGGAGAGTCTGATTATAACTGGATTGGGATTGGTGGTCTACTGGTTAAAGTGTCTGATTGCACTCTGTGGTCCTTGAGGGGGTGGTGCTGCCCAGGCCTTGCTGTTGTGATTTGTTATTTATATATTTACCTTATGTAAGCTGCCCTGAACCTGCCTTGGCAGGGAGGGTGGGGTATAAATCAGAATAAATAAAAAAAAATTGTTTATTTATTTGGCTTATATCCTGCCCTCCCCGCAAGCAGGTTCAGGGTGGTTTACATGAACTGGTATGCAATGACCATTAAAACCACATAAGAACATTGTTGTTCTGCTTGGTGGAGCCAGTTTGGTGTAGTAGTTAAGTGCGCAGACTCTAATCTGGGAGAACCAGGTTTGATTCCCCACTCCTCCACTTGCACCTGGCTGGGTGACCTTGGGCAAGCCATAGCTTTGTACCAGCTGTTCTCTCAAGGACAGTTGTCTCAGAGCTCTCTCAGCCCACCTACCTCACAGGGTGTCTGTTGTGGGGACAGGAAGGGAAAGGAGTTTGTAAGCCGCTCTGAGACTACAAGTGAAGGGCGGGGTATAAAACCAATTTCTTCTTCTTCTTCTTCTGTAGGATGGGTCCCAAGAATATTTAGAATACTAAGACCTTCCATTTAAAGTTACCTTTAATTTATAAAGATGGAGGTAATGTTTTATGACAAGTCTTTTGTGGGGTTGTTATTATAAATATTAATGTTTTAATTATTAATTCATTTTAAATTGTGGAGTACTCATTAAATTATATAATTGACATTCTTGTGACCCTTCTTGAATACAGAGAGAAGACAGTATACAGGTCCTTTTTATAACGGGAATACAGTTGTAGTTCATTGTACTGTTTAGTCTTACACTGTTTTTTGTTGCTTTGTTTTCCTAATTTTGTAATCCAGCTTTATGAATTGATTATTGTATGTTTTATACCATTTTATTGCATTAAATGTTGTAATCCACCTTGAGTTTCAGAAAACAAATAATATTCTCAGACAGTCTTTGACTTTTTCTCCCCTGGCATGTGTAAGAGAATGCATTACTGTGTAGAAAATGCATTGAGAGGCCATTTATCAGGGAGACATTCATCTCCATACATATTATGTATGTCGCAGCTAAGTATGCTGAGTTGTCTATGTCATCTCACCAACTGGTCAGAAGAATTTTTATTGCATATTGCGTGCAGATGGGTGAAAAACTGATTGTTTAGATTTTTCTCTGTATGAGAACTGACAGATATTGATTATTGTTATAAATCTGGAAAGTGCATTCTCTTCCACAAAAGGTAAACTCTGGGCTGTTTTCCTTTCAGAAATAACAGAAAGAAGTTCAGTTTAAGAACTTGTGCACCTAATTTAAGTTCAACCCATTCTTCTTTTGCCTAGTTATTTACTAATTGTATTTTCAAGGCAATTCCATTATTTTGCTGCCTGGATCGGACAAAATAAGAATGTTTTAAGCCTTACTTACTTACTTACCTACTTAGTTATTTTTGGGATTTATATCCCGCCTAGCCAGCATGAGCTGGCTCTAGGCGGCTTACAAGATTCATCAATCTACACATAAAACACAGCTAAAATATATAACAACAAAGAATCACAAGATTCCAACAAATTTGGCGGCCAACATTACTTTCAGGCGCAAAGTACAGCAGATTTCCAGGCCCGTGACCAGAAGCTTGCACCAGTGGTATATTTCGGCACTTCCCAGGGACCCCCTTACCCCCAGCAGCAGCTCCTAATTATAAGCCTGGCGGAAGAAGTCCGCTTTACAGGCCCTGCGGAACTGCATAAGGTCCCGCAGGGCCCTGATGTCATCCAGGAGCTCATTCCACCAGTAAGGAGCCGCCACTGAGAAAAAGAAGAAGAAGAAGAGATTGGATTTATACCCCACCCTCCACTACCCAAGGGAGTCTCAGAGCGGCTTACAAACTCCTTTCCCTTCCCCTCCCCACAACAGTCACCCTGTGAGGTAGGTGGGGCTGAGAGAGCTCTTTCCCAAGCTGTCCTTGAGGGAACAGCTGGTACAGAGCTATGGCTTG
This sequence comes from Lepidodactylus listeri, assembly GCA_029233225.1. NCBI lineage: Eukaryota > Metazoa > Chordata > Lepidosauria > Squamata > Gekkonidae > Lepidodactylus > Lepidodactylus listeri. Next base: position 73,239,698 of record JARCFY010000006.1, on the reverse strand, counting down.
CCCAAGGTCGTCCAGCCAGGTGCAAGTGGAGGAGTGGGGAATCAAACCCGGTTCTCCCAGATTAGAGTCCGCGCACTTAACCACTACACCAAACTGGCTCTCAACACCAAACTGGCTTTCAGAAGAAGGCCCTGGTGGTCATCAGCCTAGCCTCTCGGAGGCTGGGGAAGGTCAGGCGGTGTTGGGTGCCTGATCACAGTGCTCTCTGGGGTGTATATGGGGAAAGGCGGTCCCGTAGGTAGGCAGGCCCCTGACCATACAGGGCTTTAAAGGTTAAAACCAGCACCTTGAACCGGATCTGGTATGCTATAGGCAGCTAGTGCAGTGACCTCAGCACAGGCTGGATGTGGTCTCACACCGAGAGACCCATCAACAGCCTGGCTGCGGCATTCTACACCAGCTGCAGCCTTCAGAGCTGAGACAAGGGCAGCCCCATGTAGAGAGCATTACAGTAGTCCAGCTTCAAGGTGACCAATGCATGAATCACTGTTGCCAGGTCATTGCGTTCGAGGAAGGGAACCAGCTGCCTAATCAACCGCAGATGGTAAAAGGCTGCCTTGGCAGTGGCTGCTACCTGGGCCTCCATCATTAATGAGGGGTCCAGGAGCACTCCCAAACTCCGAACCCTCGGCGCTGGCACCAATAGTGCCCCCTTGAAGGTCGGCAATGGGATCCCTACCCCCTGATCCACTCCAACTCAGGCACAGGACCTCCATCTTCCTTGGATTCAATTTCAGTTGGCTCAGCCTGAGCAAGCCCACCACGTCCTGAAACGTCTGCTCCAGGTCATCTGGGGTAGCCCCAGATGGGCCGCCCAACAACAGATATAGCTGGGTGTCATCAGCATACTGGTGACAGCCCAGCCCATGCCTCCGGGCAATCTGGGCAAGAGGGTGCATGTAGATGTTAAACAACATCGGGGATAGCACTGCCCCTTGCAGCACTCTGCACACTAGCAGGTGCCTCCGGGACATCTGCTCCTCCAGTGCCACTCTCTGTCCCTGACCTTGGAAAAATGAGGCAAGCCACTGCAAGGCAAGCCCCTGAATCCCCGTGTCAGCAAGGCGGTGGATCAGTAGCTGGTGGTCGACCGTGTCTAACAACACCAGCACCGCCGTACCGCCCCGATCCAGATGCCACTGGAGGTCATCCGTGAGGGCAACCAGTGCTGTCTCCACCCCATGACCTGGCCAGAAGCCAGATTGAAATGGGTCTAGCATGGAAGTGTCATCTAGGAAGCTCTGCAACTGAACCGCCGCCACCCTCTCCAAAATCTTGCCCAAATAGGGCAAATTGGACACCGGTCAATAGTGGGCCAATTCGGCTGGGTCCAGCGATGGTTTTTTCAGGAGAGGGCAGACCATCGCTTCCTTGAGTGCCCCTGGGAATAGTCCCTCCTCGAAGGATTTGTTGATAATCTCCCAGGGGTCACCTCACAACCCATCACGACCAGCTTTTATGAGCCACGAGGGACACGAATCAAGGCTGCATGTGGTTGGGCATACAGTAGAGAGCAACCTGTCAACTTCCTCCAGACTAAGTGGATTGAAATAATCCAGAATGGAACAAGAAGACACATATGGAGCCTCGGATTTGCTAACTGTCTCAACTGTGGCCGGGAGATCACGGCGGAGCAGCAGGATTTTATCTGCAAAGTGGCTCGCAAAAGCCTCACAGCCAATATCCAATTCCCTATCATTTGGTCTGCCCTGTGGCAGCTCTGTTAAGGACCGAATCATTCTAAATAATTGTGCTGGGTGCGAGCTTGCAGATGCAATCTCGTCCACATAGAATTGCCTCTTTGCGGCCTTGACTGCCACCTCATAGGATCTCATAAACACCCTATAAGGTGCTCGTGATGCTTCATCGCGGGCACGCCGCCACCGTCTCTCTAGCCGCCTGAGCTCTCATTTCATCTGCTGCAGCTCCCCAGTGTACCAGGGAGCTCGCTTAGAATGAGGGTGCAGAGGGCATGGGGGGGGGGCGATCTCGTCGATGGCTGTCGAGAGCCGGACTTGCCAGTCCTCAACCAGCTCATTCAGGGGCATGGAATCCCATTGAGCCAGGAGGAGCCGCTGAGGGTCCATCTGACTCCGCGGGCAAGCCAAAATCTGCTCGCCGCCCATAGAGGGTCTGAGTGGCACCTTCAGATCAAGGCATAGTGATCCGACCATGGAACCGCCAAGGCAGTAATTCAGTCCACCATAACTCCACCTGCAAAAATCAAGTCGAGAGTATGCCTGGCCTGGTGTGTGGGCACCATTACACATTGGGTGAGTCCCAGTGCTGCCATGGCCGACACCAGGTCCATCGCCGGCCCAGAGGCTGTGTCATCGGCATGGATGTTGAAGTCCCCCAAGACAAAAGCCTTGGGTACTCCAATGCCCAGCTGGCCATGTCATTGGCCAGAGATGGCAGGCTAATGGGTGGTGCATTGGGCGGTTGGTACACCACCCAGATAGCCAAACTCTCCCCGGTTTCCCACACCAGGCCAGAGCATTCTATGCCCGCGAGTTTCAGCGGTGGGAGCACCCTGAAGGAGTAAGCCTCCCGAATGAAGAGCGCCACCCCACTCCCCTGTCCCTCAGTCCGTGATTGGTGAAGGACCAAAAAACCAGTGGTGCCATCTGGGAGAGCACCACCGTCTCTCCGTCCCACACCCAGGTTTCAGTCACGCATGCCAGGTCTGCACCCTGCTCGACTAGAAAGTCTCGCAGGGTAGAGATCTTATTATTTATGGACCTGGCATTGTACAACACCAATGTCAGAGGGGGGTCACTCCCAGCCCCTCTGACTGCCTCCCTCGGGATGGGACGCAGGCTGGAAGGGGGCTGAGCTTCTCTATTTCTCCGCCCTCTTCCCTTTAATACTTGCCTGGTCCCACTGCTATACCTTCCTCTCCCCAGAAGCACTGATATCCCCAGACCTACCTCATCCATCTGTGGTGGACTCCGAGCTGTATTACAGCGCCCCAGGCCACCACATAGGTGGGTGATTGGCAGATGACAACAAGTGCTGCACTAAGCAAAAGATTCACAATGTCCGACTTACTAGCTCCCCACAAACCTTTCCCTGTACAATACACTAACTAGGTAAAGCTAAGAACCTAACTGTCAACAGTAAAAAACTGTAACAGAACAAAAAACCTAACTGTAAAACAGTACTACTATGACCTAGATTAATAATTCTATGATTTACCCACCCTAAACTCCCTTCTTGACCCCTCCCCCCTCCCCCACCTGGCGACAAGAGCAGATAATTCAATGAAGGGTGGGAAAAGCCACCTCCAACTGTGGCATATCATCTGGAGGATAGTGATGTTCCAAGCTAAGATCTTCCCAGCACTCTTGGCCCCCCAGTCTCATCTCCACACCAGCGGCCTTCTCCTGGGAGCCGCACAGCCCGCCAGGAGTCTGGCAGCCGGACAGATACCTATGCAGGAGCCAAGTCAGTAAGAATGCACTTCCCAGATTAAGTCCAGTCCAAGTAAGCAGCAACAGCCAGGGGCAGCCATGATGGACACACAGGCAATCTCTACTGGCCAGGGCGAGCCACACAGATGAAACAGGCAATTCAGGCCAGCGGGAGGAGCCCAGCAGGCAGCAAACAGGCCCAGAATCAACAAGTGGGCCTGGCACAGGCATAACCCCCCACCCCCCACAGCATCGGCAGCATCCTCGGCCAGTCCCAAGAAGGCACCTACTGCAGCTCCCGAGGGTGAGGGCCCCTGGTGGCAGCGGGAGCAGGAACAGGAGCGGCAGCTCTTCACTTGGCACTCAGCGCCTCACCTGTCTCCTCTGCCCACTCCCTTATCTCAGTTTGAGATGGTCTGCGGCGACCCGCACAGCCCTCGCGCTCCTCCAGTAGCCCCGGTGAGCCCCAAGTCACCCTCTGGTGCTGCGCGGCCCACCTGCAAGGGGGGTCCAGCACCGGCATCCTCCTGCTTGAAGGGCCCGACTTGAAGCGCCTGACTCAACACTCCCTCGTGCTCCTCTGGCGACTCCAGCAAGCCCCAGGTCACCCTCCAGGACAGAACGGCCCTCTGGCATGGCACCAGTTTTGAGGTGTCCGGCTCCTTTGGCAGGTCCACGCCCAGTCTCCTCCACATCTGCGTTCCCTGACATCTCCTGGCCACTGTGGGCCCTTCAGGCCCCTCGAACCTGCCGCTCTCCGCTGCAGCAAAGCCTGGAGGTCCCTGGGACCTCTGCCACCCAAGCCTTGGCTCCCTCCTCAGCTCCAGAACCCAGCGTCCCCCAGCAACAGGCTACAGCAGAAGCAGCAACAGCAGCAACACAGCAGCGCTGCAACTGTAAGTTGCTTTGTTAGTTTCATTCTTCTTTCCTCCTTCCTCCTCTACAGGCAAATGGTGAGCAAATGGAGCTAAAAACTAAGACTAAAAGCTAAAAAGCTACGAGCAAAGATAAAAATTCGGCGGAGCTCAAGTTACGAATGTCTACGCCGGCCGCCATCTTAATGCCTTGAATTAAGCCTTAATTCTCTTAAGCAAGACAATGTTTGAGCCTCAGTGAAGCTTATATCTGAACCAATTTAAGTAAACAGCCTACCGTCTAGATGATATTTATTTATTTATTTCTACATATCCCGCCTAGCCAGCCCACCTAGCCATACAATTAGATATTAAAGTTTCTATGTTCAGCAGGTACAGAAATTCAGTAGGGAGTCCCTCTTGGGATCCTTCTGTCATTACTGTGCTGATGAAAGAATTGGAGACCCATTCCAATTTTAAACTTCTAAAAAGATTGCTCTTATATTGCCCCTTTCAATGAACACATTTGCTAAACATCTTCTTCAATGTACATGACAAATGAGCCATCAGCTGCTATGATGCTCATCAGTAAGGCTATCTTGCCTCTTCTCCTCACAGCTCTACCCATTACAGCATTAATCTGCTCTGAAATAGCCGACAGCAGTTTGGTTGCTTTAAATTCTGTTTCAGTGTCTCTTGATATTTCTGAATAACAATTCCTGTACTGAGGCTTTGGAAAGAGGGAATAGTGCTGGCAGTAAGAAGAGGTAATGAAGACAGATTGAAAATAGCAAGTTCCCTTTTTACTGATTCAGGCCTAGTTAAAGCCCAATACTGGCAACAATTCTCCAGGCAGATGCCTCTCAGCCATGCTATCTGAGGTGCTTTTAAAGTGGTGATGAAGGCTTATCTACACATTACAAAGTCCTCAAGTTTCTTAGGGAAGAGTATGAGGACTTTGCTCAGACATACAATGGGAGTTTTCTGTCCTCCTCGCACACACCAGCTCTTTTCTGCTTGGGACCAAAACAGGCAAAGAAAACAGCAGTAACCTGTTTCCCTACTGTATTCATATTTGCATACTACCTGGTGGAGATGCTGTTGGCTCAGTTGTTAAAATTAAGGGATCCAGCAGCAGTTCTATTAGAAGGTTTGGGAATGTGAAAACAGTAGGGATGAGAGGCCACTGCTGGTGTGGGAAGAAGCAGAAAGGAGTTGGTGTGTGTGTGTGTGTGTGTGTGTGTGCGCGCAGGGCTGGTGCTACCATTAGGCCAACTAGGTGACTGCCTAGGGTGCAGACCTTAGAGGGACGAGAATGGACAATCAGCGCCCCTCCAACTGGTCGTAGGCTCTCACACTCATTCACTCACCAGTCCTGGCTCTCCTGCACTTTTTCTCCTCCGGGCAGTCACAGAGCAGCAGATCCCACTGCTTGCCCACACTCCGCAACACCCCCTCACCTGCCCAAGCCCGCTGGAGCCAAGGGCAAGGCTGAAAGGGACTTGGATCTCTCAGATCCAAGTCCCTTCAGCCTTGCCTCCCCCCCCCCAAGCCCATGGGAGCCAAAGGCAAAACAGAGCAAAAATAAGTATGCTTGGTATGTCAAACAATGCAGAAAATGATATTACAAAGGTAGAAAGTAACCTAACTCCAACCCCCAAGACAAACCAAGCTCAACGCTGGGTACATGTGAGAACACAGACTCAGCATGTAGAGAGGTTAAAGCACTTGGGGATCTTTGGCTGAGGACAGACTGGGATTCTGAAGCGGAAGGAAAGTGGGGCCAAAAGCTGCGGGGGAAAACTGCTCTGGGGCTGGCTGTTCACACTGGCCAGTTTCCCATGGGAGAATGCCGGATTGATGCAGTCAGACTGCTGTGGAGCGGCCCCAGGCGTGCCGGCCTCTGCAGCTCATGGTGGGGCCATTTCGGCAATATGCACATGGGCACTTATGCGCTTAGGTGCATGGCCTCAAAAGCAGCCTACAAATTTAAAATCGCCCCACCTCCGGCATTGGGGCTGCTTGTGCACATGAGCGCTCATGTGCTCATGTGCATATCTCCACGACGGCGCGTTCACACTGCCACCTCTGCTTGAATCCCACCTCTTCCCATCCACACAGCCGGGAAGCGGGATCCAAGCAGCAGACAGCCCCTGAAAACCACTTTCTGCTGGTGTCCCTCTGAGGTGGAAGGGAAGCGGCTCCCAAGCAGGTGAGTATGGAAGGGAGCCGGGGAACAGCTGCGGCTGTTTGAACTGGCTCCCTTCCCCCACTTCTGAAGTGGAGCTCTCCTGCCCCAGATTACCAGTCTGTCCTCAGCCTTTAGCTTGGAGAAATGAAGACTGAGGGGTGACATGATATAGGTTTCCAAGATTATACATGGGACCGAGCATGTAGAGAAAAAAGTAATTTTCTCCCTTTCTCACAATACAAGAACTCGTGGGCACTCCATGAAATTGCTTAACAGTCAGGTTTGAACAGATAAAAGGAAGTACTTGTTCACCCAAAGAATGATTAACACGTGGAATTCACTGCCACAGGAGGTGGCGGCAGTTACAAGCATGGACGGCTTCAAGAGGGAATTGGATAAAAGGAGCAGAGGTCCATCAGTGGCTATTAGCTACAAGGTATAAATAGGAACTCTCAGTCTGGGGCAAGTGATGCTCTGCATTCTTGGTGTTTGGGGGGGAGGCAACAGTGGGAAGGCTTCTAGTATCCTGGCCCCACTGGTGGATCTCCTGATGGCACCTGGTATTTTTGGCCACTGTGTGACAGAGTGTTGGACTGGATGGGCCATTGGCCTGATCCAACATTGGCTTCTCTTATGTTCTTAGCATGTGCACACTTCTTCACATACATTGAAACAGATTTCCTCAAATATTATATGCAGGTAGGGAGAGTTAGTTGTCAGGAAGAGATTATTAGAGTCAAGATAAATAAGTAACTAAGCAATAAAAACAGCAAGACTGGAATAACAATACGGTATGATGTGTAAATTGCAGTTCTCTGCAAAGGACAAACAGGTCAAACACTACACCAAAAGGTAAATGGACACAAATCTGACATTAAGAATTGCACAACTGGGGAAACTACTGCTGCAAAATAGACTATTTGGTTTGACAGTTGTATCAGTTGAACACACTGAAGCATCAACACTTGACCGGAAGGAATTGGTGACAAAATTTGCAAAGGAAAAGGCACACAAAATTAGATTTTGATATTCCTGAAATGGAAACATTCAAGAGCCTTAATTTTCAACATCACAGTTCACAGGATTATTCAAAATGAATTGTGTGCTAAAACTGTTTTCTGTTTGAGAAATAAAACCAAGGTTGTCATTTTACTTATTCTCACAATTTTTTAAAAAAATTAGTAATGTAAAGTTTTGTGCTTTTAATTTTCCCTAGAATTTATCTGTTTTTGAAAATTGGTTAGCAGTGGCTTGTGTGTGTGCAAGTAGTTAGCCTTGCATAGGGTGCAAAAAAGCCCGGCACTGGCCCTGTGTGTGTGTGTGTGTATGCGTATGCGTATGCATGTCCAGAAGAACCCAGAACTTTGTGTATGCAAAGGATGCATTCCACTATTGAGTTAGACCATCCCAAGATGTTGTTTCTTTACACTGGGGTTAAGAGGCAATTGGTAACATTATTGTAAGAGTTGCATTATTTACATGAGGCTTTTTCCAGCTCTATGGCACAGTATTTCCTAAAATACTTCAGCTGGGTCTATGAATTAAATTATGGACCAACTCCAGATTAATAGATCAGCTTTCCCCCTTATCTATAAAACCCAGATGAGAAATAGAGGTATTCACAATATCACACTTTTGAATTCATGTATCTTCTAAATTTTATCTTGCTTGTTGTTTCAATAAAGTGGATAGGGGTTACTGCTCCACAAGACAGTATGCATGGAAAGCGAAAACCATAACAACCCACTTAATCTTCTCTCAGTGAAAATATTCTTTATCAAGTAACCTTGCAGACAGGGACACTATATATTAAAAATATTTATTATTTCTATTATACTGAAATTATTTATAGAATGTGTTATCTACAGTGTATCCATATTTCCATTTTAATATTTCAAAACTTAAAAAGTTGCAGGGGCATGGAAGAATGAATGATGCGTGTCTTGAGAGAAGAACAAACAAACTCTTCAGGGCCCCAGCACAATCCTTCCTAGACAGCAGAGACTTTTGCTTGAAATCTTCTCCACTTAGGCCCATTTAGCATTTTTATGAATCATATACACACTTATATTTTTAGCAAACTGTTATATATATATTTTTCACTGTCTTTATATAAAGATGGCACATACTTTGAAATAACAGTCCAAATGTCATGTATGGTTATGTAATACCCATTTTGAAACCTGTAATGCTTTGCAGTCCAGTGCTGATGGTTGGGGGAGGGGGAATCACATGATGTGGCATCTTTGCTGAAGCTGAAAGGGTCCCTGGGACTGCAAGGAGATCAAATTGGTCAATCCTAAAAGAAATCAACCCTTACTGTTCCCTAGAAGGCCAGATACTTGAAGCTGAAACTCAAATACTTTGGCCACCAAATGAGAAGGGAGCACTCACTGGAGAAGACCCTGATGCTGGGAGAGATTTAAGGTCAAAGAAGAAGGGGACAACAAAGGATGAGATGGTTAGACAGTGTTATCAATGCAACAAACATGAAATTAAGCAAACTCCGGAGCATGGTGGAAGACAGGAGGACCTGGTGTGATGTGGTCCATGGGGTTGCAAAGAGTTGGACTCGACTGAGACTGAACAACAAGAACAACAACAAAAGGGTGTGGTTTTGGTTAGTGCTTGGATGGAATCCCTCCTAGGGATTTTGTGTGCCTGCCTTGAGTTCAGTGGAAGAAAATGGAATATAAATAAATACTTTACACAAAACTACAAATAAAACAGTATAAAAAGCATATTCAGCATAGGAAACAGAACTGTAGATTCAGCTAAACAGCTACTCAACCAGCTTTTGGAGAATTTGGATTCATTTTATGTCCCAAATTAAACCAACCATATAGTGATACACCTACTTAGCATTCTGCAGGGCTTGTATTGCTGCCCAGGGCCTTTGAATACATGTTGGTGTTTGACTGTTGTTAGACTTCTGTACTGTGAATTTTTAAACATTTTTTTTAATTTGATTCTTGGGTGATTGGTTTCTTTACATCTGACACTATTTTAGTTGATTGTATGCCATGCTGAACTATAAAAAGGCTGGATATAATTTTAAAAATACAGAAGCTAAACATTTTTAACTGCTAGGTTAATTTTTTTACACATTGTCATATTGTTGTCCTGAATAAGGTTCTGGAAGCTGAACCACATTGTGTAACTTGGTGCCCTGCAGTGATTTAATAGTGTTTCCCTCTATGCTTTTTTTCCAAAGATAAGCAAAGGATCTAGTATGTTGTAGTTTTGCTGCTTCTAAGCATCTTTTTAGCCCTCAAGTCCTTTTTTAAAAAGGCACCCTCTGCTAAGAAAGAGTTGTTGGAGAATAATGATATGCCAAGTCAGCTACTGCTGTTGGCCTCATGAAGTTTATCTCAATTTGCATTCCTAGACTGGTTTAGTTCCACTTCATAGGATAATGAAACTAGGGCTTCCCCCTGTTTCTGTTTAAGGGGTTTCCACATTTCTCCATCTTTTCTCTGTTCTTTCCCCAGATTTATAAAGCAGAACCAGATTAGGAGTTAGCATACAATTCCCATCATATAAATTAGAAAGATAGCCAGTTTTTCTTTCCTCTGATAAGAAAACATAAATATTGTAAGAGAAAATAATATGTATTTTCCAATTTTACCTATATGTTAGATTTTTCTTCTACAAACCCAGCTGGAGTTATTTGTCTGAGTTTCCTGACTTTTTACCAGCCAATTAAAAAAAAAAAATCACAAGCTTGATAAGGCAATGACTTAACATAGATTTAGTTCATTTTAATCCCATTTTTCCCTTGAAGGGTCCATTTTATGTTCACAAGATCTCTGTGATACAGAGTAGGTTAAGCTAGTATGAGTAGTCCAAAGTCACTCAGTGGCCTTCATGAAAGAGGGAGAATTTAAATCCAGGTCTCATAGTCCAACACTATAGCCACAAACCACACTGACATAGGTCTATTTATAGAATATGAAAAAAGAAAAAAAGCAGGTGCAAGGTGAAAGTATTTATTAGGGCTTTATAGTTCCCTACGCATTTCACAGTAAAACTTCTTCAGGGGATCTTCTACAGGGCTTTTCAAATTCCACCTTGAGCAATGAGGTGGACTTTGAAAAACCTTGTAGAAGGTCCCCTGGAGAAGTAGGGATGTATAAAGCCCTAATAAATACTTTCACCTTCCACCTGCTTTTTTCTTTTTTCCATCCTACTGGTGGGACCATTTCTTTCTCCAGCATTATTCACAGAATAGCATACTACAGCCACCTTTTAGTTCTGACAGCTGTTAAAAGCACATAGAAGGAGAGCTATCTGTTTGCCCTATGTTACCCCACAAGAAATAGCCACTTCTATTGTTTCTTACATAATGATAGCTCATCTTTACCCATGTGGCCAAACAGGAGAACCAAATCAATGCTACTAGGTCCCCCACTTTGCCCCATTCAGCAGGAGATGAAGCAAGGTAGGGACAGGATAAAACAGGGGTGGAGAACCATACAAGCCTCTTTGGGTTCCCATTGGGGAGAAAGATGGGCTACAAATGAAGTAAATAAAAATAATTTTTAAAAGGAGCTGTAGAAAATGACAGGTGTATATGCGGGTCTCAGATAATGCCTTGTTTAGAGGTTGCTGCATGAAAAGGACCTTCAGTAATTGCGTGGGGTCAGTTTTAACTAGTACAAAATAAAAGGTGTAGGTTGAAAGCACAGCTATTTTTGAAGCTCTTTTGGTTGTGAAAGATATTAAAAATGGCCTCTCTAACTCTGAGTACCTTATACATCCCTCAATATCTCAGAAAGACATACACTTTGAGATTTGGGTAATATGCAGTTATATTTGAATCGGACTGATTAAATAGTAATTTAAAACACAGATAATCAGCTAAGAATTTAATTGTGGCAACTGTACTTTTATGCTACAACATTTAAATAACATTCATACATGGATATTACATACTTCTTTTCTCTAAGAATAGGTTGATGCATAGTAATTTTTGAAAAATGCAACAAATGCTACTTGCTCTTCAAAATCCTTCAACTGCTCCCCCACCCCCCAGTCACTATGTTCTTGTGAGATAAATGCTGGCTTGAAACTCTGGTGGAGATAAAGGCCACTGGCAAATTTCTTTCACATGTGAATTAAAGGCTTCCTGTTAGGGTTAATAGCTTTGAAGAATTTCTGCCAGGGAAGTGGTATGGAGGAAGGGATAATCACCTTGTTCAGCAGCACAGCCAATTTACACTCTTGCATAGCTTCTTTTAAAGAAAATTGAAAATGTCAAGAGATGTCAAATGGACTGCTTGCTTCTCGTGTAGTTTGGAGCTAGGACTGTTTGTCTCTTCTCTGTGGGTGTTGCAGTGCATACATATTAACACCACACAGCAGACACCGCCCCTTTCTGGAAAGGGTGCATGATACATGTAGTATCTGCATGCATGTATCTTAGGGTTACCAGGTCTCCTGCTGTGGGAGAGGGGAAAACACAGGTGTGCACCAGCACAACATTGGCATACCAGTCTCTGCTCCCTAAATGAACCCAGGGGTTTGAGGCTGCAGCCTGGCAATCCTTTCCCAGTATGCAACATTGTCCACTAGTATACTAGTCAGTGCAGGTAAAAAACACTTGCCTCTTCCTAACTAAAATCATTACTACCTGTTAGTATGGTGAGGTAAAACAGCATTTGCCAAATATTCCCAGACTGCAGAACTGCCTGCCTGTATGCCAGCATGTGCAAACCAAACATTTGCCCTGTGTCTATGTTTACCAGGCACAACAACAACAAAAACAGAATACTAAGCAAGCATGTGGATATATTTAGAATCACATCAAAACCTTTCCCTGGTTAGTGAACCAGTAATATTGTTGATATAAACAGTGCTTTAGAAAGCCAGAATTTTCTTTTATGCCTTTACTTTTCACTTGGGGTTTTGCTTGTTCATTTGTTTTTCCTTTTTACTTTTAAACGATCTACTTTTACCCCTATCTTTTTCTGGAAGCCATTTTTGAGTCACCTTTTTTCTTGTGCATGTTTCTGTTAGTTTTCTTTGTCCCACCCACTCCTACACATCTCCAGCCCACTTTTTAATTATTGGATGGCCATCATTGTCAAACCACTCCCTCTCCTCTCCCCCCCTTGCCCCGAGGATATGTAGTTTCATTTTTCAAAGGCAATAAAACATAAAGATACTGTGGTAATGATAGGTCAGGCAGATTTTTAAAACGTGAGTCTGTAGCATCTTCTCTCACAGAGATATAAGGAAAAAGGCATATCTTCACAAGGGGAGTCTAGAGACTTAGTTTTTTAAAAAAGATGAAAACTGGGTATTCAGAGAACCTACCTGACATATCATTATAGTAGTATCATGATGTATTGATATTTTAGCTCCTTTAAAAATTGCAGCCATGATATTGATATAAGCACACACAAAAATAAAAGGGGGAATCCTGTGAGGCACTGATGATGACAGCACTGTCTCTTGAAAATCCTGATTATGTAAGACATACACAGAAGAAAATAAACTGACTCCACAACTGTGAAAATGCAGAGGGAGGGGACACATGCAGAAGAACTGTGCCCAGACCAATTCCAGTACTTGTGGATCTACTCCCAAGAAAATCAGGAATGTCAAAATTGCAGAGGAGGCCCACAGAACTGCACACAGCACTCCAAATTAGGCCTCACAGTAGATTTATATAGGGATATAAAAATATTGGTTGTGCTATTTTCAATTCCTTACCTAATAATCCATCAGCACAGACCTTGGCTTTTCACCACTGCCACTGACTAAGATCTCTCCGCCTCTCTGTCTCAGCGAGTTCACACTCCATCTGCATATACTTAAAGTTATGGGTTTTTTTAAATTTCAATATGCATTGCTTTATATTTACCCACACTGAACTTCATTTCCCACGTTGTTGCCCACTCACCCAGTTCAGAGTGATTTTCCTGGAGCTCTTTATAATCCACCTTAACATTCACCATCCTGAATACTTTGGTATCATTTGCTGACCTGGCCGGTGCACAGCTCAGCCCCAATTCAAAGTCATTTATGAACAAATTAAATAGCCCTGGTCCCAGTACCAATTCATGTGGGGTCCCACAGGGCACTATTCTCCATTGTGAGAACTGTCCATTTATTCCCACTCTTTGCTTCCAATAATTTAACTAATTTTTAATCTATAAGAGGATTTGTACTCTTATTTCACAACTGCCCAGCTTACTCAGGACTCTTTAGTGATGTACTTTGTCAAAAAACCCTTTGGAACTCCAAGTATATAACATTTAATGGATCACCCTTATCCAAATACTTGGTAGCCTCCTCAAAGAACTCTTAAACGCTGGTGATGTAGGACTTCCCTTTGCAGAAGCCATGTTGATTTCCCCTCAGCAGGCATGTGCTTATTAATTCTACCTTTAATATCACTTTCTACTATCTTCTTATTTACCTGTGACAAATGTTAAGGCAAATTGGCTTGTAATTTGCTAGATTCCTCCCTCCCCAGACCCCTTTTTTAAAAAAATTGTATTTGCTGCTTAGGTCAGGTTATATATCCTAGTTAGTAGAGCAACAGTTTCCTATTTAAGATAGATAAGTTTTATTCACGGCCATTGGCCAACTCATAAAACAATGACATTTTGTAACATGGGTAAAAGATATCACATTAAAATAGGAACAAAATTTTAAGACTGGTTATAAAAACACCATAAAAACCATAATGGTTAAAATTAATAAAACGTAATAGTCAGTTTCCCATTTAAATTCCTTAAGAACCCTTGGGTGTGTGCCATACAGGCCTGGAAACATATCCATTTTCAATTTAACTAGTACTTCTAGAACCTCTACTCTAGCCACCTCAACTTTACTCAGTTCTTCAGAAATCCTTTCCAAAAACAGCAGCTCCATGACAAATATCAACCTTTCTATTTTTATGTTTAATAGCAATTCACAAAAACTTTACTACTGCCAGGTTAGTTTTTACTTCTGGTTGTGCCAATAATTTAGCAATTCTTTATGAAAAAGGTAACATTGCCAACTATCTCATGTATAAAAGGAAAGATCCAGTGCTGTCTGATTGAAATAAACAGGGCACATTCAAATAAACAATGTTCTAGACTGCCAATCTTTCCTGTTGCACAGTTACAAAGCCTGTCTGTGAAGGGAATCCTCTCCTGATGGCCTGTCATTTCTTCCAAAGGGACAGCTTTCACTTGAGCCAACATAAATAGTCTCTTATATTTGGGTACTCTCAAAAACTCAAAATATAACGGCAAGGAGTTTGACAGGGAAAGACCCAAGTATAACGAAGAGCATACTCTATGGGATCACTTACTAGTACTTAGGGAATCCAGTTCATACAGGCTGTTTATTATAAGAGTTCATGAAACTGTCATCCCTGAACTATCAACATCAGCTATGGATATCCCCAATAGTTGCTGTTGTGCCTTGATCAGCCTTAGCGAAGGGTTTTTATATCTAGCCTTTAAAAATAATACAGATAACCATTCTCTGCTGTTGCAAAATATATATTTAGTCAAAACCTAAATGTTGCAGCCCATACTTGGGTATCCAAGGAACATTGTGCCAGTTTTGCATGCAGAGTAACGGCTGCAACTGCCTTTTGTGCTCTTGTTATCCTATGCAAAAACTGCAATAAAAGTCATTTTATTTGCTCTTCGGTGGCCTCCACCCAGATAGAGACTCCATAAAAGAACATCCTTATCAATCCATGCCTGGTGATATTGCTACAGTGCATAAGATTAAAAGCTACCGCCCATGCTACAACAACATAAACTGTGAACCAGATTTAAGAGTTTATTAACAGCAAATAAACTGTCAGACACTGGTTTAAGAACTTGCTGCAACACTAATTTCTGAATATTTTGTTTTACATGCAACAGAATATTTAAGTCCAATTTTATTTGGCATGCCATCACATCATTTACTGCCTTTGGTCTATGTTTCGTTTCAATCAAAATAGACTAGAAAATGAATGCCTATTCTGGGTTCATGTAATAAATAATAAAATGGACCTTCATGCTGTGACAACTTACATCCCACAGCAATCATTTGTCATTATTAAAACCCATATCCCCTTTTCTCTGACGCAGATAGGTTTATGGCTCTGATGATATTTCTTTGGAATTACATGGAAATTATATATTTATTGTAGACTTTCTGAGCTAAATGTTGTGGAATTGGGGCCTCAACTGAGCCTCAATCCCTTGAAAAACCTATTTTGTATTTATTTCTATAGCTGAATCTTTGGTTTCCCAAGATGCTTCAGGGCTCAGCTAGTGCTTTAGCCTTTGTGATACAGATTGCTCAGGACATGACTTTTGCCTTAGTGGGTATTTATACATTACAGGGGTGAGTGGTGCCATTCTTAAAGTCTCAACATATAGTTATCAGTGTTATCCTGACCTTTGAGAAATAGTAACTCTGGTCAGGAGTCACAAGTCAGAAGGTAAACTGTCATCTTACCAAGAAAGGGAATGGTCTGATTTTGGTCACAGCTCATCCCATCTCTGACTGACAGCCCCTTTGGATCCTAAAGGATCAGTGATGGCCATTGTTTGGGGCTCTCCTTGGCCAACAGCCCCCTTGAGGACTTGGGGGAGAGCTGGAATATATTCCTGATAAATATATTTACACTAGTTTTCACTAATTTTGCACTAATTGTCTAATAGGTAATGGGGGGTTGTATGATGATTGCTAAATTGCTATTTGTTTGAATACTTTTGCATTATGGGCTTAAATTTTCAATAAATGGTTTACATTTTGGAACAGTTCTCTCTCTCTCAAACTATAGGATCCTGCCAATTTCCATCCCCCACCCTTACCAAACTGAGTGGGAATGGGAGTCCTAGGACAGGTTCCTGCACTCCTGGTTTCCCCAGCTGTAAATGTTGAATATAAACAGCACAAAGCTTGATGACACTGGTTTAATAGACTCATTGAAATGACATACTTTTAACAAGATCATCGCTGTAAGGGACAGGCATCACTTCACTCAACATTCTGCTATTGGTAAGCAGCTGTTTTGAAATTCTGCATGTGTTTGCATTTCAGCAATATGTCAAAGTTCAAACTCTGGTATGCAAACTTCCAGGGATCTATATATCTCATAGTGATGTGTGGGTCCATCTGTGGATACCAAAATTCACGGATTGAGCCCAAAATGCAAAAAGGTGATTTTCCCCAAACTTGGGGGACCCACCAGGTTTGCAGGAAAAAAATGAAAACAATTTAAGAATACATGGGGGAGTGTTAAATGTCTTTGTTGACTGCCTGTGTCAGGAAGCTGCAGGAAGCCTCAGCATAGGCTGGGAGCTGCATGGGGATTGCCAGCATCAGGAGAGGGGAAGCCTCAGTGAGCCCAACAGCTGAGGTTGGGAACCAAGTGGTGGCAGTGGCAAGGGTGGGGGAGAACAGCTGGGGCAGGGCCAGCAATGGAGTATGGGAGCTGGGCTCAGCAGTGATGGTGTTGGTTGTGGCAGGGATCTATGCCAGCTGAGCAGCAGCAGCAATGGAGAAAGGGATCCCCCCTCACTGCAACTATTGTGGGTTCTCACTTATAGGCCGAAGACAGACTGGTATTCTGCGACGCCTTCATGGCGTGGCAGAACAAGGCAGGGGGAATTGCCCCCGCCGTGTGGCGTTCGTATGCCACCGCAAGGAAGCCGCCCACAGCATCCAGACTGTGGGTGGCTTCTGGTGCCGGCGGACGAACGCCGTGCGGCTCCCCCAGCCCAGCGTGCGTTTACACTCACTGGAAGCAGGTGGAACGTGCACGCAGCAGCCAGGACACAACTTTTAAGTGGTGCCCAGCTGCTGCGGGAGGAGCGCGGCACTGGACGCATTGCGTCCAGCCTGCCTCCTCCAGGCAGAAGTGGCAGTCTGGACTGCCGCTCTGCCTCCACTTTTAAAGCGGAGGCAGAGCGGGCCAGACTGCCAGTCTGTCCTCAGCCACAGATTTCATATTTGAGAAGTTAGTGAAAATTCTGTTTGCCCTACATTTAATTTGATTTAAAATATTGTTGAATGTAGCTTAGAATACTCAAAACATGTAACATATTTTTGATTCCCATATTATACAAGTGAGAATCATTTTCTTTGGATTCAAAGATAAATCATAATTGTGTTTCAATACATTTTTGCATTTTATTAATCCTTGTAGAAGTAACTTGTTGCCAAGTATTTGAGCATGCAAATTCAAACATACAAATATTTCCCTAAACTGAAACTTCAGAATTTCAGTATTACATTTGCGCATACACATCTTAAATTTCTGATATGGCAGTTCTGAACCATGATTCAGCTAAATTTAAGCCTTTTTAAATCCAGTAATTACCAAAATATAAGCATTCAATCTTCCCATTTATTTATATTTATTTTATTTACTATATTTGTAGCTCACCTTTCTCACTGAAATGCAAGGCAAATTACAAAATATAAAAAGCAATTAAATCAGACATCCTAAAGCATTCAGTAACAATGCAATAGAATTAGGATTACAGAAATTAGGAAACAATGGACCGAAAACTGCCTAAGGCAAGACATATAATAAACAATTCAGAGAATGGATTACAAGCGTAGAAGGTAGTGCAGTAAAAAAAGCAAGGTGATCTATACTCTAAGCATTGAGTAGACTACAGTCCTTTTATAAAAGCTCCATTTTACTGCAGTTCTAAAACTGACTACTCCATTTTACTGCAGTTCTAAAACTGAAGCTATACTGCAGTTATTAAAATGTTGTTCTGAATATTTCTGTTTTTCAGATTCAGTGGAATGATAGAAGTTAGGGAGCCTTCCTGACTTCCACAGGCAGATCATTCCACAAAACCAAAGTCATATGTATGGGCAGTTGTCAACCCTAGTCATTGAAAGTGCCAAACTCTGTCTCTCTGATGTAGTTAGGAACCTATCTCTGTCTCTTCTATTTCCTATCAAATATGTTAGTTCCTAAATAAACCTTTATCTAAAGAGTAGATAAAGGTTTATTTAAGAACTAACATACTTGATTGTGCCCTGTTAATTACTCTGCAAACAGGGGTTATAGTGGCCTAGTTTAAGTGCATCTCTGATTAAAGGTAGAAAGATCGGCAGAAGCTCTTGGCATGAGCAGGTGAGAACAAAGGAACAAAGATGGCAACAGTGATAGTGCACAGCATGGTCTCTTGATAGATAGGTTCATGGAGAGCAACTATCTAATGTGGAGAGAAGGAATGAAAATCCATCTCATTGAAAAAGGCTTGTGGATTGTTACTGAGGTTGTGCAGTTAATGACACAGAGCAACAGACTGCATGGAACGCCAAGAGTAAGCAGGCAAGAGTTGTTGTTATCATGGGTTTAACAGACAGAAAGGTATTAAGAGTCATTACAATGCCAACTACTAAGGCTGTTTGGGCTGAGTTGGAAAGACTGCATGTAAAATCCTCTCTATGGAGCCAACTCTACCTTCAGAAATGCTTATGCAGGCTGGTGGGAATCTTTGTGCTTGTGTTAATTTTATACAGCCTACCAGAATAATATGAAAATGCAGTGATGGGCAAATGATGCTCTGTATTCTTGGTGCTGGGGGGGGGGCAACAGTGGGAGAGCTTCTAGTGTCCTGGCCCCACTGATGGACCTCCTGATGGCCCCTGGTATTTGTGGCTACTATGTGATAGAGTGTTGGACTGGATGGGCCATTGGCCTGATCCACCGTTGGCTTCTCTTATGTTCTTATGTACAGTATCTCAACTTGAACCTAAGAATTACTTGTTGCTCCAAGTTGTTATCAATCAGTTTGAGGAGGAACATAATGCATGGGAATTGAGGAGAGCAGAGACTAGCCAAATGGCTTTGAATTTAAATAACAAGAAGAAAATTTGTCACCTCTGTGGGAAGTGAGGACATATTAAGAGGGATTGTTCTACCACCAAGCAGAGGAAAGCCTTTCCCTAAGCAAAGGGGGAAACAGCAAAGAATCTCCAAATAAATTTTTAATATTTCACCAGGATCCACGAAAAGTGATATTTGGTTTATAGACAGTGGGACCACAGCCCTCATGTGTGCTCAGAGATATTTTGAAACATCAGATGAGCAAAAGTGAGATAAATTAAGTGTTGCAGATGGATGCTCTGTAATGGCTGAAGGAATTGGCTCCAGGACAATAAAATGCAAGCTCCCAAATGAAGTAACCCAAGATGTCCTCATTACAAACTGCCTTTATGTCCCAAAGCTAGCAAATTATTTTACCTCTATAAGAGCACTGACAGCAACTTTTGGCAAGAGATGTTTTATCAGACAGAAAGGAGAATTAATTGCTACTGGATTAGTGAATCAAGATTTGTACACTGTTATGCTTATATGCAGAAAGCAAACCTTACAAAAGAATGTAAACACAAAGATTGCTCCAGGCTATGGCATAGGCAATTGGGACACAGGGACAATTATGTGATTAGTCAACTTGAAAACCAACATTTAACTAAAGGCATGCAGATGAACAGATGTCCTACTGAAGAAAGCTGGGTGTGCTTTGTAAGAGTGAAGGACACAAGATCTAGCTTTAACAAGCAACATGGCACAAGCCAAGTGCAGCAACCCTAGAGCTGATACACAGTGATATTTGCGGACCAATGAGAAGTCAAACCCCTAGTAGGAATAAATATATGCTGATTTTTATTGACTCAAGATATGCTGTGACCTACCTAATTAAAGAGAAAAGTCATGTGCTGGAAAAATTCAAAGCATGTGTGGCAATGTCAGTAACAGATTTTAAAGAAAGCCATTAGCAATCCGCATTGATAATGGAGGGGAATATATGGGAAATGAGATGAGGAATTATTTGACTCCAGAGCAGAATGATGTAGCAGAAACAAAAAATTGCTCTCTTACTGAAATGTGCAGAGGTATACTCCTTGAGGCAGAGCTACCTGACAAGCACTGGGGAGAAGCAATCAACACTGCTGTCTATCTGCAAAACAGATTACCTACCAAAGGTGCAAGTAGTACCTGTGGTACAGGTGCAAACCCAACCTGAATCTTCTAAAAGTGGTTGGATAAAATGCCTATACTTACATTCCTGAAGAAAAGCAGACTGTGCTAGCAGAGTCTGAGAACCTTTGAGTGATAGTCTGTTCAAATGGAATTCTGTTGAGAGATTGATTTAAGAAATGGTAGTTGAGAACTGACAGTTGAAGAAGAGACAGTGAAACATTGACTGTGGACTGGGAAAGAGTCAAAAGGAGTGAGAGGATCAGAGAGGATCCCCATTTAAGCGAAAAGGGAAATTGCTTTTAGTTAAGAGAAGTAATCATTGCCCAGTGAAAAGGGAGATAACTCTTAAAAGAGAAGTGATCCCTTGTCTGTGTATATAGAAGGATTTTGGAAACCTGGTTGTATGTTCCTGTCTTCTGGACATTAAGAGTCAGTGAAACTCAGAAACCTATACTTGGGCTGAGGACAGACTCGTGTTCTGCTGCGCCTCTGTGGCGCGGCAGAACAAGGTGGGGGGAATTGCCCCCACCATGCGGCGTTTGCATGCCACCGCAAGGAAGCTGCCCACAGCATCCAGACTGTGGGTGGCTTCCGCCGGTGGCGTGCAAACACCGTGCGGCTCCCCCAGCTGGCGCGCATTCACACCTGCCGGAAGCAGGTGGAACGCGTGCACAGTAGCCGGGACACCACTTTTAAGTGGTGCCCGGCTGCTGCGGGAGGAGCACGGCGCCGGACACGTCGCGTCTGGCCCACGTCCTCCAGGCAGATGTGGCAGTCTGGACTGCCGCTCTGCCTCCGCTTTTAAAGCAGAGGCAGAGCGGGCCAGACTGCCAGTCTGTCCTCAGCCATAAGTGTTTAAGCAGAAACTGAAACCGAATACATTTTAAAAGACCTTTTTGAATAGCAGGAACACTTACTTGTTGGCAACAAATTATCTAGAGTTAGTATGATTACAAAGTTACCTCAGTTTTATTATGAGTTCACCTCATACATCCTACCCCTGATTCCACCTGACTTTTTCTCCTCTAAGTTACATAAAACATTTTGTTTCTTTTGACCTTTTAAAAGCCTCTCATGTGCCATTTCAGAAGCTGAATATATGAAGGTGATTTTGTCTCTTCCCTCAGTTCCCTTGGCTGGGCCATCATCAAAATGTGTGTGTGTGTGTTTGTGTGTTGAAGCAATTGGGTAGGACAGCCATAGACAAAGAAATAAGAAGAAAATAGATTCAGAGGCTGCTCGGTGAGAAAGAAGAAAAAGAAAAAAAGGAAAATTCTGTGCATGAGGGATAGAAAAGGGCAAGATCACCATAGGAACCAAACTAGGTCTTAGAGCATGTGAAAAAATGCAAATTTTCTTTGGCGGTTTAAATGGAGCAAAACCTATACTTTGTATTTTAAAAAGTTTTGCACTCTGGGCAGAGAACAGGCAGGAGGGGAGAAGACAGTTCAATTGCTTTCAAGCTTTTCTCAGCCACCGTTTTAGAAATGCTCATAGGTAGGGCTGGGCACGAATCGATAAACAAACAGTGGTTCGAGCACAAACGAGGCCAGTTCATGGTTCATTTCAAACCAGTTCATTTGGTCACATCATTCCTGAATCCAAAAACAAACTGCCTTTTTTTCCCATGGATGTTCATTTGGTTTGTTAGAGCAGTTCGTTCACCAGACAGTCTGGTGCTGATTCAATCAATTCCTAGGCAATGCTGGGGGTGGACTTGTGGATAGCCCTGGAAACACCCATAGCAGTTGTCTCCAGCTTGGTTGGCAGCTCTGGGAGCCAACTATGAAGCTCCCATTCTGCTCTGTGGGTACAGATTGTATATATACCACTCCCTGACTCAGCTGCTTTCACTTTGCAATAGTAAGAGAAAGGAGTTAGTCATCATTTGAGAGCAAGTTAGGAAGAACTGCTTGCTGATTTAAGGGGAGGCTGCTTGCTGATTTAAGGGGAGGCTAGAGCTGAGTTTTCCTGGAGGCATCTGTTTGGGGGCGGGCTATAACTGGAAGAGGCTTGAAGTTAATGGAACTCCTGTAAAAGATCTGTAACTTTCTAAGCTAAGGAGCCTGCCTTATATTTAACATCTGATAGGGCATGTACAGATGGAGGGACAGAGGAATCACATTTTACCCATTTCTTTTTAATCCCATGCTCAGTCTGGTGCTGTGCTAACAGTATGCTTGTAAACATTTTCTTTTTAATAAATATTTTATAACTTCTGATGCTAGTACTGGTTCTATATATATATATACTGATATAGTACTGGTTCTCTATATCACATAGACCTACATCATCTTGGACACACTATTTTGAAAGGAACACCTGGAGGAAGGGGAGCACAGTCAGTTGGCAAGTGGCTACTCCCTTAGTGGTGCACAAGGCAGTAAGCTGTCCCTAAGGTAACCAGGAGCTGGGTAGCAGGAGACATAGAGGCAAGGCCTCTGAACATGGAAGGGAAGCTGGGAGTCCTGACCCTTTCAATGGGAAATCCCTACAAAGATCAGGTGGTGGTGGCAGTTGAACAGAGAGAACACCCCTCCAGGTGTTGGGAAAACACAGGATGGTAGGGTGGAACAGAAACTGCAGACCATTCTGCCACAGAGCAGAAGGCATTTTTGTTGACAGTGTAGTAGGATGCAAAGAATACAGAATCATCAACCCAGAAACAGAAACAGTCAAGATCTGCAACATGATCTACACTGATAAAATGGAGAAATCAAGAAACATGGAGAAAGTAGATATCAGTGAGTAAAGAAAAATGAAGCACAGCAAATAGAAACAGTGCATCTGAGCATTATGGACAACACGTACTACACACCTGCAAAACCTAAAAAACCAGAAGGGGCTGCAAAACCAAATGTCAGACGATCAACAAAGGAGCACCACCAAGACGACTTTCTTATCTAGAAAAGTTAGAAGTTATACCTGAGCCTTCATCATGGGAAGACATAGCAAGAATGCCACAAAAAAAGCAGAAAAATGGATAAAAACTGCAGAAGAGACTGAATCTCTGATCAAGAACCAAACATGGACACTTACAGAATTGCTTCCAAGGAAGAGGGCAGTAAGATGCAAGTGGATCTTCAAAACAGAGCGTGATACAGAAGGGAAAATACAAAGATATAAAGCCAGATTGGTTGCTGAAGGATACTCTCAGAGGTATCGGTAAGACTATGATGAAATCTTCACATCCTTGGTGAGACATAACTTCAGTAAGAATGCTCTTGAGCATAGCAGCAGCAATGAAGATGCATGTGGAGCACCTAGACATAAAGACTGCTTTTCTACATGGAGAAAGGAAGATATTTACATGGAACAACCACCAGAATGTAAACAATCCAAAGATAAGCTACTCATGTGTAAACTTCAAAAGACCATACACAGGCTGAAATAGGCTGCAGGATGTTGGAACGAGAAACTTCATCAAATGCTAACCAAAGAAGGATTTGAGCTAGGCCATGCAGAACATTGCCTATACTCAAGATATAGAGACAACAAATGGACTTCCATTATGACTTATGTGGATGACCTGATTTTATGCTATGAAGACAAGGAGGACTGGATTGAAACAGTCCACCATCTGAGTCAAGACATAGAAGTGAAACAATTAGGAAACATCAACTACCACCTTGGAATACAAATAACAAGAGGAAATGGAAGCTATCTTCTCAACCAAAAGCGGAACATCCTAGAATTTCTGGACTGCATGAATATGAAAGGAACTAAGCCAGCAAGCACTCCTATGGAAATGAACTACATGAACCATCAAGGAAGTAGTGAACTTCTGCCTGATAACTAGCTATACAGAGAAGCAATTGGAAGACTGCTGTACATAAGCACATTGATACGTCCTGATATCACAGCAGCTGTGGGCATGTTATGCAGGAAGACAGAGTTGCCAAGCAAAAGGGACTGGAATGCAGTCAAAAGACTTGTAAAGTACCTGCATGGCACTGCACACCTGAGATTAGAATTACAAACAAGTGACAATCCCAGACTAATGGGGTATATAGTTGCAGACTGGGCAGGAGATACTACAGACAGAAAGTCAACCAGTGGATGCTTATTTTTCTATGGTGGCAGAGCAGTCAGCTAGAGCAGCAGGGGGACGTGGCGCCACGATCTAAGATGGCGGACGCGTGAACCTGGTGCTCCAGACCCCATCAGGCTCTTCAACCCCCCGGTGGCAGAGAAAGCACGACAGAGAACGCCCAAAACATGCGAGGAGGTGGAGGAAAGAAGGCAGCACAGAAAGAACAAGTCTCTCTGTCGCCACAGCAGCTTCCTCCTCGAAGCCGAACAATGGACGCAATTAAAGTGAGCTCACCATGAGACTCTAAGATGGCGTCGGAGGAAACTTATGGACCGTTAAAGGAGGCGTCAGATGACCCGATAACCTTAAAAACCCTACAACAGACTTTAAAAAACGCACTACAAACAACAGAACAAACCATTACCCAAAATCTGACCAAAAGAATAGATGACCTTTTGCAACCAATGCTTGAACAAATAACGGAGATAACAAAGGTCTTAGAAATCACAACAGAAATGGCAGAATCAGCTCAACAAACGGGACAAAAGAACCAAGAAGAAATCCAACGTCTAACTAAAAATCAACAGGACTTAAGAGAGAGAGTCCTAACACTGGAATTTTCAGCCAGAAAGCAGAATTTAAAATTTCGAGGCTTCCAGGAAGACCCAGCAGAAACTCCCAACTTAATAAAAATAATGGCAGAGTGGTTGGCACGTATATTAAAGCTTGAGGAAGGAGTATTTCCAATCCTGCTGAAAGCTTATAGAATTGGCACTCCCCAACTAACAAAAAGGAAATTCCCAAGAGACATTATGGTAACTTTTGCTGACTTTAAAGTAAAATTGGACATCATCAAAATTGCCAGAGAGAAAGGATATTTACCATATCAAGATGTCCAAATCTCTACCTTTTTGGATCTCCCACCTGAGGCCCTACAACTTCGCAAAAGCTTAAAAACTACAACCCAGAAATTAAGAGATGAACAAATAGCATACCGATGGATGGCTTCTGGGAAACTATCAGTTCGGCACCAGGGGAAAACTCTCTAATGCGACAGACGAAAAATCAGGGCAGATTCTACTACAAGAGCTCAACTTAGAAGAACCAATGGAACATTCAGAAACAACAAAAAAATCAACTAAAAGAAGGCTCTTTATGAACTTATCCCCTTGGAAAGCCAGCAAAGTCCCGATAAGAGAAACTCCAAGCAAGTCTGGTTTGTAAAACAATGAATATGATGTAAAGCAGGGTTAGCATTTAAAAATTTTATAATTACATTTTAGAAAAATACTGCATATAATTAATATTTGCCACGGGGGGTGGGGAAAGGGAGGGGGGAAAGAGAACCAAAGGTTCCAGCTCCAGGAGTTCAATAGAAATAAGATAAGTGAATTTAGATAATTAACATAAGATAAGAATTAGTGTTAATGTTAGTTAAAACTTGATAGTTATACCTAGTGGTAAGGGAATAAGGTTTTGAATTTATTTAAGTCATTTAATAGAGTAAAAGGGGGGGTGGGGGGGAGGTTTAGTTTAATTTAGTTTAGACTGGTTCACAATTGCACTATAAAAGTGGTGGTTGTATTATTTAAACTGTTATAACTAAAACTTTGTAACTAATCTTTGTTCTTAAATTATATATTTATAGAAGATAAATAGTTTGTATCAGGTAATAATAACAGAAAGCTTATAAAGTCAGATTTGGTTGTTTGTTAAATCAAAAATTTATATACTTTAATTATCTCACAATTTAACCGTTATGTATTCTATATTTTCTTGGAATGTTCGAGGCATGAATAATAGGATCAAAAGAAGGAGAATTACTAACCAAATTCTAAAATTACGTCCAAAAATAGTGCTATTACAAGAAACCCATTTGAAAAATGAGAAGGACTTGATTTTAGCACCGTCCTGGTATACCCAACAATTTGTCTCAACAGGTTCTTCCAAAGCTCGAGGCACCGCGATTTTACTGGCTAAAAACGCACATTTTGATGTAAAAGATTCCTTAATAGACCAGCAAGGTAGATATGTCTTCATTAAAGGCACTCTGGAAGGGGAAGCGATTACTATAGGTTCGGTATATGCTCCTAACCAAAGCCAAATGCAATTTTTAAAACAAATGTTTGAAAAGCTGAGAACATTCCAAGAAGGAGAACTGATATTGGGAGGGGATTTTAATTGTATCTTAAATACCCAACTAGACAAATCTAAAAAGAAGCTAAAACCAGGGACTAACATCAGACGCCACGATACAGACCTGCAAGACTTAGTTAGAAAGTACGGGCTAACAGATGCATGGTGTATACAACACCCAGATACGTATGACTACACATACTATTCCCATAGGTTTAATACCTACACGAGGATAGATTACATACTAGTGTCTTATACACTACTCTCTAAGACAACCCATACAGAAATAGAGATGAAACTTTGGTCAGATCACTCCCCAGTGACATGTCAACTAGATCTTAGCCAAACTATGAAAACAGACAACAAATGGAGTTTAAATAAGTCAGTTTTATTGAACTCAGAGACACAACAAGAAATCTTGAAGGGTATTAAGGAATTTCTTCTTATAAACAATCCAGATGATACTTCACATCAAAATAACTGGGATACGATGAAGGCAGTGGTGCAGGGACATCTGATAGCAAAAACTAAAAACCTAAAAAAAGAAACAGAGGGTATAATAGATAAATTACAACACAGTATTAGAAATCTAGAGAGACAACATAAAGAGACACGAAAAGGAAATATTTTAAAACAACTAGTAGCTGAAAGGAGAATATTAGAAATACAGATTACTCAAAAGATACAGAAAGACCTGCTATATATAAAGCAACAACATTGGAGGAAGACCCCTAAGACACTTAAGATATTATCTTGGAGAGTCAAAGAAAGAACTGCGCAAAGATATATTCATGCAATCAGAGACCCTCAGGGTAACTTACATATAGATATCAAAAACATACTAAGGAACGCAGAACAATACTTTTCCAAATTATACACAGCCAAACAATTAGATATTGATAAAATGATAGCCTTCTTTGAGATAGCCTTCTTTTTTAAAAAATTGTCAGACCAACATAAAAAATATCTGGATGCAGCAATCACTAAAACAGAAGTATTGGAAGTACTAAAACAAGCCAAAAATAACTCAACACCAGGCCCTGATGGATTCCCTTTCGAATTCTATAAATGTTTTAAAACAGAAATAATAGACCCTTTCTTGGCTCTGGCCAATAATATATTGGAAAAAGGGGTTCTCCCCCAAACTTGGCTAATGTCGGAGATAATTTTGATCCCAAAGCCACAAAAAGACAAAACACAAATATCATCCTACTGGCCAGTCACTCTGTTAAACACAGATTCAAAAAATTTTACAAAAACTTTAGCAAACCGTCTGAAAAAGGTGTTAATGGAATATGTGAATAACAACCAAACAGGTTTTCTACCACAAAGAAACATCACAGAGAATACTCAAAGAATTGTAGACATTATAACTTATTGTTCCCAACATAAGTTAGAAACTCTGCTTCTCTCATTAGACGTGGAGAAAGCTTTCGATTCTATCGATATATCTTACCTCAAACAGCTACTAAATGTTATGGGCTTTGGAGAAAGCTTTCAAAGAGCAATTAATGCTTTGTATAGAGATCCAACGGCAAAATTAAAAATTAATAATAGATATTCAAACCAAATATGCTTACAAAGAGGGACTCGACAGGGATGCCCCCTGTCACCGCTTTTATTTATTTTAGCTATTGAGCCCCTAGCAGAAATGATTAGAGCAGATATGAATATTAAAGGTATTAAAACAGGTTTAGTGCAACAAAAAATCTCACTGTATGCCGATGATATTATAATCTACATAACAGACCCATTAATATCTTTAAAGTATTTAAATATAATAATGGATAGTTTTGGTGAGATATCTGGTCTTAAATTTAGCAAAGATAAGTCCTTAGCACAACCAATCAATATAGGAAAATCCCAACTGGAGTATATAACCCAAAAGTATAACTTCAAAATCCCAATCAAACCATGGAGGTATTTGGGAATATATATCGCAACTAACACCGACCAGTTATATGAATATAATTATAAGAGAGTGCACTCTGAAATTAAAATGCTATTGAAAGAGTGGTCCACAAAAATTCTAAGCTGGATGGACAGGATCCATTTAATTAAAAACTTCATATTACCAAAGTACTTGTACATATTTAGAACCCTCCCAATAAAAATCACACAACAGAAATTAAAAATCTGGCAATCAGAATTAAACAAATTTTTCTGGAATAATAAAAACCACGAATCAACAGCAAAACTCTAACTAGATCTGCACACAGAGGAGGCTATGATGTTCCGAACTTAACATTGTACTATGAGGCTTCCCAGTTAGCAGCTTTGTTTCAGGCTGCAACCGCCAAAATCTCCCCATCATGGGAACATCTAGAACTAGAAGTAATCCAAGATACTAAAATCCCACTATATGATATACTATGGAATCCAACTCTGAGGAAAAAACTGAAACAAAAGCAGGTAGACATAATTACAAATTCTATTCAAATTTGGGAAAGATGGAAAAATAAATTAGCACCAGACATATCCACTCAATCCTCCTTTACAAATCAAGTTTGGTTCGAACCTGGCAATATAAAATCAAATTTCCAGGATTGGGCACAGAAGGGTATTACTAAAATTGAACATCTATTAGATAAAGGGATACCAATAGAAAAGACAAAATTGGAACAAAAACTTTCAAAAAAGGTACATTGGTTTCAATATTTACAAATAAGACATTTTCTATACTCCCCCCAGTTAAAAGAAACAAGAACAAGGCAAAAAACTACCTTTGAAACCATGTTAAACCAAAACACTGACCAAACTAAAGGCCTTATTACAAAAATATATAAAATTATGATGGAACTGAAGGAAGAGAAAGTAACATTATACCAAAAGCAATGGCACGCAGACTTAGGCTACACATTAACAGACGAAGACTGGCAGGCAATTTGGAAAGCGCCCGGAATTATGTCTAAAATTAGTATGATAAAACTACAATCTTTGAAAATTATAACTAGATGGTATATACCCCCAAATATATCACATAGGATAAACAAATCATTTTCACCAAACTGTAAAAAATGTGGGCAAATAGCTAATTACATGCATTATTGGTGGGACTGTAGTTTAATTAAGAAATTCTGGGGACAAATTATTCAAGGTATTAAGGAGATAAATGCCATTACAATACCTAATACCCCTGAAGCTATTTTATTAGAACTTTGGGA
This sequence comes from Lepidodactylus listeri, assembly GCA_029233225.1. Classification (NCBI taxonomy): domain Eukaryota; kingdom Metazoa; phylum Chordata; class Lepidosauria; order Squamata; family Gekkonidae; genus Lepidodactylus; species Lepidodactylus listeri. The sequence goes on along the minus strand of JARCFY010000006.1, from coordinate 73,209,944 downwards.
AGACACTTCTCTTACAACAACAAATAAAGAGATAATTTCAATATTATTAATAGCAGCAAAACATATGATAGCATTGAAATGGATAGAAGCGGCGGCACCTACAAAAACAGAATGGTTAAAGAAACTTTGGGATTATTTTCTCTTATCTAAGCTATTTTATATAACAAATAACAGTCCACTGGAATTATATAAAAAAAAATAGTTAGGGTTTGGTTCCCTATAGTTTGTTACTTAAATGAACAACAAATCCTTCCAAATAACCCTGCTTACCAGAAAATGTTATATATTTAATGATAGATGGTTAAATTGACTTAATTGTATTTGTTAAAGTTCAAATTTGTTTATATTTGGTTACTGTGTTATGTGTTATGATTGTAAAATAAAAAATGTTAATAAAAAAAAAAGCTAGAGCAGCAGGAAGCAAGAAACTGTAGCTGTATCCTCAACTGAATCTGGGTATGTAGCCACAGCAGAAGCATGCAGACAACTGAAATGGATACTGCAACTAATGCAAGACTTTGGGGTAAAGGAACCCAAACCAGTAAAACTCTTTGAAGACAACCAAGGGTGCATAAAATTTGCACAGATGGTGAAAAAACTCAAGAACTAAACACATGGATGTGAAGCATAACCTAGTAAGAAACATGCAAGAAGTTGAGTTGAAATACTGTCCTACAGATGAAATGATTGCAGACGCACGCACCAAGCCACTTTCTTGAGGAAAGTTTGAAGGTCTATGTAAGAAGATGAATCTCGTGGACTTCATATACTGGACCTTGAGAAGGGGTGTTGGAAAAGGCAATGTCTGGTGTACAAAGAAGAAGAGAAGACGACCCTGGAAGGGAGAGCAAGAAGACAATTAGATAAGACAGTGGGGACAGCACCTTCTCTCTCCTGTTAAGTGTCATTCCTAGGGATGGGTACAAACCAAACCATGAAGCAAAATTCATCAAGAATTTCACTCTGTTTGTGGTTCACAAACAGAACTATGTGACAGGTCCACAATCACAAGCTTCCATGAGCTTTTAGAGCAGTTTGTGCGGTTCATGGTGGCTCATGGATGGAGCAGAAAGTCCCTTTAAACCCTTGCTTGCTGTTTCCTGCAAAACCTGCAAAAACAACTGAGCAGTAAGGATGCACACCCCACCACTCAGCTGTTTCAGGCTGTCTTGTGCAGTCCCTTTAAACTTTAAAATGACTGCAGAAGACAGCCCAAAAAAACAGCTGCATGACAGGAAGGCGCTCCCCACTATGCAGCTATTTCAGGCTGTCTTGTGCAATCCCTTTAAACTTTAAAGGGGCCACACAAGACAGCATGCAAAACAGCTGCCTCCCCACCACATAGCTGTTTTGGGCTGTATTCTGCAGTCCTTTTAAAATTTAAAGAGACTGCAGAAGACAGCCTGAAAAAGTTCCCTGCCATGCAGCTGTTTTTCAGGCTGCCTTCTGCAGTCCTTTTACAATTTAAAGGGACTGCTCAAGACAGCCCAAAACAGCTGACTGGCTCAACTGTTTTTCTTGCTTTCTGCAAACCCTGTTTGCAGGGCCATGAACCAGTTTGGTTCACAAACAAACCTCCTGGTTCAGTTTGTGGTTTGGTTTGTAGTTCAGCTTCAAACTGAACCACATTTTCCCGGTACACGTCATTCCTTTTCTGTTGTCAGATTGCTACTCTTAGGCCAATTTCCTCTTTCTTCTCAGAAGTGCCACACTCAGTCTCCTCTCTCTGTCTTAGCTAGAGATGTAGTTAGGAACCTATCTCTCTCTCTCCTCTTTCCTATCAAGTATATTAGTTCCTAAATAAACTTGTATTTACTCCTTAATCAAGTTGTGCACCATTGCTGTGTTAATTACTTTACCAACAGTATACTCAGAAAGCTTTGCTCAGAATAGTGAAGCTGACATAGTGGAGCAAAGCACAAGAAGCTGTCCTGTAGATGTGTGTGTACAAGGTCATTAGTAGCTTTGTAGGTGATAACCAGTACCTCTAACTGAACCTGGTAACTAGTGACTGCAGAATGGGTGTGATATGGATCCTCTATCTAGCTCTGGATAGTAATCAAGCTGTAGCATTCTGTAGCAACTAGAATTTTCAAGCTGATTTTAAGAGTAGACCCATGTAGATTTTTAAAGGATGCCCATGCATCACAGTAGTCTAGCCTCAAGGTAACCATAACATGGATCTGGGTGGCCAGATCAGCTGAGTCAAGGTAGGGGAATATCTTCCAGGTTAACTGAGATGGACGAATACATTTTTGCAGCTTGAGGGACTTTGCACTTTCCACTTTTGATGGGCTATAGTTGACAGTAGTTCAGTGTCAGTTAAGAGCTTAGCAGTTATACTGCACTCAGCATTATTACTGGAAAAACAAGTCAAGGTGGCGGAAGCAGTCGAAAAAAAGTTTTCTTCCATCTTCATTTAGCCCAGAAGATGGCTCCACTACGTTAGCTTCCTTCATCTGAATAAAGCCTTCTGACTGAGCCTCCCTGCAGATAGGTAAGATCAGCAATGGCCCATACATATACATTCTTTGTTGTGCAGCTTTCACCTTGTGAAACAACCTGCCTGATTAGGTCAGAAAGGCTCCTATATTTTGTATTTGAAAAACAAAAATGTTCAGGAGACCATTTTTGTAAAGGGATCAGAATTGCAGTTCCTAAGGATGTAAAGTTTCAGACTTCAAAGCCAAGTCCCAAAATACCTTGAACAACTGAGTTGGACACAAACTACCTGATGCAATGGCAAAATGGAAGCAGGATTTCTTTGCTGATTTCACTGATCCCTCATAGGTCCTCCAATGAGCTCTATAGTATATATGTCTCTTTGTTCAATTCAAGTTTTGTGCCAATGGCAGCCTTCTTAAGGTCACCCAGCTCCATAGTGAACCATGGTACTAGATTGCCCTTGACATAAATGAATTTAAATATGCTTTACTTTGGCTGGAGTGTGCCTTTGGTTTTTTAAATGTGGCTTTTTTGAGGTTCATTTCACTCTTAATGGCTATCAGGGATTAATGAACAGTTTTCACATGCTAGTTAGCATTAAAATAGTTATCATTTATTTCATTTTTTAATAACCAATTTTATTTTATTGAGAGATTTGAACAAGTACATATACATATAACAGTGTCAACATTGTAGACAACCATTGAGCCAGGCAGTAAATAAGATACACCCAAATTATTTCACGATGTATCAATGTAAAGTTGTTCACAATCTTCATATGCTTCTTCCTATTCAAGCATCCCCTTTTAAAAAGTGATGCTGTATAGACATAGCGCTTGATGAACTGCACATTCTGATATCTAAAACCACCGATATAACAGAATTTCATGGCACCCTAAAGATTAACACATTTATTGTATTGGTTTTTGTTTGTTTGTTTGTTTTGCTAAGCTACAGGCTAATTTATTAAATGCATGAAGTTATGACAGAGATTTATACCTGAAGCTATTAAAAGCAGAAGGGAAGAGTGGGAATTATTACAAAGGGAGGTCAGAAAACCCAGTTTATTGGGTCAAGGCGTATTATATTACATTACATTGTAGAACCCAGATGAAATAAGATCTAGTTAAAAGACTAAACTATCCTGAGTGCACGTGGATCAACTGTTGTTGAATTAGCAAAGTATGATAAAGGTAAACAATGTACGCAGGGTTGCCATGACCTGGATAGCCCAGGCTAGGCTGATCTCATCAGATTTTGGAAGCTAAGCAGGGTTGGCCTTGGCTAGTATTTGGATGGGAGAGCTCCAAGAAATACCAGGGTCATAATGCAGAGGCAGGCAATGGCAAACCAACTCTGAACACTTCTTGCCTTGAAAATCCTATGGGTTTGCCATAAGTCAGCTGTAACTTGTTGGCCCTTTTACAACCACCCATGGTTGGCTTAGGGGTTCTTGACACTGTAGGTGCCAAAATCACTCTTAGATTTTGGCTCCCGACACCACCATATTCAATACAGAGAAAAACAAGACATCTAGAATGAACCTTTCTTTACTTGGCATTCAAAATGAACTTCATTTCCATCTAATCTGATGCCTCTTAAAGTCTGGTGCTCAAGATGACCAGCTAGTACATGTATATGATTGGCCCAATGCTGAATGCACATACATCTGTAAAGAGGGACAAGTGCTTTTTGTAGTGAGCTAACAATTCCCAGTCTTATTGCATGTATTTATTTAACACATTTATATGTCACCTCTTTAGAGTCTGCTTGAGGAGGCTCACAAAATAAAACTGATTAGCTTTGATCATCTGCACACTAATTCCAATTCAGCATATTCTCACTGGGCTCTCCTTTTAAAACATTTCTGTTGAAGTGCTGCAAGTCTGTTCTTGAATGTCAAAAAAGCTGAAAGTTCCCCCACTGCATGTCTGAGTGTTTCTGGGCTTAGTGCCTAATTTGTATTCTTTTTTTCCTCTTTACATACAGACTGTCCAGTGTGGCCAAAATAAATAGCATAAAGTCATTGCTGGAACCAGTGTTCCCTCTAAGCTGAGTTCATATAAGCTAGCTCACAGTGTTTTAGCCTCCGGCTCACACATTTTTGTCTTAGCTCAGGAAGGATAGCTCCAGAGCAAACTAAATTAAGCAGTAGCCAAATTGCTCTCTCACAACTTTATTGCCAGTAGTTCACAAAGTAGAATTTTTGCTCACAAGACATTGGCTGGACCATGACAATATGTATTCCATTTGCATCTGCAAATGAATGAGCCCTTTTTTGCATGGCCAGTGTTGTTGGCTCCTATAATACTGTCAATTGAATAGGTGTTGGGAGAGAGTTCACACCAGAATTTGCTGCAGGGGCTAATCCCTGAGTTTGTATCTCCAATGAATAATCCATTACCGCTGGTGAGTGGTTGCTTCAGTTGGAGTGTTGTCTGTAAGCAAAGACCAGCCTGTGAAAAGGAAGGAATTTTTCAGAAGAGGTTGTTGATCCTTGATATATATGCTGGAGAGATATTAGTTATCAGGTGTATGTGACGAAAGCTGGTATCCTGTAGTTTCCCCTGCTAGGTCTGCCCTCTGCAAGGTGACTTCTGGATCTCTATGTAGGACAACAAATATCATTGTCATTTTTCCTCTGTCTTTCCAATAAAAATTCTTTCATTTCACATAAGTGTAACTATAAGTATTGGCTGTATGCTTTTATATTGACCCTTTGGTTGTGTTTCAAGTTTCATTACAAGCTTTTCAAAAAAGGAACTATTCTAACCAAAAGCTGGTCCCCTATTGATTCATATAAAAGAAACACTAAACCAAACCCAAGCTGAATTGCTTTGCTGGTTCCTGCTCTTGAACATGTAAAAATCCAGATCATGACATAAAAGCATTATACACCTGGTATCTGTAAGAGCAGTGATGAATTCAAGCAGAAATGGATTTAATAGGAAACCAACTCCTGAAACATCCACTTTATTTTGCAGACTTCTGCAGATTTGTTTAAGTATTGGAGCACATGAGTATTTCCATTAGTTCTAGGCTTACCACATTTCTGCTTATGGTGGGAGATCTTCTGCCTCCTCGCTATCTGCTGTGGCTTAGCTTGGTGGTAGGAGGGAACTTGCTGGGGAAATTGCGGGGGGGGGGGGTGCTCATTGTTCCCAATGTGATGATGCAACTTCTGGTGCAACCCAAAAGTGACATCATTACCTGGGGACAACACTCTAGCACTCTGTGGTTTAACCATAGAGCTTTGGGTGAGTGCTAGAGTGTCACCTTTGGCAATATGTCATTGTTTCCTGGTTGCACCGCAAGTTGCATTATCACATCAGGGATGACAATCACAAACACTCATCTACAAGTTCCCATCTTCTCCATCTCCCAGCAGTTGCCAGTTGCCATGCCTGTCAACCCTAATATTGTTCTCCACAGGACTACTGTTCCGGCCTTTCCTCTTCCTTTTTCTGTTTTCATCGTCATTCTGACTTGACTTTTGCTTCTTTCCCTTCTTATTCTATACATTTTTTGTTTACTTTCCGGGGGAAGTTCTGTGCTAGATTCAGTGAGACATGGTACATCTTATTCTTTCATATTTAATGTATTTGTAAATATTAAAAAACATACAATTTGCCAATAACTTCAAAAAAAGTGAAAATGGACAAACCCCAATGAGCAGTTTAACTTATATATTATATACACTGGACTCAAACGTAGTTCTCACATCTGTTCTTAACTCCTTTATTATCTATATGCCAATTTGCTGCTATTTACATGTCTTACCAAATGTATTATTCCAATCTTAGCTGGATTTATTGCTCAATTACTTATGCATTGACTCTAATTAGCTCTTCCTGGTAACTACCCCCCCATATGTAATATTTGAGGAAATCTTTTTCAATGTATCTGAAGAAGTGACACAAAAGCTTATACCTTGAATAAAACTTTGTTGGTCTTAAAGGTGACACTGAGCTCAAACTTTGTTTTAGTATATACAATTCATTATTTGTTTCCCTCAAAAAAATTCAGGAAATGCTTTCTTTCAGATGGACACTCAAATTTGCTTCAGCTTCTACATTAGGGTTGCCAAGTCTCTTATCCTTACCGGCGGGGGGGGAGTCCTCTGCTGGCCAGGAGCTTCCCTGGCATGCGCGCTTTGCGCGCGCGCTGGGCAACGTCACCAGAAGTGACGTCAGCACGTCAGAGGCGTTGCCAGGGCGATGCTCTGGCAATCGCCCCAAAACTCTATGGTATCATAGAGTTTTGGGGTGATTGCCAGAGCGTCACCCTGGCAACGCCCCCGATGTGATGGCGTCACTTCCGGTGATGTCGCCCAGCGCAGGGACGACTTCGGGGGTGGGGTTTCCCCGGCCGGCCGAATGCTGGCCGGCGGATCGGGAACCCCTGTAGCGGGGGATCCCCCGCCCCCTGGGCTGACTTGGCAGCCCTATTTTACATGAAGCAAAAATTAGTGGCAATTCTAGCTCTGTAAAATGTTCCAAACAAAGTTGTTTGTCTCACTGAAATAGTTTAAAGTCTTTTTGATACTTTTAATGGGAAGAATGCAAAGCTCTAAATCCACTATAGACAATTTCACTTTAGGCTAGATTCTGCTATTCTGGAATGGATAACTGTTGTGTCTTTAGGGTTATCAGGCCCTTACCTTCTGCCAGCGGGGGGCTCCAGCCTGCTCCCCTGGATCTTCTGGTCATCATAGAGTTTTTAGCCAAAAACTAGAGCATCCCATGTACGATGTGCCTGGCATAATGATGTCACCTCCGGGTGATATCATTGCACCAGGCATGTCAGGTGTGATGGAGCTCTTTTGGATGAGACTACACACTGCCCTGAAATCACAGGAAACCCCGCCCCTATTGGGGGGATCGCAACCCTATCTGTCTCAGTAGCCAGCTTTCAGAGATGGTTAAGATTTCTTCCAAAGCAGTAGTTGGAGACTGGGGCCTCCTCTTCAGGGCAACACTGATATCTAGGTCATGGTTTGGGACATGAGAGGCCAACTTCACAGGTTTAACAGGAACACACTAGCCCCTGTGAATGGGTTTAACCAGCAAGGCCCTCTGACTCAGCCTAAGTCTTGAATACCCTGAAAGGGCAAAAAGCCTCCACTTGTTCCTAGGCTTCATTAAGCTAGAGCTTGATTGAGACCCAGTTCTGCAAGGAACTAGATACACCAGAACAATGATGAGCCTGGCACATCTTGGCCATTCTGCTGCCTCTTCCCAGGCTTGCTGTGTCCAGTGCCTGCCTTTTCTTCTGTGTGAGAGGAGAACATGGAGGGCCAGTGGTCTAATCCTACAGGAAAGAGGGGTTGCTGCCCTTGAATCTGGTGAGTTGGCAGCTTCTTCTTGAACTGAGGCTTCAGGAACAAGGCCCTCGGCCAAGGCCTCAGATTCAAGGGATTTGGAGTCCAGTCCTGTGATGCTCAGTATAAGCTGAGGCCCCTGATCTTCCCCCAGGATGGTCTGGAGCTGCTCCTACTGAGAAGTCTGTCCCTGAGTCTGGACCAGGAGAGGAACCGACAAAATGGATGACCTTACTGAATGGAGGTGACCTTGCATGGGGAAGCTCAGGTAAAATATAATAAGACTTCTATTTAAAAGACAGCGCTTGATTGTTAACATTCATCCACAGTGATGTGGGGCATGAATCCAGCTTGATATTGTGTGCTCACCTCACTTAGTTCTCCCTTGCTCTGTTAAGCACAGAGTGCAATTGAAGGCTTTCTATGCGTGGGAAGCCTTGGCTTTGCTGTGACCCCTGAATGCGAGACCATGGAAAAATTGGAGTATATTTTTTCCCTCCACCAATCCAACCAAGATACTAAACTAGGCCTAAATCCAGAAGCTTTCAGTTATGCTCTCCACATGATTGGATGAGCAAGGCAAGCTTATGAGCAGGTCAACAAGCTGTGTTCATGCCCACCACCAACAAAATGTTTTCAAGCAGGTCTTGCTGCATAAGCGGTATTTAATTTGTCTGCTGGTATTTTGGAAGGAGATGTTATTCTGTAGCAATGAATGTTTTAAAAGGCAGTTGCAGGGTTATCCTGTTCCATAAAGTCTTCCTCAGTCTTGAAAAATGGAAAATACTCAGTTTGTTGCTCCATGCACTGGGAAAATCATTACGGAAAATCATAACCATGTGCCACTGCTTTTACTTATGAAATGCCTATTGTAAAGATACATCCCCTAAAGAAGGCAATTCTTCTCATTATAAGTATTTATGAGAGGCATAGCTGGAAAATAACTGGATGTATTTGCAACCCTGGGCTGAAAAGATAAAATGTGTGTGTAGTCATTAGACTCTTTTGTGACACTGAATCAGGTGAGTTTGTGTAGATACGCTGTAAGAGTCTTTCTTCTTTTTAAACTTCATATTTTCCCACAGCTACATAATTCATTATCTGAAGCTTCAAGAACATCCTGGTGGAAAAAGCTAATTAAACTTCCCCATTCAATTTTAACTGGAGGTACATTTCCCTCCCTAAAAGATAGCAAGGAATTGCTTATGAAATCTGATGTCTCATACTGCTGTTTGAAAAAACAAAGGGCAGCAATAAAATCAGCCAGAGAACCAACAGTGTTGAACAATAAGCCTGCAATCCTAGCTACTCTTATTTACTTCTAAGTGAACTTCAGGGATGGCTTCAGCATACCCTGTGGTGGGACAGCTGCCAGAGCCCAGGGCTTCTGGCAGAGCTCGCTGCCACTGACCTTTTGCCTACATGCCTGCTCTGCCATCTGTCTGCATGCCCTTCCCTCCATCCACTTGATGTTCTACCACCCATGCTCCTTGTCACATGCACTGCCAGCATCATTGGGGAAGTATGTGGAAGTGGTGAACAGGGGTGGTGTTTGTGACTGTAATAGTGGTGTCACTGCCCAGCCACATGCTGCTGGATGGCACCCTTCCAGAAAATAATTTTAAAGTGGAATATATTTGTTATAAAATGTACATCTTACACTATAACTGTCAATCAAATAATCATCTATATACTATTAGCCACCCATGACCACTATCTACGGATAGCTAAATCAACAAATTGTGACCACATGGAGGCTAAAGAGATTTTTCTACACATTTGGGGCACTCCCCAGGTTTGCAAAAAAAATCTGCAAATTAAAAAAAATGTACAAGGGGGTTTAAATCTCCAAAAAGTATCTCAGGCGGTCAGTGGTGGGACAGGGGAGACTTGGTGGGCCCAGCGGTGGGGCAACCTGATGGCTGCTCCATCAGCCTGGCTACAGCAGTAGAGAATGCCAGCTGCTGCTCTGAGCCTGGCAGCAGGAGAGACGCATGTCAGCTGCTGCTCCAGCCCAACCACAGGACTCAGTAGCAAGTACTTGGGTCTGTAGTTGTTGGCGACTGGGGGGGAAAGGGATTTCCCACCTGTGAGTCTCCCACCCACCATAAGGAGAGACTCAGCAGCAGTGGGGGGAGGTATCTCCCCCACGAGTATTGCGGATCCCCACTTGTCTATGTGCTAATAGGCAACTCAGTTAAATCTGAGGCTGCGATCACATGCTCCTTTAGATCCGACATAGATATGAATGCCTGACAGAGCTAAAGGGAGCGATCAGACAGCAGCATCTGGGAAGCATCCTGCAGTCGTCGGCAACCTGTGCTGCTCCACCATGGAAGCAGAGTTAAAAGACACCAGGGAAAGTCTGGTGTTATCTGGATAAGGTGGGTCACTGGTGGACTTTCCCCTGTCTGATCACTCAAGCATGCTCTCATGCTGTTGGGATGGTCTGATCAGGCCATCCCAACTCCATGCCTTCCCCCCTTCTTTTGCAGTATGCACATCATTGCATACTCCATGGGGGCCCTCAGTGTGGAGGTGTGATTCCTCGATTGCTCGTTTATGCACAAGGGAAATAAATGGGGGGGAACAACTCACCCACAGTTGTATCTGATCACACAGTGATGGGCTGCGCCCGCAGCTTCAAAGGGCTGTGTGATCTCACAATTGTGTGTCAAATTTCTCTGGATGAAATAGCAGAGATACAGATCTCTACATAGCACAAAGAGAATGAATGTCAACGGGCATGCATAGAATGCTTTTTGCTCTATGTAGAGATCTGTATTATTTGAAAATGTGATCACTTCTCAAGCCAATCAATGTTGGATATGAAATAGAAGACATCTCTGTTTCCGGTCTGTGTTTGGATGAAGTCTAACCGACACGAATAGTTGTTTTGGAGAATTTTGTTTACTACTATTGTGCTTACTTGTGGACTCTTTTTGTATTTTGTAATTGTACTATTTAATATTTATTAAATTTCCACTTTATACTGTTTACAATAGATAGTGCTTTACAGCAGTTTCCCTTTGGGTCGTTTTTCTTGTTTTGGATCTGGGAATGGGCAAGACAGATCTTCCTACTAAGTCGAAAAATGCCCCTGGTTTGCAGAAACTGAAGTGGCTGTTGCTAGGCAACCAAGGCATTCTAGGTTGGTTTCTGTCAGTAAAGGGCAAGAGGTAGGGGCAGGACTTGTTCCAGGGCTGTTTTGGCCTTTGAGAGAGGACTCATTGCACCAAGCCTTGCTGCTGAGATCCTTGCACTCCCCACACCCTGACCTCCCCCAGGCTCCACCCCCAAAATCTCCAGGTATTTTCTAACCCAGAGCTGGCAACCCTACCCCCTTGCTGTAAAACCACAAACCCTTTTAAAATTAAATACCTTTCTAAGAGAAAAAATGCAGAGCAGTTAAAAATTCTAAAACAAGCCAAGAGAAGAGAACCTAATAGCATATGCCTGTTTGAACCCAACCCATTTAAAATGAAGCAAAACAAAGCCTAGGAAAACTGGATAAAGTTTTTTTAAAAAATATATCTTCAGACCATAAATATCCAAATGCTTATCTCTACGCATGATATCAACAAATGTGTGTGGTTTTGGCCAAGTTACTGTCTCAGCCATTAAAACAAGCTTATTACTTGTCATTTATGGTCTATTTGTGCCTTTGTTTTTCCTGAACTATTACAGCGTCATCCTAAGTAGGAGCGTCTTAGCAGTAACTCTGCTTAGGATTGCACTGCTAATCACTCCCAGTGGGAGAAGTACTGTTGGGAAACTCTTAATATTTAATATCCTCATGATTAAACTAGCTACAATATGAACCCAACTTTCAGAAGCCTTGTGTGGTACTCTGGATCACATATTAAAAACAACAGAATGCTACATTTTAAAGCTTTATTTTAAGAAATATGGCTCCTATCAGAGTTCACTGAAATTAAGATTACTGCATGCTGAATTCATGCTTTTGATGTGAATTTCACCTAGCTGTGAGGTAATGATTATAACAGAGTAGTAACTCTGCATATAAAGGGACAATCTTCTACCAAGAAATCATGAAGCTGTTGAAGCATGTAGAATTTTTTTCCCCTCTACAGAATACTGGGCAAAACATTTTGTGGGGAAAAGAAAAACATGTGCATTTTGTAAGGAAAATAACCATTATAATCAAAACTGGGTTTTTTTAAAACATCAATATACCTATTTCATGAATAATTTCTGTTTTAAAGAGCTTACTATCTAAGAGATGAACTAATCATTATGAACACATGAATACATACTGCTGCAGTATACTGAATCAAAGCACTGGTCCATCAAGGTCAGGGCTGTCTATTTAGACTGGCAGCAGCTCTCCAGGATCTCAGGCAGAATTCTTTTACATCACCTGTTGCCTTGTCCTTTTAATTGGAGATGCTGGGAGTTGAACCTAAGACCTTCTGCATGCCAAGCAGATGGTCTACCACTGAGCCACGGCAGTCCAACATGCTCTTCTGGTGCATTTTTTAATGTTAAAAATCATCCATATGTCTCTGTGGGCATGCAATGTGTATCAGGAAGGATAGTTTCTGTTGGGTAACTACCTATCCCCCATTCTATAGCCCTAATCCAAATCTCTCTATGGATTTTAATGATAAAATGATACATGGAAGAACTGATCACAAATCTCTCACAATGTATAGCTGAAGAGGATCTCACACACATCCTTATTAGTTATTACCATACCTTTAGAAGAGACAATAAAGACACAAAACCTTCCCAGAAACTGCATCAATTTTATGCACAGATTCCCTTAGGGGTGGAAATAGATAAACTATGGTCAAGGTCACCAAAAGTCTGTTGTAGTAAATACAGGACACAAACCTGTCCACTACTATAAAAATGCCTAGAAAGTAATGATTGTAGATATAAAATATGTATTGTGCTTCTGGCAGATCTACGAGGAAGCCAGGCGGCACGTGTATGGTTGTTGCTATAGTTACAGTGGCCTAGTGAGGCATATTTTGTATCATTTTCGTCTAGCACTTTATTTACTAGGAAGAGCAGCGATTTCATCTATTATTCACAAATGTTCTCTATTACATTCACTTCCTTTCCCCCCTTGTTCTTCTCCCTTCCCTTCTCCACAGATAATTTGTAAAATACAAAATTAATGCCTTTGTTCTTTCAGTGTTTAGTATTTTGACTTTAAACTCTCAGCATTATATTATTTGGGTTTACCACTTATCACAGTTCAGTCAATGTCATTCACTTCTTACGATGACTGCAAACCTGTTTCTCAGGAAGGAAAACGAGTCTCCCCACAATACAATCGTATAAGATTTACGTCACAGTTTTTTAGACATTATTTAGCTATTTGTTTTATCTTAATCCAAAGCCTTGGGGTAGTTTATGCCATAGAAAACAAGAAGATGCATAAAACTTAACACACAAAAAAAAACATTTTCACCTCAGTTCACAGGTCACAAACCCTGGTAAATTCCATTTCACTTCTTGATTATTCATCTACTTCCTCATCTCTCAAAAATTTATTATTCTTCCTACGTCATATACCACCTCACGGAGGGGCCATAAACTGTTATTCCTTCCTCCCACCCCATTTCAGTCTCTTAGCCAAGGTCTTCCTTTTTCCTCATAAATTCATTTCTCCTAGAGCCACTGTAATGCAAGTACTTGCCTTCTGGAAAATGAAACATGAATATTAAAAATGCAAGTGACTGTAATACAGGAATTGTTTGCTAACAGCTCCACAAAAGACAAACCATGTTTACATTTTCTGGGTCAGTAGAATCCCTTTCTTTGTTTTTCCAGATAGTTTGCTCTCATATGCAGGCTTACATGAAAAAAGACAAAATGAAATCAGTGACATTCCAGATCCTTGGGATATTTTTTTCAAACCCTGGCTAAGAATGTCATTACTATAGCCAATTTCTAATTACAATAATGGTGGAGAAAAACATGTACAATAAGTGGCTCTGTCCTTTCTAACCTTCATAACAGCAGCTACTGTAGGGGAAGTATTTATAGTATATCATAACCTAGTGTTGCATGGATGGAAGTTGTCTTACAGGTCTCAGCTTATGCTGATGTGAATTGTGATGAACTGAACATAATGAATGTTCTGTTCTTTATTCATGTGCCAGGAAGGGGTGTGTGTGCACGTTTGTATGTAACAGGAGGGGGTGTAACCTGCTTCTTTCTTTCTTGTCAACTTTTGAATGTAATTTTAAAACTATTAGAAAATCATTTACTATAGTGATGTGTGAACTTTTTTCATCGCAGTTTGCCATCACTTCAGTATTGCCTGCTATCTTAGGGAGCATTAAAAAAAAATGTTTCCTGAGAATTCTTTCCTGGTTTCTAATGTTGGGACTTTCTATGTAATTCATGTTCCTGCTCTGAGAGTCCAAATGAAGGGTGGGGTATAAATCCAATCTCGTCATCTTCTCACTTAATGTTCTAAACCAGAAAAGAACTGGGAGAAATGGCACTTAATTTGTCATACAGCCAGGCATTACAATATGAACCAAGTCATATATCCAGTCAAGTAATTATGAACTTCAGCAACATCACTAATTGACTGCAGAGTGTGTTGGCTACAAAATGCAAGCTAAATCATTGGTTATGGTTCTTTACAGGTCAGTGGCCACATTCTGAGAGCTGAGCCTTGTTTGCAAAATGTACAGAAGTAAAATGGATCTGTTTTATTTATAAGGGAGGCATTTGTAAGGGAACGATTTGGCTCAGACATACTTCCTGCAGCAGAAAAGTGATAAAAACGTGATCACTAGGGTGCCCTTCATATTTGAACAGCAATATTGCATGAAGGAAACAAAAATAAAAATCTACAAATTAGAATCTCAGGAAAATCTACAGTTAGAGTTCCCAGCAGCTTAATTTGACATTTCTTATGCAGCCAGCTGACAGTCCTCATTTGTTAGATGGAATGCACATCTGCCAGGATATACAGTTTTTCTGTGCTTGACAGCAAGCAATCCATTAATAAGTTGAATTGCTACCATCCTTTTCATGTTTGGCATAACTGTCTACCACCTGCTATGCATATACTGTGACTATGATGATAAATAATAAATAATAATAATATACCTTGGCGGATACTGTGTAGTGATAAATAGAATTCATCACTAGAAAAGTACAGAAAATTAGGAGATACTGAAGTTTTGTATAATGGATAGAATAATTTTTTTTGAGCTAAAGTGGTTGGGTGGTTGGGTGGTTGGTGCCACTTTCCTCTTCCTTTTATTCCCTTAGAAGCTCATTGATTAACAAATCTTGAGCAGCAGAAGATTCTCATTCCTCATTTTTTGGATGCAAGGGCTAGAAGGACTGAAATGAATTTTGCTATTTCCAGGGAGATCTTAGAAACCTTATCACTAAGCAAAAGAGCCAGAGTTTCCAGGGTGTAAGAGGATGATTGATCAATTAGTGGCTTATAATAATCCCTTAAATTCTCAAAAAACCTGCATTCAAGCAAAACATGAAAAGATGTGTCAATCCCACTAAGGCCACAAGAGCAAATTCTATTGGTATAAGGCCTATTCAGAAATCTCCCCTGTAGAACCACTGAGGATATAATATTCAATCTTGCGAATAAGAAAGCTCTGCTTTGCCCTGACCTGGATAGCCCAGGCAAGCCTAATCTTGTCAGATCTCAGAAGCTAAGCAAGGCCAACCCTGGCAAGTACTTGGATGGGAGACCTTCAAGAAATACCAGGGCCATGACATAGAGGCAGGCAACAGCAAGCCACCTCTCTGAATGTCCCTTGCGTCCAAGCCCCACTAGAGGTTGCCAGAAGTCAGCCATGACTTCCAGGTATTCGCGCGTGCATGCACACAAAATTAATAAAAAGAAAAGAGGAAACTCTGCAATATCATGGAATAGTAAGGTAGTACATATAGGGGGGTAAAAATTTGGGGGGAAAAGACTAAAAGACATGGGTAAGCAAACTTGGTAGGCTCTTAAGATCAAACTGCTGTAATCAGGTTCTTTTTTTATCAAAGAGAACACTTTGGATTTTCCCATTCATTCCAACTAACCTCAATTTCTCATCCAGGGCTTTAATCCAAATTGATTTGTGGGTATCCTGTTAAGCAGAAGAAACCTCCCCCCCACAACTGAGAGGGAAGTGACCATTCACACTTCCCATCTGGCATCCATTCACAGCAGGAGAGTTCAGACATTCGGAAAAGCAGAGTGGAAGCCTAGGCATCCATAAAGATTGGACTTCCCCCATTGCCTAAATACTCTGGTTCCAGTGCACAGCAATGTGGGGTGGCAATGACTGGGCCACGGAAGGCAGATGTTATTGTGCTCTTTAAATCCGCACAGGTAATGCACCTAAACCGCTGCAAACTCCTTTATCATTTCATATATCTATCACATTTTTATCTTCCCTTTCATCCTGGCAGACCAGAGTGACCTTGTTCTCCCTTCTTCATATGATCATCAAAACAACTCTATGAAGTAAGTTAGGTTAAAAGAGAGTGACTGCTGTGGTCTCTGGCAGGGCAGTCCTAAAGAGTTGCACTGTTTATAATGGAATTCAATGGGCTTATAAGGTATAACTTCCCAGAAGATTGCACTACCAGAAATCTTCATGGCACATGCAGGGGTGTCGAGTTTTGAGAACCCTGGGGGGAGGTGGGGGCTCTTGCGTGTGCGCGTGTGAAGTGCACGTGCATGCTGAAACCATGTTGCCACCACCGCCACTCCCCCCCCACCTGGCCACTCCTGCCTCCCTCCCTCCATCCGGGGGCCAGCTGGGCAAATGCCAAGTGTGATGGCGTCACCCGAAAGTGACGCTATCACGCTGGGCACGTTGCTGGGGCGACACTCTGGCAATCGCCCCGAAACTCTATGGTGCCATAGAGTTTCAAGGCGATTGCTAGAGCATCACCCCGGCAACGTGCCCAGTGTGATAGCGTCACTTCCAGGTGACACCATCACACTGGACATTTACCCAGCTGGCCCCTGGACGGAGGGAGGGAGGGAGAGGGAAGGAGGCAGGAGTGGCCAGGCAGGGGGGAGAGAGAAGGTGGCGACAGGCGGGCAGGCCTTGGAAGGGCCCAGGGAGGCACAGTGGGGAGGCGCAGTGGCAGGTGCTCCGTTTTGCCGGGGGGCTCAGTCCCCCCCCCGGGAAATTTCGGGGTGGCTTGAGTGCCCCCGTAGTTGATGCCTATGGCACAGTGGGGATTTGAACCCAAGTCTCTCAGGTCCTAGTCCAACACTGCATTAATTATACAGCTGAAACTACTATAATATGTTATTTTTTATATAACTGATAAGAGGGTAGGTTATTCATTGCTCTGGGCAAAGTGACCTACTTAGGAAGCAATTCCACAATTGCAGGTCTCCCAGTTTCTCTAACGTTTAATTTTATTAGTTTTTAAAATATTGAATAATCATAAATAATGAAAGGGACAGACAGTGATGGAGTTGGAAGAATTTTTAATTTGGAGAAGAAAGATAGACCAACTCCAACTGGGTCATAGCTTAAAGGACTTGAAGACCAAAATAGAGTACTTCTATCATTCAAGTGCTTAAGAAAAGTATCTTTTAAAAAAAAAGGAACAGCACCTGATTTCTCCTTGGGGCCAATAAGACCTGCCTCCCCAAATTCAGGTTATACCTGTTAACTAAGAGGAAGCTGACATTAATTATAGGTTGTTTCAGAAGGTGGCTGTGTTGGTCTGCAGTGCCAACAGCTCGATTTGAGTCCAGCAGCATCTTAGAAGAAGAAGAAGAGAAGATATTGGATTTATACCCCGCCCTCCACTCCCAAGGGAGTCTCAGAGCGGCTTACAAACTCCTTTTCCCTTCCCCTCCCCACAACAGACACCCTGTGAGGTAGGTGGGGCTGAGAGAGCGCTTTCCCAAGCTGTCCTTGAGGGAACAGCTGGTACAGAGCTATGGCTGGCCCAAGGCCATCCAGCCAGGTGCAAGTGGAGGAGTGGGGAATCAAACCCGGTTCTCCCAGATTAGAGTCCGCGCACTTAACCACTACACCAAACTGGCTCTCTTAGAGACCAACAAGATTCTGGGGGGTGAAAGGATTGGAGAGTCAAAGCTCTATTAGTTTCTTCAGATGCTACTGGACTTGAATCTAGTTACAGGTATAATTATGGGGACACACACACACACACACACTTTTTATGTCAAAAACTCCACATTTTCACTGAAATTTTCGGTATGCTTTGTAAAAATATTGTCTTTGTTTTTATTTGCCTTTACTACAAAGCCAAACCTGAGAAAGAATTCAGGTACCTTCTTTACCAGGCTGCTTCTAAGGGTCAAACTAGACAACACAGCATCCTGAGGATGCCCCGCAATGCCAATGCTGCCATTTTACAGATGGAATTCCCTTGCTTTACAAATGCTGTGGGTTTGGTTTCTTGTACTGTAGTGGCCTAAGGTTTGTTTCTAGTCTTTTAGTGCCCAGGATTGATGCTAAATCAGAGTTCAGGTTAGCTAGCTTCATCTGCCTTCTTTTTATGTATGAGTACATGGTTTTTGCCATGAGTACATGGTTCTAAAACCTTGCCTCCATTGACTGATCATATATGTCTGTACATTTACATATAGTTGATTTTTAACAGCATGTAATGGCTTTATATTCCAAAGGCATCATCTGAAAATATATCTAATATAGAATGTGATGCATAATTTGTCAGATGGTGCTTTAATTTTAAACACACCTTGAGTCACACTTGGAAATATTTATTAGTGCAATGTACAACTCTATTTCCTTTTTGTGCGTAACCCTATTTTGCAAGCTCTCTAAACCCATACCTAATAGTAGATGGATTTTCCTAACTTATTGTTATTTACAAAAAAAATCTTCAAAGGAAGAAAGAGTGAGACAGAACAGCACCTACAGTACCAGCTATTTAAAAGTATATAAATAGATTGAGATTATTCTTATTTAGGAACAAATACCATTCTACATTTGGACTCTTGTGAAAAGCAAATATGTCCAAAATAGCAAAAGTATTTACTGGAATCATATATGTTTGTTTCTAGTCTGAGTGCAAATATGTTGGGTGGGATATGATTGACATTGTAGGTGAAGGTGGTGGTAGAAAGTGCTGTTAGATCACAGCTGATTTATGGCAACCCCATAGGGTTTTCAAGGCAAGAGACATTCAGAGGGGGTTTGCCATTACCTGCCTCTGCATCATGAATCTGGTATACCTTGGAGGTGCCCATCCAAACACTGGCCGAGGCCACCACTGTTAGCTTCTGAGATCTGTCAAGATTAAGCTAGCCTGGGCTATCCAGGTCAGGGCACATGAAGGTCAGTGGCACAGATTTCTCTCTAACTTAACATTCAGTTTACTTTGCCATGAGGCTGCACTGCTAGAATGTTTGATCTGGAGCTTCATGCATACCTGGAGCTTCTGCATATCTGGAGTTTCATGCATAGAGCCAGTTTGGTGTAGTGGTTAAGTGCACAGACTCTAATCTGGGAGAACCGGGTTTGATTCCCCACTCCTCCACTTGCATCTGCTGGATGACCTTGGGCAAGCCATAGCTCTGTACCAGCTGCTCTCTCAAGGACAGTTGTCTCAGAGCTTTCTCAGCCCCACCTACCTCACAGGGTGTCTGTTGTGGGGAGGGGAAGGGAAAGGAGTTTGTAAGCCATTCTGAGACTCCAAGTGAGTGAAGGGTGGGATATAAATCCAATCTCTTCTTCTTCTTCATACCTGAATGTCACCAGATTCCTAAATCTCTGCCAGTGATCACCCTTTATCTATCAAAGGTCCATAAAGGTGATTGCACATGTGGGGTAATTACCTCCATGCGAGATTCACCCCAGTGCTTCAACCATTGGGAATAGACTCTTTATGAGCTGGGACCTGGCTGCAGACTCTTAGCTAGCAGAAAGGAAAGGCACAGGTGATGAGTCATCAAGCCCCAAGTACTTTAGTGTTTACAGATGCAAATAGATGAAGTAAGAACAAAAAGTTCACCATCTTACACTTTGCAAGAATGTTATACCTCAAGGGACAGAGACTTGGACAGTCAAATGACCAGATAGATCAGAATGACCCCAAGGAGGGGCAGACTCTTGAGGGGAGATTATAAACCTTCAGAACACAAAGAAGAAGTTCTATTTTATCTTTCTGCTTGGGTTCAGGGAAGCACAAGCCATGATGCACCAAGCCTTCACCTGTGATATATCCATGTCACAAGGGACAATGGGGAAGATTTCCAACTCTGAGACATAAGGTAATGATGGACCTTTAAATGCTGCAGCTTCAGTAATTACTAGCCTATCCTAGTTAAACATCCTTTAGAATCAGTACCAAGTGTAGGGTAAAAGTAAGGTGTGTTTCACCCTTTCTTTGTATTCTTGCTCAGCCTGATGCTTGAACAGACATGTATCCTCTTTTTATTTTTCTTTATTAAACATATTTTAAATGCTGTTAGTCTAATCTCTGTAAACATACTATGTTTATTCAGTCTTGCTATCTAATAGCGGAAAGGGGGAAGGGCAGTGTTGTGAGAAAAATGACCTAGTTGGTTCAGAAAGTTTAAAACCCATTTATACAGTTAATTTAGAAAGAAATCATATTGTTTTTCTATCTCTTCTCTATTTCTATAACTTTCCAAGCAGCTAGCAGCACAGTGAACCTGACTCCCAATATGCTTTGCAAGTCCTTTATCTCAAGAGGCATCTGTCACCTGTCAAGTACACAGGAACAAGAGCCCACATTCCTTTCCCCAGAACTTAATTCCTTCTCCATTGTTTATAGGTGTAAAGAATTCCAAACCATTTAGAAATAAAGCATTTATATGAGCCAGCCACTAAGCCAGCAGAGCCAGAATATTTGCAATACTGAAGGATTGCCTACATGCTGAAACTCACATCCCACCTCCAGCCAGGAGAAGGCACCTGGCTGGTTATCTTGTCCCAAGAACACAAAGGACATCCTGAAACTAAACCATCTTTGCATTTGTCATTCAGAAAGTTGAGGTGGTATCTTCTGTTGTTTTGTGAAAATATCTCCTATGTCACGATGGCCCACTTTACCAAAGCAGTTATATCAATAGCTCTACCAAAGTGTATGTGACCAATATGGTATAAAAGGGACAAGTAGCTCCATCTCACTGCTGACTCTTGGAGATCCAGGGGAAAACTTTGTCCTTGTTGGCTCTCTTTGAGCCAGCCCAGAAGGCTTCTGTGCATGGGAAAATCTTTGTTGTATTTAATCACTGACTATCTCTTTCTTAGGAAGTAAGTATTGTGTCTGTGTATTTTGTTTAAGTGTTAGCCTGATGCCCAGTGCCTGGCTGAGCAGCTGTCCTGCCTTCTTTTAACCCTGATAAATTTTAATAAAATGAGTTTTGTTGTTTAAGTAACCTTGTATTGCATTCCAGTGAGCTATTAACATTTATATCCTTGCCTTGATAAGGGGCACATATCACAGACCTTTTAGAACCAAGGGGTGGGAGCAGGTATAGGCAAACACTTTGCACGGTATTAGGTCACACTAAACACGTGTAGGGCCAAATTCCCACCACAGGCAGCTGGTGAGCTCACCATTCTTTGAGTCTGATAGCTCAAAAGTATGAAGGTATGATTGATTGTTCCCACACTAGCTTGTAGAAGCAGGAGTAAGAGACACAGCAGACAGGCAGAGCCTCCAGAAACAGAGTGCTGGATGCTCAGATCCATCTAGCAGGAGATACTGTCACATTTGCTGGTGTCAAGGACTTCCAGTTAGCCCTGCAGCGAGATCAGACGCACACGGGATGTGGTGGCTGAATTGACGGACTCTTTAGGGGTCTGGAGGGCTCTCCAGTACCTTGGGTTCCCCTAGAGAGGGACCCAACCCATGCGGCTTGAATCAAGCTCCTTGCATGTGGCAGCAGCAAGTTGTAGCCCAGTTTTGCTCTGATGGACGAGATCATCAAGAGCCTCCATGATAGTTCACAGAGGCAAAGCTGTAGCTCCCCTGTAGTGCTGGGGCCACCTTCTTTCTACTTCTGCACTCTCAACTAAGGCAAACCTTGTGAGTACTCCTACCCGCAAAGCAACTTGTAGATTCTCTGATACTTTTTTTGAGCTCTTTAAATCTTAAATTACCATCACAAAAGAGGAAGAAGTTTCCCATCCCCCTCTCTCCTCAGCAGTTTCTCAAAGACCATTCAGATTCTTAAAAAACGATCCGGTGGGCTCCCTAAAGGAACTGACTCTTTGAATTTTGAAATACTTTCCCCTTTATGTGCTACACTTGTGGATTTACCTACTTTCTGAACTGACTAAATACACAATTTACTTATATATACTCTCTCCTTGGATACTGGAGTTTTTATGATTCTCTCTTCTTGAAGACTTTGGAATATCTTTAAATACTTTTCCTTCTTTTGTGTGGAATAACCTTCATGGCCTGATTCTTTTGGGGTCATACTGGACTGAGCTAATCTCTAATCTTTCCTTCTACCTATGGACTGGCTTTATGGGAACAAAAAAGATTGTTTCAACTGAAATTTCTGAAACTTGGAAACTAAAATGGATTCTCCCTCTCTTCTCCCATAATAACTCTATTGTGAAAGATAAGAGTGAGTTTGGCTTTGCTTTAACTTGTGTTCTTAAACAACTGATAACTCCTTTTACTGTGTTGTTTCTGTATGACTTCACAAATTGACCTTGAAACAGCAGTCTTGAAAACACTTCAGTGAGCCTCTTGTATGAGCATACTCCTGAAAAATGCATGATTCAGATAGACTGCAGATTTCTTCAGAGGCTTTACTTAGGGCTGCCAAGTCCCCGGGTAGGGCGGGGGAAGCACCGATTTTTAAAGCTTTCCCCCGCCTTTTCAGAATTGGCCACCGGGGGAGGCAATGGCTGCCAGCAGGGAAACGTCGGAGCTTGCCCTGGCCTCTTAAAAGGGAAATGTCTGCAGAGAGCCTGCCCTGCAGTAAAAAGCCTCAACAGACATTTCCCCTTTAAGAAAGAGCAAGAGAGTCCCGCCCAGAGAGGCTCTTTCTGCTGAAGGGCCTGCTTTTGCATGTGGCCTGCTGCTGGAGTAAGCTGCTTGGGGTAAGCTGCTGGGGTCTGCCTGCTCTTTTCCTTCTCTCTCTCTCCCCCTCCCCCTTTCTTTCTTTTTTCTGTCTGTCTGTCTGTCTCTCTCTCTCTCTCTGTCCCCATCCAGCAGAGGTCTATCAGTGGCTATTATAGCCACAAGGTCTAAATGGAGCCCTTTGTCTGGGGCAGTGATGCTCTGCATTCTTGGTGCTTGGGGGGCAACAATGGGAGGGCTTCTGGAGTTCTGGCCCCGCTGCTGGACCTCCTGAGGGCATCTGGTATTTTTGGCCACTGTTGTGACACAGTGTTGTACTGGACAGGCTGTTGGCCTGATCCACTGTGGCTTCTCTCCTGTTCTTATGATATGAAAATCATATTTAGCACTTGTGCAGCACTTAGTGCTTCATATTCTGCCGAGATGAGGAAGGATTCAGTAGGGCCATTGCTCAGTGATAGAGCATCTGCTTGACATGCAGGAGGTATCAGCCTCTTCAGCTAAAAAAGGATCAGGTCATAGGTGACATTAAAGATCTCAGCCTGAGACCCTGGAGAGCCACTACCAGTCTGAGTAATCAATACTGACCTTGATGGACCAATGGCCTGATTCAGTATTAAATAAAATGATTCCATGGCACTGCAGGGTTTTGAGCCAGGCTCTCCCAGATCCCAGCCAAAAAAACTGACTGCTACATAACACTGACTCTTGTTCAGCGACAAAAAACAGTGGCATAAAAGTCACAGTCTGGGTAATGCTGCTTGCAAGCCTATAAAGCTCAAGGTAGCAGCAGAAGCTCAGTATTAGGAAACTTCATGAGTTCATGTGTCAGCATGTGGAAGCAACATCACAGGATGTGACATCACAAAATGATGTCACTTCCTTTCTCCTGGCTCCACCCCCAAAGTCTCCTGGCTCCACCCCCAAAGTCCTCAAATATTTCCCAAGTTGGACTTGGCAGCCCTAGCTTTACTTAAAGACCCAATACTTATGGATCCTGATTTTATTCAGCTTTCAGTAAAGGACTTTTTGAAGATTCTTCAAATGGCTGTTAGAACAGCATTCCATGAAAGCTTTCAATCGGATCAACTTGGAATATATATTTCAACCAGCAGACTACTCTTGAGGAAGAGGACCAACAGATAACAATCAATTAGGAACAAGAAGAAGAAAAGATACTGGACTGTGTTGAGGGAACCTTGGATATTGACAATCAGTTTGGAAGATCCTACAGAAATAAATGGTCATTTTTGAAATTGAAGACTTCTTTGAATGAACAACTCAGACTAGGGCTGCCAAGTCCCCCGCTTGGGCGGGGGAAACACCGATTTTTAGAGCTTACCTCCCGCTTTTCCAAAGATGGCCACCGGGGGGACAAAATGGCTGCCTTAAAAGGGAAATGTCTGCAGAGAGCCTGCCCTGCATTAAAAAGCCTTGCCAGACATTTCCCCTTTAAGAAGTCAGCAAGAGAGCTTCTTCCACAGCAAGAGAGCCCCGCCCAGAAATTAAGGAGGGACTGAAGGAGCTGCTTTTGCATGTGGCTGGCAAGGTGAGTTTCTCTTACAGCTCTTTTCATTCTCTCTCCCTTTCTTTTTTCTGTCTGTCTGTCTCTCTCTCTGTCCCCATCCAGCAGAGGTCTATCAGTGGCTATTATAGCCACAAGGTCTAAATGGAAGTAAGTGCCTCTGCCAGTTTTTTCCCCTTCTCTCTCTCTCCCCCTTTCTTTCTTTTTTCTGTCTGTCTGTCTGTCTGTCTCTCTCTGTCCCCATCCAGCAGAGGTCTATCAGTGGCTATTATTAGCCACAAGGTCTAAATGGAACCCTTTGTCTGGGGCAGTGAGGCTCTGCATTCTTGGTGCTTGGGGGGCAACAGTGGGAGGGCTTCTGGAGTTCTGGCCCTGCTGCTGGACCTCCTGAGGGCATCTGGTATTTTTGGCCACTGTTGTGACACAGAGTGTTGTACTGGATGGGCTGTTGGCCTGATCCACTGTGGCTTCTCTCCTGTTCTTTTGATATGAAAATCATATTCAGCACTTGTGTAGCACTTAGTGCTTCATATTCTGCTGAGATGAGGAAGGATTCAGTAGGGCCGTTGCTCAGTGATAAGAGCATCTGCTTGACATGCAGGAGGTATCAGCCTCTTCAGCTAAAAAAGGATCAGGTAATAGGTGACATTAAAGATCTCAGCCTGAGACCCTGGAGAGCCACTACCAGTCTGAGTAGTCAATACTGACCTTGATGGACCAATGGCCTGATTCAGTATTAGGAAACTTCATGAGTTCATGTGTCAGCATGTGGAAGCAACATCACAGGATGTGACATCACAAAATGATGTCACTTCCTTTCTCCTGGCTCCACCCCCAAAGTCTCCTGGCTCCACCCCCAAAGACCCCAGATATTTCCCAAGTTGGACTTGGCAGCCCTAACTCAGACCCTACCAAGGAAACACTTTCTATGAGGCCTCTGAAATAAATGCAATCTCTTTGTTTTTGACAATCTCAGAAATTCGACATTTGAAATTGCGACTCAGTTTCATGATGAGCTACAAATCGTCACCTTGGGAGAACTTTAACATATAGGCAGATAAAAGACACCGTATCAAGACTTTGAGACTATTTGCCAGAAACGAGAAGATTAAAAATAACAAGAAGAGAAAAATTTAAATTGGACAATTAGGGAGACTTTTTAAGGATTTATTGAGACCTATACTTTGTATGTGAAACTTAATAAAACTTACTTTAAAAAACATTTGCTGGTGTCAGTGGTTACTGCTCAGTGAAAATTTTGATAGCCTGCCCACCCCAGAAGTAAGAGAAAGTGGCAGCATTGTTGGGTGGAGAGCTGGCATAGCCACCAAGGGGGGGATCGGACCCAGGGCTTGTCAGTCTATTCCTCCACAGCATCCTTTGACACCATTGACTATGGCATGTGGGTAATGTGACTGGGGGCTTTTGTTAGGATTCATGGGGTCACTTTGGAACAATTTCAGCTCCACTTCAGAGATTCCAGGGAACTGTGGTAGGACATCCTGACTTCCCTCCCCATCCAAAGATTTCCTTAGGAGTCTAACTTGGAGCTTTCCTGTGAGGCCATAAGGTTTTAAGTAAATCAGTGGCAGCCAATTGCCATATATGCTTGAAGCCTTCAAAGATTTAATTCCCCAGCAAAAAGGAACAAGTAACAGCCCCTCAGCATCACTTAATAGTAATAAATATCTGTTTAGTAATCACAGTCAAAACCTCACAACGCATCTTAGTGAAACCAATTGCCTCGTTTGCTATGAGTAATGCATCTCTAGAACTGTCACTCATATTTAATTTTACAAAATGACACTGATGCTGCAGGCAGTTTCTACTTTATACAACCATTCCCCAACACTGACTCTTACATAAAGCGGGGAGCTACATTATCAGAATAGTAGTATTTAATAGTAACTCAGTGTGGTAGGGAGGTTGTAATACAGCTCTGAATAACAACATGGGGATTAAAAAATGTAAGAAAATTATTACTGAAGTTAGGGATCATATGCATGTCATATATTCAGATTTCTTTACAGTTTGAAAAAGAAGTCAAGATTGTATTCCTAAACCACAACTAACAATGGTTTAGGTGATCAGTCTCTGAATTGAGACCAGCTTAGACTTCCTAATTCAGTGAGGTGAGGAGATGATACACAAATGAAATTTCCATTTGATTTTTGTTCCCTGAATTCAGAAATCAAGGTACCAAGTGAGGACCTGTGAGAAACTCACAGGAATATCCCTCCCCTTTCATCCCTCCTGTACCCCCTTTCCCTCTAACACGTCCTTTCCGTTTCCTCCTCTCCACCACTGCTTTTCTGCCTAAGTGAAAAAATGGATGCCATACTGACCAAGGTCAATTATTTTAAAATTTGGGAAGTTGGTAGGAGCAAGTGGCAGTAGCTTTGGGACCTTTGTTTTGCATATTACAGAAAAGCAAATGTGTGTGTGTGTGTGTCTGTCATAGGCATGATTAACTGTTCTGTCATGATCAGTAAGGTTGCTGAATGTATTCCATGTGTCAATGATTAATGTTTCAATCTGGTCAGATGTCCTATTAATATTGCATTTCATTCCAAGCCATTTTTCGGATCATCTAGGTCCCGCCCGGGAGATAGCATCGATGACCGGAGTCCCATCTTTGGAATGCGAGCCTTGCCTGCCTGCTTCACTTCTGCGCATGCTTATTAATCTTTTGCTTCCCCCCCCCCCTTATCTTTAGCTGGCTATTCCCTGGCTAATGGCCTTGAACAGAAAAGCCTCCTGTTATGTGTTACAAGAACCACAGGTGTTATGTACTTCCTTGCTTAGAAAACTTTGCTTAGTTTTCCTTGGGAATCGTTTCTCCAAAACCCCTCAACAGTGTTTTTCTCTGAGAACCTATTTTGCCGCGCTTTTCCTGGGAACAGTGGGTCAGTATATTTGGGCGCCAATAATTCTCACTATTGATTGGTAGAAGGTAGAGCGGCCATATTTCATGTCAAGTATAATTATAGTTGCATTTCTATGCTTGGGCAATACTAACAGGAAAAGGGTTTGACCAACATGATCTTTTCTACAAATAAAGGATTTTCTGCTTAAGGAGACCTGTTGTGGACTATATCTATTGGCACATTCTCACAGTGTCTTTTCCCGTACCCTGGCAGTCCAGGGGGTGACAGAGGGTAAATCAGAGAGGTGTTTAGTAATGTGCAATAGGCAGGGGGAACTGGAAATATTTCAAGCCTTTGAAAGAGAGAGAGAGAGAGAGGAAGGGGGAGAGAGAGACGCACCTACAATAGCTGCTGCTTCTTTGAATATGAATTTCCCCTCATAATATCTCCTCCATTCAATAGACAGGTGAAAGAAGAGGCCCCCTGGGCCAGAGGAACTGCATAATAGGTAGGATGGGGAGAGAGAGTCAGCTCTTATGGGATCCCTCTTAACTTGGGCACTTCCCTGTGTGTGGAGAGCAGCTGTTTTTTCATCATCCAACTGTCCTTTGGGAGGATAGAGGGAAGCTTCAGCCTCTTCCTCCTGCCTGCAGATCCTTACCCACCTTCCCTTTCTTATTTAGACTGGAGCAGTGGCACCTCCTTCAGACTTCCTCATTCTCTCCTGATTGGGAGGAAGCAGAAAGAAGCAGCAGCAAACAGTAGCAAAACCAGAACAACGGCCACCTCCTGTTCCTTGCCACTCACCTCTCTTTCCCTGGTGGAAGTGGGGAACAGCAGCACAGCTGGGGAAAGGATGAGAGTGTGGTGCCACTCCTGGCTGTCTGGTTGTATCCCTGGCTTCTTATCAGCAGCTCTGAGTCTGTGGTCAAGCTGTCCTGAGTCTGTCTCAGAAGCAAGCAGGAAGGAGGCGCCCAGGAGTCTGACACCCCCTGCCTCCGTTGCTTCCTTGTTCAATTCACTGGCTCAGAGTTTCCCAAAACAAAGGCAGTTCCTCCCATTTGTTACCTGCCCACCTCCAGCTGTTAGTGAATGTAGGCACAGTGTGTACATATGTGCAGACAATGCTCCTCCATTTAGTAAAGATTTAAACTCCTTGATCTGTTTTTTAAAAGATTTTGGATTTTTTCTGCAAGCCTGGGGGGGTCCCCCGCATTTGTAGAAAAGTCTCCTTTGTGTCAAAGTGGCCCCAATCCACAGATTTAGATATCCACAGAAGAGGGCCACACTTCAGTATTAGATATAGAGATTAATCCCTTTCATCAGTTGAGAAGATCCTAAATTGCTATTTTAGAACCATTCACATCCCTGTGCCATATTGCTTTAGATAGTATTATTCAAATTTCCTTTTAACATCTTGATACCACACATTTCTACAAGGAGTCAAAGTGCCCCTTTTCATAATGTTCTAACATGTGTCAGATGAACTGGCTGCACTCGTGAAGAGGACTGCAATAGCTAAAATAATTATTTTGAAGAAGTCCTTCTCATCTAAAGACTGGGCAATAGAGAAGGTGACTCAGTAATAAAACCAAAAGCCTTGAAGATATAAGAGGGTGTCTAGACACATACTACACTCTGTGGCTGTTGATTGTGTTTTGATATTGCTGTGTAGAACGTCTGTATTTTCAAGATTTCTCATCTCTTCATTTTTTTTCTTCTAGATTAAAATTGACACGGAACTTTGCTGTTCATGACCACTGTTTTTATTTTGTATGGATTTATAGGTTTTGAGTTGATATATGTCAAGCCCCATGTGCCCCACTGGGGTGCTGCCTTCTACCGTTGTGCTGTCTCTGTTTCAAGATGCTCCTAGGCCTCAGAACAGGAGGAGAGGGAATTTTCTCATCCTTGTCCACCTCCTCCCAGCTGGAGTGACCCTTGCCACAACCTGTGGTTCCAGCTTCCTTCCTCCACAGCCTTTCTGCTGGAGCTTCCTTTTATACTTTCCTCTACCTTTTGGACTCCTCCCCTCTACTCCCTCAGGGAAGTGAGCCCCTGTCTGTCAAAGTCGGGCCATCTCCACTGGCCCATGCTCCTCCAGGGTGACTGGGGAGTCCCACCTTCCTTTCTGCCACCCTTCTTTATAGGGCAAGCCTATCCCTGACCCTGCTGCATCCCAGCTGGGCGAGGGTGGAACTGTGCCATCCCCATCTTTGTGGTGATCCAGCATTCCAAGGTCACCATCTCCATCTCATCTGGGTCACTTCATGCTATCCTGGGACCCGCCCCCCAGGAGGCTGCTATGAGTAGCCTTGGCTTGACTGGCTCAGCCTCCCTCCACCTCACTGGAAGGCCTTCTGCACTGTCCAGGAGAGCTGCTGGCCATGCTGCTGGCCTTGCCTTCTCCACTGGCTCCAGCCTCAGTGATTTGGACCAAGTGTGGGCAGGGACTGGGGTCAAGGTTTGGTGCATCTGGGTCATGTTTTGACATTTGTTGAGTTAGGCTTGTTACGTTGTCCTCTGCCTCTGCTGGGATTCCCTGGTTCTGCATTGGTTCTTTGGGCTTGTTGGCACTGTTTGCATTGGAAGGCTTTTGGCCAGTGGTTGCTTTGACCACTGTTGAGTGTTTGGTTACTGTTTGCCTTGGAGAAAGCCTGGCATCTTTCCCTCATAGGAAACAATGTAGGATAGCAGGGGGACATCTTGTTCAGGGAACCATAGAACTGAACCAATTCATTTGAGACTTGGGGACTATTTAGTTGGCAGGCATCAACAACAGCCTTTCCAGTCGTCGTCCCCCCCTTGATAAACATGAATACCAATATTTGATATCTGGAACCAAAAATACCATATCTTTTTAGAGGTGCACTTTACTAGAGCGATTGTTTATGAACAAAATTTTAATTAAAAGGCATAAGAGTAGTACCTGGTTATGGCACCAAAACAAAAACAAAAGACAATTTAAGTCATGGATAGCCTTTTCTGGGAGAAGGAAAAGGTGAATGTATCTGTATTGGCTATTCTCCTGGATCTCTCAGCAGCTTTTAGTACCTACAGTAGTATTTGATCCATGTTGTTTAACATTTACATGAATGTGCTGTGTGATGCTATCCTTTGAGATCTGGGGTGTGGTGTTTTCAGAATGCTGATGAATTTCAGCTCTAATTCTAGAGAGGCTGAGGAAAAACTAAACCAGTATCAGGAGGCAGTGGGCCACATGAAGAAAAAGAATGGAAGCTGCTGGACAGTGACGAAGCCTACCCTGCAGTGGTTGTACAACCTTTGTTGGATAGGGTTGTACTCCTTATCAGGGGTCATTACGTAGAAAAAGAGGTGCAGGAGCTCATTAGCATAACTCATTTGCATATGCCACACCCCTTAACATACCGGAAGTGTGTCAGAAGGCAACACCCACCCCTCAGGCTCCACTCCACAGGTGAATGAAACTGACCTGCTCTTCCTCCATTCCCTTCCCCATCCAATACTTTGTGCAATAAAAATAAGCGTAAAGAACACACCCTCATTCTCTTCCTGCTCCCTTGAAACCACCAGGTTTCAAGTAGACTTGAGATACCCAGGACATGTGCACCACCCATCCCTTCCCCTTCCCCTCCCCACAACAAGACACCCTGTGAGGTAGGTGGGGCTGAGAGAGGTCTTTTGAGAACTACTCATGAGAGAACACCTCTGAGAAAACTTGTAACTGGCCCAAGGTTGCACCAGCAGCTGCATGTGGAGGAGTGGGGAATCAAACCTGGTTCTCCCAGATTAGAGTCCAACTCCTGACCACTACACCAAACTGATAAGGTGGAAGCTGCTGAAGGGTTGGTGAAATTTCTCCAGTACTTACGTGTCATGTGCCCAGATAAAAAATAGTATACTTAGAAAATTTATATGCCACCTTGAGCAAGTCTCTGGAAAAGCAGCACACAGTCATAAAAGGAACAATGATAAATTTATCAATATTAAAACAAAACATCAAAAACAATAAAGACCCTAGCAGGGCTTTCCCCGGGGCGCTGCGCCTCTGCACTGCTCGGTGAAGCCTAGGAGGGGGTGGGGCTTGGTCATGTGCCCACCCCCTGGGCTCCTCACTCCTGGAGCTGCGCTCCTGTGTGCTCCCGCTCCAACGGACCCCTGCTCCTTATTAAGACTTAGGTTCCTGTTTTGGGTATGCTCCTGCATCCAGCCTTACTGCTAGATAACTAGTTATCAGCTTTTATCAGACATATAGTTTATCATATAAAGTTTATATTCCAATCAAGTTGTTTGCTGGAGAGGAACAGTCTAGACACACAATCTAGCAACCTCCCAAAAATGCTTAGAAAGTACAGTTAACGATAACTGCAACCACTAGGTTCAAGGGTGTGATGATAAATTATATCACTCTGACTCTAAACTTTAGAAAAGGAAGAACTCTGGTTTCCAGTCAATTTCTGTACATTTAAATTTCTAAATGGTCTTGGACCAGGATACTTCAAGGATATAAATGTCTCTGCACAATAAGCCTTTGTGGATGTCACAGTCCTGGTTCTCCTTGTCAGAGGTTCGGTAGGTGACTAGATCGAACAGGATGGTTTCAGCGGTGGCAACACTAACTTGGAACTCCATATCTCTTCCAGAAAACACTGGACAGTTTCTAGTTTTAGCATGCTCTGCCTTTATTAGATGTTTTCATCCAGGTGGGCCATTGAAATATGTTTCTTTCTTGCTGGTTTTTATTAATGCTTCAATATATTTATTTCAACTGCTTTTAGGTTTTTATTGTTATTTGCTTTAGGGGCTGTTGGAATAAAATACAGAGTAGATTTTTTTAATCAACCAAATAAATAAAAGATTTGCAGAAAAATCTGAACTCTAAAAAAAACAAAAATACATTGGGGGGGGGGCTTTAAAATGATAAAGCTTTAAGAAACAAAGCCCCCCCAGTGGCTGTTGGTAAGCAACCACAGAATTCTCAGCTTGTTTTTTGTGAGTAAAAGGCAGGGGAAATGGGCAGGGTCCTTTCCAGAATTGGTTTGGTTTTTGAGAGAGGATACATTGGGGCCAGGCCTGCCTGGCAGCAACCACTGGGTGACTTGATACCACTTGACTTGTATGACTCACCTAGGCCTGGCTGCTTGAGACTGTTCAACAGCATTTACCCAACGAAAGCCAGTGGGATATAGCTTCAGAACAGGGTCTGGGAGACCCAGGTTCAAATTTCCATCTTGCTGTGGCAGCTCACAGATTGATTTTGAGCCAAATACTTCCAGCCTAATCTATTTCACAGAGTTGTTGTGATGATGAAAAGGGGGAGAGCAGAATAATGTAAGCTGCTTTCATCCCCACTGTAGAGAAAAATGTGATATAAATGAAGAAAATAAATAAAAAATATAGCTGATGATGGAAGGCTGATAAAAGGTAGATTGGTGAATGACTGAGAAGATAGAGCAAGGAAAGGGGAGAGGTATGGGGATTGACAGAAGGAGGGAAGGAGGGAATCATTTGAGGATACAGGTGATACGGGGGGAGTGAGGTGCCCCCTACAAGTACTTGAAAGTTCCTTACCACACAAATGGGCCTGGCCCATCAGCTGGCACCACACAACTGGGCCATAATTTTCCTAGGTAGAAGCTGTTGGGCAGGGGAGAGAGAAAATGAAGGTTGGCTGTTGGGTGGGAAGAGGAGAAGGAAACAGGAAAAGGGGAAAGGCTATGGGGACTTTCAGGAAAGGAAAGAGGAAGTAGCCCTTGCAGGTTACCACTTGTCTATATACTAATTCTCAACATGGCCCCATCTATGGATACTTAAATCTGTCTATGGATACTTAAATCTGCTCATTGGGGCCATGGAGAGAAATTTTCCAACATACTGAAAACTTAAAAAAAAAACTTCTTTAAAAGTAGGAAGGAGTTTGTTGAACCCTCCAAACAGAGGAATACATTGTCTATGCAAGTGCAGACAGCATAAATTTACCAGAGAGAAGAGGGGGCCATGGGCCCTGAGGTAGCCTACCACCACCTCTCCTCTGAAGGTTAACAGGAGTAGAAATCATACCCCTCTTGTGGCAGTGCTGTGCAGTTACTACCCCCCCACTTCGGTCATCCTGGCAGCAAGAAGGTAAATAGATAGGGAAGCAAAAGCTGCTGCTGCCCTAGGGCTGCCAAGTCTCCCGGTAGGGCGGGGGAAACGCCGGTTTTTACTGCTTACCCCCGCTTTTTCAAAATTGGCCCCCGGGGGACAAAATGGCTGCCAGCAGGAAGTCAGAGTCTGCCCTGCCCTGCCTTAAAAGGGAAATGTCTGCAGAGAGCCTGCCCTGCAGTAAAAAGCCTCACCAGACATTTCCCCTTTAAGAAGTCAGCAAGAGAGCTTCCACAGCAAGAGAGGTCTGCCCAGGGATTAAGGAGGGACTGAAGGGGTTGCTTTTGCATGTGGCTTGCAAGGTAAGTTTCTCTTCCAGCTCTTTTCCTTCTCTCTCTCTCCCTCGTTCTTTCTTTTTTCTGTCCGTCTGTCTGTCTCTCTCTCTGTCCCCATCCAGCAGAGGTCTATCAGTGGCTATTATTAGCCACAAAGTCTAAATGGAAGTAAGTGCCTCTGCCAGTTTTTTTCCTTCTCTCTCTCTCCCTTTCTTTCTTTTTTCTGTCTGTCTGTCTGTCTCTCTCTCTCTCTCTGTCCCCATCCAGCAGAGGTCTATCAGTGGCTATTATTAGCCACAAAGTCTAAATGGAACCCTTTGTCTGGGGCAGTGATGCTCTGAATTCTTGGTGCTTGGGGGGTAATAGTGGGAGGGCTTCTGGAGTTCTGGCCCCGCTGCTGGACCTCCTGAGGGCACCTGGTATTTTTGGCCACTGTTGTGACACAGAGTGTTGTACTGGATGGGCTGTACTGGATGGGCCGATCCACTGTGGCTTCTCTCCTGTTCTTATGATATGAAAATCATATTAAGCACTTGTGTAGCACTTAGTGCTTCATATTCTGCCGAGATGAGGAAGGATTCAGTAGGGCTGTTGCTCAGTGATAGAGCATCTGCTTGACATGCAGGAGGTATCAGCTTCTTCAGCTAAAAAAGGATCAGGTAATAGGTGACATTAAAGATCTCAGCCTGAGACCCTGGAGAGCCACTACCAGTCTGAGTAGTCAATACTGACCTTGATGGACCAATGGCCTGATTCAGTATTAGGAAACCATGAGTTCATGTGTCAGCATGTGGAAGCAACATCACAGGATGTGACATCACAAAATGATGTCACTTCCTTTCTCCTGGCTCCACCCCCAAAGTCCCCAGATATTTCCCAAGTTGGACTTGGCAGCCCTATGCTGCCCCCTCACACCAAGCAGAGAGGAAGAAGACAGTGGGTAATTGGATCTAATATACCACATATTTGTCTAGTGCTCTTTTAAAGCTATCTAAGCCTTTTCCATTACTGCGTCTCTGGAGTGAGGTCTTTATGGTAATTATGTGAAGAACTTTATAGCTTATACTGTGCTTATCTCATTTTCTCTGCTAGATCATTTGATCCTGTAATTTGTGATATCCAGGTTACTGTGTGTATGATTCTGTTTTTGTTCCTTTGTTCTTTAATTGCACAACCCTGTTAAGTTTCATTGCTCATTGTATGTATTATACTGGTCTCTTTGCATTGCACTTCTAACTCTGTAATCCGCTTTGCATCTCAATGAGAAAGGCAGATGATTAAAAAACAAACAAGATGCCCCAGCCTGTTTATCTTTCCTCCCAAGGGAAGTGTTCTTTTTCCTATAACCTTTCAGCTCTAAAATATCCTGTTAGAGATGGCGGTTGAGAAAGGTTGTTCTATGGCTTTATGCAAGGTCATCATTATGATACTGGCTGATCTAGTTGTACTCCCTTTTCTAGTAATCCTTGCCATAGAATTTGCACTACTGCACACTGACATGACATTTGCATTGAGCTACTCGCCACATCTCCAGGATCTTTCCTGGTGAGTCACTGTCAATTACAGACTCTATTGGTGTTCATATAAAATTAGCAACTTTTGGCACCTGTGTGAATCCCTTTTGCACTGAATCTCATTTGAAAAGTTGTTGTACATTCACCCAGTTTGTAGAAATCATAGTGGAGTTTTCATAATCTACTTTGGCTTTTAGCACTATAAATAATTTGCTGTCATTGGTAAACTTGGCCACTTCATTATTCATTCCTAATTCAAGGAATTACATAGTACTGGTTCTAATACAGATTCCTGGCAGACATTGTACTCCCTTTACAGGCAGAACTGTCAGTTTACCTTTACTTCTGCATCCAAAGTTTTTACTTCACAAGCAAATTTGTTCTCTTATCCCATAAATTCTGAATTTATTTAGGAGTCTTTGGTTAGGAACTTTGTCAAAAGATTTTTGGAAGCAAGTGCAAGTATATAATGACCACCAGATCACCTAATTCACATGCTTTTTAATCAAAGGACTCCAAAAGTTTGATTAGGGAGGATTTCATTTTGCAGAAGCCAGACTGATTCATCCTGAGTAGGATTTGTTCTTATTATATACTTAATAATTCTACCTTTATTAACAATTTCCTTAAATTTAAAAAAGACAGATATTAGAGTAACTGGCCTATAATTTCCTGGATCTACCCTGGATCTCTTTTTTTTTTTTTAAAAAAATCACATTTACAATGTTTCTGTCTTTTTATAAGAAGGCCAATTTTAGTGACAAGTTGCATGTTGTTAGGAGATCAAGAATTTTCCATCCCCACACCTGCTGACCTGTTAATTTGTCACAAGAACTTCATCTTGTTTCCTCTCTTTCACTCAATATTTTCAGAAACATTCCCCTGAAATTGTGTTGTATCCAACATCTTGAAATTCTGTATTCACCTATCTTATTTGAAGGCAACATGAGCACCCACCCCAACTGTTCATTGGAGAAAGGCTCTGGAAGTCTCAGCCTAGGCTGTCTTATATTAAGAACAAGGTGAGCTCTCTGATGGGTCATGGTTTTCCAGGGTCTCAAATTGTGATCTTTCCAATTAACTACTACCTGGTCCTTTTAACTGAAGATGCCAAGGATTGAACCTGAAACCTTCTGCACACAAAGTAGATGCTGTCCCATTGAGTTACAGCCCCTCTCTTGGCAGACCATTCTCTTTTACACAACATTATTATGCTTGGTTTATAGCCCAACTTTCTCACTAAGATTTAAGGCAGATTACAGGATAAACAAATGATAAAACAGCATAGACAGACAGCATAAAACAACCAGTGAACAATGCAATACAATTACAGAATTAGGGAAGAATATGAACAGTAAACTACCTAAAGGTTCTTCTACTGACAATACAGAAGATGGATTACAAGGTATATGTCATGGGCGCTGGGGAGGGGGTGCTACTGGCTTCAGCAGAACCCACAGCTGGCCCCTCTGAAGCATCAGAGATTGACAAATTGCCATTAGCACCCAGCTCAGCAACAGCTGACGAGGAGCAGCTACAAGTGGAAAGCCCTCCTGACTTGCCCCCGTGGGTTGCTCGCTTAAGAGACCAACTCCACCAGGACTTGGCGACCAGGCAGTATGCAGTTTGCGTGCGGAACAGACAGTCGGTTGGCCCTGAGTTTTGACAGACGCTTGGCTGCTCGCTAATTGGAAACAGCAGCGGGGGCTATTTAGCTTCATGTTCTAGGCTGGCTTCTTCATGGAAGCAACTAGTCAACTTTGTGATGCCCTTGCATCCACTACACTTCCTGTTTCTGGACATTGCTTCTGCTCCACTCTCACTGCTTTCTTACCCTGGCTTTAAATAACCTCACTCCCGGTTTGTGCTTTGGACTTTCTCTCTTGGTTCCTGCTTTGCTCCTTCTGGCTTAAGACCCCGGACTGAACTTGGACTCCCCTCTGTCTGCATCCCAGCCCGTGACAGTACAAGAAAGGTGATGTGTACAATAATCATTGTTGTTTATTACAATCTTATTCCATTATAATGGTGCTCTCCTGGACTGTTCCATTCTACTACTGTTCTAATACTTATTTTAAAATGCCTCATTGAACACTACTGTTTTGAACATTTTGCAGAATGGTGGAAGTGTGGGAACCTTCCTGACCTCCTCAGGCAGAACTTTTCAGAAGGTTGGAGCCATCACTTGAGAATGCATGCCACCTGCTGATCTTACCCATTTGATACCTTTAGGAGGCTTTGCTCTGATGATTGAAGCTGTCACAGTGGAAGAGACGCTCCTGCAGGTATGTGGGTTCAAGGCTTTGCAGGTGATAACCAGTACCTGATTGGTAACCAATGGAGTATCTGATGTTGCATCCACCATGCTTTCTCAGTTCAAGCCACCTACACTTGAAGCTCCTGTTCACTCCACCATATCATATGTTTTCCCAGTGGTGCAAATGACAACTTCAAGGAGGAAGAGGTCACTTAGGCTGAGAGGAAGGTATCAGGGGAAAAAGTTCCCCTCCATGACCCCATCCAATTTATCACTCCTCCTCCTGCTTCTTCTTGATATATTTTTTAATGAGGGAGATTCTGCTCACAAATCTTCTGCCTCATATCTGCTTTCTCTCTCTTTATAAATACTATCAGTTTCTATTTGGGTCTTGCCTTGTTACATTAACATTTCAGTCAACTTTTTAAAAACTTAGAGAGCTTTTGCTCTTTTTTGGCATACAACCAATATGTATCTTTTATCTCTCCCCCCCCTTGACAGTTTCCTCCCTCCTCCCCAGGTCTCTTGCCTTAGGCTGTTTATCTCCTCATTGTTCCTCATTGCTCTCCCCAGTCACTCTCAGAACACTCAGAGGCTCCAGACCTTTCAATCTTCCCTGCCTACCTGCAGTACATTAACAAGAGCAAATGTACAATGCCACCAACTTCCAAAAAGAAGGAACAGTGCTAACTAGGGGTGTGCATTCAGCATAAACTGAGCTGAAAACATACCTTGCTGGTATTTTTGGGTTATTATTTAAGCCAAATGCAGATCAGAGAATCTGATTGGCTACTGGTATAGCTGAGCCCAAATAAAGCTGATTTTTTTTTGCTTTTATTCAGGTATATTCAGCTATAGCAAATGGCTGGTAGACTCTTTTTGCAGCTCAGTTTAAGAGGAGCCAGTCCTAGCCAAGGCACCACAGAGCTCTCAGCTCCCATTGCTCCAGCTGATCCTCTCTTGTCTCTGTGAACCCCTCTGGGCCATGAGGGTGAAAGTGGGTGCAAAGAATGCTCATCATGAAGGGAAGAAGTCCTCCAGCCCCGCATACCACAGGCCCCTGTCCCTGGGCACAAAACACATCCTGCTAGTCCACTGGAGCCTGGTGCTAGCAGGGAATCACCAGAGGTCATCGAGCCTTTTGTCCCTGGTCTGCTCCTGGGGCTCTCCATAGAGGCAACAGAACTGTTAGCACTGGCCAGACACCAGCAGTTGCTAACACACTTTGGAGAGGAGGACTCTGGCAGCAGTGATTGGGGGGGGGGACATCTTCAACATCACAGAGGATACCACATTACAGAAAATAGTGAAGAAACAACTACGGATGGTTAAAGCAGAAAGTGACAAAGCAGGATTATAGCTGAACATCAAGAAGACAAAAGTAATGACTGCTGGGGAATTATACAGCTTTAAGGCTGATGATGAAGAAATTGAAATTGAAATTGTTCAAGGCTTTCTATTCCTTGGCTCCATCATCAACCAAAAGGGAGATTGCAACCAAGACATCAGAAGGAGATGGGAAGGACAGTCATGAAAGAAGCAAGAAGAGCTGGTTTTTATATCCTGCTGGTTTTTATATCCTAAGGAGTCTCAAAAGCAGTTTACAATCTCCCCCCTCCCTCCCTTCTCTTACTTGCCATCTTTTTCTGTCTCTCTCCCCTATGCCCACTCTCACTCTGTCTCTCTTTCTCCCACCCCACCCCACCTCTCTCTCTCTGCCTTGACGGCAGCAGCAACTTTCCCAGCCACCCAACAGCTTCCCATCCCCCACAGCAACAGTGGCATGAACTCTCCCAGCTGCCAGCTTACCCAGTAGCTTCCATCCCCACCAGTAACAATGGTGGGGATGACTCTCCTCCAGCAGCTTCTCCCCCCCACCACACAAATATCAATGGCAGCGGTGACTCTCATGGCCACCTGCCCGCACAGCAGCTCCCCCACACAGTGACGGCCCCAGGTTTTTCTGTCCACTAGGCAAGGATATATTCTGGCACCCTCCCCGCTGTGTGGGGCAGGATGGGATGGGGGCGGGCACCGGAGAATGGGCAGCCAGAATGGTGCCCTCATCAAGCCATCGCCCTAGGCAATGGTCTAAAATTTAACAATAATGGGCCTGCCTTGCCCCCACATCAACAGCAGCGGCAGTAACTTTACAGGCCACCTGCCTGCTTAGCTGCTTCCCCTCCCCACACAAACCAATGGCAGTGGCTACTTTCCTGGCTGCCTGCCCAGCAGTTTCCCCCTCCACCGGCAGTGACGGTGCATCTCTTGGAAGCCACCCCCCACAGCATCAGCAACCTTTCTCCCTCCCCGCCTGAAGCTTCACTGCCTCACAGCAGGTGCAAACAAATCCCTTTTACCATCCCCTCCCCAATATCACCACTGCTGCTCCCTGAGTTGGCAAGGCTCACAGCCTCTGCGACCAGGCCTGTTGTGGCTCCCTCCCCACATTGCCACCATGGCTGGGACTGCTGCAGCTCCCAGCCTCCCCCTCAGTGCTAAAAGAGGTGGTAGGTGTATGACAGACAACATTTTTGTTTTCCCGGGGGGGGGGGATATAAACCCCCAATGTGTTTTTGTAGATTTTCAGACTTTTCTGCAAGCTTGGGTGGTCCCCCAAGCTTGCAGAACTGTTTGTTTTCTTCCTGTGCATCCCCAATCAATGGATTTAGATATCTACAGATGAGGGCCACATTTGGGAAATAGATATATATAGCTAAATATATGCATATTAGCAATATATGCATATATATGTAGCAATATGCATATATGTAGCAATATGCATATATATATGCATATATATGTAGCAACATATTCAGCAATATGTAGGGAGGCGGAGGTCAGGAAATGGTCCTTGTTAAAATAACGAGGGACTTCTGAATGCATCAGAATGTGCCAGTTTTCATCAGAGAAATGTTAGAGGCTATGCTTGAGAGTTTTGTAGGGTGTGAGGCTGCAGCTCTCAGGCAGCATATGGAAGAGTTTGCATATACAGTGGCCTCTTGCTTGAGGTGTTGACATTCGATAAACCTGTGATACAATATGTATATAATGTTATTTGCATGGCAGTGCTAGACAGTCTATTGGGACTGATGCCTTGACAACTATGCATGATGATTAAATGAGATGTGTTGTCTGCCAGCAGTCAAGTCTGCTTTCTGTAGAGGTTCCGCCTGCTCACATATTTGCTGGGCAGTTTGACTAAGGAACAGTTGCCAGGTTTTGAGGGTTTTGCTGCATAAATACCAAGGCTGATGCTGTAGCATCTACAAAATGTTCCAGGAATTCACAAAGCTATCTGGAAGTTCTAAATGCTAATATCTTAGCATATCTGAAAAATGAAGCCAGATATGCAGTACCAGTTGGCCTTACCAACATTTGCATGGAAAATGCATTCAGATACAGTATAGTCTCATTGTACTGCATCTTTAGGTTTTAAACTGCAAGGGTTGCTCTTGGGTTGGATCCAGCCAATTCTTCACACAGACCAGTTTCCCACAAGCAGCTGCCCCAGGCTGGCTCTTCTCTTTTCCCCGACTGCATTAGTCAATTTCCCACTACTTGCTACATGGCTGTGTTTTGACTCACAGCATCCCCCGATTTCCCCAGAGTCTTTGCGATCTCAAAAAAACATTTAGTTAGTACTGTGTTTGCTTGGTAACTTTCTGTGATGTCAGCTTTCTGACTTTCTGTGATGTCAGCACAAGAGGACAGTTCTTTAAACTGCATTTGCAACAAGTCTCTTCTGCTAGATTGGATATTTAGCTAATTACTGTTTATGAACCTACAATAAACCATTTGAGCCAATGTAAGTACACTAGGGCTAGGATCCTCTAAGAGTTACTGGATTTTGATCCTCAGAGAACTGAGGTGTACTATAAGCCTTACAGCTGTAGAAATTCTAACACTGATGGTTTTGCGGTCCATCTGCCCTCTTAGTTTAGCCATGGGAAAGAGAAGATAGTTATTGCCTCTCACGTCCCTTGGCAAATTCTATCAGCTGAGCCTCAAATTTTTCCCAACCATAGGACCTTAATGATTCAGGATCCTACATTTTGGAAAAGCTTCCTTTTGTCAAATATCAACTATTGCAAATTTAGCATATACCTGGCACAGTACATTCTCCAAACAAAATATGATTGTTGATAATATTTTAATGCTGTTGATGTAAAATATCTTGTTCACTGGGAAGAAAGGAGAAAATTTTACAGTCTTACATCTTATCATGTTCATGATCAGGATAAGACAATCACAAAGGCTGTGATTTTATAACTGTTCTGCCTTGTCTGATGCTACAATTGCCAACTTAGATTGAAAGCCAAAGATTCCTTTTAAAAAAGGAGAATGCATTTGTATCTCAGAAAGGCATTACTTGAAATGAGGGGAGAAGGCTGCTGCAGAAGAAATAATGGTTTTTGCTGTGATAATGGATAAAAAGGAAGGTAAAAATGAGACTGAATTTTTAGTGAACTGCTTACATTCAAATTACGATATGGTCTTTTCAACATTATTTCATGGAATTACAATTCTTCTCATAGATTTGACATAAATTCATACCTACAGTGCAAATCAACTCAGTTCTCATCATTTGGATTTTTTAAAAGAATGGTACCATAAAACTACTGTTTCTTGTGAAACTGGATTGAAAATAAATTGAAACAAGCAGGAGGACCCACGATACTTACGGGGGGGGGGGGGGGAGAAGGAGCTCCACGTCGAGGAGGAGGAAGCACCTGCAGGTGAGCCTTCTCCCCTGCCCCCCAGCACCAACGGTGAGGCCCAGGCACGCCAATCCTTCTCCCCCTCCGTGGGCACCGACAGTGAGGCCCAGGCCTGCCAATCTCCCCCCCAGGCACCAGCAGCAAGGCCTGAACGGCTCTCAGCTGCTGGGCTTGCCGATCTCCCCCCCCCCCATGGGCATCGGTGGTGAAGCCTGAGCAGCTCTCAGCCACCAAGCTCACCAATCTCCTCCCCCCCCCCCCCGAAGAAGGAGGAGGAGGAGGAGGAGATTGGATTTATACATCGCCCTTCACGCAGAGTCTCAGAGTGGCTTACAAACTCTTTCCCTTCCCCTCCCCACAACAGACATCCTGTGAGGTAGGTGGGGCTGAGAGAGCTCTTTCAAGAACTGTCCTTGAGAGAACAGCTCTGAAAGAACTATGGCTTGCCCAAGGTCATCCAGCAGCTGCAAGTGGAGGAGTGGGGAATCAAACCTGGTTCTCCCAGATTAGAGTCTGCGCACTTAACCACTACACCAAACAACACGGTAGCTAGCTTCTAGGTTTTACCATAAATCTAAAGCATCTATAACTTTAGGGATTTCTTGTTGGGAGGACAAATACTCTAGGATAGGTAGCCAGATAGAGGAGAAGACAGAGTGTGAAGAAGGTTTATTATAGCATGCAAGATTGTCCAGGAGTTGGGCATAATATATAGGAAAGGTTCTTCTTCATTCTAAGTACATGAGGAACTTCCAGGGTTTTTTCAAAAAGACTAATGACATTAGTGTGCATTCATGTGCATTACCAAACAAATAAAGTCTTAAAGTCTTAAGAAGTTAAATATCCCATCATTTCTGTAAATGATAGCCCTGAAGTCTCTAGTGGAGGAATGTGAGCCAAAGTAATAAAATCGGGAGCAATTTATATATTTGTGGGAGGGGGGACGGTGGAAAAGAGGCTCAGAGCAATCAAAAAAATCTATCAGTGGGTCCCATTTCTCATCTCAGCCTGTCTCTTTCCACAGAGTTTTGTGAATACACCCCATAACTTTAAAGCATTCCTTTGGAGAGATGTACGTGTTAGCATGCTTCTGGACAAAGGCAGGGCACCAAACCCTCAGCAGGCTCGCCGGCCATTCCTGTTCTGCCCTTTTGCTCATGCGGTGGACTCAACTCCAGGCTCTGCTGAATGCTGTCCCTGTTCCAGGCTCCAAGAGCAGGCCAAGAGAGGGCTGAGAGAGGGCCAGTGGGGGGCAGAGCAGGTAGGCCTCGCCTTGGAAAGGGCTGGGTGAGCTGGTCTTGGGGGCGGAAGGAGGCGGGAGACTCAAGGAGGCCCAATGCCAGTGCCCGGCATCTCTCACCTGACTGTTGTGGCTGACTGTTTGCCCCGGGCCCGATGCAGGACTCAAAGCCGTGAGTTGGGAGACTCGACCAGGGAAAGAGAGAGAAGGGCTTGTGGTGCGGCCCCAAAGCCCCTCCGCAAAGTGTGTGTGTGACAGAAAGATTTCTTTCTGAGTGTCTTTTCCTCTCCCCCCCCAAGCCAGGAGGGCACCAACCACAGGATGCCACCCTCCAGGCAGGACCTGGGGATCAAGGCTCCCTCTAAGCTGTGAAGTAAACTTCTTCCACCCCTGACCCCCCCCAACCCCCCCCCATGGCTCTGGCGGCCTCCCAACCGCCGGGCCGCTGCACAGTTCCCAGAGCTTTCCCTGCGCATGCAGGGAACTTTTGGGGGGATTTAAATATCCCTCGAATATTTTTAAAAACTTTTTATATTTTTCTGCACACATGGGGAGTCCCCCACGTGTGCACAAAAACCTCCCTCCCTCCCCCTTCCCTCCCCCGCGGATATAGATATCCTCACGCAGGGGGCCACTTGGGAATTAGATATATAGATATGTTGATGATATATCAAAATAGTTTGCTTTTTATTCTGCAAAGCTGTTATTTTTCATATAAGACAGGTGAAATGCTTTATATTGTTGATTATTATCAATGAGAGAGAGTGAAGGAAAACAAGGACAGTAATTAACTACCATGAACACAAACAACATACTGCTGGATCAATAATGCAAATACATTAAGTTCAGATGTAAGACTTAAATTAGTGTGGTTGGAGAGTATTTCCGAACCTTCTTTCATTGGTTCTGCAATGAAAGGACTAGCAGTTCTGGGATATGCATGACTCTAATGGTGCCTTGAAAGTACGTTGATTAACATAAAGTTGCAGTAGCCCGACGTACCTAGATTAGGAGGGTCTCTCCCAGCAATCATTTTCTCCTTCTACAGCAACCGGTAAGAAATATGAACAGCAATGCTAGATCAGACCAATGATACATCTAGTCCAGTATCCTGTTTCAAATGGTAGCCAATTAGATGCAAAGCACATACAGGCTTGAGCCTTTCCATTTTGTTTCTCCATAGGACTCGTTTTGAGATGGTTTGAGATAATTACTTACTCTAAATATGAAGTTTCCATCGAGTCATCACAGCTGATCACCAAAGATGGATTTAGGC
The DNA here is from genome assembly GCA_029233225.1 of Lepidodactylus listeri. Lineage (NCBI taxonomy): Eukaryota > Metazoa > Chordata > Lepidosauria > Squamata > Gekkonidae > Lepidodactylus > Lepidodactylus listeri. The sequence continues at coordinate 73,165,336 of JARCFY010000006.1, read as the reverse complement.
TCCTGCAATGTCGGCTGCGCCTCACTCTTTTTCCGGGTAAGCCCCCCACCACTGGCCACAGGTGGTGGGGCCTGGCAGCAGGGGACTCCCACCTCCACCAGGTGGGTCTGGCAATCCATCTTATCCCCTGTTAACACTGCCTGAGGAAACAGCCATAATTATATCCTGTGGTTTTGAACTGCACTGGTTCAGTTCAAACATAACCAAAAGCCATCATTTAATTAAACAACCCCACTGTAAGTTGATCATCCAAACTTATGGCACGTCACTAGCTATAAGCCCCTCATAGTGCATGTAAAATTATGACTTTTTTTTTTTTGCTCCAATGTGCATCATTTCTGGTGTTGTTACTGCCTCACCCAGTTTGGAAAGATTCTTTGGGAGCATTTCACAATCTGCTTTGCTTTTACCCATTCTCAATAACATGGTGTCATCTGCAAACTGTGCCATTTTACTCCTTACCATCAGTTCCTTATCATTTATGATCAAACTAAATAACACCAGTCCCTATGGTGATTCCTGTCGGAAACCCCCTGTTTACCTCCTTCCATTGTGAGAACCTCCAGTTGTTCCTGTTTTTTACTTCATGTTTACCATTTTCATATCCATTAGAGGACCTGTAATCTAACCCATGGCAGCTAAATTCATTCAGGAGGCCTTGATGAGAGACTCCGTCAAAAGCTTTTTAGAAGTCCAAGTATGTAATATCGATCACCGTTGTACAGATGTTCAAAGAACTCCAAAGAATTCCAAAAGGTGAAGCAGGATTTCCCTTTAAAGAAGCCAGGCCTTGTTCCTCTGTATGTCTGATATGTCTGTCTTTATGCTACTGATTTACCCAGAACAGACCATTGGATTATAATTGCCTGGATCTCTTCTGAACTCTTGCTGAAAACTAGAGTTAATTTCCCTGTATTCCTTAAACGATTCATTTGCCTCTTTGTCACTCAATGGCCCCATGGGTCTTTGACTAGTTTGCTGCTTCAGATGCATTTAAAGAATCTCTCAGTATCCAGTCATGTTTGGAGGAAAGGGTCCATCATCTTTCTAATTTTTCATGTAGTTTCAAATGGGATGTTTCTGGGACCTTTGTTATCATGATCTTGGTCCTTGTCAGTTAATTGGAGCCACTCTGTTATTCCAAAACTGCACCTCAAATTGTTTCAATTAATTGCAACACCTGGCAAAAACTGTCCTATCATGAAAAACTAGATTTATTTCATAAGACGGATCTTTTTGTTTGCATATGGTTTTTCCCAGTCTGAAATCCTAAAAGTAAAAGAATGATGGGCAAACATTTTCACAGCAAAGTAAGAGGGTAAAGTGAAGCAAACTGAAATAGACACATTCTAACTTTTGTTACAGATTGAGTGGTGGGTTTACTTTGGTTGGTGCAGTTTCTCTTCAGGAGATGGCCTGCCTTTTTGCGTGCTATCACCTTAAGTCTAATTAAGAGGAGATGCTGTGGCTGAACTTGAAAGAGTATGACTAACAATTGCTTTTTGGAATGGACAATGGAGACAAAGAATGGTCAACTGAGGAAGAATCTGGAATGGGGAGAGAAAACTAACACTTAAATTTTACATGCACAATGAAATTATTATTTATTTTAAATGTTTCTGTCTAACCAGAAATGTTTCATTCAAATTTTTATTTATTTATGAAATTTGTCTCCCACGTCTGCCCTTACAAGGACCACCAAGGAGCAAACAATTTAAAACACCTCACATATTGGCAGCATGGCGTTCCTCATCCATGCAATTGCCATTTTGTCTGAATAATGAAAAGTGAGTATTTTCAACCTTCAGTAAGTCTGGCAAGAATACTACATTTTTCAGTGTATGGGTTTGTGTATACTGATGCTGAAACCATGCATGTTTTCCTATTCAAACAAAATAGCGACCATGTGCATTGGGAGCACCAAGTAGCACACACTCCCAATACACACTGTTACATCTCCCCAAATGTAACATCTGAAAAGGTCTTATGTGTTGGATGAGGGTCTGAAAGCAAACTACATGAAGGCTGTTCCATGTGGGACCATCTGTGTGAAACTGCTCACTGTGAACCATGCCAGCTTCTATGTTTGTATCAAAAGAGCTGTGTGAGGTAACCGTATTGGGCTGCCTATTAAGTTTATGACTCACTCATGAAGCCACTGTATTCAAATTGTATTGCCAAGCTCCTGGACAAATTTTGGCTAATGAGATGCCAGATATTTATTTATTGATACTCTACTCACTGTCCTCCTTTCCCACCGAAGTCCTCTATCCCATGTTAAGCTAACCTTTCTTGTAGTAGAATGTAAGAAAAATCTGCTGCAGTTATTACGTGTTGGCTTCTACATCTCAGTCCATCAGAGAACAAGTACTTCCTATCCCTGCTCTGCACAACTCTGCAGTAAGTGGGAAGATCCCAAGGCTTTAGAAATTTTCTCTGTCTCTCTCATGCTTGCAAGATCCTTGTAGATCCAATTTCTGGAGAGCAATATGACCTGCATGTTTCTTTACCTATTTCTTTGCCAGAGAACCCTTGTGTCATACTGACAGCTGATGTCTATCTCAGAGACAGGTGTGTCCCAGTCTGTAATCTATGTGGATCTGCTTTGCATTTAATTACTATGTCACATCTAAATCAAAATCAGAAAGACAAAGCTTTCATCAGTTCTACTACTATATGTTTGCTAGCGTCTGTGTTCAGGCAGTGTTGAATTGAGATAATATAAGCTAAAAATTCGTCATATCAATCTCTTCTGCATCTATCTCCCTCTGAGCTAATATAAAACACAGCCTCATGTCTGTTAGACCATGGAGCTTCCATTGTCTCCAGAGCAGGAACTCCTTAAATATGGGCCATCTGGCCTGAAAGCTGGGTGCTATTAGTACTGATAGAATCTTCCCTCCTTCAGGAAGCTGTTGTCATTTTGAATTGGTGGTCACCATAAATTGGTTGGTTGCAACTTGATGTCACTTTATTATTATATTTCCCTAGCCTTTTTATTTGCTTACTTTGACAGAAAACACATACCTACTATGAGTCAGCCACTCCTGGTACAGGAAGGTGGGGTAGAGTTCAGAATGGAACACTGTGTTCTACAGTCCTTTCTCCATTGTCTCCTATAAACTGGGAAACACTGAGAATCTCCTCTACCTTCCTTTGGCCACAAAAAGAGATTTTCATGGAGTACTGAACATATAAGGAAGCCAAAGTTGGATCAGGCCAGTGGCCCATCCAGTCCAACACTCTGCCACACAGTGGCCAAAAATATCAGATGCCATGAGAAGATCCACCAGTGGGGCTAGGACACTAGAAGCCCTCCCACTGTTGCCCCCCCAGCACCAAGAGTATCACTTGCCCCAAACTGAGAGTTCCTATCTATACCTTGTGACTAATAGCCATTGATGGACCTCTGCTCCATATATTTATCCAATTCCCTCTTGAAGCTGTCCATGCTTGTAGCCGCAACCAGCTCCCGTGGCAGTGAATTCCATGTGTTAATCACTCTTTGGGTGAAGAAGTACTTCCTTTTATTCATTCTAACCTGACTGCTCAGCAATTTCATTGAGTGCCCACGAGTTCTTGTCCTGTGAGAAAGGGAGAAAAGTACTTCTTTCTCTACCTGATTTACCCCGTGCATAATCTTGTAAACCTTGATCATGTCACACCACAGTCATCATTTTTCCAAGCTAATGAGCCCCAAGCAATCTACATGAGATCACTGATTAATTTATTCTGTCAGAATCCTTACATACTAATTCCCACCTATATGTTTTCTCTGGCAATGACTAGTATAAATAACCATGATAGACAGTAATATTAGAAGGCCATCAGATAGTTTATAAATAATGTAGATTTGACATTGTACTTCTTCTTTGTATATACTACACTTGATCTTATTTAATTAATTTATTTCTTTATTGTCGCACTTATATCCCACCCTTCCCGCAAAGCAGGCTCAAGGCGGCTCACATTCATAAAACATGTTGCGAAGCACATAAATGCACTTAAATAATGACTTAAAACCCAATAAAATCATCCTAAAAATTCAATACATACAAATAATAATAATAGTGCCAAAAGGCCAAGAAACAATTCTTTGTATACACACACACACACATAAATATTCACAAAAACAACACAATCTGGAAGTGAAGGAAAGGCGGGAAGAGCCACAAAAGAGAAAAAGCTGTTTGAAGTATGTTCTTTCAGTCTCCATAAAAAGCACGCTCTGACTTTGAACAAACTTTCTACTTCGCTTGAATAACTTATTTGCAGAATTCTTTCTGTTTGTGGCCTATGAGAACACTCTGTACAGCCCTAAGTGAAGAGGAATGGAAAGTGGCCTAATTTCCTTGCCTAAGGTTCTGACTCCTCCCCAGAACTACAACATAACCAGTCTCTTGTATATTGGCTACAGTGGCTGCTGAACTAGATTTCTTACAGAGCAGAGCTGATGTAAATGGACAATACAATGAGCAATTGAGAATTAAAGTGGGGTGGAACATACTCCAGTACGAGACAGTTCAGAAGATGGGATTGCTCCAGGACAGCTTTTTATCAATTGTACTTGCTATCCAGGTTCTGACCCTTTTAGAGCAGAGGAAGACCACTGATAAGTATTGGAGTCGGGAGTCCATGGAATAGTGAAACAGCTAGATCTTTATTGCTGGTCCGGATGAAGCATACAACCCAGGGCTCGAAGCCCTTCTTTTATGCTGGTCAGGGACAATCCCCTGACCTCACCCAACTGGCCTGATAGGCTATTAGAAGTCTATTTACATTTCATAGGTTCCCTGGGAGAAACCTAGGTACAGGATTGGTGGCCGGTTTGAATCCACCTGGCCTTTGTTCTACCTGGCTGAAGCTCAGGTAGTGTCTTGGCCATGTGCTCTGGCCATGCTCTGGCCATGTGCTCTGGCCATGCGGTCGCAATTGAGAGAGCACATGGCGACCGCATGGTCAATACATAACACCCCTCCCCCCATAGTCCAGAACCCCTCTGCACACATAGTCTTTGAGATAGTCCGGGCATCTGCGCTCACGTCCAGAGCGTCGGAGGGTTGTAAGGCGGGGTGTGTTGCTTGTGTCGGCAGGTTGCAGTGTGGGTAGTTGTTCTGCTGACGGGGCCTGTCTGCTCGGGGCTTCTTCAGGTGTGGATGGTGCGACTGCTTTGTCCGCGGGCAGGAGCGGCATCTCCGCAGTCTCCGGATCAGGGTCTGGCGCTGCTTCTGGAGTCGTGTCGATGTCACGGTCTGTTGGTGCAGGGAGTTCGGGGGCCTGGGTATCATCGTGGTTCTGGGTACGGTGTCGAATCTGGTCAATGTGCCATTTCCAGACTACGCCATCTTCTGTAAGGACCTCGTAGGAATAAGGCCCTGTGACTCGGACGATCCTCGCAGGGAGCCATGTCGAACCCTGCGCGAAGTTCTTTGCGTATACGGGGTCTTCGGGAGCGAATCCTCGGGCAGCTGGCCAGTCCTCCGTTGTCGGGTTCCCCTCGATTGCTCGGTCGGGATGTAGGCGGTCCAAGACGGTTCCCAGTCGTCTTCCCATCAGAAGTTCGGCTGGCCGGCACCCGGTCCCTGAGTGGGGTGTGTTCCGTTGGCAGAACAGGAACTTGTACAGCTGCTCTTCCCAGTCGCCATGCTCCATCTTCTTTAACACATCCTTCGTTGTCCTCACCATGCGCTCGGCCTGGCCGTTGGTTGCGGGGTGGAATGGAGCGGAGCGGATGTGGCGCAGACCGCAGGCTTCCACAAACCGTTGAAACTCGCCGGAGGTGAAAGCGGTCCCGTTGTCGGTCACAGAGTGTCTGGCATTCCGTGTGTCGCGAAGATCGGCCAGAGACTTCTTAAGGCAGTGTTGGTGGAGGTCGAAGCTACCGGCACTACCTCAAGCCACTTGCTGTAGCTGCCAACAACGATAAGAAACAACCGGCCCTGGACCGGTCCCGCGAAGTCTAGGTGCCGGCGGGACCAGGGCTTGTTAGTAGATTCCCAGGATCAGACAGGAGCGTGTGGCGGATCTGGCCATGACTCCTGGCATTTGGTACACTTCTGGACCCGCCCCTCAATGTCTTTGTCCAGGCCTGGCCACCATACGTAACTCCGGGCCAGAGCTTTCATGCGCACAATTCCCAGGTGAGCCTCGTGGAGGGCCTCTAGCACTCGGGGCCACAGGGGCCTGGGGATCACCACTCGAGATCCCCATAGCAGGCATCCCTTGTGGGCCAATAGTTCGTGCCTGCGTGCCATGAAAGCGGCGAAATCTGGTCCCGGTTTTTCTGGCCACCCCCTTCCCACCCAGTCCGAGACACGGGAAAGGATGCGGTCCCGCCGCGTGCGACAGGCCACATCCGATACCTGTACAGGGCGCTCCGGTAGATCCTCTAGGAGCGCGACGTGGAAAGTGGGAGCCGGATCAGGGTCGCAGGACGGGAGGGGAAGATGGCTGAGGGCGTCTGCATGACCCATCGCCTTCCCCGGGCGATGTACCAATTTGTAGGAGTAGCCTGACAAAAAAATTGACCACCGCAGGACCCGCGGGGACAGCATGTGAGGGGTCTGCCTGTGGGGGGCAAGGAGACCCAGCAGCGGCTTGTGATCTGTGGCCACGGTGAACGACTGTCCGTAGAGATAGTCATGGAATTTCCTGATGCCAGCTACGATTGCTAGGGCCTCCTTGTCGATCTGGGCGTAGTTCCGTTCTGCTGATGACAGGGTCCTGGAGTAGTAGGCAACTGGTACCTCCTTTCCGTTGGGTAGCCGGTGTCCCAAGACCGCCCCAACGCCATAGGGGGATGCGTCGCAGGCCAGGATGACAGGGAGCCTCTCATCGAAATGCGCTAAGACCGCATTTGAAATTAATAAGTCTTTGACGGCCCGGCAGGCTGCATCATGCTTGGGACCCCAGGCCCAAACCGCTCCCTTGTCCAGGAGACGATGCAGGGGTTCAGCGACCGCCGCCTTGTGCGGAAGGAAGGCGTGGTAGAAGTTCACAAGTCCCAAGAACGCCTGGAGTTCCGCCTTTGAGGATGGACGGGGTGCACTTGTAATTGCCGCTACCTTCTCCTTTGTAGGGTGAATGCCGTCTGCGGTGACTTGGAACCCCAAGAAGGTCGCCGAGGAGACTCCCAGGGTGCACTTGTCTTTTCGAACCTTAAGACCCGCGTCCTGGAATCTTTGCAGCACCATCCGGAGGCGAGCTGCGAACGTGTCGGCGTCCGGGGCGGCGATGAGGACGTCGTCGAAGAACGGTTTCACTCCTGGAACATCTTTTAGGAGAGAATCCATTAGATTTTTGAAAGATTCCGGGTGCTACGCTGACCCCAAATTGGAGGCATTTTACCTTGAACGCTCCCTTGTGAGTCACAATTGTTTGTGCCTCGGCCGTTGCTTCGTCTACGGGAAGCTGCTGATAGGCTTGGGCCAAGTCTAATTTTCCAAATATTTTGGCGCCCGCGAGGGAGGCCAGAACATGGCTGACCACCGGTACCGGGTACACGTGGTCCTGTAATGCCTTATTAATTGTACATTTGTAATCCGCGCAGATGTGGACTTCCCCGTTAGCTTTGAGGGGGGTCACAATGGGAGTCTCCCACTTGGCATGGGAGACCAGCTCGAGCACCCCTTGTGCCACGAGCTTTTCCAACTCCGCCTCCACTTTGGGCTGGAAGGCGACTGGTGGCCGGCGGACAGCCACGCGGATGGGCCGGACTGCCGGGTCCAGGTCGAAGGAAACTGGGGGTCCTTTGTAGCAGCCCAATGAGCCATCGAAAACGGTGGGAAATTTCTCGCAGATGGATGAGAAGTCAGTAGAGCCCATGCAGTGTATTCCGGTCCACTGCACTCCGAGCGGCTTGAACCAGGTGCGACCTAGGAGACTGGTTAGATTGCGCTCCACCACGAGAAGGTCCAGCAGGCCATTAAAGGCATGGTACTGGACCCGGACCCTGGCTAGCCCCTTAATAGCCACTGGGTTTTTCTGTAAGTCCTGGAGGACCAACCCAGCCGGCAGCCGAAGCCAGCGTGCCCCCTTCGGGCAGAGGCGGCGGAACGTAGCTGCGGACACAATTGAATATGCTGACCCTGAGTCCAGTTCCATGGAGCAAGGAACTCCCTCTATTCGGAGAGACACGGAAATTGCGCCCGGGATGGGCTGAGGCAAGTTCATTACCATGGCCGTGGGAATGACACTACCCACTTCTTCGAAGTTTGCTGCTGGGGCACGGTGGCTGTTCCTCAGGTGGCAGGCCCGGGCGAGATGTCCTGCTTTCCCGCAGGCACGGCAGATGGCATCACGGAAGCGGCATGTACGTCTGTCGTGGGGGTCCCCGCAGCTGGCTCACGTTGGGGCCTGCCTGTTGAGGGAAGCAGAAGAGGGAACAGAGACAGATGCTGGGCGCCAGCCCTTGGGCCTGGAGACGCCAGGCTCACCCTTCTTCAAGCGTGGTTGCATCCGGTGGACGTCCGCTTCTTCGCTTGAGTCGGGTTCGGGAGGAGCCGCCTGGTGGACTTTGGTGGCTGCCTTGTCCTTTTGCATTGTCTCGAAGGCTGCCGCAGTTTTGAGCATCTTCTCCAAGGTTGGCTCCGGCATTGCAATGAGGCGCTGGCGGAGCTTGGCTTCCCAGACCCCTCCCATGAAGGCGGTCTCCACGTGGTCATCCATGTGGCGGAATTTGCAGCCCACGGCTAGTCGATGGAGTTCAGCCAGGAAAGTGGCGGCCGACTCCCCCGGCTGCTGCTGGCGCTGTATGAACTCCCAGCGCCTGGCCAGTTTTGATGGCTTCGGGGCGAAGTAATCGCCGAGGGTCTTGGTGAGCACGTCGTAAGACACCTCGGTGGGGTCTTGCGGGGCTAGTAGGTTCTGGGCCACCCGCATGACCTCCACCCCTCCGGAACTCAAAAGCCAGGCACTCTTCAGGTCCGCATCTGTGATTCCGCGGACCTTAAAGGCGCAACCCAGAGTCTTGAGCCAGGACTCCCACGTCTCGGGGCGAGACGTATCGAAAGGGGTAATTGGTCCCGGAGCGTTTGCCATATTTACCAGAGCAGGAGCGGCGGCGGCTGTTTGAGCGATGTCCTCGTGTCTTGCCAGAGGATTGGGCTCAGAGCGGCTTGCGGCGAGGCGTTGGAGCGCTGGAGCTCGGAGATGCCTGCGGCCGGCGGGACGGAGCTCGCTGTGCTGCTGTGGTCTGCTGGAGAGTCGCTCATCGGGATCCCACCTTCGTCGCCACTGATATGTATTGGAGTCGGGAGTCCATGGAATAGTGAAACAGCTAGATCTTTATTGCTGGTCCGGATGAAGCATACAACCCAGGGCTTTATTTTATTTTACTTTATTTTCAGTCTTTTTCCTAATAGTCCCTAGTAGAAATGTGAAATAAGTAGTAACTGGAGCAAGGCTTTTGCTATATTGCGGTCAGAAATTGAATTTCTCTAATGGCGTTCTAGATGGGTTGCAAAAGCACATCTATTTTGCATGGCCTTTGACTGTTAACCTGATGGGTATGCAACATAATCTTTATTGAAAGTCTGTGGAATTTTGCAACATTGTTATGTTTTTATATTTTCTGACTTTGAAAATATTACTCTATTTTTATGTATGCTTCTTTAAGCTTAAGAAAATGCAAGTGTCTTAAATAAACACTGAATAAAGGGGGCTGAAAAAGGCTGATACCTCTGGGAACCTAGCAGCACTGCAAAACAACAAGAAAATTACAAAGAAAAAGAAAAGATCAGCCAGTTCATATTTAAATTCTTGTAAAATATTGTGAAGCCTATTTCTGAGATTAACAGTTGTTGGCACAGGGCAAAAAGGAAACAAGGGAACAGAAAACTGGATGATGACTTCATTAGGCAATCTGCAAAGCAGATAATATAGGATGGCACAGGTTTCTGTCCAAGAATAATGCCCTGGGGGCATTCTTCAGTCCACCACCTCTACTCATCCTTTACACAAATGACTATGGCTTGGTTGTATTTCACAGTAAGATTCCTGCCATAAAGGGCAGCTTCCACTGCCTGCATCCATGACAGTGAGTATGCTACTGGCATTGCTTTTTCCCTTTCCTCCTGATGGGGATTAAAGACTATCATGCTCGGCTGGAGCTGGCTGCTTTCCCTTCTGTCAGTCATGCATGGTTGGGTGGGTTTCTGGCCAGCCTACTCATCCTGTTATTGTTATGCTGGAAGCAATGGAGGAATTACTCCATCTCTTAAGAGGAGATAATTTCTCGTGGCAATTTAATTGTATTTTTCCTCTCACTTTTCTTTGTCTTATGCAGGAACTCATTAGCATAATAGGCCACACCCAACAGCAGGAACTCATTAGCATATTAGGCCACACCCCTGACAGTGCAGCTCCCTCCCAGGATCAGCTTCTCCAGGTGCCCCGCGGCTTGCGGGGGACCTGGGGAACTCAAGGAAAGGAAGGCAGTTTCTGGATTGGCTTCCCCAGGCACCCCACACCTGCGAGGCGCCTGGGGAAGCCAAGGAGGGGAGGTAGTTTAAACTGCCTTCCCTCCCTGGATCGGCTGGGCTTCCCCAGGCGCCCTGTGGTTTGTGAGGCACCTGGGGAACCTGAGGGGGGGGAGACGCTGTAGGTGTGGCCAATTTGGAAGCCAGCCAGAACTCCGTTCCTGTGCATTCCTGCCCCAAAATAGCCCTGGTTATGCAAAAACTGCAACAAAACCATTTTCAGTAATGCCTGCACACTGCAGTACAAACTGGCATGATGAGGCTGGGCAGGCAGTCCAGGGCCCAGTTTTTCCACTGCCAGCCACTTCTAGCCCAGGCAGGGGTTATCAAGGCCTGACACCACACCACCTCCCTTGGCTTGGTGGCAGTGTGCTGGCTTCTTGGCTGACCCAAAATAACATTACACTTTGAAGGTGGGATCAAGCAGCCTGGAAAAGATGATGGCAGCAGACTGGTGTGGATGCTAAGCAGAGGAGTAACTGTCCCTTGCTGGGCACCACACTGCAAGATAGGGTGATGGGCAAGAGAATGACAAGGCTATTCATTGTGCCCCACCATCTCTCTTTGGGGGTAGTGCCCTCACCAACCTGCTCACCTTCTGCTGGGCAAGACAAAAGCACTTCAGCCCTCGGTCAATTGAGAGGGTGGAGCTTGGGGAAAAACAGAGCAAGGGAAGTTTTCACCTCACCAGTCTGTCCCTGGCAATAAAAAAGATCTACAGCTTAAATCAGGGTTGCTTGCTGATGAGGAATGATGTAGGAAGCTGAAAAACAAAGCCTCTTCTTTTCCATAACCAAATGTAAGAAATATGTGTGGAGGAGGTGGGCACGACAGTAACAGCATCTCAGATAAATACCTATCCTTCTCATACTTCATGACTATTTCTCCCAACCTTCTGCCCTCAAGCCCTGACACCTGTTACGGTGCTTTAGATTTGATAGTGATTTATTTGTGCATAATTAGGGCATTGAAAGAACGGGTTTATCATGGTTTTGTATTTTGTATTGCTGTATTGTAAATATTCTCTTTTTCAGGCTTTTATTAAAGGGGATTTTGAACGGCGACAACAGATGGATAAATGTCTGTACATGGTGGTTAGTACTGCAAGTGATTTTTAAAGGGTTTTTAAGTCACTCTGCTTTTCCCTCAAGAGGCTGTGAAGAAACCTGGCAAATTGTAGTTCACAGCAGATACAGGATTGAAAGCATTCATAAATGAAACATAACATGCCTGGAGACGGTCAGCTAGGAATCTTTTCAACAAATCAGGACATAGTAATTATGAAAACTAGGCAAAGAAATGAAAATTTTTAGTTTGTGTTCATCAGAAAAGTGTTGGGGAAAATAGTCAAAATACTTAATCACTCAGATATTGCAATGAATCTTTGCTTCACTGGAGAGGAGACATTTCTTTCTGTTTAAAAAGTTTTATTTCTAAAGGTAAAAGGTGCACAGGAAACCTACAAACAAAAGAGCTATCTAAAGCTACATTTTTGCATCCTACTGCTACAGACACATGGTCACTCAACAATGGAGAATCCCTTCTTGACCCCTAGAAGGAAATCACCTGAACACATTAACCACCCAGTGTTTACAAAATAGACCAGTTTCCCCTGGCTTCACTAGCACTGGTTGTCTGCTAGGTTTCCCTTCCAGGTCAGTCTAAACAATAGCACTGAAGGTAAACAGATTAACCCTATAATGACTGGAATCTGGACCTTGCAATTCATACATTTCCAACAAAAACAACAAATGGGACTGGATCCAAAGATGCCTTTCATTTGATGAAAGAATCTTCCATTGATAGATGGAGACTTCCATTCCCAGAAGGACTCCTGCTGTGAATGGAAAATTACTTCCATCAACAGAAAATTTCTGAGTGGAGAACAAAATATTTGGATCCCACCTGTGGGAAATAGGTTTCGTTGATTTAAATATTAATTAGGAAACAATGATGAGCAAACAGAAGAGAACTTCACTCCATTACACTCTATTTCCTCCATACCCTCACTTACATTTAAAGACAGATCTGTCTGAAGTTTCTCCTTTTATTTGATTATTTACAAAAAAATATATCTCACCTTTCTGCCTTTGCAAGAGCCTCTAAGGTAGCTAACAATTTAAAACATAAAAGATAAAATAACATTATAAAACATTATAAAACCATTAAAATCAATCCCCCATCAGAAGTTTGGCTGGCCGACGCCCGGTCCCTGAGTGGGGTGTGTTCCGTTGGCTGAACAGGAACTTATACAGCTGCTGTTCCCAGTCGCCGTGCTCCATTCTCTTTAATGCATCCTTCGTTGTTCTCACCATGTGCTTGGCATGGCCGTTGGTTGCAGGGTGAAACGGAGCGGAGCAGATGTGGCGAAGACCGCAGGCCTCCACGAACTGTTGGAACTCGCCAGAGATGAATGCGGTCCCGTTGTCGGTCCCGAGAGTGTCAGGCATCCCGTGGGTTGTGAAGACCAGCCAGAGACTTCGTAAGGCTGCATTGGTGGAGGTCGATGCTACCGGAACCACCTCAAGCCACTTGCTGTAGCTATCTACAATGATAAGAAACAACCGGCCCTGGACCGGTCCCGCGAAGTCTAGGTGCAGACAAGACCAGGGCTTGTTAGTGGATTCCCAGGATTGGACGGGAGCGTGTGGCGGGCCTGGCCATGACTCTTGGCCTTTGGTACACTTCTGGACCCGCCCCTCAATATCTTTGTCCAGGCCTGGCCACCACACATAACTACGGGCCAGGGCCTTCATATGTACTATGCCTGGGTGGGCCTCATGTAATGCCTCTAGCACTCAGGGCCGCAGAGGCCCGGGGATCACCACTCAAGATCCCCATAGCGGGCACCCCTTGTGAGCCGAGAGTTTGTGTCTCCGTGCCGTGAAAGCGGTGAACTCCGGCCCCAGTTTCTCCGGCCACCCCCTTCCCACCCAGTCTAAGAAACGGGAAAAGATGCGGTCCCACCGCGTGCAATGGGCCACATCCGATACCTGCACAGGGCACTCCGGTAGGTCCTCCAGGAGCGCTACGTGGAAGGCTAGAGCAGGATCCGGGCCACACGATGGGAGAGGAAGACGGCTGAGGGCGTCAGCGTGTCCCATCGCCTTGCCTGGGCGATACACCAAGTCGTAGGAGTAGCCAGACAAAAAAATTGACCACCGCAGGACCCGCGGGGACAGCATGTGAGGGGTCTGCCAGTGGGGGGCAAGGAGACCCAGCAGTGGCTTATGATCCATAGCCACGGTGAACGATCACCCATACAGGTAATCGTGGAATTTCTTGATGCTGGCTACAATCGCAAGGGCCTCCTTGTCGATTTGGGTGTAATTACGTTCCGACAACGACAGGGTCCTGGAGTAGTAGGCTACCGGCACTTCCTTGCCATTGGGTAGCTGGTGCCCCAAGACTGCCCCGACTCCGTAGGGAGATGTGTCGCAGCCAAAATAACAGGGAGCCTCTCATTGAAATGCGCTAGGACCACATTTGAAACTAATAAGTCCTTGACGGCCTGGAAGGCTGCGTCGTGCTTGGGACCCCAGGCCCAAGCCACTCCCTAGTCCAGGAGGCGATGCAGGGGTTCGGTGATGGCTGCTTTGTGCGGAAGAAAGGCATGATAAAAGTTTAAAAGTCCCAAGAACGCCTGTAGTTCCGCCTTCGAAAACAGACTGGGTGCCTCCGTAATCGCCGCTACCTTCTCCTTGGTTGGGTGAATGCCATCCACGGTCACTTTGAATCCCAAGAAATTCACTGAGGAAACTCCCAGGGTACACTTATCCTTTCGGACCTTGAGACTCGTGCCCTGGAACCGTTGCAGCACCATCCGTAGGCGTGCCGCAAACGTGTCGACGTCCAGGGCGGCGATGAGGATATCGTCGAAGAACGGTTTCACACCTGGAACATCTTTAAGGAGAGAATCCATTAGATGTTGAAAAATCCCTGGCGCCACACTGACCCCGAATTGGAGCTGTTTCACTTTGAACGCTCCCTTATGAGTCACAATCATTTGTGCCTCGGCTGTTGCATTGTCTACAGGAAGCTGCTGATAGGCCTGGGCCAGGTTGAGCTTTCCAAATATTTTGGCGCCCGTGAGGGAGGCCAGAATGTGGCTGACCACCGGTACTGGGTATGCGTGGTCTTGTAACGCCTTATTAATAGTGCGTTTATAGTCCACGCAGATGCGGACTTCCCCGTTAGCCTTGAGGGGGGTCACAATGGGAGTCTTCCACTTGGTGTGGGAGACCGGCTCGAGCACCCCTTGTGCCACGAGCTTTTTCAGCTCCGCCTCCACTTTGGGCTGGAAGGCGAGCGGTGGCCGGCAGACGGCCACGTGGATGGGCCGGACCTCCGGGTCCAGGTCGAAGGAAACCAGGGGTCCTCTGTAGCAGCCCAATGAACCGTCAAAAACGGCGGGAAATTCCTCGCAGATGGACGAGAAGTCGGTAGAGCCCATGCAGTGTATTCCAGTCCACTGCACTCCGAGTGGCTTGAACCAGGCGTGACCTAGAAGACTGGTTAGATTGCACTTCACCACGAGAAGGTCTAGCAGGCCGTTAAATGTGTGGTACTGGACCTGGACCCTGGCTAGCCCCTTAATAGCCACTGGGTTTTTTGGAAGTCCCGGAGAACCAACCCAGCTGGCAGCCATAGCAAGCGTGCCCCCTTCGGGCAGAGGCGGCTGAACGTAGCCGCAGACACAATGGAATATGTGGACCGTGAGTCCAGTTCCATGGAACAGGGAACTCCCTCTATCCGGAGGGACACGGAAATCGTGCCCGGAATGGGCTGGGGCTAGTTCATTACTGTGGCCGCGGGAACGATGCTGTCCACTTCCTCGAAGTTCGCTGCTGGGGCACGGTCGCTGTTCCTTAGGCGGCAGGCCCGGGCGAGATGGCCTGCTTTCCCGCAGGCGCGGCAGACGGCATCATGGAGGCGGCATGTACGTCTGTCGTGGGGGTCCCCGCAGCTTGCGCACTTTGGGGCCTGCCTGTTGAGGGAAGCAGAAGAGGGAACAGAGACAGATGCTGGGCACCGGCCCTTGGGCCTGGAGACGCTGGGCTCACCCTTCTTCGAGCATGGTTGCATCCGGTGGACGTCCTCTTCTTCACTCGAGTTGGGTTCGGGAGGGGCCGCCTGGTGGACTTTGGTGCCTGCCTTGTCCTTTTGCGTTGTCTCAAATGCTGCTGCTGTTTGGAGCATCTTCTCCAAGGTTGGCTTCGACATTGGATGAGGCGCTGGCGGAGCTTGGCTTCACGGATCCCTCCCATGAAGGCAGTCTCCACGTGGTCATCCACGTGGCGGAATTCTCAGACCACGGCTAGTCGACAGAGTTCAGCCAGGAAAGTGTGTGATGCATCCGGGCCGCCTCCTCGGGGCAGATGCGGCCGTCTGAACGGCCGCTCTGCCTCCACTTTTGAAGTGGAGGCAGAGCGGCCCAGACTGCCAGTCTGTCCTCGGCCTCTGTCTCTCTCTCTCTTTCTCTCTCTCTCTCACACACACACACACACACACTCACACACATCGTTTTGCTGAAAGGCAGTTATCTACATCTATTTCTGGACCAAGAATATCTATGTTATTAAAATAATTGTGTTCACACATTTCAGCTGAGCTGAGCTTCATTTGATTAGCCTTTGTCAGCATTTCCATTATGAAGCAAAGAAGCTTGAGAGATTTAAAAGAAACCAATTATCACAGTTATATAGATGGTAGTGTTTAGAAGCTGCAGCATCCATACAAACAGTTCTGTGGTTTACACTCTCCCATTATTTCCTGTTTCACTTTCCTGAAAGCCCTCATAGTGTCTCCCTTTTCCTGTTTACCTCTCTCCTTCCCAACCACTAGCCAATCTACCTTTATCTGCCTCTCTGTCTTCAGCTTTCCCTTCTTTTCTCCCCTGGAAACCTTTACCCAGAAAAGCTATGCCCAAGTTGTGCAGTGCTAGCCACCAGGCCAAACCCAGTTGCATGTTGCTGGCCACAGGGCCCAGCTGTATGATGGGGAACCTACATGGGTTGCTGGGGTCACTTCATTTCCTCTTGTATTTCCTTCTGTGCACTTATGTCCTCTTTTTCTTCTTCTAGTTGCCCTCATATCCTCTCCCCTTTCCATGCTTCCTTCTCTCCTTCCCACTCATCAACTGACCTTTCTTTTATCTGCTCGCACATCTTCAGCTTTATTTATTATTTATTTTCTTCATTTATACCTTTCTTCACAACTGGAACCCAAAACAATTTACATAATTATTTCCTCCATTTTATTCTCACAACAACCCTATGAGGTAGGCTACTGCTTTGAGAACCAAAAAAAGAGAAGAAGACCTTCTTCTGGATTTAATGTAAACATATCAGTTTGTGCTACTGAAACTCATTACTTTCAACACCTTCTTTGTCATGCTTAACAAATTTTACTGTCTTTCCTTGATGGTTCAGTCATCAAAATGTCTCTGGGTTTTTTTTTTGTTTTTTTGCTGTATAGCATGTTCATGTCTGCAGATTTTGGTTAGCTTCATAGAATGAGCTTATTTCATTATAAAAGCCATCTCTAATATAGTTGAATGCTTGAGATAATGAGAAAAGTTATCTCAATATAAATGTAAAACCCAAAGAATATTAATCATTCTGGTAAAATCTCTTATGCAGTTCTACAACAGTAGTGTTTTAAAATATCAAAGCGATAATATATAAAATGCTTTTAAACAGCAAGTGCCACAGTTTAAACCCAGATGCCTTACATTTGACATAATTCAATAAGTATTCACTATAATAACTGATGACATCAAGTCATTATCACAGACGTCTAAGGAGGAAATCAGCTTAAGTATCTTACTGTAACCTTACTGTAAGATTCATTAGAAATACACGTTTATTAATATGTGATTATCTTGTCCAGTTATACCATATTTTTGGAAATCAATATTTGCAGAGAGTACTAAAATGACCTGGGAACAAATAAAACCTACTATTGAACTAGCCCTGCTCAACTTATTTATCAATGAAAACACCCGATGTAAACAAAAAACACTTATCAACTTTCTTTTAGTTGCAGCTAGGATGTTTATTGTTCAATGTTGAAAGAATGATAAAGGGATTTCCTTGGATAGATGGCACACTAAATTAAGGAATATAGCTGCACTTCAAAAATTAACAAATGCGATTAGATTAATTCAGGGGAGAAAAAAGAACGATGATTTTAAGATAATTTGGAATAGTTTATAATTTACTAGGAGCCAGGCCCATTGCCGAAGGAAGGCAATGGGCTCTAGTAACAGGTCCCCCTGTGGCCACACACAGGAACCTCCCCTGGCATGCCACCCTGTCCCCCTTCCCAGAGCCTGTGGTGGCGGGGCGACAGAATGGGTCACAAGCTTGTCAGCACCCAGCCGGGCCCGGCAGCTTCCCATTCCCCTCACCAGACATGTTCTGTGGCCCATAGACATCAACTATGGGGGGCTCGAGGGCTCGAGCCACCTCCAAAATTTCACTGAGCCCCCCTGGCAAAATGGAGCGCCTGCTGCCGTGCCTCTCCACCGCGCCTCCTCAGGCCCTTCCTAGGCCCGCCTGCCTGCCACTGCCTCTCCCCCCGGCCTGGCCACTCTGTCCCTCCATCCGTCTGTCCAGGGGCCAGCTGGGCAAATGCCCAGCGTGCTGATCACGCTGGGCACGTTGCCGAGGCGATGCTCTAGCAATCGCCCCAAAACTCTATGGCACCATAGAGTTTCAGAGTGATTGCCAGAGCATCGCCCAGCAACGTGCCCAGTGTGCTGGCATCACTTCCGGGTGACACCAGCATGCTGGGCATTTGCCCAGCTGCCCCCTGGATGGATGGACAGAGGGACGGAGGCAGGAGTGGCCAGGCCAGGGGGGAGAGGCGGTGGCGGTGGGGACATGGTCCCGGCATGCACACACGCAAAGCGCACATGCACACAAGAGCCCCCCCCCCAGGGATTTTAAAACTCTACACCCCTACCATGGCCCCTCACTGACCTGGAGCTGTGAGGTGCAGAAGAGTGTGGGGCTGGGCAAAGCGGCAGAGAGGCCTGTCGCAGCAGAGCAGGGAAGCAGGAGGGGAAGATGGGTCTCCAAGGCCATCATATGCTGATGGAGCAGCAGCGGGAAGATGGCGGCCAGGGACAGGCCTGCCCCCAGGAGTGCCGGAGGCTGTGGGGGCCGGAGAAGCAGGCAGTGAAGGTGGGCCTGAGCAGCACAGAGTGACCAAGAGCCACCAGGGAAGGGAAGGAGGAGGCTAAAAGGCAGGGCCCTGGCAGAACGAGACGTCCTGCCTGCTGAAGTGACATTCTGTTCTGACTTGATTTTTGGTTTGCACTGCACCTGTGGGTGGGATGGAGGCAACACAGCCACCAATGAATGGAGAGACTGGAGGGGAGACTGGAGGGGAACGGAGCAGCCGCAGTGGGCCCGAGTGAGCTGGGCCCACCCCCAGGCCGATGCCATGGGTAAGTGTCCCCCTCATCCATGGCCTGCCCCAGGCAAGGGAGGTGTCCAGGAGAAGGCACTCTAGAACCCTTCTGTTCTCCCCTTTTCCCAGTCGGCCTCTTGACTCTTCAGCCACTGGAAAATTCGTCATGTCCATTGGCTCTGACCACACTGAGGCTGAGACACTGGCCATGGCCTCTGTGGGCCGGACACAGGCAGCCAACGCAGCCAGGGGATTGGCCAGACAACGCAGCCACCCGGGGCTTGGCACAGCTTCTCAGTGGCAGTTCAGGCAGCCAACTAATTTTGGTGCACGTCGAATCTTGCCACCCCAAATCAGGATTATTATAAGGAGAGATGTAATAGAATTTCCAGACTATAGCTCATTAAAGAATTTTTTTTAATGGATGGATATTCGTTCCTGAAAATTTGAATAAGGCATTGAATAGTTATATTAGAGGATTCTATTTCTCAGAAATGGAATTAATGAAAATTATGTAAAGTCTCAGCCAATTTAGATGAAAATACACACCCCCACTTCCCCTTTCTTCATTTTTATCTATTTATGCTTTTTCTTGTACTGGTTTGTATATCTTTGTTTTGTTTTTCCGGTAGGAACATCACCATAATATGATGACATCATCTCTTATATCCAATATAAGATAGTTTTGTTATGTTGTTGGCATTTGCTTTGTGTGTGTAAATATTTTTTTTAAAAAAAGAAATACACATTGAAGTGAACTGGCCACTAAAAAGAGCCAAACTAAATTGGAAGTAAAAGGATGCTGCTAAGAGAGTGAATTTCTGTACTTTTTATTGTGAGGCCAGGAGGCCTAATGCACTAAACAGAGGCTAAAGAAACTTGTTTTCATGCAGTGATCATCAAATACTACTTGTCTGAGGACATTAAAGCATAGGCCTTATGAAATGCATATTATGGGGTCATTTACTGTTAGTTTGCCAAGTCTGGATTGGAAAATACCTGGGGACTTTGGGGGTGGAGCCAGGAGAAGGTGGGGTTTGGGGAGGAGAGTGGCCTCAGCATGTACAATGTCATAGAGCCCACCGCCCAAAGCAGCCATTTTCTCCAGGGGAGCTGATCTCTGTCAGCTGGGGATCAGTTATAAAAGCGGGAAATCCCCAGGCCTCACCTGGAGGCTGGCAACCCTATTTACTATCAAATCTGTCTCACTCTGAGTAATCAACTGTGTTGCTCTTGCAACCTCAACAATTACTTACAAGGCTAACAGTCCAGTCCTATGCAGTGTTAGTCAAGTCTAAGCTCATTGATTTCAGTGGATTTACAGTGGAGTAGCTCTGCAGAGGTTTGTAGTACAAATACCTGAGGAATATGTATGAAAGCTTTATAATATGAGGACATCTTAGAAGCAACATTACTTAACAAAATTGAATACCAGGGAGAGAAAGGTATAAGCATTTACATTATGTGAAACTGTCTACACATATGTTAGTTAGGCAAAAAGGGAATATGAGGAGCATATTGCAAAAAACATAAAGACCAACAATAAAACTTTCTTCAAATACATTAGAAGTAGGAAACCAGCCAGGGAAGCAGTGGGGCCCTTGGATGACCATGGGGTAAAAGGTGTAGTGAAGGATGATAGGGAAATGGTTGAGAAGCTGAATGCATTTTTTGCCTCTGTCTTCACTGTGGAAGATGAGAAGTGCCTGCCTACTCCAGAACCACTGATTTCTGGAGGGGTGTTGAAAGACCTGAGTCAGATTGAGGTGATGAGATAGGAGGTCCTACGACTGATAGACAACTTAAAAACTAATAAATCACCAGGCCCGGATGGCATACACTCAAGAGTTCTGAAAGAACTCAAACGTGAACTTGTGGATCTCCTGACAAAAATATGTAATCTTTCCTTAAAATCTGCCTCCATTCCTGAGAACTGGAAGGTAGCAAATGTCACTCCTATCTTTAAAAAGGGTTCCAGAGGAGATCTGGGAAATTACAGGCCAGTCAGTCTGACATTGATACCGGGTAAGTTAGTGGAAACTGTTATAAAGGAAAAAATTAGTAGGCACATTGATGAACAAAATCTATTGAGGAAGACTCAGCCTGGGTTCTGTAAGGGAAGATCTTGTCTCACTAACCTGTTAGTGTTCTTTGAGGGAGTAAACAAACATGTGGACAAGGGGGACCCAATAGATGTTGTTTACTTTGACTTCCAAAACGCTTTTGATAAAGTTCCTCACCAAAGGCTCCTAAGTAAGCTCAATAGTCATGGGATAAAAGGGCAAATCTTTTTGTGGATCAAAAATTGGCTAATTAAAAGGAAACAGAGGGTGAGTATAAATGGGCAATTTTCTCAGTGGAGGGAGGTAAGCAGTGGGATACTGCAGGGATCAGTACTCGGTCTGATGCTTTTTAACTTGTTTATTAATGATTTGGAGTTGGGAGTAAGCAGTGAAGTGGCTAAATTTGCAGATGACATGAAGTTGTTCAGGGTGGTGAGAACCAGGGAGGATTGTGAGGCACTCCAAAGGGATCTGTCGAGGATGGGCGAGTGGGCATCAACATGGCAAATGGGGTTTAATGTGGCCAAGTGCAAAGTGATGCACATTGGTGCCAAAAATCCTAACTATAAATACATGTTGATGGGGTCCGAACTGGCACAGACTGACCAAGAGAAAGATCTTGGAGTTGTAGTAGATAACTCAATGAAAATATTGAGACACTGTACGACTGCAATGAAAAAGGCCAACGCTATGCTGGGGGTTATTAGGAAGGGAATTGAAAAGAAATCAGCCAGCATCATAATGCCCCTGTATAAATCGATGGTGCGACCTCATTTGGAGTACTGTGTACAGTTCTGGTCGCCACACCTCAAAAAAGATATAATAGCATTGGGAAAAGTGCAGAAAAGGGCAACTAGAATGATCAAAGGGTTGGAACACTTTCCCTATGTAGAAAGGTTGAAGCGCTTGGGGCTCTTTAGCTTGGAGAAACAACAGCTGAGGGGTGACATGATCGAGGTTTATAAGATTATGCATGGGATAGAGCAGGTAGAGAAAGAAGTCCTTTTCTCCCTTTCTCACAATACAAGAACTCGTGGGCGCTCCATGAAATTGCTGAGCAGTTGGGTTAGAACAGATAAAAGGAAGTACTTCTTCACCCAAAGAGTGATTAACACATGGAATTCACTGCCACAGGAGGTGGTGGCGGCTACAAGTACAGATGGTTTCAAGAGGGAATTAGATAAATATATGGAGCAGAAGTCCATCAGTGGTTATTAGCCTCAAAGTATAGATAGGAACTCTCAGTCTGGGGCAAGTGATGCTCTGTATTCTTGGTGCTTGATGGGGGGGGGGGGGCAACAGTGGGAGGGCTTCCTGCCCCCACTGCTGGACCTTCTGAGGGCACCTGGTGTTTTTGGCCACTATGTGACAGAGTGTTGGACTGGATGGGCCACTGGCCTGATTCAACATTGGCTTCTCTTATGTGCTTAGTTTCATACATGTTAACCATAGTGTTCTTATAGCCCAGCAATGACAGGAATCAATTCAATTAATGTTCTGGTTAAAAACAATAGGAAAAGAAATAGTTGAAATTACAGGATAAATACATATCACCATTAAATCTTGTTATAAGCTGCAATTCAGAAAGTGGTATTGTAAATTTTATATTCTCACCTAACCACAAGGTGAATAGAGTACAAACTTTGAATATCTGTGGATCTACATTTATTTTATTACAGAGGATCTTAAGTCCTATGTATGAGCTTTGGAAAGAGCCTAAGAACCTAGGCCAGTGATGGTGAACCTTTTAGAAACCGAGTGCCCAAACTGCAACCCAAAACCCACTTATTTATCACAAAGTGCCAACACGGCAATTTAACCTGAATACTGAGGTTTTCATTTTAGAAAAAACAACTCACACATTAACATCTTTTGTCTTAAAAGAAAAACACAATAACAAAGCTTTCAATGATACAAACAACTTTTTACTGAAAGGTAAAAGTTTGCATTTGGCATGCTTTTGAACAATTAATGTGATTTTTGCCGTCCAATCTTGCAAACTCTGTGCTGGGGCGATGCCGTGCGTGCCCACAGAGAGGGCTCTGAGTGCCACCTTTGGCACATGTGCCATAGGTTTGCCACCACTGACCTAGGCATAGAGCAATTAATATGAACTGATGGATCATGGATAGACATATAGCTGGTACATAACTGGGGATCCTCACATCTACATTTATAACAGAAGAGGTGCCAGCCACACAGTCTATGCTCTCCTTTGTCAATGGATACCTTTGTTAGCTGAATTGCTTTAATTTATGTTTAGCAATCAGCAAAATACACGGGTTCTTGCCAACTATACCAGGGTCCCCCCCCCCCCGGGAGTTCTCAAGGAAAGAGGCACGTGAGGCAGATAGCAAATTAAATGTTGTTTACTTAATGGTGTAGTTCAAGCACACAAAAACAGATTCTCACACACATACACACAGGTCTAGGGAAATAAAGATAGAAAATAGCACTGTTGCAATTTGCAGGAGTTCATTGGTGAGGAAGCAATACGTTACCTATCCTGGAGATGGATCCTTGTTCCAACAGAAGATTAAAGGGATTGGAAAGGCAAGCTGGACTTAAGGGGGAGGGGGGGTAAAACAGATAGGGGATGATGGCTCAAGAGACCGAATGCCTCTGCTCAAGGTCTTTTATTTGGTGGTCTTGGGGTGGGCTGCACAGACCACATCCCACTAACACACCTCCTAGGCGGTCCATCCCTCTTTGACCCTTCCATAGGTTAAAAGTGGACAAAAGGAGGAGGGCAGGGGGATGGACAATATTGCAAAGTTATGATCTCACCAGGAAGTGGACTTTGGACAGGGGTCCGATGACTCACCTGGACATATCTATTGTTAGTCAATGACTTTGGCCGACTGGCTGATGGCCCGAACATTAGTTGCTAAGCAACTGCGTTAGCATAACTATGCAGGTACGTTGGAGGGGGCAGGGGGTGACCAGCGTGCTGAAACAGAGAGAGAAAAACCTAATGGCAAGAGGAGTCCTTTGTCTCTGTCCCAGGTGAACTGTCTAGGGTGTCAGCCTCCTGGCATGGGCTGGAGCTGGCTCCTATCATGAAGAAAGCACATGGCCCTTCCATTATGGGCAACCCAAAGTTCAGGCTTATGAATATCAAAATTCATAAGAGCACTAGCAGTGCCTTGCTGGCCAACACCTTTGGTGAGTTTGTTTTGTTCAAAATATAGGGTATCATAAGTGACAGCTAGGCAAATAATAAATGTGAAGGGAGCAGAGAAATCCAGCATTTTCCCTCAAGTGATTTCTGCTGTGAACTTTTTAAATGTTTGACAGGATTTGACAGGCTTTGTGCTGGCTAGGCGGGGTATAAATTCAAATAAATAAATAAAATAATAATAATAAACAGTGAAGGCAATTCAGAAGCACTCTTGAGTTCAAAGCAGACATACTTTTTTCTTTGTGACTGAACTCTGAAAAAGATAATTGGAACTGCACATTTGGGATAGAAGCAGAGTATTGACATTACTGATTGACTGGTACACATGATGTCACCCTTCGGTCTCAGAAGAAACCCACCCTTTAGTCTCTGAAACAATTTTGCATGTTACTTTTTTATTTTTTATAAATATCTCTCTTAGACATAATTCTCTGTTGGTGGTGGCACGCTCCTGAAGATTCCACACACCACCCCAGCCTTTGGTCCCCTGGCCTGTCTATCAAAAGCTGTCCCTATCCACTGGCTGTGAATACTCGTATGCCATTGGCTGAGTCTGCTCCTCTTCCCCGCCCATTCCTTCAGCCTCTGTGCCCTGTCAGAATTTCTGGCAGACGGCTTTCTCCCTTGACTTGACGAAGACACTTCTTCTGCTTCCCTCCTGTGGGGGGATTAACTGTTACCACAATGGCTGTTGGTAGGTGAAATGAAATGGCAGTTACCTGTGTTTATAAGATGGCTGCTGCCTGCGGTTTGTTTAAAATGTTCCCCCATAAGGTTCAACTGTTACCTCAGCGACTGTTAGTAGGTGAAATGAAGTGGCAGTTACCTGTATTTATAAGAGGGGTTTCAGAGCACGGTAGAGGCTGCAGGTGGGTGGGAATGGAAAGCTGAAGAGTGAGGGGAAAATTAAGGTAGGTTGATGCGTGGCTGGGAAGGAGAGGGGGTTGCCAACTCCTGGTGGAGAATTCCTGGAGATTTGAGGGGTGGAGCCTGGAGAGAGTGAGGTTTGAAGAGAGGTGGGGCCTCAGACAGATACAGACTCTGCCCTCCAAACCAGCTATTCCCTCTTGGGGAACCACTGCTGCCAATCCCCAGGGGAGGGCAGGAGATCACTCAGAATTACAACTGTTTTTCAGGTAGCAGAGTTCAGTTCCCCTGGAGAAAATGGTGGACTCTGTGTCATTATACCCTGCTGAGGTTGCCACAGCAAATCGATGCTGAGTGCCCAAGGCCTTGGCACTCTCCAAGAGCCTCTTTCTAGAGCCCACTGTATTTATTCCCACAATGGGCCTTACTCCTAGTATGTGTGTGTGTGTGTGTATATATATAAAATGTGTGTGTGTGTATTTTTTTTATTTTTTATAAATGTATATATATATATATATAGTGTGTGTGTGTGTGTGTCTTTTTTTAAAGGCAAGCAGCCTACTTCATGCATGGATGGGGGGTGGGAGAATAAGGTTGAAGACTGTTCCGACATTTGATTTTTTGGGTATATACTTCTTTCATTACAAATTTCAAAACCAGGAGGAAGCTGAGATGATACTGCAGCTGAGCCGTCTGCTGTGAATTCTCCTATATTATGGCTGTCTCCACCTGAGATATAAATACATGTTTTATAAATCTATGTAATGGGGGAGGGAGAGAAATGTAACATTTCTTCCAAAGCAGCCCTTGGTGTCTGTTCTTTCCATAGCTTTTAAGTACTCTTTAATCTGTAAAAAATATTTTTAAACTCTTACTGAACCCTTATCTCATAGTTAAAACAAATGAAGCAGTCTAACCTCTAGTCTATACTCTGCTTAAATGAAAGTTTATTACGAGAATAAACTAAGCAATAGGGGAAAGTAAAGATTTGATCCTATTGAGAGTTGCCACTCTTTATCTTTTCTATTTGATAGAATCCCTCTACCTTGCTGTGAGAATGACTAACACACCACGATAACAAACACACAGATGCAAGCTTTGTGAGCAAAAGTTTATTCCCTGGCATGCCACAATAATTGAAAGCTTCAACCTACTGCTGCTAGAACAGTTCCCAATGCTCATTTGCCGAGGATTTGCTCAGGATGTGATGATGGGATTCTGGCTTCATGAGCTCCTGCATCTGGAGACTACCTTGTTTCCAGGCTGGTTAGACTTTCTGAATTTAGTCTTGTGCAAATGGAGATAGTTGCTATACTAACCCGTTTATGTAACCTATCACTAAATTCTGCCACTGTATCAGAAGACTGGAGAGTGACAAATGTGACACCAATTTTTAAAAAGGGATCCAGAGGAGAATCAGGAAATTGCAGGCTAATCAGCCTAACTTCTGTCCCAGCCAAATTAGTTGAAACTGTCAGGGGCGTCGAGTTTTAAAATCCCGGGGGAGGGGGGGGCTCTTGCATGTGCGTGTGCAAAGCGCACATGTATGCTAGAACCATGTCGCCCCCTCCGCCACTCCCCCCCCACCTGGCCACTCCTGCCTCCCTCCCTACAACCCGGGGGCCAGCTGGGCAAATGCCCAGTGTGATGGCGTCACCAACTTTTTCGAGTCCTTTGACAAAGTGAACAAGTATGTAAACAAGGGTGATCTGGTAGACATTATCTATTTGGCTTTTGACAAGGTACCTCACCAAAGACTGCTGAGTAAATTTAGACCATTTCCACAAAAAAGCAACCCCCCGCATTGGTGTTCCTAAATAACTGAACTATGCAAAAGTGCCCACACAACATTTGTCCTCCCCAAGATTAGATCCGAATGTGGCACCCCCTTACCCTACATTTTCCTAATCTACCTTTTCAGCGATATGGCTGATATTGTAATATGAATATCCCGCACAAATATACAAAAGGAGACTTCAATACAGTGAATAATGTATCTAATGTGAAATAACTCTATTCATAATCCATCATGGGAGAATATAGAAGTCAACAACATCCATAAAGAGCAAATACAGACTCCAAAAGTATAAATATACAAAATAAATATCCAACACTTTTCCCAGGTAGTATTTAGTGTTTCAGACCTCTGGTTCTTCCTGAGGAAAAAAACAACGATAGGAAGTCTCATTCCATTTCCTGATAGGCTATTATTATTCTGTTTCTTACATATTGGGCAAGGTCTCATGAACTTAGGTCAGTTGCTCTAAAGGCTGCTTCTATGTCTATGGTGCAGCCTCATTTGGAATTACTGTGTACCATGCAAGGGGAACCTTTACCTTTGTAGAACACTGTGTCTAGGGCAGTGATGCTCTGTATTTGAGGGCATCCAATGAAGCTGATGAGCAGTAGGTTCAGGACAGACAAAATGAAATACTATGTTACACAGAGAGTGATTAAAATGTGGTATTCTCTGCCAGAGCTCGGCCACAGGATGGCCACAGGAATAAACATTTCCCTTAGGAGACAGAGAAATTTAACAAAAAAGCAAGATGTGCAGTGAATTCTTTTTCTCCTGCTGTATATCATAATAAATTTGCTCTGAACTGTAATTGATAAACCAGGGGGGGGGAAACAGGATTACCTATAGCTATAGGATTATCAAATAGTAAATGAAATATAAGATTTTTATTCTGCCCTTCTTTTAAGGAGGTTTGATTAGCATGTATAGTTGCCCCTTTTATTCTCACAAGAACTGTTTGAGGTAAGTTAATGACCTGCCAAGGTTTCCCAGGGAGCATCATGGCAAAACAAGATACCCATAGCTCTCCTCCAACCTTCTACCTTTGAGGGTTCTCTGCAGGTTTCAATTCTGGTTTGACTGTATGTGTTCCTCACCAGGTCTCCCTATACTAACCCACATTTAACTCATTTAATGAATGGAACTCATTTAATGAATGGAAAGAGACATTCGGATCCAACTTTTGAATTTTCAGCTAAATTAAATGAACATACGTTGTGTTTGATTCCTCTTCCCCTGGGTGTAGCTGAGCAAGCTGAGCATGCAGGTAAGGTTTTCTCTCCCTTTTTTGGCTGCCCATCAGTATATGATCCTTGTGTATGCCACTTATACATCAGTCTTTTGCTCTGGGAAGAATAATTTGCAGGGTAAGGTTTGGGGAGGTAAGAACCATAGGATGCACTTAGATCTTTTTTTAGCTTGTTCTACAGCAACCTATTTAAATTATTTCTAAAAATGGCTTTTCTACATCAGAGAGAAAACAATATTTTACCTGTCTCTGAAAAAAAGCACAGGTGTTCAGCATCAGTGATCTTTGTCTATTCTTAACATAATTGTCTTAACCTAGTTGAACTAATTACTTCAGGCGAGTTAAATTCTGGTAGCTGCATCTCCTGTGAAGAAAATGGCCAGAGCAATTGTGTCTGTCACTACTCATGAAATTAGAGTACCTGGCTCTCTGTGGAAACACAGTGCTCTTGAATTAATCCATCAGCCTTCAAAACACAGAAGGTAAATCAAAAATAATAGTACAGTAGCTGCTCAGAAATAATAGTGGAGGAAACAGGATCAAACCTCAGCAGGCATACATAAATAGTGGATTATTTTGAATGTCACAGCATCCAAAAAAAAAAAAAGACTCAGCCTGGCATGGAATCAATCCACCTTCATTAAACTTATGGGGATACCTCAGAAGTATATTGAATACTCAATATTCTCACTGGGATACAACTGAGGTCTCTGATATGGCACATGTAATTCCTGCAATTAACATGGTGCCTGTAAAAAGCATGCACTGATCTGAATGCAGAAATTAAGGGGAAAGTTGTACAATGCATCCTCTTTGTTTGGCTACTGGTGTCCCAAGCTTTTCTGAATTTTCACTGGAATATCATCATCCACAGGGAATTCTTTGTGTGAATCTAAATATGAACTACTAAGAAGCCAAGTACTCTATAACAATTTCTTTCTGTCATATTCTTTCAAATATCCTTCATTCGGAGGCAAAATATGTCCAGTGGCACTTTAAAGACTAACAACATTTATTCCAATATGAGCTTTTGTGAATCAGAGATCACTTCTTAAAATACTATGAAGATGAGATGATTTTCAGCATTTTTATAAGGAAAATTTCTAGTGAGGTCTTCCACATGACATGGCCAAAATAAGTCAGTCACAGTTTTATGATTTTTTCCTTCCAATGACATGTCTGGTTTTATGCCCTCCAATTCTTGCTTGTTTGTCACCTTTGCTGTCCAAGGAATGTGCAGGAGCCTTCTCCAGCACCACAGCTCAAATGGGTTATAAACAATAACTAATTGGAATCCCCCCCCCCCGTTGGGAGAAAGAGACAGACAGAAGATTGGGTTTAACAAGGGCCACTTTATTACCTATTTACAACTTTGTGGCAAGGGCAAACCCTGAGTGTGGAACAGGCCAAGGCCAGGGGTCTCCCCAGACCCCTCCTTGCCTTATATTGGGCGAGCCACCTTGCCCCAGGAGCAAGCCATCCCTGGAGCTCTCCCCCCTCAAGCCATGAAACTTGAAAGGGGAAAGCCTAGCTGGAGTGGACGCAAGGCAATCCTCCTTTCCTGCCCTGGGCCACAAAACCTGAAGGCTGAGTTTAACAGATTACTTAACCTCCAACAGGCAATATGCCATATGGTGCTCACTGGATCCACTTTTCCTTTTCCCGCACTAACCTGCCAAGTGACCAAACCTATTTAACAGAACCACCAAGTCCAATCTTCCCTTAATCCCTTGACAACAGTGCAAGGTAGATGAAAACACTGCCCCCTTTATTTGCCAATCAAAAAGGGGGGTGAAAAATTCCTACCCCCGCAAAAAAGGTGACCAGCCAAAGCCTGCATTGCATTTAGGGCAGGAGGGTGGGCCGAGCATGAGGTGAAAGAGGAAGGTGGAGGATGGAGCTGTCCTTATATCCATGCTAGCTCCAACTCTCTGCCTTGACACCAAGACACAGTGCATCCCTCTCGAAATCTGTCTCTTCCTCCATTTGAGAGAGGAAAAATGGGCCCTACCAGTGAAGGAGCCAGAAGGGGCCCCAAGAAGTAGAATTCTCAGCATTAATGCCATGGAGCAATTTGTCCCAGTGTTGTGTTGTGCCCCAGTCAGGATACTGGGGCCAATGACCTGAGGAGACTTAATTATAATCCTATCAGAGTGTGTGGGTGAGGCCGGGGGCACGGTTTAGATACTTTTCTCTGCATGGGGGTCTCATCAGATAATGTGGTTTGCTATGTATAATGTTACATAGATGCCATTAAGTTAATGTACTGACTATGGAAATAACTGAAAATTGATAGAGCCACTATGGAAATGAAAGATTGTTTTCTTTCTTTAGTTTATCCTGAGCATGATTCTCTTCTCAAGTAAGCAAATATAGCTGTGCAACGCTTTTATATAATTTCTCTGGCTATGATAATAGTGTTATATGGATATCAAAGTATCGCTTTCTGTCAGACAGGTCCAGTTGGGAAAGTAACAAACACCACTGGTTGCAACCTATAGTTCCCAGTTAACTCTCTCCAGTGTGTTATCAGCAATTACTACCTTCATCTCCACACATGGAAAATAACTCTTCTCACAGACCTTATGGAGTAAGACTGTTCCCCTACAATGGAATCAATTATTCACTAGCAGCAGTGGGTCACCCAAGAGAGATACACACACACAGGGAACAGCTGTTGCAACAATTCCTGGTGCCAACTCCATCCCATATCTACTCAGGCAAAAGTGGTATTTATTCCCACCTTTCTTCCATTGTGGAATATTTTTCCACAATGACCCGACAATATCAGCCTTACCATATACAACACTCCACTTGCTGGATTTGGGGTTTTCTCCCTTCTTATTATCTTTTTTCGGGGGGGAGTTGGAAGAAAGAAATTATAAATATCCAGTGAGAAGGTGCTTAGTTGGAATTAATATGCAGATATGACAGGATCAGTCGTAGGCTCAGTAGTGACTGGGAGAGGATAGCTTGTGCTGTAACACTATTCATCTTACTTTGCCAATTTATCACTAGCTGAGAGGAGGCCATACCCCCTACATTTGGGCTTTTCTGACAGGATCATTTTTATTTGTGCTCTGCAATATATTATAAATTAACCACTTCTTGCAATACTAGGCCTTCTAGCATCTCTTTGTAATAACTCTTTCTTCTGTTTATATACACTCAGTGCAGTGGTGTAAAATTTTACGTATCTGCTGAAGTAGTCTTCATCATGAAAGCTTTTGCCAGTCTAAATTTATTACTCTTTAAATTACCAAATGACTATTTGTTATTTTGGCTGCAGCAGGTTGATATAGTTCTTCTGAAATATATTAATAACATTTTATATCAATAAACAGGGAATGCCAATTCATTGGCAAGAATCCGGCTTGTTTTTCAACTATTTCGGAGTGATGGAAAACAAAATCTAACAGAATATTTCAAGAGAGAGCTGCAACTCTTAAGATAAGGTCTAGCACACTTGAGTATTTTCTAATTTGTGTCCTATAGTGAGAGAGGCATTTCTGAATTACAGAATTTTATCAAGTGAGTTTACGAGTAAGTATAACAAAGAATCACATGGTACCAATCCAGCTGAGAGGAAAATAAGCATCTGTGAGAACAAACATATTGAAATAGCATGATGAGTCATCCACTGGGAATACAGATATTCAGAAATACTTGCTGTGATAGGTGATGAAATGTCATCAAATTCCAAAACGTCACAATATTAATTTGCAGGTTTACAACCTAGTCACATTCTTGCAGCAAAGGCAGCCCATAAAGCCTAGTCTGGAGTGTTGTGTTCAAAGAGTAATCTCCCAGTCATTATCCTCAGCTTGTATAAAAAAACACCCCACATTAATATTAGTTAACTTTACTACTCTAGGCTCAAATGGGATCACTGGCTGTTAAAAAGCCAGGATACCACACACTTCTGGCTCCTCTGGGAGATGGTAGACCTCAGATGCAATCAGCCATGAAGGCCAGGCACCCCTCCTTCTCCAAAGCTGGTAAAATTTTATTAATTTTCTTACATTTTGCTTTTTAATAATCTACAGCGCCTATCTTTTTGTGGAGAGGCTGTTCCATCTAGGACAGAGCTGTTATCACGAGCTCTGCTTGTCTTCCCCACCCTGTGTCTGTTGATGGTAGCAGATTTATTGTTTGGTAACTTGCATGGGGTTTGGGGGGGGTTGGTTTCCCCCCCCCCAAAAAAAAATTGATGGATTTCTGTTCTTGTTTTTTGATATTGTAAGCTGCTTTGAGTGACTTGAGTCCATACAAAGCAACAAAAAGTGGATTAAATCACTAATAAATAATTTGATTGCACCTCTTTAATGATATATTTGTGTCTAGTGGCTTACAACATTGTTCTAGCCTCCTCCTTCTAGATTAGATGAAGAGAGAGAATGATTAGCCCAAGGACAGGGATTCAAACCTGGATTTCCCAGATCCTAGTATGACTCTCTAACCCCTACACTGTGTGTGTGTGCGTGTGCATGCACGCATGCATGGAGGGTGTGAACAAGAATACTGTATGGCATCTATGGATATGCATTGACATAACTTCAAAAGTTGTTTCCTATGTCAATTAAGATATTTGTTCTATCTAAACAATTGGCCTGAATGTATAATTAACCTAATTTAATCTGGCATGAATCAATAGGTATGTAACCAATATCATTGTTGTTCACCAATGAAATACAGTAATGGACTGGATTCATAGGAAATCTATACATTATTCTTCAGTCCAAATACTGTGCTTTGCATGCAAAAATAATCTTTTTGTTTGAAATTCAGTATGGCAGGATCAAATGATTTAAAAACCCAGTATAATTCTGTATGCTCCTAAGAAATAAAAATGGTTTCTGCTACAATGTGAACAACAATTCATGTGGGAATGGAGTACTTGAGGAAACTGTAGATTTATTATTATATACTAAACAATTTTGTCTGTTGGACAAATCTCAAAGGACATATTTTCATCGGCAAAACAAGATTGGAATGCATTTGTGCTTAGAATGATTCCTTAGCTCTGTCTATATGATACCCTGAAGGAAAGAAAATCTGAATTCAATTCAATTCAATTTTATTATATTACAGTCCACAACAAGATCCAGTTAACAAAAACAAACATTATTCAGGTGTTCAAATATACAAGTTAAAAACTCCAGTTAAAATAAAGAAACAGAAGATTTTACAAAAAAATTAATTTATATTATATTAAAAAGAGGAAAATAGATTATAAAATAAATAACATAGCATCATAAGTCCCATTTTTAAATTTTAAAACGGGATTTAAGAGGAACAAGAGTTGTGTAATAGACCTCCTGAAGGAAACTAAGTCAAGGCTCAAAGGGGCAGGACTGAAATTTACTGTTCACCTAAATCACCTGAGTGCAAAATCTAGCAGTTAGATTAGTGATAACTGAAATTTCATCTGCCAATAACTTATCTAAACAAGTCTTGTCTTCCCCTACCTCAGGAATGTCTGCAAGGGAAAAAATGGTCTTTATCTTGAATTTGTTTATAGAGGGGCAATGGAAAAAAAATATGTTCCATTGTCTCTACCTCTGCTAGGGGGCGATGGCAAATCCTCTCTGAGTATGCAATCTTCTTATATCTCCCTTCCAAGATCATGGAGGGCATGGGATTACATCTGGCTAGTGTAAAATCCCTCCCGTAAGGGGGGAACTCTAGGGTTTTGAGATATTGGGCCATTGACATTGTTATGTATCAGGATCGCGGTCGCCAGGGACTCTCGTAATGGCGACCGCCACGTGGTCATTCGCACATGGCCAGAATCTACCTGAGCTTCGGCCAGGTAGAACAGTAGCCAGTCGGATCCTAAATGACTGCAAATCACAAGCCTAGGTTTCCCCCGGGGACCTATGAACTGCAACCACTGACTTAAGGTCCTATCACAACATTTGGGCGAGGTCAGGGGATTATCTTCGGCCAGCATAAAAGAGGGCACTGAGCCCAGGGTTTCTCATGTTCCATTTTGACCCGCAATAAACTACAATGCTGATTTCACTGCTACTCACCTCCCGACTCCAGTACTTTTCAGACGTGATGTATTTCATCTTCTCAGGGGCTTAAAGCCAGGAGACTTCATTAAATCTTGCTGGCATTCCATGTCACAGATGGTCGGGTTAAAACAGATACAAGGACTTCTTCACCCAAAGATTGATTAACACTTGGCCACAGGAGGTGGTGGCAGCTACAAGCATGAACAGCTTCAAGAGGGAATTAGATAAAAATATGGAGCGGAGGTCCATCAGTGGCTATTAGCCACAAAGTATAGATAGGAGCACTCAGTCTGGGGCAAGTGATGCACTGTATTCTTGGTGCTTGTGGGGGGCAACAGTGGGAGGGCTTCTAGTGTCCTGGCTCCACTGCTGGACCTCCTGAGGGTACCTGGTGTTTTTGGCCACTGTGTGACGGAGTGTTGGACTGGATGGGTCACTGGCCTGATCTAACATTGGCTTCTCTTATGTTCTTATGTTCTTAGATCCTTTGGCTAAATGTAGATTTTGCTTGATCAATGATCTGCGACAAAAGAGCACCCGGTGAAAGACCCATTCTTTCAAGGCTTCCCTCAGCCCTAAGAATCTTGCATTACAAGGGGAAGAAGTCCTTTTCGGTTAATGCATGTCTTAAGCCATTGGAAAGCAGATGCCAACAAAATCCTCACCTCAATCCTCATTTGGCCTGTTTCTAGATGGAGAAGGGAGTTAGAGTGGCTGGAGGGACCTGTAAAAAAGGCATAAAGGAATTTAGATTGTATCTTTTTAAGTAAGTTCAAGCATTGCTGATATACCAATAAAAGTGCCATATAGGAGTTGGGCTATTACTTTAGCCTGGAAGAGCTTCAATGCAGCAGGTACATTTGCCCTCCCCCCCCCCCCCCGAGTGAAAAAATCTTAGTATCGCATTCATAGTTCTCTTGGCACACTCTGTTCTGGGGTTACAATGTGCAGCAGAAGATCTGGACTCCTGGAATACTACCCCAAGGTAAGTGAATTTATTGGCCTACTCAATTGTATTTCCCTTCATTGACCATACCTTTGCAGGGGCACCTGCCCAAAAACATAACTTTGGTCTTACCATAATTAATGGCAAGATGTTCTTTGTCATAATATGTGGCACTATGGAGTCCCAGTGGCGTCCTTGAAAGAAGAAGCGCATCATCTGCATATAATAGAATCGATATGTGGCACAAGCCAAGTTTTGGAGGATGAAAATCAGAATTTGTCATGTGCTTAACCACATGACTCAGATAAAGATTGAATAAAATAGGGACAGCTCTGTCTTACTCCCTTGGAAGTTTTAATAGGTTCTGTGAGGAGTCCCAATGTACTGTATCTCACCCGTAGGGTGGGAATCATCATGTAGAGCACAAATAAGGAAAAGCAGCCTTTTGTCTAGCTTAGTACTCCCTAATTTTTCCCACAATCTTTGCCTTGATATGGAATCGAAAGCCACCTTTAAATTAATAAAGGCAGCATATAAAGAGGTAGGACATCTGGCAGAATATTTTTCTATTAGGTCTTGAAAAATCAGGCAGTGCTCTGTAGTCGATCTTTCTGCTCTAAGGACAGCTTGTTCTTTTGGTATGATATTTTCTTGCTCCAGCCATGTTTCCAATTTATCTAATAGATGCCTTGTGTATAATTTACAGATGATATTTAAGAGACTGATAGGCCTATAATTGGCAGTATTGGCAGTATAATTGGGTTTTATACCCTTTTAA
Source organism: Lepidodactylus listeri (assembly GCA_029233225.1). Taxonomy (NCBI): domain Eukaryota; kingdom Metazoa; phylum Chordata; class Lepidosauria; order Squamata; family Gekkonidae; genus Lepidodactylus; species Lepidodactylus listeri. The sequence goes on along the minus strand of JARCFY010000006.1, from coordinate 73,129,538 downwards.
TAAATAGGGACTACAATTGCAGTTCTCCATTTTTTAGGGATGTGACCAGAATTATCAATGTACGTAAACAGTACTGCCAAAAACTGTACCCACCACTCCGAGTTTTCTTTCAAGGCTTTAGGTGGGATGCTATCTGATCCTGGAGTCTTCCCATTTTTGAGTCTCAGAATATGTAGTTTGTTTTCCTGTGGGGTAACTAGAGGCCATGGGGGGAAAAGTTTCCAAGGCTTCAGAAATGTTATCTTGGGTATAGTCCTCGTACAGCATCTGAAAAAAAGAGAACCACCTATCTGGGGAAATGTGCAACTCTAAGGGTGAAGAAAATTTAGGTTTTCTATCATGAACCAGCCTCCAGAAGAGGGTAGAGTTCTTTTGTCTCACTGCCTGAATGAGAGTCCCCCATAAATTCTTTGAGTATTATTTCTTTTTCTGTGGTATCATTCTTTTATAGCATTTTTTCTTGCCTAGGAGTATAACCTGGGCCTCAACACTTCCCCCCCTGTTATTACGTAAGGACAGTGCATATAGGAAATTCATCTCTTTTTTGATAAGAGCACATTCTTTATCATACCAAGGTTTGGAGTTTCTGCCAATTGATCTAGATTCATTCATCTGAGATACTGTCAGCATAGATCTCCTGAATTAATTTCTGATAAACATCTAATAGGTTCTAATTGGTATTTGTATTAATGAATAGTGAAATATACTTCTGAAGGTTCTCTGAATTCAGGAAACCTTTTATTTTACATCCTAACTTTTCAGCCCAGCATAATCTTTTACCAATGGGTTCAACCCTGGATGAATATATAACCAATGGTAGATTTTTGACTTGGGGGGGGGGGGACTGTATACCTTACAGTAGGTGATCACCACTGAAATAAGAAATTACTTTAAAGCTTTTGACCTGGGAGAGTAGAGAAGTACAAACTATCACGTAGTCAATGGTACTAGTTCTGTTTCCTATCAAAAAGGTATATTTGCCAGGGTAGTCTCCATTGAATGCCCAGTTAAGGATGTGGAACTCCCATCTGCATGCCAGTTTAGCTAGGCACAGTCCAGCAAAATTGGCTTTACGATCCTTGGCGGTTTGAGTAAAGGGTAAACCTATAGTCTCCTGCTCCAATTCACATAGTAGAGTGTTGTATTTAGTTGCTAGATAATTATCATTAGGGCCCATTCTGGCATTTAAATCACTTGCCAGTAAAATCTGGGCTTCTGGATGTTCGTATACCAGTTTTGTTATATAGCTATTCAGCTCCAACCATTTTTTTTAATATCTGACTTTTTGGTTACAGGAGGAAGATATGTATTTATAATGATAAGGCTTCCATCCTTCCAGTTCAACAATAAGGCCATAGCTAGAGGAAGAAGGGGTTCTTTTAGTACATATTGCACCTTTAGAGAGGTGGAGACAAAAATACTCAACCCCCTCAATCAGTATCCCTGATCCTTTACCCAAAACTGCCCCTAGGTTATAAGAGTAAAATCATCAAGTTCTGGGGTCTCTGCTAGTCATGTTTCCTGCAATAAAATTATATCAAAGTTTTGCTGTAAAAAAGGTACATCCATATACATAGAAAGACAACAGGTCCATCCAGTCACATTCCAGGACAGAATTTCAATAGACTCGTCATTTTCATGACAGTGGGACAAAGATAGTCAACCAGACATTTCTTTGGGGGCTAGACTTGTTGAGGCAAGGCACTTATTAGAATTGTTGAGCCCCAGCTCTGGCATAGCTTGCACCTCTTCTTTGTCAGGGCCCTGAAAAGAGTCCACATCACTGCTTGCACCTTTATGGTCTACAGGAAGACAATGACCGCTATTCTGGCAGATGGAAGTAATAGGTGATAAAACTTTTTTGTATCTGGCTTCTAAAAAGCGAGATTTGTTAACTATATTGAGCACTTCATATGCCTTGTATTCTCCTTAATGTATAATGCCAATAAAGGTTTGTTGTTGTTAGGTGAGGTAGTTTGCATAGAGTAATTCTTCACCCTCCCTCAGTACATTACTAGCCATATTATTCATAGACAACATATCTGAAAAAGGCAAGTCTTCACGTGTCTTTCTTCTCTTAATGGATTCTCCAATTCAGTTAATAGGGAAAGGGTGTCCATCTGTTCTTTGTTCATGGGTATGAAAAGCTTTAAGAAAGATAGTGGGTTAGAGAGGGCAATCATTGTTTCCTGTGTTTCTTGTAGTAACCCATGGTAGCTTTCTGAATTAGATGGTAGCCTGGGGACAATTAACTGGTCTTCTGTTATATTAGTTGAAATGTGCATAAGATCCTCCATGTCAATTTGAGACCCGAGAATACCACTCTCTCTAGGTTTAATCAATGGGGGGACCTTTCTTATAGTTTCCCTAAACACTCTTTTGGGCCAAATTTGAAAGGATTCCAAAAAATGCTTCATCTTTAATAACATAAGGGGGATGGTGGTTTGATTAAACTTTAAAACCAACCTCCAATTGTTTCTTGCACTGGGTAATCTTTCTACTTCCAAAAGGTCAATAGCCAAAGAGTCAGTTCTGAGCAGCGCATTCAGGGAGTTGGATATTCTTCTTTTATCTGTCCAACGGCCATAATTTATTAAAGTCTGAGCCACTTCCAAAGCTATCTTATTTTTTTTCCCCATGTAAGCTCAGTCTCTCTGTCATCTGGCAGCATTAAATATGTCTTTGTTCCCTTTATGGGTGTAATAGAAGATTTTTTTCTGCTTTTTAACTGTGGGTTTTGCAAGTCTTTTCCCTTCATAATTTCTCTGCCATGACTCTTTTCAGCCTCATTGCTCTTACTTCTGAGACAGATTCTCGATTGGTCTGTGGTAATTTTCTCCACTGAGTTCTCAGTAAGTTTCAGAACAGCGTCAAGCTGGTTTGCTATCCTATTAATGTATTTGAAGATTTCAGTTACTGTCTTAACTGTAAGTAAGCACTGATCACCAATTCATTTTAAAATATTTTCTTTCAGTCCTTCATTAAGGCTATCTGATGGGAGTGAGTTTATCAACTTGTCTGGAAAGGGTGTTGACAATTTAGGAAGCTGTGTTGTAATCTCCCCCTCGTCCGAGACACCTGCATTTTCAGTAGTTTGAGATAGAGATATCTCTTTTCCTTCTCCTTGACTTTCAACCACCAAAATATCAAACATATTGCTTGTGACTAGAGGGTCTGCAACAGAGTATAAAAAGCCATCTATTCACAACTGTTTGGATGCTTTAAGGCCAGGAGGTGGAGGTGAATCAGGGTCGAAAATATTTCTATCCCTTTTCCTCATTCCACCCTTTGATTTCTTCATTCTTTCCCTTAGGCAATATAATATAGTTGCTGCTAGAGGCGAGAACTAAAAGTTACTTTAGTCCCAGATAAGCACCTAGTAGGTAAAAAATCTATCTCTGGTGAGTCATTAGGGAAATCCTCCTAATTATCCATTCAAATTTGGCAAAAGCCCAGTCTCACCATGCATAAAATCAACAAAGCAACTCCCACCAACCGAGGAAGTACTCAGCACAGCTCCAATAATCTCGGTACAAAAAATATCAGGTAGGAGAGAGCAAAATAACCAATACAGACTTATCTCTCCTTAACGGCATGGAGGAGTGTCCACCATCTACCCTTCTCCATTGGAGATCCAAATCTGAATTAGAACACAAAAGAGCCCTGGCAAACAATCAAAATTGTGAGATAATAACTTGTACATATGCAGATTCTATTGAAAACCTTCTATGAACACACTGAGGTTGGTAATGGTTCTACATGCACTGGCCATTCATGGCATTTAGTAATCTTTTATTTATTTTTATTTATCTAAATATTTATATCCCACTTTCCACTCTAGTAGGGATCTACTAGAAAGCTTAAATATTGTTCTCCCTTCCTCCATTTTATCTCCTCAACAACAATCCTGTGTGGTAGGTTAGGCTGAATGTACATGACGGGTGCAAGGTCACCCAGCAAGCTTCCATGGCAGAATGGGGATCTGAACCTGTCCTTCCCAGATCTTAGTCCAGAACTCTAACCACTACACCATGCCGGTTTATCAGCACAAGACAAAGAGTTTCTTTTATAATCCAGGAAAACATGTACAAATGACATTGACAAAGGATGCAGTGTGGTGAGATTGGGCTCCTCACATGAGCATTCATGGTCTAGACCTCCTAAAGTCTTCAAGGGGACTGGTATACCAGTAGTATTCCAGCTTCTGAAAAAGACCCGTTTATATGTGGCCCAAGGTGCTTCTCCATCTAGCTGCTTTTCTGGTCTCTGTTTCTATGTTCCCCAAATGCATAAGACAACATAAATTTCAGGCTGTCCATCTGGTGCCATAGGATGCTACTTCCACAGCTACAGAGGCTGTGAAGAGATACTAATTGTGATTTTTGCCACACAGCTGCATGGCAAGGGACCAGCTGGGATGAAGAACAATGTGACAGGGTTAGCAGATGCATGAAAGTCACATGGGGAAGCCTGGCGTTCAGCAATCCCAGGGAGACAAGTCACTTCTAAAAATATTTTAAATTCGTTATAGCACTTTTGCAGCAATTAAAAAAAACCTCTAATCAAAACAACTTTTAAACTGACAGTCAAAGACATTCATTTGGAATTGTGTCCTACCTATTTTTTAAAAAGAATCTTTCACCTATGTCATCCAACATGAGCTGTGATGTCCTAAAATATCTTCACAGTTTTCCAAGACTAGTGTTTTCAGCTGTGTACTGGCATCTATTTTTACACAGCAATATTTCCTCTACACTACACAAGACTAGTGTTTACATATCCTCAAATATTAATCACAGAGTCAGCCAAGCTAATAGCTGAACTAGAACTTGATTAACCTTAAATTTCTATCTTTTTGTTTTTTTATTTAAATGTTTTTATACCTCTTTCCCATTACAAAGACTTCCCTAGGGCTTATACAGTGAAAGCTACTGAAATGCATCATAAATCATAAACAAGAAGAAACATAAAAAATCATATAAAACTTTTTAAAACAGCAGAATAAGAAACCAGCAGGCAAGCCAGTAAAATTAATATAGCCATATAGCCACATAGCCTGCATGTGTGTGTTTAAGCACGGACCAGTTTTATGGGGTATTATTTATAGTTCATTCTATCTGGTAGGGTTAGAATTTATAGCCATTGTTTTCTCAAACTAAAATATTTCTATCCCAAAGGGGATCACAGTCTAAGAAAAGTAAATGGTTTGGGGACATCAAAGAAGCTAAATAGGTGGTGGTGTGTGTGTCGGGGTTAATTACTATCCTTAACAGTGTTTGTAAAGTAAATGCTGGTTCATTTTCAACAGCAAATGTCTTTAGATCTTGATGGTGTCTATTGTGACTCCCCCCCAAGTTTCAAACCAAATGGGGGAAAAACATATTGTATATTTTTATTAACATTCTGCTCTTAAGTCCAAAACTTCTGAAAATAGGAAAATAAACAAGGGCTACTCAAGAAGGCTCTGGGTGTTTGAAAATACCAGAAGAGAAGTAGTGTATGGCTTTATTTGTACATTTGGCTGAGCATGTGCGCTCCTTATTGAAAGACTTTTACAAACTGACGCAAAGCATATTACATGAAGCTGAAATTCCACTGAAGTCAAAGAGAGCTATACTTACATGTCAGAGCTATAGTTCCCAAGACCAGGATTTATATTAATTTCTTGGACAGAACAGATTACCCTAAACATTTTTTTCATGTGCTATTTTAAAGAAACTGCTTTGTGTATGAGAACATCTGTCCTATGTATACTATAGCTTTTCTGTGTATTGGACACATCAGAGTAAAATTATGGCTGATGTAATCCATACAATAAATTCTGACTTATCAAGAATTTTGCACAAATAAACTGTGAAGGATCCCAATTAAAATGAGTGAAGCAGCACTCCTGGGAGCAAACTTTCTGACATCCACCTCCCACTGCAGCCAGCTGTGCCCCTAAAAATTGTGCTCCCAGTGTGTTTGGGTGTCAGTGGACCCTCGAAACAGTGTTTGGAAGAAATGAGAATCTACAGTGGAAGGGAGATATCAGACTACACCACCACATTTTCTGCTCACAAAAATAATCTTCTGATTGAACTAAAGATTTGGCACTGTATTGATGAAGCTATGTTGTACTGAGTCAGGTGATAGTCTGCCAAGGTCATCTCCTCTTATTGGTAGTGGCTCTCTAAGGTCTCAGGCAGAGGTCTTTCACATCGCCTACTGCCGGATCCTTGTAACTGGAGATGCCAAGGATTAAAAATGGGACGTCCTGCGTGCCAAGCAAATGCTCTACCTCTGAGCCAGGGCCCTGCCCCAAGCATGATTAAAACATGACTGCATGCCTGTGGAGAGATTTAACAATGCCTACAATGGCAAGTTTTCAGGACCTGAAAGCTGCACTCCAAGAATATCAGCATTATTTCCTATCTAGGTACATTGTCAAATGCAAGCAAAACTGCTCAGCAGACTGTCATCAGTGCCAGCTTCTTTCATACCAATGCATTATGCTGACATATTTATTATGCCAGCTCATCTCTTTTGCCTTATGCCACCCTGTCACACACGCTGATATATTTTTTGCGCTCTGGAACTTTGTGCCAATATCTTTTTATCATTTGTCAGAGTACCAGGCCTTCTCTCCCTGAAAATCTGAATGCCTCAATCCAGAGATACACATGCACAGTGTTATTGCCAGCACCTGTCCAAAGGTTGATTCTGTCAGCATTAACAGTGTTAATCACCTGTTTGGAAGAGAATGAACACCCACATCTGCAAGGTGATCGGTGCTGTCAAATCTGATAACGCCAATCATCTGCGTAGCGCAGTCTAGTGATACAAATGGCGCTTGCGTCCTGGAGTGCAGGATTTGACACCCAACTTCACTATCTGCAAACTTCACGTTCTTTGTTTGTGTAGAACAAGTACGGGACATCAACAATTATTGTTGGCATCATCCCCCACCCCCCAAGATGGCAGCAATAGTTTACACGTTGTTATGCATTTTATAAATTGGGTTCTTTTTGTATTTTATTTTAATATACCTTATTTTTATCCAGTATTAAAAATCTGTAATCTTGCAAACTTCTGGACAGGAAGAAGATGCAGCCAAGATTTACCCCATCACTGCTTTGGTGTCCCTGGGGCTCAGAGGAAGCTGGCAGGGTGGCCATTTGATCAGGCTGGGGGTGCTGGGTTCATCAGGGGGCCAGCAGGTCGCCTGATTCAGGATCCATCCCTATGCTGGCGCCAGTGTTCCTGCAGTGCAATCAATAAAAGCTGTGGCCTCTTTATGTTCCAAAATCAAGGTTGTTTGTGCCAGTCCCTCACCTGTGGACTCTCAGTGCTCATGGGGCTCACAAAAGATGGGATATAAACAATATTAATGAAGCAAACGAAACAAAATGATTTCCTTAACTTAAGCTATTGCTTGCAATGACTTTTATTCTGAGAAGGCAGTAGAGAATATTTTCAATACATAAACATAACCTATTGATATATGACAATGACAATTTAATCTCTCTCTTTACTGTCCCCAGATTTCAATTACTTCTTGGCATCCTATTGCAATGCAAGATTAAACTGATTAATTCATTGAAATATTATATTGCAATGGCCAATATGCATGCCTCATCATTCTGTGAAAGTAATGCAGACATACATGGTGCATTTTGTGAGAAATAACCTTTAGGATACTTATCATATTTCTTCAATCAACATTTTAAAGGTCATATTTATTACTCAAATTTCTTTTCAGATAACTGCTGTCAAAACTAAATGACATTGTTTTTATTGCAGTCATTCCTTAGGTTCAGCTGGTGGGTTCATTTATTTTCAACATCCAGTTCTCAAATTATTTATATTTTGCTGTCTCTGACTAGGATTTACCAGTCTTTTGCTGACAGAGTTCTATGGGAGCTAAGTGCATGTTCAGTGGCATTTACCTGAGGGTAACTTAGAAATTTCAATCCAGTGACAAAAACATGCAAGTCATTCTGTATTTTGTCAGTTAACATGAAGGACTGGATAACAGAATGAATGTGGTTAGTTCTGCAGAAGGAAAGGCAAGTAGACAGAAATATTCTAAGGTTCACGGATCAGGGACAGTTCTACATAATAATTATTCAGGATGCTTTGTGCAGCTAAGGGTATACCATGCTAAGCCAAAGCTGAGTCAGTGGGTGCAGGGCCGGAGGATCTTGAAGGCAACTAATAAAACAGAAGAGAAATCCATGTGCTGATGGGATACCACAGAGCAAATATGTTTTATTAATTGTGCTTATCCTTTTAGCACTCCTGTCCCCTTTCTTTAATTAATATTCTAAATAACTTAAGAAGTCCCATTTATAATATGTTCTCTCCACTTTTTTAAAAAAGTTTATTTCCTTTTTCCATGTTTTACAATTATCAACTTAAAAGACATCCGAATTTCCACATCACAAAGCACATCCACCAAATTACATATATTCTGTACCTTATCTTTACATGTATAGCACTTTTCGAAATCTAAGGCAGAGCCCCTACAAGCCACTGCCTCTGACTCTCCAATTGCATATATATATATATATATATATATATATATATATATATATATATATATATATATATATATATATACACACACACACACACACACATACAGAAACTCAACAACATAACCTATATTTTATACCCTGTCTTTACATAAATTGTACTTTTCAGCATTTAAGGCAGAGCCCATACAAGCTGCTGCCTCTGACATTCAGATTACATATACCTATATTGTTTCGAATCTATTATTCCTTGTTATGATCTAACCATATATAGAACTGGTTCTATCTTTTAAGAAATTCCTCTATATCTTTCCCTTATAATAACAAATTCAACCTGTCCATTTCAGCCACTTCTAGTAGTCTCTGTATCAGATCCTCTCTTGAAGGCAACATCTCCCCTTTCCAATTCTTAGCCACCAAAATTCTTGCCGCTGTTAATATAAATATTAATAGATATCTCACATCTTTGTTGTAGTCTTCTGCAAACATATTTAGTAGAAACACTTCAGGGGTGTAAGGCATCCTTACACCTGTTATCTCACTAGCCATATGATATACCACCCTCCAAAACCTCTGAATTTTTTCGCAGGTCCACCAGACATGATAATATGTTTCTACACTTCTCTTGCATTTCCAACAGATGTTAGAAGCATTTTTAAAATACCTAGCTATTTTTGCCAGGTGTCCAGTGCCATCTGTGGAACATTTTCAAAATATTCTCTTTATAGGGAATAACTCTCATAAATTTTAAAGATTTCCATGTCCAAGTCCAGTGGTCTTTCTCAATACTGTATCCAAAATCTTTCATCCAAAGAATCATAGTTGCTTTGACCTGTTCATCTAACATATATTCCTCTAATAAGAGGTTATACAATTTTTGTATCAAGTTATCACTTGAGGATAGCCATATTTTATCTAATTCATTCTTCTCTTTCATGTTCTCTCCACTTTTGAACATCCACTGCAACTCAGAAATATTTCTGAGGACCTTTGTCTCCCATTTTGTTTTCTCCGTGTAAATTGCCAATATTTTTATATTATAGCTGAAAAAACAAGGTTATTGAAAGCAATAGATGGAGATAGAATTTAGATGTTCAGACCACAGATCATATAACAAAAACCAAATATTGAAATAATGGATTCTGCAGAGCTGATAACATAGCTCACAAGCCCTGAACTGCAGGAATATTACCAATGTTTTCTGTAGAAATTATTCTCATTGGTTTTTTTCCAGTTCAAGAAGTAATCACCCACACCATTAGTCTATTATTTATTTCATTATAAAGTCTAGGTTCCTTAAAAGAAGAAACAAATTTGGCTGTCTAAAATTTTCTTCTTACAAAATGTTAACATTTGCTCTTCCCTCCTGAATATTTGTTCATCTTTGTTAATCATAGTCCTAAAATAACATACCATTTTATGCCCCTTACATATCAAACAAGAACAAGTCTTTCAAAACCCCTTGAAAGATACCATATGTCATTTAGTTCAACCTATGTCCTCAAGGCATGATCTTTTACAGTTCTAGATTCCCACAAATACCTGCCTGATTATTTTATAATATCTAAGTTTCACACTGTTAATCACATACAGCAAAAGAAAGGAAAAGTGAACAATATAAAAGCTAAAGAGTGTAGATCAGATTTGAAGAACTCTGCTACAAGTCACATCAAATACATGAGACAAATTATACTCTACAAAGCAGGCAAGCCTCCTGAAGCATATATACATTCTACCCTGAGTGGTGGGGATCCTCCCCAGTCCTACAGATGATAGTCGGCATGACAGTAGGGAAATAGCTCTTGGATTTTATACCCTAAAAGGATGGATCTTCATTACCATTGTCTTCATTGTGCTTACAGGGGCCAGTCCAGGTTTTACAAATTCCTTTTATTTTCTATGTCATTCCAACTGTATGTATGTTGCTCTTATATTATTAGTGAGAGGCAACCTCCATGCTGTCTTAATTTGGGATTAGCCTGTAACTATTTGTTACCTTTTTACCCTGACCTTCCTCAAAGGAATTCAGGGAACTGTACCTGGTTTTCCCTTCATCCATTTTATCCTCACAACTGTGTGAGGTAGATTAAACTGAGTATGAATGACTGGGTCAAGGTCATCAAGTGAGCTACTTGGTGAGTGGGGATTTGAACTCAGATCCAATACTAGCATATCATTTGAGCCTTCTTAACAAACAAACAGACTGTTTTTCAAGAGTTTTTCCCCAAAGAGCATTACATTGGGACTTGGCATGGAGACATATAGGCAGCCAGAAATTGTAATTCTCAGCCATGGTAGAAAGCATCTTGGAAATCCAGCCCTGACCCTCTTACAAAACAAGCACACTGGGGGGTAAAAGAAAGTTTCAGCCCTATAGCTGTGTTAATAGTTTTCTAGAAACTATCAACTGAATTAATCCAGACACACACACACAAACACACATTATATCATACAGACTATATGGATAAGTTGTCTAATCATGTCATTTTCAGCAACCCAAATCTTAAGTGACAGTTGGACTTTTAACATTAAAGTATGTTTTCTCATGCATGTACATACTGGCAGGCTTTGGACATATAGTATGCTGAATGTGAACTGAAATGGCAAATAAATACATATTACACTGATATTATTTTAATCTAAAAGATTTAACATGTCAATTTTTCTTCCATCAGTCTTCCAAACAGAATGCCTCCATGATTTAGAAAATACCAAAATTTTAGTCATCAAATCAATAAGTAAGGAGTTCTGGTTACAAAATGAGATAAATGCTGATAGGGAGTGCTTTAATCCTACTTTAGTAAAAGAAAGAACAGCTGCATCGTCCACATATAATAAGATAGGAACTGGGGTTGAAAGGGAAAAAAAGAGGGAAGAGGAAGAAGAAAGGAGGTGGCTAGGGAGCGAGAGAGATAAGGTGTATCTATCCTCTTTGGATAGTTTAGTTTCTTACTGCAATTGTTTTAATTATTGTGATACTCAAGATTACTGTTCAGAACTTTTATCTCTTTGCCTTATTATTATTACAGTACACAATGTTACATATCTCTGTACTCTGATTGTTTCTCTTTGTTGGCACATCAGCTGATTTGCATTGCTATTTTTTTTCTTTTTAAAGTTATTGTTATGCCAATAAAGGTTATTGGAATTGGTTATTTTAATCTGATATTCCAAAAATGTTTCTGCCATATTCTCCACCGCCTGAAAATTATAGGTTTTGTTTTGTTCTATTTGCAGTGAAACAAAATCAATAAAACTTGAGCATACTGAGAGTTGCTTTCTTATTTTTACTGAAAACCCACCAGGAACCAGAAAGGATTGTGCAGTGTCATAGTGTATAAATAGATATGTCTGAGTAAGTAACAGATTTTGCCTCTCTGACTGCAGAGTTAATAGGGACCTCAAGCTACTTCTTATGGTTCCTGAGGGCATCCTCTGAAACTGTGAGTAGCATTTCAGCTTGTGGTCCACCAAATGCCAGTATGTATATCAGTGCCAAACTTGGCACAGAAATGATGCAAACTTTGTTCCAAATAAAGAAGCAGATTTCTGTGCCAGGACTCAGCAAATCTGCATGTACTGATCTCAAAAGCACTAGTAGAATTCTAGTTGCTGCAAAGGTGCCATTAGGAGGAGGAGAGGAGGAGGAGAGGAGGAGGAGGATTTATACCTTGCCTTTCACTCAGATCTCAGAGCGGCTGACAATCTCTTTGCCTCTCCTTGTAGGGTAGTTGGGGCTGAGAGAGTTCTAAGAAAACTGCTCTTGAGAGAACAGCTCTGAGAGAACTGTGACTGATCCATGGCTGGCTGCTTGTGGAGGAGTCTGCCACTCTTAACCACTACACCAAACTGACTGTATTAATACTGTTGTATATTTAGATGTCTCTATTTATTTCTAGAAAGTTCATATACTTCGACTGCTGATCTTTCATTCTTTGATTTCTCTCAGGAACATATGAACACATCATAAATATTTTTTTAACATTTTGAAATTCACTAGAAATACTGAGAAAAAACTAGATAGGTATGTTTTTTGGACTTGGATGGAAAACAATAATATGGGAAATACTGATATGGACCATCATTATATTTTGGCTGCACTGAATATTCTTATGACTCAATTTTTAAATAAAAAATACCTGTTTTAGGTACAAAAATTTTTTCTCAAATATCTGTTCATTCTAAGAATTTTCATTTTTAATTGTAATGATAACTCCTAGTTGCTATTGCTTTCAGACCATTTTTCTTTCTTTTCCTTGTAAATGTTTTGTTCCCTGCTGCATTAGTCAAATAGGGGACCTAGAAAATCTTACATTGAGTAGGATATAGTAAGAATTGAATAATACTCTCAGACATGTCACTGTGTATTCTAAATACTGTTGACAAAGACAATTCAGTGTGAGGACAAGGTACCATTTAATTTGGGTTTAATACAAATATGTAACAAATGATCTGGCACTAGGGGTGAGCAGTGTAATGGCCAAGTCTGCATATGACACAAAATTATTCAGGATGGTGAAAATCAGGATGGTGAAAACCAAGGATGACCGTGAAGATCCAGGAGGATCTCCACAAGGCTGATAATATAATGCCCCTGCATAGATCTACGGTGGAGCCTCATTTGAAATACTCTGTGTAGTTCTGTTTACCATATATCAAAAAGGACATTGCAGATCTGGAAAAGGAACAGAAGAGGGCAACCAATATGATTAGGGGGTTGGACAGCCTTCTCTACGACGAAAGCCTGAAGAGTCTGAGACTTTTCAGTTTAGAAAAAACGTAACTAAGAGGTGATATGATAGAGGTTTATAAAATTATGCACAGGATGACGCTGATAGGCAGTAGAATCAGGTCAGAGAACAGGAAATACTTCTTTGCACAGCAAGTGATTAAAATGTGGAATTGGCTGCCAGAGGATGCAGTGATGGATGCAGGCAGAGACAGCTTTGAAAGGAGATTGGCGAGATTAATAGAGGCCGAGGATAGACTGGCAATCTAAAGCGGGGCAGGCACGCTTCGCAAACGGAAGAAAGGAGCACGTTCAGACATGCGCATCTGTCCGTCGGCTCCGTTTTGTACTTACCCGTCTCCCAGTCGCTTTCCTTCCGCTTTAACAGGACACCGGTTTTACCCGGTGTTCAGGGGCCTTCCTCCGCATGCCTCCCGCTTCCAAACAGAAACACATCAAAGGAAAACAAAAAAAAAGCATGGCGGCACGCGCAAGCCACGCGCGCTGGCTATGCGGCAGTCTGAACGCTCCGTGGCAGTCTGAACGCTCCGTATTGCCGCTGATCCGCATTGCTCTGGCCAGTGTGAACGGCCAGCTCCGTGGGGTTTTTCCCCCGCTCCAGTTCCCTCCGCTTTGCCTCCGCTTTAGATTGCCAGTCTGTCCTCGGCCAGAGAATAGGTCTATCAGTGGTTACTAGCCATGTTGACCAAAGAAGCATCCATGTTCAGAGGCAGTAAACCTCTGAATATCAGTGCCAGGAGGCAACATCAAGGAAGGCCTCTATGCCCTTTTGTTAGACCACCAGAGGAACTGTTAGGCAAGTGTGTGAGACAGGCTGCTGGATTAGAGGGACCACTGCGCTGGTACAGTAGGGCTCTTCTTATGTTTTTACCTTCTTGAATGAGTCACATGGATGTTCTCAGCCAGTCAGGGAATCTACAGTGAGCATGATGACAGCACAACTTTATGTAGCCAAGGAGATGTACATGACTATGTTTACACTATGACATCACCAAAAACAAATAATTTAGAGTGGGGGTGGAGAGATAAATAAATAAATATTTTTGCTGCTCTATGGCCATAATGAACAATTCATTCATTCATTCATTCATTCATTCAAATAAATATTTTCAGAACAGCTGACATTATTCAACAATCCCAAACAAGTTCCTAAAAGTATTTTTATTTCCACCTTAATTTTAAATTTTGATTAATTTAGCAATGTGTAACATCACATGGCTGTAAGTCTACCTTCCTGAAGTGACTTCAAGCAATTCCTCTGAAGTAATGAAGACTCCTTAGGTGCAACTCTTGCCCACCTCTTACTAGAAAATATGAGAGAATGGTAACCATCCCAGAATGAGGGGGTGTGTGTGAGCGTGTGTGTGTGGGTGTGTTTAATGTTTTGGTAGAAGGCACAAGAACAGCATGAGCATAAAGAACTAAAATGTGGAGCATATTCCCTGCCACTTTGTCAATGCTGTCCCTATGATTTTTTTTATCAGTTATAGACAGCTTCTGATTCTATGGCAGAAGTAACTTTGTTTTTAAATCTTCCAGGCAGTGAGCTAAAGACATTCAGCTGTTCTAACAGCCAGAAAACTAGTGATGTAGCTCTGAACTCTTCATACTCACATAATTGCCATGTAAGATGCTTTAGTTAAAATGACTCATTATCAGTCTGGTTTCAGTGCTGAGAGGAACATTTCACGAATGGTCTACCAACTGCTTGTAGAAACCTAGAATATAATCATGTGGGTTCAAGTATAAACAGAGCAACATATGTCAAATGCCAAAGTGATTTGGAGACTGAGAGAAAAATGATACACTAAAGATTTCTATCTTCTTCCTTAGAGCTCAGCATGCTCTGTTCAGCTGCATTTGTAGTACATAACCACTGTAAGCACCAGGTTTCTTGAAGGACCCATTGTGCATCTTGTGTGATTACAACTAACTGCATCAAAAAGTCAGAGAGAGAGAGAATGCTCTGGAGTTTTATTTATGGAAATTCCATTGGCTCACAGATATATCAATATAATCATTGCAGTGTTAACATGGAGTGGGCACATGAAATTGCAAAAACATAGTATAATGTGATCAGCTATCACAAATCTTAGCTACTTCCCACGCTAAACCATTATTCAACAATGAAAGTAAAGTTGGAGGAGATAAGCTTCACACAGCTTTTTCACTCAGTTTTGCCCATTTCCCCTCCATGCTACACTTATCCCACATGTTTTTTGTACATGCAAATCCCATGACTCTCGGTGTAGTCTGTTTGGGTGGCCTTCTTTTTTCAGTTAACTTTCAGTTTACAATGATGATGATATCCACCATATAATGAGTACCACCAAACCTAAACACTTTTATTTGGGAGGCAATGTTATTTGTTTAGTTTAAAAACGTATATTGTGCCTCATCAGCAAAAACTCTTGATGCAGCTTCTCTATAAACTTAAAAAACTAGTAATTAGGAATATAATGAAGCAAAATAATCCAGCTCACTAAAATGTTTAAATAATTGTTTACAGCAATTAATAAAGGTCAGTAAAAAAAATCGTGAGCAATAGAACCAGAATAAAATAATAAAACTGTCTACTATTTAAAAAGGGGAAAACAGGAAGTACTGGGAGGGGGGAGAATCATGTTTTCTCATTTTATTTTCATATCGACATGAACAAAAAGTAACAGGCTTTTTGCCATAGATCAGACAAGTCCCATTTTTACATTGCAAAATGCAAGTCTCATGTAAAAGCCAATGTTTAAGTCTTTCCAGAAATGAGTTACAGAGCCCAAAAGGCCATAGTTATGCAGAGTGGTAATTCATCGTATCAGTAAATACACTAAGCTACAGCTGACAAACATGCCAGAACTAAATGACTATGCTATTATTTTTAGAAGCAGTACAACATGGAGTCTCTCTGTGTGTGTATGTGTGTATAAATGATTCTACTGAGAGTTGCTTCTTGAAATGAAAACAATACCATCAGTCTATATACAATTTCTCTGAATTCTCTCCCTTCCACTTTAAGCAGTTATTTTCTCTGTTCATATCATTCAGAATGGGCATGAACTGTGAAAACGTGGTTTGGTTCAATTCATGATTTGTAGCATGCCCAGTTCATGAACCATGAACTGTCACTAACTTTTAGCTGCCGAACATCTCCCCCCCACAATGTGCTAGAGACACCAAACTCACAGGGGTTCTCTGGCTGAGTTTTCTCTACCTGCCCTCAAAGTTTGGTGAGGATTGGATTTATGGGGTCTGAGTCATGGCCCCCAAAGAATGCCCCTAGGAAGGTGCTTTCTGGGGAAATGACAGACAGCCATTTTCACGGGTGCAGGGTCAGGAGATTCAGAATTGTATAGAATGGACCCTGTGCAATCTAGAGACTTCAGTATCACAGGGTCTTCCCTTGATGCTCTCTACATGCCCTCTAAGTTATGTGTAGACTAGACTTAGGGGGTCAAATTAGGGGGCCCTCCAAAGAAGATGCCCCCAGGAAAGTACTTTTGGGGAAAATGTCAGGCACAGACTCAAAAGTGCAAAGCTATACACATCAGACATACACAGAACATATTGGTGTTTCCAAAGCTGGAGGATTCAACCCCCCCCCCCCAATTGCTTTGAAGTTGCTTTATAGCTTTGAACTTTGGTAAATATTTTGTTTGAGCAGAGACAGTGTGTATTCATTCATGAACCGCCAAGAGCTGCTAGAAAGTTCAAAGTTCATGCCAGTTGACCTGCCACAAACTTCAGTTCATGAACCACAAACCAGCCAACATTTTTCATGAACTTCCGTTTCTAAGCCAGTTCATGCCCATCTCTACATATCATCTGTCTGCCTCCTTTCTCAGATCCTACTAATTTCTTCTACCATTTTATCATAGAAACATCACTGATTTTTCACATTTGAGATAGCACTGGGCAGCTTGAAACGCACTGCATTTTACTTGGTTGGGTTCTTTGAAAGAAGCAGTTCAATAAAACCACATCTTTACATTGCTCTAACTTGCTATGTAGATTATAAAATACACACAAAGAGAATGAAAAAACAGAATCATGCCTCTTCACCCTGACCTACGTTCAGTAGAATCTGTGAGCATACTCTGCATACGTGGGCTTGTCTGGACAATCTTTGCAAGATACAAATATACAAAGCCTGTTTGCATAGGATCCATTCTGTTGAACAATTGAGGTAAGGGCAGTGCTGGGCGGTGTGATCCTAGTGCCCACACTCCCATAGACTCACTGTATGGAGAAGAAGAAGAAGAGAAGAGATTGGATTTATACCCCGCCCTCCACTCCCCAAGGGAGTCTCAGAGTGGCTTACAAACTCCTTTTCCCTTCCCCTCCCCACAACAGACACCCTGTGAGGTAGGTGGGGCTGAGAGAGCTCTTTCCCAAACTGTCCTTGAGGGAACAGCTGGTACAGAGCTATGGCTTGCCCAAGGTCATCCAGCCAGGTGCAAGTGGAGGAGTGGGGAATCAAACCCGGTTCTCCCAGATTAGAGTCCGCGCACTTAACCACTGCACCAAACTGGCTCTCAAAAGGCTGCTTAGAATCATGTTGCTAGCTTCCATTGTCTTATTTGCAATAGGTCATTTGTTCTTGGGCTGCTTGTTCTACCTATAATTAGAAATTAGGCCCTTAAAAAGTGTAAAATGTTTCAAGATACTTAGACCTCAAAAATGTACAGTTCAGATATATGGTATGTTCATCCACTGATACAAAGTGCTTTCTGTTTGTTAGTTACACGTTCTCTTCCACTCCTGCCACCCCTCCAGGACATTCCACTGCCCTGTTTGTTTGTTTTTCCATTAAAGAGGCACAGTTTGAACTGATACTAATGGACTGCTTGCAGTTTGACTCTATGGGCTGAGGTGAATTGACCCATATAGTACAGAATAGTTTGGATTAAGGTTTATCTATTAATCATGATGTGCCAAAGCCTAATATTTCCTTTACTCAAAATCAGCTTTCTTCTGTACAGCTGACCTTTAAACCTAATACATCTGTCTTCAAATACTGTTATATTTCATACAGGAAAAAAATGATGAGACTAAATCACCAGTTTCTGTGAATATTTATTTATTTATTTATTTTTAGAATTCCCGCTCCTATACAAATGCTCAGGGCAGTGTACATCATATCAATAATTACATTTATGAATCGACCATAAATCAAATTTAAGACTGTTAAAACAATTAAAACAGTAGTAAAACTAACTATTTCTGAGTGGCATTTTCAGGACACTTTCCCTAGAAGGAAATGTGCAAAATGAGGATGTACAGACAAAATGAATATATATGGGTGTTTCAGATTAATGCTCCTGTACACATACACGAATGCTTTGTGATATAGCTACTGGTTGAGAGCAGAACCAGAGGTTCCTAGAAATATGAAAGTGCTGCTGCTCCTCCATGGATCTTTTCCCTTTTTCACAGTAACATGTAACATAACAGAATGAAGGATGCATGTCCTCGTACCAAGTACTTTGCTGTCCAGATCACATAGGTTGGTGCTGGCATCAAATATAGGAGGAAAAATGCTATTGATGTTATTGTGTACTAGCTGAACGAAAGATTCAATGAAGAATTTCTACTGCACATTGGCCCACATGCTCTGGGTTTCATCTGTCAGCTGCATTACTCTGACCCATCAGTATCACCAGGGGTCATTTTGTAGAAAAAGAGGTGCAGGAGCTCATTAGCATGAGCTTATTTGCATATGCCACACCCCCTGACATCACTGGAAGTATGTCAGAAGGCAAGAAAGAAAGGAGAGAGAGAGAGAGAGAGAGAGAGAGAGAGAAAGAAAGAAAGAAAGAAAGAAAGAAAGAAAGAAAGAAAGAAAGAAAGAAAGAAAGAAAGAAAGAAAGAAAGAAAGAAAGAAAGAAAGAAAGCTGGCAGAGAGGGGACAGCTACTAATCCAAGCCTCAGAAATACCACTATTCTGGGAGAATAGCTTCAGTGGTGGCTGAAGCCTTCAGAAGGCTGGTCAGAGGAACAAGGACCTTTCCAGGGGATGGGGTCATTTTGCTGCAGCCATGACACAAGCAGGCATTCCCCGTCTGGGGGGGCTGGCACCAACTCCCGGAGCTGAGCTCCCCCAAGCTCCTGCTCGAAATGAGCCCTGGGTATCACTATTATCTTCAGAGTTTTCTTCTAACTTCTACCCTCCTCTTTAAAACTGTGGGCAGCAGAAATTATGGCTATATCATTTGGTCCATCTCTGTAGATGGAGATTCCCTTAAAAATTCCTTGTCTTTGCCTTCAACCACTGTCAGGCCTTCATACAGTTCTTTGCTTCCCCTTTACCTGTTAATGACTTTCCATAAAATCCTGTGGAATAGCTCCATCCACGTTTCTTGAAAAACAAATGCAGCAAACAAGGAAGAGGCAACACTCTGCATCTTGCCTGGGATCACTACAGAAATAATGCTTTAAACTGCAGTATTTTTCTGGGACATTAATAAAATTATCCTGCAATGCATTTCAAAGGGTTCTCCCCCCCACAGTCATATTTCAACTTCATATTTGCAAATTAAAGACCAAACTAGCAATGGGGAAGTATTATTTTGTTTCCCAGCCAAACTATGTATGCTGCACTGATTGAAATCAATTGCTGGAATCAACAGAGGTCATTTATAGACATAAAAAGAACAGTGATGTCTAAGCTTACCCACTCTGGTTCCCTGTCAAGTAGATCATTAATGACTGGATCTTTGATTTCGAAGCTGTGATGATTTGTGCTGAAGCTGGTACTCTGCTACTAATATAGGCTGTGTAGAACGTGTTTTTCTCCTCCACACTTCTCTCAGGACCCCTGACAGTCACTTTGGTATCTGTTTTATCTATCATACTCATTGCTCCTTCCTGCTCACGATATCTAACCTGGAAAATATGAGATTTCATCCCCTGAAACGAAGTTACCATACACAAAAGATGAGTTAGATTGATTTCATTTCATAACATCTGATAAGCACAGCTTACTAACAACTCTACTGCCCAGTGTGGGTTACCTTACCTATTGGGCTGCCCAAGGGCTGCCAGCATTACAGGCAATCCCATCCTGGCTTGAAACTACAAGTAACATTGCCTGTACACCATATGATTGCTGAGTGCCCCATCGCCCTCCCCCATGCCAGAATTCAACTAATGGATCCCTGCCCTGTTGGGATCTCATTCCCAACTCCCCTGGATCCAGGCCTATTTAATAATATTCAACTATACCAAGCACTATGAAGCAAGTTGTGACCGACAGGTCCAGTTCCACATTCTCTCTGCAATCAGCCAGTTAAAGCTGATAGAATGTTGGGTGGAGAGTTTGCAGTTAGAGCCATTGGAAGGAGGGAGAGCTAGAACTATATCGAAGGGAGGTGACTGCATGAGCCAGTGAGTGGGGAAATAGTAACCTGAAGCTAGTTGAAAGGAAGATATCTTGTAACAGGTAGACTTAGAATCATGAATTGAGTTAGGGATCTGTTGTGTTTGTTTAGAATATGAAGAGTAATAGCTTGAAAAGGGCTCTGGTATCCTAAAGCTCCAATTCCTACTGGCTGATTAATAAAGACTCCCATTGGTCCTGAAGCCAATCTAGATACCCAATCACTGAGCCCTGCTTGGGTCCAATAGTATTGCTTATATATAGTTACATTGTTGAAAGTTATGTGTTGGAACAGTATAAATGAAAGTGCTGCTCTCATAGAGCTGTCTTTTGAGCTGAACAATGTCACTGAATAAAAGCCTGTTTGTCTGAATTCATCGCCTCCTGCACAATACTTAAAAGGATCCAAAGTTCAAGTGTTATGTCTTTTTACTTGAATCAATCCAATGTTCTTTTAAGCCTTCAATAAAAGCTCTTTTCTGGTGAATCTTCCTTTCAGAATGTGTACTGTCTAAGGGAAAGAAATGCACACACACAAACCTGTCAGGCCTTGGCTTCCATATATACATATGAATAAATGGTGGCAGCATGAGATTGAAGCAGTGTTTGGATCTAAACCCCAATAGCTCTGTGACGTGTCTGAGTGGTCGTTGATAAAGGGACTGAGCTGCCCTCTCTGTTAGTGTCTCTGGGAATGAGAGAGGGGAGCTGGTGTATAGGGTTCCCAACCTCCAGGTGGAGCCTGGAATCTCCTAGAATTATAACTGACTAGGAATAAGGCCCATTGTGGGAATAAATACAATGGGCTCTAGAAAGAGGCTCTTGGAGAGTTTCAAGGCCTTGGGCACTCAGCGTTAATTTGCTGTGGCAACCTCAGCAGGGTATAATGACACAGAGTCCACCATTTTCTCCAGGGGAACTGTTCTCTGCTACCTGAAGAGCAGTTGTAATTCTGAGTGATCTCCTGCCCTCACCTGGAGATTGGCAACAGTGGTTCCCCAAGAGGGAATTGCTAGTTTGGAGGGCAGAGTCTATGGCATTGTACTTGTCTGAGGCCGCACCTCTCCTCAAACCTCACCCTCTACAGGCTCCACTCCTCAAATCTCCAGGAATTCCCCACCTGGAGTTGGCAACCCCATCTCCTTTCCAGCCAAGCATCAACCTACTGTAATTTCCCCTTCACTTTTCTTATTTCCTTCCCCCCACCACCACCTGCAGCCTCTACCGTGCTCTGAAGCCCCTCTTATAAACACAGGTAACTGCCATTTCGTTTCACCTACTAACAGCCACTGAGGCTGTGGTCACACAGCCCCTTTAAATCCGGGAGCCCTCCCGGATTAAAGGGGCCGCATTTTTTTACCTCGGGTTGGGCTGCGGCGGGCAGAGGAGGAGGCGGCGGTGAAGGAGGCGGCAGCGGCAGAAGCGGCGAGGCGGCGGCAGCAGCAGAAGTGGTGGCAGAAGCAGCAAAGGGCTTGACTGCCCAAGCGCCCAAGTGTAAAAGGGGGGGGGAAATGGCTGACGGGACCATCTGGACAGCCCTGCTCTCACAATGATTGCAAGAGAGGGCTGTCCAGATAGCTCAAATGCGGGTTCTTCACGCGACTCCCGGAAAAACTGTCAATTTTCCCATGGTCAGAAAATGCATGAGTAGCCCGCATTTGAGCCCGCTTCGATGCGGGACTTGCTGCGGCCATTGTAGACGGCCCCTTTAAATGCGGGAGGAAACAGCCCTTCCTCCCACATTAAAGGGCCGTGTGACCGCGGCCTGAGGTAACAGTTGAGCCTTATGGGGGAACATTTTAAACAAACCACAGGCAGCAGCCATCTTATAAACACAGGTAACTGCCATTTCATTTCACCGACCAATAGCCACTGAGGTAACAATTAATCCCCCCACAGGAAGGAAGCTGGAGAAGTGTCTTTGTCAAGAGCAAAAAACTGTCTGCCAGGAATTCTGACAAGGCACAGAGGCTGAAGGAGTGGGTGGGGAAGAGGAGCAGCACCCAGCCAATGGCATGTGAGTATTCACAGCCAGTGGATAGGGACAGCTTCTGATTGACAGGGCAGGGGACCAAAGGCTGGGGTGGCATGTGAAATCTTCAGGAGCATGCCACTACCATGCAGAGAATTATTATATAGAGAGATGTCCAGACTACAGAGATTGATTTCCCTGGAGAAAATGGCTGCTCTGGAAATGGAATCCGGCATTTTGCCCCACTGAGGTTCCTCCCCTTTACAACAACCCCCCCCCCCCCCCCGGCTTCACCCCAGGAATTCTGCAACCCAGAGCTGGCAACCCTACTGGTGTATGAAGGGGTCAGGACTCTATGTATGTTAACAAGAGACAAGACAGGAGACAAACTGTGACTGCATGACCTACCTGTATGCCTAAACCTGTGTGACAGTATTGTGGTGGGTAGTAGTATCTTTGAAGTAGGGTCACACCAATGAAAAAAGAAACTGTTCTCACCTATCTGAGAGGATCCTGAAAAATCTTGTTTGGTTCCAAAGTTCCACTTTATCTCCCTGGAAGAGTGGGTGGGAACTCCAAAGTCACATACCTGTCCAGGGAGGTCGGCACACACTGTAATTTGTGGTTCTGTGGAGTATATCAGCATGAAGAAAAATGCTTCCTTAAACGTGGGATGAGGGTGGATATCATGTCCATAAAACAAACAAACCTGTCAGTATTAGCAATTGTTAGGACAAATTTAAACCCCTTAGGCATTGTATTTCAGATTAATGCTTATTTTCCTACTATCCTTTCCTTCTAAAATTGCCACCATAAATCATTTCATTCATGCCGAAAAGCATCTTTTGAATAATATTCTGAGCTCATTAGATACCCATCACAGCATCTTAGACTTTCTAGGGAAGCTCCTAATCGAAATGTCTCTTGTCCAGAATAAATCATTTTATATCCTATTGTGTACATTAAAACAAAAGTTAATATTCTGCCATATTGTAAGAAGTCAGCATTTGGGCACATTATTATTTAAACATTCATGTTTTGTTGCATTGAAACAAAGCATAGGAATGTGTATGAAGTCAACAGTCTTTTGTTAATAGGTGCTATTAATGTAAAGAGTCAGCAGCATACAAATGATAAAAGGATTATTCATGATGGAATTATTGTTTATTTGAATCAGTGTTTCTATTTATGTAATCAGAATGTTAATTAGTAAGATACTTGAGTGCTTGTACTCACTATAGGTGATTGTTTTAAAAAATAAGAATGACTATTTCTAATAACTGTAGAATCTATTAGAATGTTATAGCAGAATCTCATTCTCTCTGACAATTTGGACTTCCATTTAAACTATTCCTATGTTTTCTTTATCATGAATTTCTGTATGAGACCAGCTCTTCCAGCTCCAAACTGAAGGCATTCTAGCAGCCACGTTGATATACAGAAAAATTCCAGAAGTGGCTGTTATGCAATACCTCTGTATTAGGACCAACCCAAATATTACGAACAGTGAGCAGATATTACAAAACAGTGAGTTAACCAGAACTCTTCATAATGTTGGATTCTCAGAACAACAACAACAAACCCCTCACACCCAAAAAAGAGAGGGCAAAAAAAGGTGATTTGGGGCATCACGGAAAAGCCCAACCTTGTACCATAGAATACAGAATGTGTTGCAGATGTAACCGGATTACATAGTATTAGATGCAAGACAGGTTTCAGGACGCACCAAAGGCTATTCAAGCAGAGAAACAACAAAAAAAACACTTCAAAAATTCCAAATCTCCACTTTAGTACTTGTGAATGGACAGATAAAATCCATTTTTTCTAGATTCCTAGCTTCTGCTGAGTAGCGCTTTTCAGTTTCAGTACAGCTCTTCCGTTCTCTAGCTGGTCAGAGACAGGCTCCTCAGAAACACTTGAAAGAGAGGAAGGGTGAGAACAGTGATCTCCAGTCCAGATTAGAAAATAATCTGTGACTAGCAACCCCTGACAAGCATTATTTGTGGAATCACATTAGCTTTTCTGACTTGCAGTCTCCCCTGGGAAAGAAGTGTCATATTTGAAAAATGTTAGAGATGTGCCTGGCAATAAACTATTCTCCATACCTGTTGATTTCTGTTCCAAAAATGATTAACCTTGAAAAGAAGAGGAAATGAGATTGATGGAATCATGTGTATGGCTGCTGGGCCACCACCTAAGTGTTCCAATTGCTTCCTAATCAGGACAATACACTTGCATGGTTGTCCAAATAAATCTTTCTATTCCTCCTTTCCCACTCATATGTTTAACCACTTTTGTGGACAGATGCAGAAAGCTGAAACAAAGCCAGTTACACAATCAGGTGACAATTGTTGCCACTACCCCTTAAAGGGGCAGAAGTAGCGGAACCAGCTGGCAGCCTTCTGAAGGCCAGATTCTTCTCTCAGGTTGGCAGTCCATGCTCCCAGCCACTAATCTAAACCTTGCATCCAATATCACACTGAAGATAGAAACCTCAGTCTCCCAGACTCAATGCAATGACACGTCTCCAGAGCTGAGTTTCAATATTTGTAAACTGCAAGTTAATAAACCTGCTGTTTGCAATATACTTGTTACTTTTCTATCTCAAGAAATTAAATACTGCTAGCTGCAACTTACTACTTAGTCAGTCAGGGACTCTGTTAATTCCAGGATTAGTCTTTCATTCGAAGAGGTATATTTGCTCTATCTAGGACATTAAGCAAACACCAGTTTGTAAATCCTTTTAATGAACAGTTTTACAGAGAAGTGTGGGATTATAAATTAGACACAACATGTTTTCTTTTATCAGGTGCCAGCTTAATCACAATTCTGATTACAATGTTTTCTCATTTGAAATTAACCTACTTTGGACAATTTTATATAATTCATATTTCCCCACATATGGAATTCTGTTTTTAATAAGACTTCTGTGTTTTCTTTATCGAACCATCAGTATTTGCTAATGGCCTGTGTGATTGGGGCACTGTGGTTTTTATCACCAATGAATAGACTACTGCAACTAGAGGTTTCCAAGCATTCTTTACATCAACCCTCCCACTTTTTGACTGGGATAAAAAGACTTACATTACCACTCCTACTCGTGTTTGATGAAGGGTGCTTTGATTCTTATGATTCTTGATGAGAATCTTGTTAGTCTCTAAGGTGCCACTGGGCTTGAATATAACTGTTTTTAATAGTAGAATATGTGTTGTGTATTATATGCAGGGGTAATTTTGAGCAGGAGCTCGGGGGAGCTCAGCTTCGGGAGTTGGTGCCAGCCCCCCCCCCCCCCATTGGGGGAATGCCTGCTTGTGTCATGGCTGCAGCAAAATAACCCCGGTCCCTGGAAAGGTCCTTGTTCCTTCGACCAGCCTTCAGCCACCACTGAAGCTATCCTCCCAGAATAGTGGTATTTCTGAGGCTTGGATTAGTAGCTGTCCTCTCTCTGCCAGCTTTCTTTCTTTCTTTCTTTCTTTCTTTCTTTCTTTCTTTCTTTCTTTCTTTCTTTCTTGCCTTCTGACATACTTCCAGTGATGTCAGGTGGTGTAGCATATGCAAATGAGTTATGCTAATGAGTTATCCTAATTAGCTCCTGCACCTCTTTTTCTACGAAATGACCCCTGATTATATGTTATGGAAAGGAATGCACTTTAGCAATTTCTCTACTTAAATCTAGTTTTGTCAAATGAAAATCTGCAAAGATGTACTTTGTTATGTATTTCCCATTTTCTTGCTCACCACAATGAACATAGTAGCACTCACTTCTGAGGAGACATGTGTTGAATCAGGCTATGGGCTTGAAATCCTACATGCCATTAATCAGAAATAAGTACCATTGGAGTTACTAGGTCACCACTGAGATCAGCTCTGGTTCTTAGGGCTGCCAGTTTCCCACTAAGGGCAGAGGAGCCCCATCCCCAGGCTCTTGACTCATGCTGCTGCACTGCAGCCAGTATGAGAAAACAGGGGGGGTGACATCATCAATGGTGCCCCCTGATGTCCCCAGCTCACCCAGATTCCCACTGGTTGCCTGTCAATGGCTGGCAACCCTACTCTTGGTTAAAACACAAGCTGGTTAAAAGGAGAAAAGGCTGGAACTAAAGTGCTGGATTATATAGGCAGCTGAGAGTACTGAGAGTGGCTGGCAACCTTATCAGTTCTAACAGCATACATATCTTACTTCCTTGAGGGATAAAGCAGGTCTCTTTCTCTGCCTAAAATATGTGTACCTCACCATTATCTCCTATGTCTCAACAAAACAGCAAAAGCTACAGGGAAACAAACATCATAAGCATCCAACATCAAATTAAAACCAATGCACAATGTAAACACACATATATAAACCAGATCTATTTAATAGAAATATATAGGGAGCAGTGCTCTCTGAAGTATATATGAACAATGTTGTATTATAGATTAAAAACAGCACCTTACTGGATCCAAAGGAAGGCAGCCAACTGTAGAAATGAAGTGTGAGCCAATCAGTCAGCTGGTGATTATTTTAAAAACCCTGCATTTTAAAATAAAAAGTCTCACTACTTGGTCCAAGTTATATATATTATTTTGCTTGTATATGTCTTAATGGAGGCACAGTCTCCCATTTTGTTTAATTACCAGATCCGACCATCTACGACCCTGGATAGAATCATTTTATCTACAGCATGGATGCAAAAGTGCCTGTAAGGCAAGGAGATGGAACTCCATAACTGCAGGTGAACAGACTGGAGATCCAGTTTACTGGATGTTCACTGTAAGTATTGCCAAATTCTTAATTTTCAGTACTTAGTCATAAAGAGAGGCTTGTTGTTGCTTAGAGCATTTGGGGATGGATGAGCTCTAACAAACTGAAATTGAATTGCAACAAGATGGAGGTGCTGCAAGATGGTGGTGCGTGCCCAAGTTATATCTAGGTAACATTACTGCAGTATACCCTACATGGGGCTGCCCTTGAAGACTCTATAGAATCAAAAGTTGGCACAGAATGCTGTGGCCAGAATGCTGACTGGAGTGGTTCATACAGACCATATCACTCCTGTCTTTTTCCATCTGCATGGGCTCCCAGTTTGCTTATTGGACTAATTCAGGGTGCTGGTATTAACCTCTAAAGCCCTATATCACTTGGTGCCAATGTACCTGAAGGAATGCCTACTCCTGTATGAACCTAACCAACCTCTCCAATCATCTTCAGAGGACCTGCTTTGTTTACCCCTTTCCCTTGAGGCACTACAGGTGGCAACCAAGAAAGGGCCTTCTCCTCTCACTCATGACACCAAATGTTTGGAACTCCCTCCTTAGGAATGTTCATCTGTCTTCTTCTATTACTGTCTTCTGGCAGAGGTGAAGATTTTTTTTTTTTGTTTAGCATTCCTTCACCAACTCTTATTAGCCCTCCTCCATGTCTGGTTTTATGCTTCTGTGTATTCATATTTTTAAGTGTTTTTAATATGTTTTATTTAATTGTTTTCAGTATTCTATATGTATTTGTATTTTAAATGTGTTTTAATGTCTGAAATGTTTTAATCTTATGTTCTGATGTTTTAATGTTCACAACTTCGGGGGTCCTGAATTGGGCAGAAAGATGACATAGAAATATTTTAAATAAATAAAAATAATAAATATCTTATGTTTGACTTTCAGCCTTCACATAGCTATGACCTTATTAGGATATGCCAAAAGGAAACTCTTGATGATTGAGCTGAAGCCAGTCTCCAGTATAATGAAGAACAATCTAGTGGTCTTAACAGGGCTGTGCCTTTGCTGCCACAGCCATTCAAAATATCAAACTACATATGATAACACTACACTATGTTTGAAACCTTCCAATTTACTTGAGAAATAATAAGAGCAAAATTCAGAGTTTATCTGTTTATTTTGCAGATACAGTTTATCAATTTTATAGATTCAGATGGGCAGCCATGTTGTTCTGACGCAGCAGAACAAAGTTTGAGTCCAGTGGCACCTTTAAGACCAACAAAGTTTTATTCAAGGTATTAGCTTTTGTGTGCATGCACACTTCTTCAGATAGTATCTGAAGTATGGCCGAGGACAGACTGCCAATCTAAAGCGGAGGCAAAGCGGAGGGAACTGGAGCGGGGGGGGGGGGAACCCACGGAGCTGGCCGTTCACACTGGCCAGAGCAATGCGGATCAGCGGCAATACGGAGCGTTCAGACTGCCACGTAGCCAGCTCGCACGGCTTGCGCGTGCCGCCACGCTTTTTTTTTGTTTTCCTTTGATGTGTTTCGCAATGTTCACACTGTTTGGAAGCGGGAGGCATGCGGAGGAAGGCCCCTGAACACCGGGTAAAACCGGTGTCCTGTTAAAGCGGAAGGAAAGCGACTGGGAGATGGGTAAGTACGAAACGGAGCCGACGGACAGATGCGCATGTCTGAACGTGCTCCTTTCTTCCGTTTGCGAAGCGTGCCTGCCCCGCTTTAGATTGCCAGTCTATCCTCGGCCTATGTGTGCACACAAAGGCTTATACCTGGAATAAAACTTTGTTCATCTTAAAGATGCCTCTGGATGCAAACTTTCTTCTTCTATCATTTTTATAATTATGGATATTTATTCATTTAATGCCAAGCTTTAACTGATAAAAGAGTCCCATATGGAATGCATCATGAACAGATATCCATTTGTTTCCAAACACACGTTTCACGTATTGCATGTTTAACAGTGCAATGGCATAGACATTGGTTATAGTGACTCTTCTTCATGTAATCCATTTTCTAGTCTCAACATATGGTATTTTACTGAAGAGGCTTTTTCCCAATGTATGCTGCCACATGCATAGTATGGAAACAGACAAGAAGCCAATTTTGGTATTCAAAATAAGCACAATTCTGTTGGACTGGATCCAGACTAAACAGGCAGTTTCCACCAATTCATCTTTCCTGCTGCAGTCCCCCTTCATGTTGTCCCACAGGGTCCCCTATCCCCTAGGAGCACTACTGTCTGGAGATAAGTAGGGTGCAGTGGGAGGAGGGAGGCAAGAAAGTTCTATTCTGCATTTGTAAAAATTAGTGTGGATTGAACCCACTGTGTTCTGTTTGCTTCATATTTATATGTATTGGGTACTGGTGGTAGAAAGTGCCCTCAAGTCTCAGCCAACTTATGGCAACTCCACAGGGTTTCAAGGCAAGAGACATTCAGCGGTAGTTTGATATTTCCTGCCTTTGCATAGCAACCCTGAACTTCCTCAGTGGTCTCCCATTCAGGTACTAACCAGGGCTGACCCTGCTTAGCTTCCAAGATCTGATAAGATCGGCTAGCCCGGCCCAGTATTACATTATGTAATTATATATTTGTGACATATTAATGCCCTTTCAAATAATGAGGTATTAGTAAAACTTTTTTGAGTGGTCAGAAGCACCCCAAGGCAAAAGACTGTCATCTAGTAGTCTCAAAATTGACAGGCCTGTTCTATAAATCCACAGAGTATGCTATTATGGGAAAGTAGCTAACTAGTCCATCAGAAATCACCTGATGGAAGAGATGTTTGATTTGGTCTAGCAATGCTTCAGATTTTTGCAAATAACACATTCAAAAATCAAGCTTACTTTGCTTGCAATACCAGTTGTCTCTGAAGTTGAATGCCCCATATGTTCACATCAATTTATTCTAAAACAGTATTTTGAGAGGTTTTGCATCTGTGCTGTTGGCAGCATTTAGCATGGCAGCTGGCACAGTAGCCACTTGTTGGCACATGGTCACAAATTCTGTCTCCTGGGATTACATTTGCCCCTAGGGTCATCCTAAACAGGACATCCATCATTTAAAATCAGCTACATTTTGAGTGCATGTGCTGCTGTTGTTGAATCAGCTGGCAGGATTCCTTAGTCAATGGCATTCATTTTATTGGGAAACAGTCAGAACTGAGTCGGTCAGACTTCAGGCTCAGAACTGACTGGATCAAACAAAAATGGCCACAGTAAACCAACATGACAATGTACAAGTAATTTGCAATACAATTTAGAACAGTTTAAAGTGCTCAATAAAAGCAAAGCTCTGGTTTCTAAATGTATTTATTTATTTAATTCATGTGTACTCCACCTTTCTTCCTCACTGGGGACCCAAAGTGGCTTACATCGTTCTCTTCTCCTCCATTTTATCCCCATGACAACCCTGTCAGGTATGTTAGGCTGAGAGGGTGTGACTGACCCCAAAGATTTTTGGGGGGGGGGAATAAAGCTTTTGAGAGTCCAAAGCTTTGACTCTCAAAAGTTTATTTATTTATTTATTTATTTTATTTTTGCGATTTATATCCCGCCCTCCCCGCAAGCGGGCTCAGTTTATATCTGCAAAATCTTTTTGGTCTCTAAGTTGCTACTGAGCTCGGATCTAGCTAACACAGTCTGGTATATGAGGGAAATTCGCAGTACCAGCCTAAGCAGAGTGGTCTTTAAGGTGCTACTGAACTCAAGATTTTCAAGAATTAAAGCTCCCTTCATCAGATATGCGAAATCTGTCTCTCAAAATTTTACTCTTGGGATTTGACTCTTGCAAGCTTATATATGGAAACTCTTGTTGGTCTCCATGGTGCTACTGGACTTGAATCTAGCTGTTCTACTGCAGACCAACATGGCTACCCTCCGAAACCATCTCTGGCTGGTAGCTCTATTCAATTGTTTTGTCATTTGACTGTTGCATATTCACTATGTCAAGATGTTTTTGTTACCTGCTGTGTATACTTTCAGTAGGAAGATTGAGTGTATCTAATCTAAGTAAATTATGCACCAAAGTGGTATAACTACTGAAGCAGTGTGGATTAGTATATACATACCAATGGAGAGATAAAAGTTTGAATAATTATAATTTACTGAAATACAAATGGTTGCTATGAATAATGTATTATTAACATGCTTGTGCCAACAAAAGGATCACACAGTTTCACGCAGGGCTATTTTGGGGCAGGAACACACAGGAATGGAGTTCCGGATGGCTCCTGAGTTGGCCACGCCTACAACCAAAACTTCTGGCATGTGTGGCTACACTGCCCTCCCTACGTTACACACAAGAGGAAAAGGTGGCATGTTAAAAGGCCGTCTTTCCCTCTAGGGAGCCCCTTGGGATTTCCTTTTCAATTTTACTCCCCGCCAGTCAGCTGAGAGTGAAATTGACAAGGAAAAGCCTCTCTCTACATTCCCTTCTCTAGCTGACATGTCGCAGCTGGAAAAGGGCAGGCAGGAAACCCAGGCATGTTGAAAATGCCTTTCTTTCCCTCCCCAATCTGGGGGAGGGAGAGAAATGCAATTAGCCATGCCTTCCCCACTTCCCCAAGTCTCTCTGCAAAAGCGGAGGCAAACATGCCTACTTCCCTTCCCGATCTTTTTTTTTTGGGGGGGGGGGTGTAGGAGATTTAAAAGGCATTGCTGAAGTGCCTGGGATCTTTCAGATTCCAGGCACTTCAGCAGTGCCTTTCTCCAGCCATCTGGTTGGGGGGTAGACTAGAAAGGTGATGCTGAAGTGGGACAGAGAAGCTTGGGGGAGAAGAGGCAAGCTTCCATGCCTGCTCTGTGCTTTCCCAGCCTCCTGCCTAATATGCTAGTGAGCTGAACTGTCCAGGGTGTGGCCTAATATGCTAATGAGTTTCTGCTGGGCTTTTTCTACCAAAAAAAAGCCCTGGTTTCCAGACCATTTGAGCAGTTCTGGCTATGATACAGCTGATGAGAAAGTTGGTAAGATCTGCTGTTATGTCATACATTTCCTCCCATAATTCTGTTCCCTTTTGCCCTTTGTCCTTCTTATTTGACTCTTAGCCAATCAGGGGTCATTGGTACCAAGAAGCCTAATCATTGTGCATTTAACTTTTTTTCATAAAGGATCTCGATCAGGCCAACAGTAATCGTACCAGGAAAATATTGTCAGAGATCTTCCTGATGCTTTTACTCTCAGCTTAAATAGCATGGTTATTTCCTTGTACACCTGCTAACTGTTCAAAGGGCTTCCCAGTGATAACAAAGTCGCCAAGACAATCCGAACTAGCTCTCTGTCTCCAGGTTCATCTTTTGATTATCCTTCTTTTGGCCGTTTCCTCCCCTGCCTCTTTAATAGAGAAGAGCCAAAACTCTGCTTATGGGTTCTAGTTCAATTGAATTCTTTTTGCAAAAGTACTTTTGAGAGGGTTTTTGGTGGCCCATTTGATTAATTTTTTTGAGTAGAGCATCACTTTACAAATTGGAGAGGATATTGAATTTTGTCACAAAAAACCTCTTTTTCTTCTGCCACCAATCATTTTGATGCAATACTAGATCCTGAGGAGGTCCAACAAGTACTGAATGGTAAAAGAATACTGATGAGGGGGAGTGAGTTGATGGGTGAGAAGAGCCAGCTAACTTGACATACAAAAGATAAAATAAAATGGCATATAAGTTAACTCTGATTGCCTGCCCTAACATCCCAGAATTCAATTACATTTACTAGACTAGCAGCATCAGCGTTGAAGGGCAACAAATTAGCATAAAAGCAATAGAAAGTTTGACCCAAAATAGTGGAACAGAGTATTTTTTATATGCTTACAAGCATTATAGAAATTAGGAGAAGCTTTTAGAATTAGAACAGAAAGGTTTGCAGCACTCATCATCTATAAGAAATTTTGAATATACAAGTCCTAATCATTATTGCAATTGTATCATGCATTTCTATGTCCAGGAAAGAAGTAATGATGTCAAGAGAGACTGTAACTTCTTCACCAAATTGCCCTCTATCTTTTTTCAGATTACCTCTGAACATTTGGCACAAACTCTTATTCCTCTTTGTATCTTGAAACAGAACTATCAGTGTAATCCTAAATAAGACTACTCAGAATCCTGATCAGGCCTATTCCATGAGGCCTACTCCCAGGAAAGTTCCTCTTGATGTCAATGGGCTTAGCCTGGAGTAACTCAGAATAGGACAACAGTGCTTATATGTACAGCTGAACTAGAGGCATGTTTTTCTATACTACCTTTATTTCTGTTTCCCTCTCTTTGCTGAATTTGGCAATGCAATCCTAAGAACACTTTCCTAGGAGTAAGTCCCATTAAAGAGACTTTAGTAGAATTCTGAGTAGACTTGTGTGATGGACTGTCAAGGCTTAATGCCTCAGAGAGTTTGAGAACCTTTGAGTGACAGGCTGTTCAAACAGAATTCTGTGGAGAGCGCAAGTTAAGAAATACCAGCTGGGAACTGACAGTTGAAGAAGACACAGTTTAGCACTTACTGAGGACTGGGAAGGAGGCAAAGAGGAGTGAGAGGATCACAGAAGATTCTCATTCAAGCTGAAAAGGGACAGATCTTTAAGTCAAGAGAAGTAATCCTGCCCAGTGAAAAGGGAGATAACTCTTAAAAGACGAGTGATCCCTGGCCTGTATATATAGAAGGATTTGGGGAACTTGGCTGTATGTTCCTGCCTTCTAAATGGAAAGTGTTGGTGAAAATCAGAAACCTATGCTTGCAAGTTAAAGCAGAAACAGAAAAGAAAGCCTCTCTCCCCAGTGTTTCAAAGACCTTGTGGAAAAGCAAAAACACCTACTTGCTGACAACATATTAGCTGGATTTAGTATTATTACAAAATTACCTCAGTTTTATTATCAGTTCACCTCATACATCCTACCCCTGATTCCACCTGACCTTTTCCCCTCCACGTTAAATAAAATATTTTGTTTATTTTTGAACTTTCCAGAGCCCCTCATGTGCCATTACAGGAGCAGAATATTAGCAGATGATTTTGTCTCTTCCCTTGAGTTCCTGGGAAATATATAATAACATGACAGGGTGGGACAGCCATAGACCAACAAATAAAAAGAAAATAGATGTAGGGGCTGCTCAGCAAGAAAGAAAGAAGAAAGAAAAGGGGAAATCCTGTATGTGAGGGAGGGAAGAGGGCAAAATTGCCATAATTTGATTAGGATTGCCTTGTTAAACTCTATGCTGCTCAGGACAGATATTTTTTTAAAAAAACAACTGCTTTTTTTGTAAAGTGCCTTACACACTGGTGACATGGTCTAAGAATTGCAATAACTATGGCAGAAATTTTCAGCAAATAAAAGCCAAGGCTGTGATTACTAGAATCAATATTTGTGCCATGCTTTCCTGCCAAGTCAACTCACTTCCAGAGACTGAAAAGATACTGTACCGTTATTTCCAATATACATTGAATACTTGGTCCCAAGACAAGACAAGGTTTTCAAACACCCTCTTTAACCATTTTCATTTAAACTGCAACATATATAATGATTTTGAACCGTCCATGTAAAACCTGACAAGAATGAGAACTGGCAAAATAGAAAGAGGAATCATCTTGGCACCTTTTTCTATTCTGGCAGGTGCTGTGTTTGTATTAGACTTAGGCTACCTCCTAAATATTTTTAGAGAGTAATCACTGCCAACTTGGGCTTTTGCATTTACTTATCTTTGCTATCTTCTGCAGAAGAAGAGAAGAGAGAAGAGATTGGATTTATACCCCGCCCTTCACTACCCAAAGGAGACTCAGTGTGAGAGTCCTGCTCAAAGTAGTCAAGGATCAGATCTTGGTTGGTTAACCAAAGTTCTTTATTTCCAATCTCTACATTAGTACAGCTTCTCGGATTATTGTCAGAGATGAAACAGATAATACAGGCAGGTCTATTATACCATTCCACGGAGTTTGAATTACCCATCACTATAGGAGAAAATTGGTGGGCAAAATGGGATTCTAACCGTTTGGTTCTCACAGGAAAGAAAGTGAGGTGTCAAGCTGTAAATTCCCTTCCCAAACCAGACCCCTCAGATGTTACCAGTTCACATAACAATCAATGGCCTCAAGGCTTTTGCATGTGATAAGAGATGAGAGGTATCCTCCCTTGAAGTCCCAGCCGGGGCGGATGGAATGCGGAGGCAGCGATGTGAGAGGCCTTCTTGTTCTCATACATTGCAGATGTCACCCTCCCGCCTTAATTGTTACAAACTCCAGGCCTGGTTAAGCAGTACAACATGGCAGTTACAAACACAGAATAATACATAGAGTAACACAGAGGGTACAGTCAGGATTACTATGTCTGAATCAGCAGATTCTGACAGTCAGAGCAGCTTACAAACTCCTTTCCCTTCTCCTCCCCACAACAGACAGAAGATCAAAACTGTGAGAGGGAGTGATCAGGGCTGGAGAAGGCCTTTGCTAATAGCAACATAACTCCAAAATGGTGGCATTTCAAAACCACCACTTACTTTCTTCTAAACATATGGCAGCTGAGGGCTGTGCATACATGGTCTCCTTTATCCCTGACCACAGAGGGTAACAGGCAAACCCCAGCCCCTGCACAGTGGGGCAGGAAAGTTTGAGGTCCGTAGGATGCAAGCAGCTTGCCATACTTTTGTTCAAACTAACACAAGCTTTCAGTGACTCTTTAAGTCAGCTACGTACTTTTCTGAAATGATGAGGTTAAAGTTTTTCTGTAATATCTGCTTCATGCAAGAAACAGCTATATAGAACATGAACCCAAGAAAGAGGGGCTCAAGAAATAGCAAGACATTATCAGAGGAATCCTAGAAGATATCAGGACTGCAACTAGAGCAAGCTTCACCTTTGTAGAGGTAAATCCTAGTATTTTAGTTTAATTGGGTCATTAATAGAAATATTAGGATTTATCTCTACAAAGGGGAAGATTGTTTCTCCTTTTCAAAAGCTTTTACAAAAGGAAGTAATGCAGTAGGTGAGTCACCTGATTCAATGATCAGTGATACAATGATCAGTTCAGTGGTATTATTCTCTGGACCATAAGACTTACAAGGCATACTTGTGCAGGATATTAATTATATATATTAATTCTAGTGTACCTGAGAAAATTTACATAATTTTACTTGTATTTTACAATATTTCAAGAGCACTTATGGAACTAAAATTTGTCTGTTTCCCAAAGTCAAGTCAAGAGACTGCAACGTTTGATCCCCATTGTCTTCCTATTCATCCTGTTTCCTCCTGTTAATGTGATGCTTAATTAGGATGTCACATTATCTTGTAGAAATGCTCAGTATTTATTGTAGTCTGTCACTGTAACATCTTACGCTATTGCACAACAGGCATTTTGGTATCCTATTAAACATGCCTGACAGCCTTTGGGGACCAATGTGCAATTTCAGCCATAGAAAATGGACCTTCATTATGTCAGTGCTGACCATTTTTCAGATGTGCAGCTCTGAATAGGGCTGCAATAGAAAGCAACAATGGTCCAAATTTGGACCAAGTATTTGCTGTTTTGAACAGAAATAATGTACTGAGAGTTTTAGAGAACACTGACCAAAACATGATACATGTGCTCTTAACTCTGTCCCTCATATGGTTGCCAGCTCTGGGTTGGAAAATACCTAGAACCTTGGAGGGGCAAGGTTTGGGGAGGAGAGGGACTTCAGTGGGGTATAATGCCATAGAATCCACCCCCTAAAGCAGCCATTTTCTTCAGAGGAACTGATCTCTGTCACCTGGAGATCAGTTAAAATCCTAAAGGCCATTTTAGGATCTGTCTGCTTCTCTTGATAACGTCACAGGAGCTGCAGGGAGGATATGATACCATCTGTGGAGATGTAAATAACAAAAGGTTCATAGTGTAGTCAGGCCAAAAATTATGTAATCCACAGTATGAGTGGACTGCAATTGTAAACTGTATTACTATCAATAATGAGCATACACATAAATAAATTCAACAAAAAACAAACATATGTTGTCAGTGTCATAAATCAGCTGCAATCTTAAAACCTTTCCATTCATTCACAAAGAGTTGAAAAATGCTGACATCAGCCTAGCATCTGTAATTTTTAGTCTATAAAAAGTAATGACAGCTGCAACTCACTCCGACGGATCCCTCAGCAAGGAATATATCCAGAACATCTTTGCTGTTAAATAAAGATGGTATTCTTCAAAGTCTGGTTTCTGTGTTTAGTAACTGATTTACAATTTCTAATCTTTATGGGTCCCCTAGGTCAGTTCCCGTTTTGGACATCAATATCTTCTTCAGAAGAATTCTTTGTAGGGCCCCTGTGTGTCAATTTCACTTTAACAGAGAGCTGTCTATGAATATAAATGTACTCTCATCAATAGTGTTTGTTCTCATTTTATATAGCTGCATACATCCAGTAAATAGTCTGTAATTTTGTTTTATATGACACCCATTAGAAGAAAGGTTTTAAGAATGAAAGGTGTTGTTCCACACTTTCTAGAGATCAACAATCTTCACAACATCAAAATGGGCAACCCTCTTACTGTTGTTAGTAACCCGGGAGTAATATGTTCTAACACTGATTGAATGCAGCTGTACAGAAGTACCATTTTTAAAAGACATATACATTCCTTTTGTAAATCCATAATTTACATAAAGCAAACCCACTTTATGTTTTTGATGGGATTTGTGCTGCATTATTTGAGCCTTGACATTCTCATACTATACCCACATATAGGAACCCACAACAACATGTTAAAACATAAATAACCCATCTAGAGTTACAGCTACTGAAATGTTGAAGTTCAATTTTAATTAATCCATTAGGGTGTATAAATTGTTTAATTTCCAAACAGTTTTCACAGATGATACAATTCCCACATTTGAAATGTCCTTTGAGGTCTATTCTAGGCCATTTTGTTTTAGGAAATATGTCTGCTCTTACAATATAATTCCTAATGCTGTTTGTTTTTTCCAGTCCTAGTATATATGGACGTTTGTCACATCCTGGTAAATGATGAACTACATGGCAATGTCTGTTAATGATGTTCTGAATGGATTTGGCTAACAGTGTGTAAATGAGAGCACAACTTCCTCTAGATTCCACTTTTTGGTTTTTAATTAATAATTTTCCTCTCCCAAACGTATTGGCTGTTATTCTGGCTTTCTGTATTACTCTAGACTTTATTCTGAAATTCCATAACTAGTTGTCTTTCTTCTGTTTTATAATCTATTTCCTGAGAGCAATTCCTTTTAACTCTCAAGAACTGTCCATATGGGAGGTTATGTCAGAGATGAGGAGGATAGTAAGAAGAAAAAGCTAAATAAGAATTTTTATCAGGTTTTTTAAAATCATTTTTAACTAGTAGCCTATTATCAGTCCCTTTAAAAACCTCTGTATCCAGGCAGGTCACCATATTGCTACTTTGTTGCCCAGTAAATTTAATAGTTTCATGTATGCTATTAATCCATGTTCAGTGGCAGTAGTCAACCCTGGCACACAGGATGCATGTCTGGGGGTGGGCCATGGGTGGGCCAGTGGGTTTTAGCTGCCCACCCACCCACCCATTAAGGAAGTGGTGCACCAGGCCTGAGCCCTGTTCCATGTGGCTCTTTCCCCGCCCACCCTCCCTGTGCTACAGTTATAACAGGGTACAGTTTGATGTTTTCATATAATCACAGATGTGGGCAACTGGAGTATTGGGAGAGATTGGCCAGGGAGGTGGTGCCTCTCTTAAGGGATCTGGGGTGAAGCCAATTTATCAGTATGCCCAGTTTGGGGGCTGTTGTCAGGGCTCTCACCACCAAGTGGCAAGGGAACCATATAGCAGCTGGCATCCACGTGGTTCCCATGTTACCACAAGTAGCTTGTCTCATTGTTGGGGAAAATTAGCTATGAGACAACTAAGGCCAGAAGGGTACAAGGGACTGGGTCCAGTTCAGTAGAAAGACTCCAGATTTAAAGAGTAATTAAATAGTTTTATTAAAGGATTTCCCTGATTACAATCACACTAAAGCAATCAAAAATAAGGTAAGCATGCAAACAAGAACTAAGAAATGGTGATTATAGTGATGTTTAGAAGCAATTATGGGGGTTATACTACCTGCCCAGATGTGCAGAAGTCCATGAATAGGATGGCACCAACGGCCAGCATTCCACGCTATGGAGAAGGAGGCCCAAAGAAGAGACTTTGGGGGTGTACTCAATAATAGACTCCCTCAGAGTGCACACCAAGGTGGTGCTTGCTCTCTACTTTTATAGGAATTCTGGAGACGCTCTCTCTGGTCAGAACTTGATGGGATTAATGCCTGTTGATGGTCCTACCAGATCTGGCTGAATGGGTTGATGGTTCTACCGGGGTAGGTCAAATGGGTTCCCAGGCTTAGACAAAAGGGGGAAATGGGTCACTAATGGGTGTCAGGAAGGACTGTTAATGATTTAATCGTTTTTAGTTTCAGTATCCTGTGGGAGGTGACAGGAGAGCCACGTGTTGAGACAAAGGATTTCCACATAGGCATAGGTGTCACACAAAAGGGGACTACATGAGGGTATGGAGACAGAGGAAGGCTACTGAATGGCTTTGAAAATGCAGATACTTCACTTGGTGGAATTTGTTCATTCTGTATGCATACCTCTGCTGGGTGGAGGGGGAGATTGGAGATTGCCTCGAAGGCTGCCTTGTGCAACCTGAGACTGAAACCCTTTTGCAGAGCTTTGGCTAGCTCTGTGGCACAGGTCAGGAGTGTCCTCTTTGGCCTGATTTTGTGGGTCTCTGGTTCAGGTCAGAAGTGGGGTGCCCCTCTGCTGGAGCTACCCTCGAGTAAGGCAGGGCCTCTGAGCTACGCCCATGGTCAGCTTTGCCACTCCTTGCATGCACCCCAGCAGGCTGGTTGGGGTGCAGGGTTCATTGGGCAGAACCTTTTTTGTTCCGTGTCTTACTGAATGATGTATTTCTTTTTTATACTCATAATAACTGTAATTTTCAGCTTGCATTTGTTCATTTTTGTTTTTGACATTTCTGTATTCTTTGGTTCTGGTTCTCATACCTTTATGATCCTGATATCTTCTAGGATTCCTCTTATCATGTCTTGCGATTCCTTGAGCTCATGGCTTTCCTAGGCTCATGTTCTATAATCCTTAGTATTTGGTCTGGCCTGTAACCTATTCTGCATTATGTTGCCATTCCTGCTTGTGGATTCATCAAACTAGGATCTTAATAGACTCCTAAGTAAGAGCCAGAACTAGACACTAATTATTCCACAAGTTCACCATGGGGATTTGCACCCATACTCCAGCTGCAAGTCACTGTGGCAAGTTATTTGTAAAAAATGCAGTTGGTCTGATTCTGTTTGGGACAATGCGAGGTAGGGACTCCTGCCTTCACCTCATACCATTTTTGGCAGCCAAGATTACCTGGGGCTGCAGGTACAGGCATTATTTGCCCTGTCAGGATATTGTAGGTGCAAGCCTTCTGTGCACTGGCAGTCTTCTGAAAGAGTAAATAATGCCCACCCCTTTAGGCCCTGGAGTGTATCAACTGCCAAAAAAAATGCCACAGGGGGAGACAGGAGCTCCTCCTTCCTCCACCCTGTATCCCAATCAGACTCTGGCCCAACTGTGCTTTTTATTACACGAGTTGCCATGGAGACTTGCAGCTGCAATATGACTGCAAGTCCCCAGGGTGAAATCATGAAAAAGGTAAAATCTAGTATGGCTCTCTAACATAGATCCATTGGTAAATGCTTGGAATCATGCATCAAAAGCAGTCTTTTTTATTTTTGCTTTTATTTTTGAAAAGAAACTATGATCCTTGATTGCTCAGTTTCTGACAATCTATTAATGCTAGAAAAGTGGAAGGTCAACCAGGTGACTAACAGTGCAGTCCTAAACACAATCACAGTCTTCTAAGTCCATTGAAGTTGATAGATAAAGAAGGATATAACTCTGCTTAGAATGGTGCGGTAAACATTTTCCTGCCCTGGCACACAGAAATTTGAATTACTTTTTTGAGTTCCATATTTAGGGATAATTCAAAATATGTGGCCAGCTCAAGGCAAATGGTGGCATATATTTAGTGCATATTAGGCAAAACTAGATGCCAATCTGGATCCACAAAAAAGTAATGGGAGACCTTATCCAGTATATTACCTTATCCAGTATATTTCAAACAGGAAAGCAATTGGAGGGTTTTGTGCCTAGTCCATATTGAGGTATAAAGGAAAGAAAAGAAAATGATGGAAATACTTGCAAATCCAAGATTTAATGTGGGGAACATTGCATAATCACAAAGGCACACAGTGTTTGATCAAAGCATAATAAAATGAGCAAATATGTAAATGACAATTTGAAGCTGTCATAATGTTTACTTTTTTCATGAACTATAACACCAAATTAATGTAAATTATGTAAAGAAGTGAGTGATAAATCCTGAGATTTTACTTAGGCTTGCAAGTGGCAATTAGAGACGGGGAATCCTTCTTAGGTATCTGCTCTATTATAATTCAGCTATATTTTTTCCAAGAGGTACTAACTTTTTGCATTTTAACAGACAAATGTGAAAAATCTATTTCAGCAGGAATTATTTCTCTGGATTTGGATAAAGCAATATGCATAATAAGTTCTTGTTAACACTAAATGTTTTTACTGTTTATTCCAAGCCGCATATAGCAGTTGGCTTCCAGGCACCAAGTATTCTCCAAATCCCACTGCAGACTCTGGGAGTGAAATAAGCAGACTCTCGCCCCTACACCGGAGTCACTGGATTGAACTCAGAGCAGTACCTTATGGAATGCCCTACCTGCTGCAGCCTCATTTCCCACTTACTAGTTGTTCTCCTGCACAGTGCAGAAGTGGCTTTAAGTGAGGACCAATTTGTACATTATGCAGAAGATCCATGATGAAAACTCTGTTTTTACTTAAAAGCAGCAATAGGGATGCTGCACACTGGACTGGGTGCTTAACCCCTTTCTCCTGCATATCCCCCCCTCCCCAGCTGCCATTATCCCCACAAAAGAAAAATCCAGATGCAATCTCACACGGAGCAGTGTTGCTCCCATTAAATTCACAGACCCTCACAGTTGCTGAAGAGTAAAAATAAAAATGTCAGGAGATCTGACCATGACTTTTCCACATCCCATTGGCTCTGAATTAGCGTAGCTTCAAAGAAAGGAAGGAAAGGAAGCGTAGTTC
The DNA here is from genome assembly GCA_029233225.1 of Lepidodactylus listeri. Classification (NCBI taxonomy): domain Eukaryota; kingdom Metazoa; phylum Chordata; class Lepidosauria; order Squamata; family Gekkonidae; genus Lepidodactylus; species Lepidodactylus listeri. The sequence continues at coordinate 73,087,072 of JARCFY010000006.1, read as the reverse complement.
ACTCAGATGTCCTTTTCAGCATTTTCAAAGACTGTGGGAAGCCAATAGGAAAGAACCAAACACTTCAATAATAAGTAATGTGCACTTCTAGCATGGCTGTCAGTCAGCCAATGGAGAAAACAGTAATCTGTGCCCGTGAGGAATAGTTAATGTCTCTTTACTTTCTTGGTTCCAGGGAGAGACAGCTGAGAAGAATGGAAAGACTGGCTTAAGCTCTGAAAGCCGGCATCAGTGTAGCTCCTGGCCTTATGTGCTGGGGTCATTTTGTAGAAAAAGAGTTGCAGGAGCTCATTAGCATAACTCATTTGCATAACTCATTTGCTTATGCCACACCCCCTAACATACCGGAAGTGTGTCAGAAGGCAACACCCACCCCTCAGGCTCGACTCCACAGGTGAGTGAAACTGACCTGCTCTTCCTCCGTTCCCTTCCCCATCCAATACTTTGTGCAATAAAAATAAGCGTAAAGAACACACCCTCATTCTCTTCCTGCTCCCTTGAAACCACCAGGTTTCAAGTAGACTTGAGATACCCAGGACATGTGCACCACCCATCCCTTCCCCTCCCCACAACAAGACACCCTGTGAGGTAGGCGGGGCTGAGAGAGGTCTTTTGAGAACTGCTCATGAGAGAACAGCTCTGAGAGAACTTGTGACTGGCCCAAGGTCACACCAGCAGCTGCATGTGGAGGAGTGGGGACTCAAACCCGGTTCTCCCAGATTAGAGTCCAACTCCTGACCTCTACACCAAACTGATGGGGTGGAAGCTGCTGAAGGGTTGGTGAAATTTCTCCAGTACTTATGTGCCATGTGCCCCGATAAAAAATGGTATACTTAGAAAATTTATATGCCACCTTCAGCCAAGTCTCTGGAAAAACAGCACACAGTCATAAAAGGAACTATGATAAGATTATCAATATTAAAACAAAACAATAAAGACCCTAGCAGGGCTTTCCCCGGAGCACTGCGCCTCTGGACTGCTCAGGGAAGCTGAGGAGGGGGCGGGGCTTGGTCATGTGCCTGCCCCCTGGGCTCCTCACTCCCGGAGCTGCGCTCCTGTGCACTCCTGCTCCAATGGACCCCTGCTTATGTGACAGCAAAGAAGGAAGGAATGGTCTCTTGACTCCTTTTACAAATGTAGACTAAAATGCAATCTGTTGCAAGGTTGGGCACTCTGCTGATAATTTAATATGTATGTGTTTTAATATGCAAGTATCAATATGTCTATTTTATGGTGTTGTTGTTACAAAGATATTGTTTCCAGTCAAAACTGTCTTTCAGCAGCCAGGGCCTATAACCAGGAAGGGGGGGGGATGCAGGAGGGCCCTTTGGCCTGGACCTCACATTCACTTGTTCATTTTTTTGGCCTTTGATAAGTTTTGCAATTTGTTTTTATGGGCAACATATGTCTTTTTAATTTTGTATTACATCTAGAGGCTTCAAAATCAACAGAGTGAGGACTCGGAGGTTCACAACAGACATGACACAGCATCAAAAATTAAAATAGTTAATAGATAAATACAAATAAATGTAATAAAGCAGATTCTAATTACAATTCAACTGATCATCAGCTCTGGAAGAAACCTAGACAGCCAGACATTCTCTTAGCCAGTTAAATGCTGCACAAAACAAGGAAGACTTGCATGCCCTATGGAATCTTAATAGGTCCCAAGGGGGATGCATCCCCTCAGGTGACTGGTTCCAAAAGGCAGGAGCAGACACCAAGAAAGCCCTTGCCCTACGGGCTGTTCGTGGACCAGGTACCTGAAGTACACCCTGTGAAGAAGACTGAAGGGGAAGGCAAAAGGAGAGGCTTCTCTGGACCTCTGAGAGAGTCTGCCAGCAGCTGTCATTTGTGTCTCTGTAGAGGTCATGTCAAGCTTAAAGAGAGGGGGTTTGGGGAGCAACTAAATATACCCTATGCATGAGCAGACCACCTTCATGCACCCATTTGGATCCTGGTGATTATTATTATCATGCTAACTATAGAATGTAATCATTGTATGTAGAAAGCTTTGGCAATAATTCCTGATCTGAATAAATAACAGTAGCAGTATATTAAATGATATGACTTAATTAGAACTAATTATCTCTATATCTAATTAATATCTTAGAGTGCTCACTAATTAGTACCTAGATACATAGAGAGCAAGTATAATAAAGACTGTGTTTTTAAGGAACAGGGTATCATGTAGTTTCAAAGCTGAAATTAGTGATTACTAAACTGTTCTATCACATGATTCTTTTATGGTGTAATGCAGCCACAAATGGAACAGAATTAACTGAACCAATGAAAAATGTTGTTAGTGACATTCTTCCTTCTGAAGCGATTTGGGAAGATAGGGAACACAGGAGCATTTCTTTTAACAGTGTCAAGATCAGTGCAGATTCATTAGGTTGGCCCTGCTTTTCTGTTCTGGTACACAAAATAAACAGGGAATATTCATACTTTGGTCCAAGGAAAAAATTGAGATGCTTGGGAAGCCATGTTAGCTGCCAGGGTCTATGTCTAAATCCATACAGAGTTTGCAGAATTACAGAAGATCATTCATTTTTTGCATAAAGTCACCACAAAACACTCTGATGTGCACTTTTGACACAATACATCTGCTGCATGTTTACAAATGAATAATAAGCATCTCAGTCCTAAACTTTGTGTTGAAACCTATGCATAAAGAAGGGCATCCAAGTACTGTCCTTCCTATAGCAAATTCCCCACCCCTGCTTCATAAACCTCTGTCAAAATTCCTGGCAGCTGCAGAAACAAAAACACACAATTTTTTTGCATACCAAAAAAGTGTCCTTGGCTCAGTGGTTCTCTGTGCTTGCAATGCTCTTGGAGCATGTGTCAAAGACATTATCATTCCCTATGGATATAATTACCAGTAGTTGTACAGACGTCCTAAGAGAGGTCATATTAATTACCAAAGCACTGTAAAGCTTAAGGAATACTCTGAAAGCACTGAAAGGATTTAAAGTTAGATTGCTTCAGTAATTGTTAGAAGAATAAAACATTTTCAGATGACTGTCCCACCAATAATCTTACAGCATGTGCTAATTAAAGGTCAGGAATCATTTGTGTTGTAACCAGTGGAGCTTGCAGTTTTATTGCTCAGCTGTGAGTGCTTATGTAGCCTCAAACCTGCATCCAAACCACAAATGCAAATCTTTCATTCATAGCAATTTCTCTGTGTCAAGCCAACCATACTGCTGAATACAGGAAATAAAAATCATCTTGGTAGTTTCACATTGACCCATATAAGGTTCAGGAAAAAAAAGAGGGCTACACAGTCACCAAGATGAAAGAAGGCAAGGCCCAGTGCCAACGAGGCAGTGGGAAAATGAAAATCTATTGAATGGATACTAAAAGAAGCCCCTATGCAATTTGTATGCAACTTTGTCACTGGATCTGAAGCATGAGATAAAAGAAACATAAATTAAGTAGTCCCAGTAACTATATATTTTACCAAATTACAGACAATAAAACATGCATATCCAAGCAAAGCAATACAGAACTTTGTCCAAGAAAGCATATAGTTATGATCATATGTCTCAGATCTAAAGCAACATAGAATAATAATACATGGACCAATGGATTTGAAAAAAAAATAGAACTGACATCTAAAAACATTTATCTCCAGTGTTTTTCCCATAGCTGCTGAACTCACAGAGAAAAGAAGGCAGAAGGCAGTGGTCAGTAAACTCTGCTAACTGCACAAGCCCATAAGTGATATAATGCTGTTGGCCAATGGCAATTTTTAAAAAGTTTTTTCTTCTGTCAGCCTCTGGAACAAAACCTGGGAAATGGAAGAAAGGGGCAGGGGATGCAGCCCCAGCCTTGAAAGCAACTGATCACTAAACTCCAGCACTTGTGGAGGTCTCTACTCTCCAGCTTCAGCTATTATTATTATTATTATTATTATTATTATTGATGTTGTTGTTATTATTATTATTATTATTTCAATCTATATGCCACCCTCCCTCGAAGGGCTCAGGGTGGTCTACAACAGAATTAAGCATAAACAAGTTATTTATTTATTCATTCATTTCAATTTGTATCCTGCCCTCTCCGCCAAAGCCGGCTCAGGGCGGCTAAAAGTTAAAAACAATAAATACATAATGGCAAATGGTTAACAACAGATAAAACAGCATACTTCCTCTGTATAATTGATGGCGTGCATATAACTTCACTCCCTCACTCACAGACTGGGATTGGTAAAGGCCAAGGTGGAGGCCATGGTTAGGAACCGCTGCTGTCCTGAACTGTAGGCCTTGTGGAACATTGCCTTGACTACGGGATACTTCCCCAAGCCACTTGTTTCTTGCCAGCCTGTTTGCCTGTGGCCCTTGAACTTTGCTGCCAATTTGCCGGACCGAGATAAAAATAAAAACTGTTTAATTTCTGAAATGATTTAATTGGATGATATCATGACAAAGGGCTTGCAGCCTGGATCCCAGTAAAGTTTATCAATCCTTTCCCCACCCTGCACTTAGTGATTGGCTCAACGATGCCCAGTGACTTTCATGGCAGAGCAAATATTTGAACCCAGAATTCCTCAGTCCTTGTCTAAAACTCTGACTACTACACCACACTGAGTTGCTTGCTCTTCTTTGAGTGATCTCACTAATTATTGTTGCATACTTTCCCTTCATTTAGTGGTTTATTTAAGAATATCACAATTGTCCTGTTTTTCAGGACACAGCTGTGTGCTCAAAGGGGTAAAGACCTTTGGCAACCATGATAGGTGCAATAGCTCCACAAGAAATAGAGAGTTATATGACATGTATAATGCATAAGCACAAAAGAAGTTTCCTACACTCTAAATTCAGGGTAGGGGGGAGCAGATTTCCTTGATAAATTCTACATCGTTAGATTTTGCTAAAACCAATGCAAACGTAGCAGTATCTGAAACCAACTTTTAAGGTTAAGGCATTTTAAAAAAGACAGATTCTGTAATTTGTACTGAACTGAGAAACTCACTGCTTCACAATTTGGTCCAGAGGGGGGAAAATGAGACTATTTGTGGAACTGAAGCACTCCTTTAATGGGATAGAGTTGGATTGTAAAAGGAATGCAATTAACTAATAGCCTTTAAAAGCTTTGGCTTTTCCTTTGGTCCAGATAATAAGACAACGATCCAGCCTGTGTCCAATAGTACGGATTTTTTGTTGACAACTCACACAACACGCTGCTGTTTTCTGCATCATGGACACAGTGAGGCCCACCACATCTGTTGCTTCATGATCTGTGTAAACTGATGCACAAAACTATGTTATACATCTAGCAAGAATGAAAGAAAATTGGATCCCATAGTTTCTTACATGTGTTTCATTTCTTCCATTTTAAGTCAACAGTATCTTCCCTTAGTGTAACCTTGTAAAATATTACTACAAAATAACACCTTTTGGGGGTATTATTTGGTGTATTTTTTTAATATGTGCACGTGTGTGAGTACCTGGAAACCATGACGACCCCTAGTGACTGACCCCTACTGGGAGCCTGAAGGATATTCAGTGAGGTGGCTGAATAAAGCCTGCCCCTGCCTCCTGACTGCTGATATTCCAAGATGGTCTCCCATCCAAGTACTTGCCAGAGTCAACCTTGCTTAATTCTGAGATCTTCTGAGATCTGGGCTATCCAGGTCAGGGCACAAAATAAAACCTTTGAGGTTTAATTACAACTTTCCTCTCCAAAAAAGTACGTTATTCAGATTTTCAAAATATTCATGGGCTAATCATACCTTTTGAATACTGCTTAGTACAGAAGAAAGAACTGCCTGGAGAATTTATAACAGAATATTTGGATGCTATTTGGAGTTCACCTTCGAATAAATCCAGCCCTGATTGCTGGAAGCTCTGTGGGCAAAAAGGTTCTCCAATTCACTTGTGGTGGAAATGTCCCAATATACCCACCATTTTTGGTTGGCTGTCTCAAAGGCAGTCTTCCAAATTACTAGGATTAAGCTCCCTTTCTCTCTGAAGTTTTTTATATTTGACATAGGCTGAGGACAGACTACTGGAGCTACAGGAGCGTGGCAGAACAAGGCGGGGGGGAACTGCCCCACAGTGTGGTGTTCAGACGCCACCGCAAGGAAGCTGCCCACAGTGTCCACACTGCGGGCGGCTACCGACGGCGGCGGCAGAATGCCGCATTTTAGATGATTCTCATTGCATCCAATATTTAAATTTCTGTTCCTTCTATTGATAATGTTAAGGTTGTTTCAGTGTATAGTCTCAACTCGACTTCTACATTTCATGGTCCTTGAAGTTCTTGGACTGTGATGTGTAAACTAAGCCTATTGCTCATTAAAATTTATTTTATTTAAAAAAATATTAGTGGGCTAATCATACCTTTTGAATATTGCTTAGTACAGGAAGATCTGCATTAGACAGGACTAGAGAAATAAAGCATGACAGAGCTATTCCAGAACCTAAAAGAACCCCAGGCTTAAGTCTGCCCCACTGGAAAATAAACATCCAAGATTCTTAGTGTTTTGTTCCTCTTGTGTAGTTTATGACAAACCACCTACCTGATTAATTACTCACTTTCACTCAGGCACAACATCAAAGACCTAATTTATTCAGTAGAAAACAATGTAATAAAATCTACAGAGCACCCAAGAGTTTAGAAGAAGAGGAATGATGTCAGCCTTAGGAAAGCTGCCAACCCTAAAGCTTCTTCTAAACATAAGGTGATGTGAAAGCCCAGTGAATTTCAAGCTGATGCTTAGGTATCAATATATCTAATTCTCAACATGACCCCATCTTTGGATATTTAAATCTGGAGGTAGGAGCCATGAAAAGACAAGACAAATCTCCCTACAAACCTACAAAAATCCTCAGGTATGCAGAAAAATCTGAATTGATGATGTAAGAGAATAATGTAAGCTGATTTGGGTATCTATTGTGAAGAAAGGTGGGGTACAAACAAGTTAATAAACATAGCTGAAGATGAGAGGCAGTAAAACATGGCTTGGCTGGTGGATGGGAAGAAGAGAAGGAAGAAGGGAAAAGGGAGAAGATACAGGGGCAGCCAGGAGAAGAGAAATAAGGGGAAGCAATACAGGGTGGAATGAGAAGCTCCCTGAAAGACAAGGTGGAATGTGTCCAGAGGAGGGCAATGAAGATGATGAGGGGTCTGAAGACCAAGTCCTATGAGGAAAGGTTGAAGGAGCTGGGTAGGTTTAGCCTGTAGAGGAAATGACTGAGAGGTGATATGATAACCATCTTCAAGTATTTGAAGGGCTGTCATATAGAGAAGTTTTTTTCTGTTGCCACAGAAGGTCAGACGAGAACCAACAGGTTGCAATTAAATCAGAAGAGTTTTTGGCTAAACATTAGGAAGAACTTCCTGACAGAGCCATTCCTCAGTGGAACAGGCTTCCTCCGGAGGTGGTGGGCTCTCCTTCTTTGGAGGTTTTCAAACAGAGGCTAGATGGCCATCTGACAGCAATGCTGATTCTGTGAACTTAGGCAGATCAAGAGAGGGAGGGCAGGAAGGGTTGCATCAGTGCTTACTTCATGTGGGCCTTTCTTACATGCCCAGGAAAATGCTGATTGCCACTTTGGAGTCAGGAAGCAATTTTTCTCCAGGCCAGTTTGGCTGGAGATCCTGGAGGTTTTAGTCATCTTTTGAATGTGGAACAGCAATCACTGGGGGTGTGGAGGGGGAGGTATTTGTGTATTTCCTGCATTGTGCAGAGGGTTGGACTAGATTACACTGGCCGTGACTTCCAAATCTATGATTCTATTATTCTAAGTACTAGTGGGTTCCCCACTTGTCAATATATCCAATTTTCAATGTGGCCTCATCCATGAATACTTAAATCCAGATATTTTTGGCATTGGCAGACAGGAAAGATCTTTCTACAAACCTCAGAAAATCCCAGGTTTGCAGAAAAATATGCAACCTTTTTTAAAAAATGCTTAGGGAGACCCTCCCCCCTCCCCAGTAATAACAACATTGCCTATACCTTTAAGAAGTGGATGACCTTTGAAACTTCAGTGCCCATTGTTGTGGTTGCTTAAGCAACCACAACAATATTGCTAGCCCTCAAACACTGGTTTCTGTCAGGAAAAGACGGGGTGAGGCGAAGGGTTGCCAGGTTCCCCTGGCCTCCAATGGGGGATTTGGGGGTAGAGATGACAGATCCATGTTGGAAAACTCCTGGAGATTTGACGATGGAGCCTGGGGAGGACAGGGACCTCAGTGAGGTACAATGCCATTGATTCCAAAGTATCCATTTTCTCCAAAAGAACTGATCTCTGTAGTCTAGAGATTACCAGTAATTCTGGGGGATCCCCAGGTCCCACCTGGAAACTGACATCCCTAGTGAGGGCACAGGAGGATGAAAAGGCAGAGCCGTTTCCAGGGCTATTTTGGCATCCCAGTCCATTTCTGCTCCCCTTTCTCCAGCCCTGGAGGGAGGAGTTATTGGTAGGAACAGGCACAAACTGGAAAAATGTGGACCAGGAGGTTTGTTTGCAAACCAAACAGATCTGTGGTTCATGGCCCCACAAACCGCATTGAAAGGAACCATAGTCCCTTTAAAAAGGGTTTGCAGAAAGCCAAAAAAAAACAAACAGCTGAGTGGCAGGGAGCAGGCTGCTTCCTGTGACTGTGCTTTTTTGGCAGCTTTTGTGGGGAACAGAAAGCAGGGGTTTAAAGGGACTCTAAAATGGAGACAGAATGTTGCTGTTTTATTGCAAGAAGATATAATAAGGAAGTGCAAAACAACCTGTAAGAGTTCTTCAAAATAAATAATAACCAGGGCGCGAAATTAATCTTAACAGAGATATGCTAGCAGAGATTAGACAACTAAAAAACCAATTAGACATACTAGAAGTGGGAGCACTGCAGAAAAATTTAAGATTCTTAAAACAAAAGCATTTTGAACATGCGAACAAACCTGGCAGATATTTGGCATACTGTCACAGGAAGGAAAAAGAAAAGAGTCATAACAGGTATAAAGAAAGGCAATCAAATCACATACGCAGAAAAAGAAATACAGAAGCAATTCATCAGGTTTTTTCAGGATTATACAAGAAGTCTGTTCCAGAAGAAGGATTATCTAAAGGAGTATCTAAAAGGCATTTGAATTATAAAGTTTATACAGAAATTTTTTGAATCAAACAATAACAATTCAAGAAATCTCTCTTGCAATAAAGAATATGAAAAAAGATAAGGCACCTGCCCTGGACATGTTGGCAGCAATGTACTATAAATATTTTGAAGAAGTTTTAATGGTACCATTATGGAAAGTTATGAACAAGATGAAAGAAGGAAAGACAATACCTCCAACATAGCAAGAGGAGTACATAATGTTAACACTACCACAGTCACAGACCTATTTCTCTGTTGAATGTACAAAATCTTTGCTACAGTAATGGTGGAGAGACTAAGAAAATGTATTCTAAATCTAATACAAAAAAAATCAAATGGATTTTGTTCCAAAAGAGGTATACGTAATATAACACATGATTTATTATAAATGCAATTAAATTTGTGAATAAGAAAAAAAGCAGGTGGGGGGTTTTTTTGGATGCAGAGAAAGTGTTAAACAATTTAACATGGCCTTTCCTACTGAACGTACTTCAAAATTTGGACTGTGGCTTTGAGTTTTTGAACTGGATGCAGAGTCGGTATACAAATCAGCAAGCAAACATTTTAATAAATGGGAAACTAATGAAAGCAATTACAATTGAAAAAGGCGTGTGCCAGGGATGTCCTTTGTCACCATTATTATTTATTCTTGCAATGGAGATCCTGGCTATAAAGATCAGACAAGATGCCAGGACTCAGGAGATAAAAGTGGACAATGCAGAGTTTAAAATGAAAAGCCATGCAGATTATGTCATTTTGACATTGTTGAATCCCCAAAAATCACTGCAGTATGTTCAGATACTTCTCTTGTTACAAAATTAATAGAAAGAAGACCAAAATAAAACTGAAATTTCTAAGGCTGCGGTCACACACACTAAATAATCCACTTTCAATCTACTTTCAATGCGCTTTCCAACTGGATGTTACTGGGCCAGCCTCCGCAGCGCGTGGCAGGGCTGTTTCGGCAATGTGTGTATGTGCGCATGCGTGCATGTGCACTCATGCACAAATTACCGAAATGGCACGTTCACACAGCCGCCTCCACTTGAATCCTGCCTTCTTCCAGTTCACACTGCCTGAAAGCAGGAGGCATGCGGAAGACAGCCCCTGGACACCGGTTTCTCCTGGTGTCCCCCTAAAGCAAAAGGAAACCGGCTGCAAAACGCGTAAATGCGGAAGGGAGCCGAGGGACAGCTGCGGATATCTGAATGGGCTCCCTTCCCCCACTTCCCAAGCAGAGCTCTCCCGGGGCAGATTATCAGTCTGTCCTCAGCCCAAAAGTAAGTTTCCGAGTATTACAAAATAAGAAAAAGATAGGAGGATTAGCAGTTCCAAATGTAAAATTATAATACCAAGTGGCAGACTTGGTTTGTATTGCTGATTGGATTAAAGACCCAAGATACAGAATAGTAAAACTTAAATCAGTGGATTTAGATGGAGGTTTACATAATTACTTTTCGATCAAGAAATCAACTAAAATGATTATAACACAAGGAAGAAGCCAAATAATCAGAGATGGACTGTTGAGAATATGGTTCACATGCTGGAATTTATTGAGCCCTCCAAATTCTCCTCTCATGTCCCTAATAGAGCCCTACCACAAAAAGAACACCAGAAATAAGAACAATTTTTTAAATGTACAGTATCATGATAAATTCATTGGAAAAATTAAGTCATTGCAAGATATCAGTAAATATTCAATGTTCGTTAAATCACCAATTAATATCAAGATTAAAGAAGGTCATAAACCCTGAAGGTGGAGCTTTAAGGGAGATGACAGAGTTTGAACAGTTGATCACAAAGCAAAAAGAACATTTGTTATGGTGAATTTATAAGTTACTACTCCAGCTATAAAACAGAAGAAGAAGTGAAAACATATATGATTAAATGGATGCAGAACTTTAAAGAACAGATATCTATACATCATGGAAACTGTTATGGGAAAGAGATATCAAGTTTACAGCCTGTCAGGTGTTAAGAGAAAACTGGTACAAAATGTTTTTCAGATAGTATATAACGCCAAAGGATATAGAGAAAGTGAACAAAGCCTATGAAGGAAAATGTTGGAAATGTCAAGACATAGATGGACCTTTTTTCATATGTGGTGGACGTGTAAAAAGGCAAAAAGGCACTGGAAAGAAATACATGGAGAAATGCAGAATATATTAAAGATTAAATTTCCCATGGAAGCTAAGGAAGTTAACCATACTGCCTAACAATTTGCCCAAAAGTTTGGAAGAGATATTCAGATATATGGTGACAGCGGCTAGAATGATCTGTGCAGCAAAATGGAAAGCAGACATTTACCCACAATTAGAAGAGTGGAAAAACAAACTTGCTGAGTATGCAGTGATGGCAAAACTAACATCTTATTTCTTTGAGGAACAGATCAGTTACAAAATTCGAGGAGAGATGGAGTGTGTATTATTCATATGGAAGCAGGAGACAAAACTAGAATGCGAAGTAGTTTAATATTTTGTTTTATTTCACTGTTAACTGTATGTAACATTTTAAGGTATTTCCTGATCTTTGATTGTAATAAATAAAATTGAATTGAATTGTATATAAATGTGTTGCAATGAAGTAGAATGAGAAATAGTTTTAAATGCTAAATGTTGAATATAAATGTATCCCAACAAAAGTTATTTTCATTGTATTCTATAGACATTATTTTAAAAACTCCATTATGTAATGAAGGGGGTATTGGGGGGGAAATCTATTTTTTGTTTATGATATATATGATATAAGATAGATATTATCTATCTTAAAAATAAAAACATTAAAAAGAAGACAGGAGGGGTATAAATAAAGTTAATTAATAATAAAGATGAAGACTCGGAAGCAGAGAAAAGTAAGATTTGTTGGTGAGTGGGAAAGAGAGAAGGAAGCAGGGAAAGGGGAGAGGATTTGGGGGCTGGCATGAAGAAAGAGGAAATCATGGGGAGAAGGGGTTAGAGAGAAAATATAGTGACCCTGCAAGTCCTTGTGGTTTCCCCCCTTGTATGCTATAGTTCAGTGGTCGATCTAAAGATTAGCAGAAAATTAATGGCAGTGTACACAATAGTTTATTAAGTGGGGAAATGTTCCACATTTTAAAGCCACAAGAAAGTTGCTATGGCCTATTAAAAAAGACAGAAGTAATTATTTCCAAATTGGCTGTCTGACATTTTTTAAATAACATATTCTTCTGCAACACAAATACAATGCTTCAGCTCAGTTTGCTTAATAGACCACCATTTCCTTGTTCTTTACAGATTACTATTTTCTAGCATTAGCCATAAGGAAGGGGCCGCTTGGAAGACTTTTAAATACAAATTCAACCCTTTCTGTTCTCCGATGCCATCTTGCTGAATTCTGGAAGTGGAACAGATTGTAGGTTGTTACTGCGTTAGTACTTAATACTGCAGCTTACCTTCAAATTATACCTGTCCGCTTGTAAAATACTGTTTATTACACGTGGGAAATGGATTTCAGAGTTTTCCTAAGTGCATACTGAATCTTGGTGTTTTTGATGAGACATGTATGATAACAAAATTGTACACATTTACGGTATCTCAATATGAAAATGTACATAGTGTTAAAAATTACTTTGTTGATATATGTCCCAAATCACATGGAATTGCAGTCTTACACGTGCAACGTGAATCCTCTGTGATTGTAATAAACATACCATTATTTCCTAACATTGGAAGCCTTCATTGCTGAGAGTTAATCATAATCTCTTGCCATAGTCTCTTTCTGAGACAGAAAGGGTTCAAAGACTCTTCAGACTTTTGTAGAGCAAAGCGAGCACTTTAACTTGGCTTGGAATAAATCAGGAAGCTAGTGCACTTGCTTTAGTACTGGTGTAAAAGTGTTCATCTGCTAATGCCAGACAAAAGCCTGCACCGGCTGAAGTTTCTGACAGACCCAAATAAACACATTACTGTAGCATGTTACAGATGACAGGGTTCATCAAGGTCTGGATGACAATACCTGGTATCTCCAGTTAAAGGAACGTATGTTGATGAAAAGTATGTTGATGAGAGTCTGTCTGTCTCTGTATCAGTTGTGTGTGTGTAGACAGAGAAAAAGAGGTCACATTGAAGGCCACAGGAAAAGTTGGAATGGGATTACCAGAATGATGTATATATGTACTGTGATCATTCATATCAAGTAAAAAAACTGGTATTATGTTGGCCTTTTCTGTCAAAGAAACTGCATTTTCCTTCCGGACAACAAGTCACAGCTTCTTTCTGATTCTCACCTGAAAACCTTCCCTTTCTGTTTTCTTACTAGTGATTGACAGTCTCACTTTCTGTCAGCTCTCTGTGACACTTGTGCTATGAGTGTTTATACAATTATACTGTCCTTTTTTATTACTTGCACTGACGTCAGGTTCCCAAGAAAGAGTCACGGAACTCTGATTCTTTCTAGGATTGCCAGTTCTGAGCTGGGAAATTCCTGGAGTTTTGGGGGGGTGTAGACTGGAGAGGGAGAAGTCTGGGGGGGGGGGGGACTTCAGCGGGTTGTAATCCCATAGGGAACAACTTCCAAAGCAGCCATTTTCTCCAGGGGGACTGATCTCTGTCATTTGGAGACCGACTGTAATTCCAACAGATCTCCAACTACCACCTGGATGTTGGCAGCCCTATTTGTGGCTGTTTTAGACTGCTATCTTGAAATACGTATTTATTTCTGTATTATATCTATATCTATCTATTTGTATCTAACTATATCTATAGTCTATCTATCCTACCTCTAGTCATCAAAATCAAAATCTGAAGTGGCTAACAAGAAATACTAAATACAAATCAATGAAAATCAGGCCAATAGAAGGAGTCTAGCGGTTTCTTCATTTCTCTTCTGAAGAGTAGCTAGCTAGCTGCAGATGGACATCTGTCTTGCACTCATTGCCATTAAACTGAAATCTTCCACACCTCCATGTCTCCATTCTAAAAAAGTGACAGACTCAACATTTCAAGTATGCCTTGAAACACCTTTTTCTCTCCCCCTTCTTTCTTCCTTTTTCTGTTCTTACAGTCCAGTCTGATAAAGAGTTCTGGAAAACTCAAAAACTTGTACTTCTTATTAAAAGATACTTGCACAGTCCTTTTTATTATGACTATAAAAAGGTATTATCCTGGTGTTGCCAATTAAGGATGAACAACAAATGCTATGCCATTGGAAGGTAGCTGCCTGCATGGAAGAAGTTGAAAGGACTGTATTGTGCAATCTGAGGTTCTGGACAGAGAGAAAGCAGTCGGAATTTTTTTGGAACTAGTTAGCAGTCTGAAGAGTACTGGACTCAGGAGACCAGGAACGGTGAAATCATGAAGCCTTTATTGAGTGATTCAGCATGCCCAGTAGATGGTCAGAACAAGCATGCTTCCAGGGCTCCAGGGCCCTCATTATATGCTGGCCGGAGCCACACCTCTGGCCGCACCCAAAAGACCTGATAGGGGCTTAACATATGCGCATGTTTGTCATAGGTTCCCTGGAGGAGCCTTTGATTGCATTGGCTCCTCAGGGAGAACCTAGGTCCCACATTGGTGGAGGCTTTCAATCCGGATGTCTATTGTTCCTCCAGATTCAAGCTCCCCTCTCTGCCTGACCATTTGCTCTGGCCATGCGGCGGGCCCATTACCTGGGAGCACATGGCAGGCTAGTTGCTACACAGAGCATACTACATTACACAGTCTTAGGATATTGCACAGGTAGTCTGTGGCTTTTACATACTAATGCTACTTAAACATAATTAAAACCACACACTGCTGACCCTTAGATTTGGAATCAAGAAGGAAAGAATGAAGGGCTTTCGTTCCACCAATTGGAGCAAGAGATGAAGAAAAAACAATGGTGCAGTGGGAAGAAATGCTTTGTTCTGATATTTAATATAAATAATTTCTTTCCACTGCACCATTGTTTTTTCTTCATCTTCTGACCTTTATTCTTACCTGTATTGGGTTAAATGTAAAAAATAACATTTGCCTTGGAAATGCAGAAGCTTTTTTCACAGTATCCCTGATTTTCCATGTTTCCTGATTAAGGGGAAAATGCTGTTCAAACAAATTACAAATATGACCTAACTCCAATGATAACGAGAGAAAGAAATTTTACTTTTTAAAAAAGTACATCTTACATGACATGTTCATGTAGATACATTTAACTTATTGTGAATAGATTAACTTCAAAAAGCTTAACTTGCTACAGCTCCAAGCCCATGTAAGAGAGAGAAGAAGAGAGATGCTTTATAGATAAAACAGAAAGCAAGCAAGGCCAAGAAGGCTCAACACTGACCAATGAGAAGGTGGGCCAACTGCCAAGTGTACCCTAGTGAGAGAATTCTCATAACATTTTTCCTCTCATATCTTCTTGCATGCAGAGTTACAACATCCAACAACCTGTTTCCTATAAGACCTGTATTTATATTTGCACATAAATAGACATTAAAGTATCACCATAAGTCTCTACTCTCCAGCACTTTCTCCTCACAAGGAAACTGATTCTGGGCCTCCATACTGCTCAGGCTAGTGTAGAATGTGTAGCCTTGATTCCAGGGCTTGAAAACAAAGAAATGAGGAATCTTTCAAAATCCCAGCATGAAGGGAGAGGGAATGGGGAGAAAAAAGGAAATTAATTTTTGACCTGTTTTGCCATCTCATTGGTGCATCCTTCATTTTCTGCCACTGCTGAGGTCCCCTGCCCTTCCCCTCCTCCCTTTTCCCCATGCTACAAGACATCTCTGGGAGGAGGAAGTAGTCTGCATGCCAACGTTATTTTCTTCCCTTGCTTCCTTCCCTCCCTCCTTCTTTTTCTCCCCTAGCCTCCTTCTCCTACATCTTTGGTCCAATCTGCATTGGTATTTCATACCGTTGTGCCAATGATCTCACATTGTCTCACAAATTTCTGTCTGCATTTCATGCCGCATCCACTCTCCTATTGTTTTATCTCAGCATCAGCTGTCTGGATCATTTTATTGCCATTTAGTGGTGACTCCGAGGTCACTATGGTGTCTCAGCGCCTTATCTGGATTTGGTTTTAAGATGCTACAATTGCGCCACCTTTGAGCATCTGTGAGCAAAAAGCAGACAACTGGAGCCGAATTCTCCCCCCTCCATCTTTTCTAAAAAGATATGCAAATTGTCACAAAGGAAACAAGTTAGCTGGAAATCCAGTTGTCTATATTTAAAAGCAGCCAGGGAACATTTTTCTGTGATCATATTGGGGGGGGTGGGGGGGGGTGGAAGCATGCCCACTCCTGAACCATTTGTTATTTCCTGGGGCAGTCCCCAGCACACCCTGCCAGGCAACCGCCGGGTGTTATGTGTTTTTTACCCAGCTCATTCAGTCTTTCCCCTCCCCCTCCCCCTCCACCAGGTCACCCCCCTTTACTTTCTGTGGGGGGTGTCCTGGATGCCATTTCCTCCCCGCAGCGCAGCACCCTGGGAGGTCACTCCTCCCCCCCTCTCTCGCATGCTCTCCCTAAACAACTTGTGTCCTGATGCAGACAAAGGAGAGTTTTATCCTGAGCCAAATGGGAAGCCAGTGCCACAGCAGCACAGAACAGCTTTACATAGCAAATGCAGATTGAGCCTTTGTTTCCAACCATTGCTTGTTTCTTTCTCTTTCCCAAAGTAAAAAGGGATTTCCTTCAACTCCCCATTTTCATTAATACTCATAACTATGCAACAGGACTCTTCCAAGCTACTTGCAAGTATACCTAAGGAAAACATAGTGTATAGTTGGGCCCTGAGTACACATGGTTACTAAGCTCCATACAATGGCTGCCGTTACACTGGAAAATATAGTGTGGCAGTTGTATGACAGAAAACTCCACACACCCATACTGTATGGGTCCACCTCCACCAACAGCATTTCCATGAGAGACTCTCTGAGTGTTTGGGCACAAGTATATCTGATCAGAGCGCAAAGGTTCATTGTACTCTCACACTAAGTAGATCCATGCAGTGTATAGATCCTCTCCCCCGTCTGCCCAGTGAAGAGGCTTGAAGAAAATAATGATCAGACTCTTATTTCAGTTCTTCCATGTTGACTTTCAAGTAAATCCTCTTTCCACAAATGTAACTGAGAACAGATTAATTCCCCTTACATTTTACCACATTAACTACTGACAAATTCTAAATGTTTCCAGGTATTTTGAATACACGCCTCCAGCTGTTGAAACGCTTCTGCACACATGCTAAACATTTTTTCTAATGACAGTATTTAGACAAAATAGTAAGATCAACAAAATATGTAAGACCTTAATACATACTTGGCTGTCTAAAATAAAAACAAATGCCATTCACCATTGACTTGTGTTAGCCATGCTGACTCAGAGAAGCAAAACTGACTCTGGTGGATTTATCAGAACCTAAGTTTGGTTTGCAGAGTGCCACAGGGAGCAGTACTTTCCCCAATGTTGTTTAATATCTACATGCGCCCCCTCGCCCAGATTGCCCGGAGGCATGGGCTGGGTTGCCATCAGTATGCTGATGACACCCAGCTCTATCTGTTGTTGGGCAGCCAGTCAGACTCTAGTCCGGATGATCTGGACCTGGCGTTGCAAGCCATGGCTGGTTGACTCAGGCAGAGCCAATTAAAATTGAATCTGACAAAGATGGAGGTCCTGTGCCTGAGTCGGAGTGGACCAAGGGTAGGGATCCCTCTCCCGGCTTTCGACGGGATGCCGTTGGTATCAGTGTCGGAGGTGAGGAGTTTGGGAGTGCTCCTGGACCCCTCGTTAACGACGGAGGCCCAGGTAGCAGCCGCTGCAAGGTCAGCCTTTTACCATCTTTGGTTGATCAAGCAGTTGGTTCCCTTCCTTGAACGCAATGAACTGGCTACAGTGATCCATGCTTTGGTCACCTCAAGATTGGACTACTGTAATGCTCTCTACATGGGGCTGCCCATGTCCCAAATTAGGAAGCTGCAGCTGGTGCAGAATGCGGTGGCGCGGCTGTTGTTGGGTCTCCCTCTACGGGAGCACATCCAGCCCGTCTTAAAAGCACTGCACTGGCTGCCTGTAGCATACCGGATATGGTTCAAGGTGCTGGTGCTTACCTATAAAGCCCTATATGGCCTGGGACCTATCTACCTGAGGGACCACCTCTCTCCATATGTTCCCCAGCGAGTGCTCCGATTGGGATCCCAGAATCGCCTGGTCCTCCCAGGGCTGAAGGAGGCCCGGCTGGCGGCTACCAGGGCCAGGGCTTTTTCAGTGGCAGCCTCGCACTGGTGGAATGAGCTCCCTGATAACATCAGGGCTCTGCAGGACTTACTACAGTTCCACAGGGCCTGCAAGATGGAGCTCTTCTGCCAGGCTTTCGGGGCTGCCCAATAGTTACATCTCAGCCCTGTCCCGACAGAATCCGCCAGCCTGAACATTCCCCCACCATCTATACTGTTCAACATCTAAGACGCCACCCTGATAAAGAAGAAATGCCATCTTGTAGTAGGGCATGATATTGTTTGTTCTTGTGTTTTAAATGTTTTAACAATATTGTATTATTGTATGTTGGTAGCCGCCCTGAGACCGCCGAAAGGTGGGGAGGGCGGGATATAAGGAATGAATGAATGAAATTGGTTATAATTCCCTGTAGCACATTCAGGTCACAGGAGTGGGCACTAATACATTTTTGGTGGGAAACAGACCCTCAGTACAGTGCCATGGGCCTCTTGATGGTAGCATATATTGATTTTGGGATTGAGAACTACCATACTAATCACACTTACTTCTCACATCAGCAAGCACAACTGCAAAAGAGGCCAAAGATTTATTCATTTACTGGCTGGCCAGTGCTTGGTACTATTTACACCTTGGTACTGTTTACCCATGAGGTAAATCATAATGGAGCTTCTAAGGCATGCACATTGTCCTTCCTTGGTAAAACCCCCAGTTAACTGTGTTCATCCTAAATTTACCACAAAGAAAAACTGAGATTTCTAAAACAAGAAACAGGTTTATTTTACTGGGAATGGAAAACTTTATACAAATGTAACTTGAGAAAATGAGATATAGACATATAATTTCTGAACTGAGAGAAAACCAGTAACTGCCAGACTACACCTAACTTGTAAGAGCTGTTAATTTTTTCTCTACCAGTTTCCTAACCTTTTAGAGCCTTCTAAACAGTCTGCTCCATAAGCTTCAAATTTACATGAAAGAAATTGGGAGGGCTGGGACAATCTCCTTGATATTATCGTCACATAGAGTTTGGGGCAAATTCTTTAGAGTCACTGTGACGTGATGACATCACTTCCAGTTTTGCACCAGAAGTGATGTTATGCCATGGTGAAATGCAGAGGACATTGTCACATTTTCTTCCACCAGCCTTTCAAGCAGTAGTGGAGAACACGGCTGAAGATGGGAGATAAAGGCCCGGCCCCCCAATCTAAGAGAACCTTGATCCAGTTCGGGCCACTCCAGGCTACCACACTAAATGGTCATCTTCTCCCAGAAGTGACTGGAGATAGAGCCAAAATTTCTAACCTGGCTAAGAAAGCTCATCTGAACAATAATCAGTTAAATGGATTTTTTTCTCCCCTTTTTTTCTCCTCTCCCTTCTCCCTCCCTGACTGACCATTGCTGGCTTATTCTATCAGACCAACAGGGTACACATGGAATTGGCAGATATGAAAAAGAACAGTCTTGATTCTATAGATCACAACCCCTATCTCAAAAGCCTATAGAATGGTAGATAGGGTTCAGACTTGGCCTGAATGTCAGATCCCAGCTCCAGCACTCATTGGGTTTCCTAGGACCCTGTGTGGCTCTGCATATAAAAATGGAATAATTCCTCAGCTGCTAAAAGAAAAGTAGGATATACCAAGTAGATACTAGTAATTTTAATACATTTATTTTCTTGTAATGCTTTAAAATATTTCTCTTTTCCTCCTTTTAGAAAATCTGTGAGACCGAATTAAATTTTTGGTTGTAAATCTCATACTGCTCAAATGCCATCAAATCATAAAAAATTATTCCAAACAAAACTATTTCAAGAGTGTGGCCTCTGTGATTTGGATTTTGTTTGAAATTTATGGTATGTCATTATACTGAAGGCAAGTCTATTGCCCCAATCACTTTACTAGTTCATTGTGTTTACAAATATCTAATTCTTTGGTATAAATCATGGTTTGTGTTCAAGGGCTTGTAGAACAAATTCAGATCACTAATATTTTCATAAATCCATATGTAGTCCATCTATGAGTAGAACAAGTAACAGGTTTTCAGCTGACCTACTGATTTCAGGATTTGGCCACTATGACATTTTTTAAAAATAGCGTTATGTGTGACAATTGAAATTTGCAAACGAATAAATGTAAAAGACGTGACTTACCATCATTTACCCACTTGCCATCATTTCCCTTGAATTTTTCTAGGGATGTGAAAGTGAAGTGCTCTGTGCATCTCCAGTTCCATTGCTGTGGTTTTACTAAATTACTATGTACTTGAAAGTCTGTCTGGTTGACAGAAGTTAAATAGACAGAGTGATCTCTGCCTTCCCAACTATACATGAGCAATAAACAGCATTTTAAAAACTGACTTGTAGTAAAAGAAAACACCATTTTGAATCTACAAATATGAAAGGCTTCATTTCTCCTAAAGTATGCAACCCAGCGTAAAACGAGTGCAAAGCTGTTCACCTTAGGAACTGCAAGAAGCAAACTTAAGTGAAATTTATCTTCTTCATATGTCTCCTGGCATGGTGGTTGCCTTTAGGCACACATCTCAGTAAATGAAACTCAATAAAACAGACAGGGTTTTTTTAAAAAAAATTATAGCATAAACATAGAGACTATAAGGTAACCTCTGATCCATGTAATGGACAACATAGTTATCGTCTAATAATGTTCCTCTTTTTATGATGATTGAAGTCTAGAGGATACTTTCACAATCTTACTAAGGTCATATGACAGAATGAACCTTTAGAGTCAAATTCTCTTTATCACCCTGTGCATGCAACAGAGCCTCAGAAAGTCAGTGGGGACAGACCTTGCTTCCAATAGTGCTGGTAAACCAGTTATAAATAACCTGTCTGTAGATTTAAGTCTGAAGCAATGGCTTCTACAAACTTCGTAAACCAAAACAACTTGTACATCACAATTCCAGTTGGCCACCCACTCCATCCAGAAGCCATTGTGAGGCATGTATCATCACTATGGTGATGTAAGAAAGATGTCAAATCAGGTTTCAGGAAAAAAAAGTTTCTTTGCCAATTTGTCCCCCTTTAAAAATTACAAGAACACAAAGAAAAGACAGTGTCAGCTAGCAGTCACCTCTCAATCTATTACTTGCTTTTGGCTGAACTGCTATGATGTCAAAGAAACATCAGAGCTTCTATTGCATTACACTGATCCTGTATGAAATATAAGAATACCAAACTGAAACAAGGAGCAAATTCAAAGATGGAGTAAAAGAATGGTGGGGAAGATGCTCCCATCAGTGATCCAGAGAGAAGAAACAAACAAATTCTTACTGTCCCAGTCACCAAATGAAATGCCAGAATGGAATGGCTTCACTTGGCCACTACCAAGCATAGGGATACAGACAGCATGCAAGGTCAAGTGGTAAGTAGGAACAGAAATACTTGATGCCAGCCCAGTTGGTGAGGGAAAGCATGGGACTGGAACCCAAAGGGGAGCTACGTGTCCTGTTCATTGGGTCATCCTGGTCTTGTTACTCTTTCTAGTTCCTGACTCCCTAAAGGATGTGCTTGACACTGTTATTAACAATGTACAAGTCACATAACCGTTCAGAGTTTATTATGGATTCATATTATTGGTGATGGTGCATGTCATAAGTATTATGGAGTAAATGAATAATTTTGCAATTGATCTAGCATATTTTATCACTTATCTTACTAGCAAGGAGGAGTACATTCATCTAATAAAGAACAAGCTGAATTTCAAGTTTTTGGAAAAAATGGAAAATTATTATTTCCTAAGAAATCTAGCTGAATAAAGACTTTGCTAGTGGTTTTAGAACAGCTGTATGCCTCAAGCTACAGTGATCACTGAGAGTCATCTGGCATTCAGTTGATTTTAAGTGTCCTGTGCACAATTTCTCAGGAGGTATGTTAAGGGGAAAGGGTTCTCCAGCCGTGCAAATAATTTTATTTAAAATGCCACGAAGTTGTCTTCTGTTGGCCAAAAGCTTCAGAAGGGGGGGGGGGACTTCCAGTACCTTTAAAAAGTATTTATTCATTCACCCCAGGAGACTAATTACCTTTTCTCACGTAGTGTTATCTGTAACATATCCCTGTGTGCATGAAACAGCATGGGGTTAAAGATCATGGGAAATAACAAGAACATAGCACTTAAAGCTACAATCCAAATTGGGGGGGGACAAACATCTCCTATTAATTCAGGAGACCTTGCTCCCAAGCAAATATGCATAGGCTCAGGCTAAAAGTGGTGCAAACTCAACCTAATTTTGCTGTCCCATACTAGAGATAGACCTACTGTAGGGTTGCTATGATGCATGGAAGCACTTACAACTTGATGAAAACAGAGCTGTGACTTGAATACCTCTGGGAAGTTGTCCAAGGGGGAATAGTAGCTGCTTGATGAGCCTAGGAATAATGTTTTTCAATATCACAAAACTTGCCTGTTGCTGCAAGCGAGCCACTAATTTGGACTAATGTCAGAAGTTCTGAATGTGGAACTACTCAGAATGGGTGGGACAACAAAAACAAAGGGATGCTTCTTACTATGCCCTGTGTATGCTCTTGCCAAAAGGTACCATCAGTGACCTGAAAAATCAGTTAAGAGGCCAACTGTAACATTTGTGATTATAGGGAACTTGGCCCAGCTGACATTACTGCATAAATACTACCAGACAATAAATGTATCAGCATGGTTTACATATTACCACTAATAACTGGAACAAAATACTTGGGGACATTTTAAGTCATATAAGTAAAACATGTAATGTGTTACTGTTAACCAGTTCTTAATTCAGTAAACATCTTGTTATGCATGCTTAGCTCTTTTGAATTTTGACATTCCAGGGGCTACTGATGTCCTGTGTTGGTTTGAGGAGAGTAAAGGCTGCATTTGAAAACAAGAAGAGCAACTTCCAATGTAGAAAGCAAACTGTAGTGTGGACAGTTAGTAACCAGACATAAGAATCCAAGAGGGTTATGCATCATGTAAAACAGAGCAGGCTGAGGGTGAATCCAACAAAGACGGAGGTTCTATGGCTGGAGGGAGGTGCACCAGGGCTGGGGCATAGACTTCAGTTTAGTGTAGTGGTTAAGTGCGCGGACTGGCAGAACCGGGTTTGATTCCCCACTCCTCCCCTTGCACCTGGCTGGATGACCTTGGGCAAGCCATAGCTCTGTACCAGCTGTTCTCTCAAGGACAGCTTGGGAAAGAGCTCTCTCAGCCCCACCTACCTCACAGGGTGTCTGTTGTGGGGAGGGGAAGGGAAAGGAGTTTGTAAGCCGCTCTGAGACTACAAGTGAGTGAAGGGCGGGGTATAAATCCAATCTCTTCTACTTCTTCTTCTTCTTGATGGGGCACCACTAATACCGGCGCAGTCTGTCAAGAGTTTGGGTGTGGTCCTGGATGCCTCCTTAACTATGGAGGCCCAGCTCACGAATATTGCCAGACTCGTGTTTTTCCACCTATGCCAAGCATGGCAATTAGCCCCTTTTGTATCGTGCCCTGACCTAGCCACAGTCATTCATATGAAAGTCACCTCCAGGTTAGACTACTGTAACTTGCTGTACGCTGGTCTTCCCTTGAGACTGACCCGGAAACTCCATGATCCAGAATGCAGCAGCGTGAGTCCTGATGGGAACGCCACGGGTGGCACATATACAACCTGTGCTGCGCCAGCTAGACTGGCTCCCAGTGGAATACTGAATCAGATTCAAGGTGTTGGTACTGAACTTTAAGACCTTGAGCGGTCTGGGACCAGCGTATCTTCGGAACCATCTCCTCTGGTATGTCCCTGGGAGAGGATTAAGCACTGCTGAAAGTAATCTGCTGGTGATCCCTGGCCCAAAGACATCCAGCTGTCCTCAACCAGATGTCGATGGTGGAACTCTCTGCCAGCTTCCATCATGGCCTTGCGGGACTTAATGCAATTCCACAAGGCCTGTAAGGCAGAGATGTTCCGCCAGGCTTTTGGTTAAGGACAACAACCATTTCCATCATAGCTGGCACCCTCCTCTCCTTTTCCCCCCCATCCTTCCCACTTCAGCCTCCTCCTTAACCTGCCTATGAGATGGAAGAACAGTTCAGAGCAGGTTTCAGATAAAATTATAAATGCCATCGGAACACTGTGAAACTTCAGATGAACGGATTGTTGATTTTAAACTGTATTTTTGTATATTAATTCATTGTAAATTGCTCAGAGTCCTGTGTACTCAGGTACGGGGCGATTCAGAAATATTAGTAGTAGTAGTAGTAGTAGTAGTAGTAGTAGTAGTAGTAGTAGTAGTATTGATGATGATGATGTAGGTTGTTTACTTTTCGTCCAGCCATATCAGGAGTAGACACTGGTGCCACAGTCTGTCTGCCTGTCTGTCTGTGTCTTTCTTTTCTTTCTTTCTTTCGGATTCCACTCTTTGGCGCTTTATTGCTGTCTAGCTCAGACTCCTTTCCAAATGAACTTGAGATACTTGGAAATGGATCATAATGCAGCGAGCACTGGAACCTCTATCATCTTCCTTTACAAGCAAAGTGATGTATAGCTGTCCAATACAGTGATGGAGCTGGACAAGCTAAATCGCCTGGCTCCTGCAGTATTTAGGCATTGGGCTGGGAGTGTAATATACAGCTATTCAGAAGTAGGTTCCCTAAAAGGTAGATCCCCTTAAGGTGTGTCAACCAAGCCTCTAAGAAGTTGCTTTTAGACAGGAATAGTGTCCTCTACTACTTCCCACCTGTACTCTTTCCTTCATTATCCCCAAAAGACATGTTGGGGGTTTGCTGTTGTCAGCCAGGCTGTCAGCAGCACCTGTTGTTCCCCACCCATGCTGCACAGATACCGAAGGAGTCTGTAATCAAAGTGGTGGCCTGATTTCCTGCACTCCAGTGTATCTGTGCTGTTCTCCTCTCCTTCCCTTCAGGCTGGTCCCCACTCTGGGCACAACTCAACTAGTCAGGAAATCACAGCAAATAAAAAGTCATTCAGCTAAGCTGTATTTTCTACCATTTCCCCTCCTGGCCGTGACAAATAAATAAGAAAATCTAACAGAAAATGTGTCATCAAGGATAAAGTAAGGCTATCATGAAAAACGTGTTAACATCATGATGTACATTATCAGCACTGGAAATTTGATATCAAAAAATCAGATCTGTGATTGCACCATTGATTTCCTTGCAGGGTACAATCAAAGCATGCTGTGCTTAGATTTCGAATGTGTCTTATCTGTTGACAGCACTTTCCTCTTTGTCAGCACCTGGACTGAAATACCCTTTACTTGGTGTGATCCTATTTTTGTGCAAGTAAAGCCATTTAGCAACTTAATATATTGGAAGAAGAAAGGCAAATTTGAGACGGTTGTAAATATATTGGTTTGGTTTAAAAGGTAAAAATGTGATCATTCAGGGGGGAAAACATATTCTTGCCATTAAATCTCCATCTGTGCCTCTTTCTCTAAGTCAAGAACCCTTTAGGGAATGCCTGGTCATGCTGAATTATTGATGTGATGGAGGTCTCCTGCGAAAACAGATGTTTTGAGTTTCTTCTGATATCCTGCTATTGCTGCAGACAAAGCCAATTAAATATGTCAGAAGATTCAGGTTCAATGAAGCAGTTCAAAGCAGTATTTGAGACACCATGTTTAAAAATATATTTTAAACTTTAAAACACACTGATGTGTGGAACATACTTCATATGCACGAAAAAGATCTCCCCCCGCCCCACCCTCAAAGCAATTTTTACAGTAAGGACCACAAATTCAATTGAAATGCTGGCGATTATTGGGATCACTGGGGGCCTGAAGGCATCTAATATAGTTTCCATGCTGAAGCTGAACAGGTCTTAATCTACCATTTCCTAGCCTGGTTCTCTCCCTGAACAAACACAATCTGCCTGGCTCTGTTGTGATCTGTTTGCTCTACTCATAGAACGAGGAGACTACACAAGAAGTAAGAATATGAGCAAATGCAGTTTTGGAGAGGTAGGGTGTATAAGGGCTAAGAAATTATAAGTTTTTTGATAAAGGGTGTGTTTTTGAGGAAGGATTTGAAGGAAGAGAACAACTGCATGTTCAGTTCATACAGGGAAATACAGGCATATACCCTTTAGATCAGCAGTTCTCAACTTGTGGGTCACGACCCCTTTTGGGGTTGAACGACCATTTCACAGGGGTCGCCGGCTGGCATCCGAGCCCACTCCGCCAGCAGGAAAGGGCCCTGCGCTCGATTGAGCGCGAGGTCTCGCCTCCCGGCTCTTTGCCCTCAAAGGGAGATTTCCCTTTAAGGGCAAAGAGCAGGGGTTGGTTGGGGCTGGAGCCCTGCCCCCTGCTTCCTGCAGCCCTCAGTGGGGCCACAAGTAGGAAGAAGCCAGCAGGTAAGGCAATTTGGCAGGGAGCCCAGGAAAGAAGGCTCCAGCCACCCCCCGGTCTTTCCTGGGCTCCGCGTTTTGGCGGGGAGCCCAGGAAAGAAGGCTCCAGCCGCCTCCCCGGTCTTTCCTGGACTCCGTGCTTCGGCGGGGAGCCCAGGAAAGAAGGCTTCAGCCGCCCCTGGTCTTTCCTGGGCTCCATGCTTCGGCGGGGAGCCCAGGAAAGGAGGCTCCAGCTGCCCCCTCGGTCTTTCCTGGGCTCCGCGCTTCGGCGGGGAGCACCAGGAAAGGAGGCTCCAGCCGGCCCCGCTGCCTGGGATACGCACTGAAGTGCAGAGCCCAGGAAAGAAGGCTCTCCCCCCCCCTGCCGCCGCCTTTCCTGGGCTGCAACAGCCTCTCCCCACCCCCCACTGCCTTTCCTGGGCTCCACGCCGAAGCCTAGAGCCCAGGAAAGGCTGCAACAGCCTCTTCCCCCCCACACCTTCCTTCCTTCCTTCCTTCTTCTCTCTCTCTCTTTCCCCCCACCTACCTACCTACCTACTTACCTTTCTTTCTCTCTCTCTCTTGTTTGTTGTTTGGCAGAACACTACTGTTGCTTGGGGGACTTTAGGGGACATCTGCAGAAAAACAGCCCAGTGCATCCACAAACCTAGGGTTCTTCTGCCAGTGAAGTAGGGTTGCCAACTCCAGGTTGAGGAAAACCCTGGAGATTTGGGAGTGGAGCCTGAGAAGAGTGGGGTTTGGGGGAAGGAGGGACCTAAGCAAGGCATAATGCCATGGATTCCACATTCCAAAGCAGCCATTGATCTGATCTCTGTAGTTTGGAGCTCAGTTGTAATTCCAGGAGATCTCCAGACCCCACCTGTAGGTTGGCAACCCTAAAAATTCATATTCAGCATACTAGTTCTGCAGGAAGGCAAGCTGATTGCCATGGGAACCTAACCTTTAGGAATTGATTCCAATCCAGTGTGGGAATAATGGTTGGACATAAGATATTGGTTCAGGCAAGATGGGACAGAAAATAATGTTTTTATTGGTTTTGCCAAAACCGTATGGACAACACAACAAATAATTTTATGGTTGGGGGTCACCACAACATGAGGAACTGTATTAAAGGGTCGGGGCATTAGGAAGGTTGAGAACCACTGCTTTAGATATATTTTTGTTCCAGCTTTCGTCCATAATGTTTATTTAGATATTAGATATTTAGAATAGAACTCAAAGAGGTAAATAAAGTGTTCCCAAGAAGTTTCCCATTGACCAGATTAAAAAAACTTGGCACTTACCTAATGGATCATTAGTAGAGACAAAATGGCACCTGGCAGAATATGGTGAGTCATGGGTTGAGCTGGCAGAACCTGTTGGTTTTCCATGCTCCTGTACTAGTTATCGAACAGAATACAGCAGTCATGGTTAAAGGCTGGTTACTGAAATTTAGGACAGGCATCAAAGAACTACTCCCCACAATTGTGAAGTTGCTTGGAAGGTAGTGTAAGGAGAAAGCAAAGTGTCCCGTCCCCCCTACATGCTGTAAAATTTGTATGGTCCTACCATAAACTGCAGTCTTCTTATGACAGGAACCTGTTTGTTTTTAAAGTCTGCCTTAAAAGACAACATCACAACTTGCTGGTTGTTGGCTAGCACCAGAAATGGGCAGCCGAATCCATACTGGAGCTTCATGGTATTGATCAAGAACCACCCGATTTAAAACCCAGTACTTGCAGCTTTTTAAAACTGAGAATCAGCCACAAAGTTTCTTGATTTCAAAATCTGAGGAAATTCATATCTAAACCTTACTTCTATTTTTTCCATTCATTGTTGAATTCTATATTTCTATAGCATCCTTATCAATAGGTACCTGGGAATGAATGGAACAGTATATTTAGAATTAAGCTTCACAAGAAGAGACTAAGCAGCATTGGAAAAGGAGAGGCCGCCTGCTTGATCAGAGGCCAAAATCCTCTTCAGCTTGAATACGGTCCAAGGCTGTTTTGTAAAAGGGCAGATGCAGCAGCCAGCCTCTCATTTTCAGAAAGTCCCATGGTTTGAGAGACCAGTGTCACCTTTACATTGATAGTAACTAGGAGGCTTGTAAGAATCTAAGTTTTATGGCATTGATCAATTAATTAAGACTCCGGCACTCCTATGCCCCACCCAGGGGTGGCCAAACAGGAGCTTGGGAGCCGCATACAGCTCTTTCACACAGGCTAATTTAATGTTAATAAAAAGCAAATTAGCATATTTTTCAATAAAAACGTTTGTGTGATATTTGTTCATGTCTTGCGGCTCTCAAACTTCTGATGTTTATTCTGTGTGGCTGTTATGATCACCAAGTTTGCCCACCCCTGTGGGCCCAGACAATCACAAAGTATAATACTCTCATATGGTTCTACACAATTGAACACAGTGGATATACAGTGGATTCCCAAAACCATATCGTTGTTATAATCAGCTAACTGCAATAACTCCATTAGGAGCCTTTTATTCCACCCCCACCCAAGACAGTCCCAAACCAGGGATTTTGTTGCCAGCCTGTTTCTCCTGTCAGCGTAAGATTGCACAAATACATCACTGAAACTCAGCTGGCTGATTTGAATGTCCCTCTGGCCATTTCTGTAACTGAAGTGTTATCAATATGATTACAGTTATTATTAATCATTTCTATACTTCACAAAATGCTTTACAATTTGCATCTCATTTATCACAGCATAGTGTTATACGTTGTTTGCTAAGCTGGAAGAAACAGTGTGGGGGGGGGGCGCTATCTTCCATAAAATCCCCCTTCTGGAGAGATAAGACATTCCCTTTTATTTTCGCAGCCTGGAGGTCTCTGAAAGGCATCAAAGGTATTTCTTTCCTCTCTACATATTCAGAGCCCCTCGATATATTTTATAAAGCGCACATAAATATATCTTTTCCCCTTCTTAGGCTCTGGCTGTCTTATCAGAGCTGCATACACATATCAGAAGGTAAATAGAGTTTCTCTCTTGTCCTGCACTCAGCCCCAGCTTTGGTCCATATGCACAGTATTTATAGATGTATTCTTTATCCGCAGCAATCGTCTTCCAGGTTCCTTCGGCAGTTGCTTCACCTCATTATCCTTTCATAGTTTATTCTGCATTTTTAACTGCCATGGGTAACATGGCTTTAGATATTTCACAAGAATCTCTCCCCTGTAATGTGTAAAACACACCTTCCCTCTGCTTTGCATCCAATGGATGAGAGCAATGCCAGCTTTTCCCTGACTCTAATAATGCTTCTAATAGGTACAGTCCAAAATCCTTTTGCCTCCTCTTGTGCAATCTGTTCTTGTGTCTGGTAATGACTCCTTGCTGTCCGAGGAATTGAGAGTGCTCTTTGGAGAACACTACAAACTGAAGCCAGGCCTTGCATGTATCGAGTTTCTGTGCAACTGCTGATAAATAGGTCATAATATCCCTGCTTATCAGGATTCAAGGTGATAAAATCAGACAGGATCTTGCACAGTCCAAGGCAGATAATTTAAGCTTCTCAGGATGGGACTGCTGTTACCTAGAAGATGACAATTGTGAAGGGAGACGAAAGAAACACATTAGTTAAATTGTTTTCAGACCATAACAACCAAAATCGCAAACTTTAAAAACAAGTCCTAAGACGACTCTGAGAGGCAAAAAGTATTGCTCTGGTTTTTCACAAAGTGCACGTGACAGAGGTGGGGAAGGAAAGTAAAAAATGTCAAATTGATTTTAAATTAATCTACCTTTTTAACGAGGCAAGTACCATAAACTAGACTGTTAAATTGATGGATCAGTGTAGGCTGGTCCAAGTAGGGGGTTCTTGTACTTGGTGTGTCAAGCTTTATTTGATCAAAGGTAGCCTAAAGGCTTTAAACATGCTTTCTTGGATACAAATGCCAACAATAGAAATGTGTGGCTTTTAGAAAATATAAACCTTTATGAGTAAATGCTGTACATTCATCGGGGGGGGGGGGGGCACATACTACAAGTCCTAAGGATTTGCTGTGGAGCAGTGCTGCTGGCTGCAGTGAAACTACTCCACATATTGTGTTTCTCCGAACACTGCGGGGGGGGGGGGGGGGGGGGGCTGGTGAGTGGCAAAGACCTGAGCAGAGGGGTCAGTGCCGCCCCCCCCCCCCAGGTGAGAATGAGGCCACACCGAAGAGAGGGCTCAAACGCGGGGGGGGGGGGGGCGAGTCGGAGCTTCAGGCGGCTGGGGAGCTGCCGGGTGTCTTCCTCCAGAGGTGCAGCTTCCCGAGGTGGCGCCCCGGGTCTGCTCCCGGCCGGGGAGGAGGCCACGTGAGGCAGAAGCTGCCGCTTTCTCCGCTCCCCCCGTGCCTCGGCGGGGCTCCTCCTGCGGGAGGCGGAGGGGAGCGGGGGCGGCGGCAGGCACGGGGGAGGGGGGGAGGGGCCGGGCTCCTCCTCGGGAGGCGACTCGGGAAGGGCCGGCTTGCCATCCTGCCGCAATTTCCCTGTGTCATGGCTCCGGTCTCCTAGCAACGGCGGCGAGGCCGGGGCAGCGGCAGCAGCCGGCAGGAGGCGCCGAGCCAGTCAGCAGCGAGCGGCAGCGTCGAATCAGCAGCTCCGCCGGGCCGGCGACTCCTCCACCGGCAGCCCGCGGCAGCCGCCCGGACGACGAGCGCAAGAGGCGAGCCGGCGGCCGGGCGACGCGGACGACGATGCCGAGCGGAGCGGGGGGCGCACTTGGCCGGGACTCCTCCGCCGAGTCCCCGTGGAGGCTGCGCGGAGCCCTCCGACCGTCGCGGCGCGGGCGGGGATTCTGAGGCGTCCCTCCGCCCGCCTGGGCTGCTGCAAAGTTTCTCTCCATGGTTTCTCGCGGGGCTCCCGGGACTTCGCCCCGCCTCCCCTGGTAAGCCCCCGACCGAGGAGCCTCGGCGCTCCCACCGCCCGCCGCTCTTCGGAGCCCCAAACTCTGGCCGGGACGTCCCCTCCTCGCGGGAGGGCAGGCGGGCGGGCGCCCTCTGTCTCCCTCCCTTTCCCGCCCTCCGCCGTGGCTTTTGCGGGGCGGGAGGCGGGCGCACCCCCGCAGACTCGCAGCCACGCCAGCCCCGCGCCCGGAGGAGGAAAAGGAGGATGCTGCCCGGGGGGCGGCGAGGGCACGTTGGGATCGCGTGTGACGACGGGAGGCCGTCCCGGTGATGGGGCCCAGGGATGGATTTTGCTGGGGCAAGCGAGTTTGGACGCGGGAAGTTGCAAGCTCCGGAGCCAGCTCTCTGACTGTCACCTGGGTTGCCGCCAGGCTCTAGCCCTCACCACCAGAGATGCTGCCAGACAGCTGCATCACAACTCTCCCCAGCAGTAGGCCTGGGCCACTTGGCTAATTGCATTCTGTAGGACCACCAAGCACCAGGTATGTCAGCTCCGTGATGTCCCAATAATAGCCCGGGTCCCTCTGGCTCCCCGAGGAAAGCAAGACCCTTTCAACTCCTTTGCATCTGGAGGAAACTCCTCCAAAGCAAGCCAGTGATTTGTACAGGCTCAGAGACGCTGCGCAATTGGAAGTGTGTGTTCTTTGTGCCTCATTCAGCCAACTGGAATGACACAATTAAAAGCAGATACTCCTCATATCAGTTATTGCTCTCCATTTTCATCGATTGTGTTTTCTAGTGGCAAAACACTGCTAAAATCCTGAAAAGAAATTACTGTGGGAAAAAAGACCAGCTGGGATTTTTTAAAAACAGTATGGCATGGTGTAAAGTCGACTCAGTTGCTATACGCTGTGAGCATTTCTAAATCCTGTGTTTCCTCATGGCATGGTCATCGACAGTAGCTTTCTTTTCAGGAAACCCACCTTGGCCTCTGCCCTTGCTACCATTTACCAATAGCAGCAGCTAACATTGTTCAGGGGTTTTGGCTGTTAGCAAATGTTCTCCCACTCTCTGCGGATACAGAGCTTTGTCTGTTGGTGTGGAAGGGAGAATTTTCATTATACGAAAAGCTAAACCTTTCATTTATGTAAAAAGAAATTAAATTAATTCTTTCTGCATTACCGTGTAGCAATCAAATCATACTAGGAAACAGGAAGCTGTTGAATTGCTTTTAGGTGCAGAAAGGCAGAAGCAGAAAGGGTTTTTTGTAAGAAAATGTATGGAATGTAAATGAATGATAAAATTGCTGAATCTGGGGATATTCAGGAGAGATTTAGCTGATCGGGGAAATAAGATTACGGAGGATGCTGACTTAACCAGATTTCAAGGCAATGGATTTATGCAGCATGTTGGACTGATTGCTTTTATCTTTCTTTCCCATAATCTATCTCAGACAGTTTTGGAAAAGTCAGAAATAACCCATCATAATTCTTTAGTATTTTTATATTCTCCTAAACAGTTTGCAAGGAAGAGATCAGTATTCATTTGTGGCTTCATTGTTTGAATCCTCAGATTATGAACTCTGATGCTGATGTAAATAATACCTTGCAGATTATTCAGACTACTTTGGCAACACAAGAACAGTGATCCCAAGTAGTGTTCCCTCTCTCTGATTTAATCAGGTTTAGCACAGCATCTTTCTGTTCCAGTTGCTTTCTCACATTGATGGGCTGAAAATTCACTGGTGTTACATAACGTTACCTTGAACATCATGCATGATTCTGAATCAGTCAGCTGTCCACAGGTTATACTCACACCCAAAGCATAAAGGAAAATTTTGCCTGCATAGTGGAAAGCAGACATAAAAGGAATTGCTTAAAAAAACTTTTTTGATTACTATTAGAATCTGGTTGTTTTCATAGGACGTTGACGGGGTCAATGATCATCTGTAGGCTAAATAGTATTATTACCATGTTTAGTGCAATAAATAAATACTCAGGATCTAAGTAAAATTATTCTTACTGCAGTTCTTCTAATTCCCCCCCCCATCTGAAACACATTCCTTTCTTGCATGATATATCACCATCCATAAGCCCCTTGCGTAACAAAACCTTTTGACTTTATTCAGAGAAGATGGCCTGAGGCTCTAAAAGAGTTTGGTAGGCACTAACAGAAACAGGAGCCCTATACATTCATAATAAGACAGTATGGATTATTAAAGCCAAGCAGTAGCTCAAGGTGTGATTAAAGCTGCATCAAATTTTTGCCTGAAAGCAGTGAAGAAAATGATTCTCATCTTGGGTATCATAAGGCAGAAAGAGACAGAAAACCGAAACGCGGGTAACTTTAAAGAAAGGCTGAGTTTTCTCTGTAAATTCCTGTCATGTCAATCCAATATTTTGATTCTGAAGTGTTTTCATAATGTAGACTTAGCTATTTTTAAACAACTACTTTTTACAGGTCATGCTTTGTCCACAGACTATGCATTCAACCAGGTACAATCCGCAGACATACCTCCCCCCCATTTAAAAACACCTGAGATGAAAAGATTGAGACCTTCTACTGAGATCCTTGAAAAGAATCTTTATATGCTCTCTCAGAAAGAGAAGGGGGGAAGAAATCCTACTGTTTGTAAAGACTGAGGAGCTAGCCTCCAACCCAGCTTTCCAGGTCTATATCAAGCTGTTAGTTCGAGGTGGAGGTGTTAATGGAGTTGTCAGGAACCGGGGTGGGATAAAGAGAGCAGATGCCAAGTCAGAAAGTATGAGTGAAAAGAGACTACAGTCTAGGTATTTAGGACTGAAGAGAGTCTCAAATCCTAAGGGCTAAGGGCCATAACTAGAAAGAACTGCTAAGCTTGGGTGGCCATTGGATGGGGAGATATTTTGGTTGCTTTTGCTCTTTTAATCTCACCCTTGCCCCCAAGGAGCTCAGGGTGGCATCTGCGCTGTCTTCACTTCAGTCCTGTAATTCAACCAGTGATCGAGTAGGAATTTCAACTGGGGTCTCTTTACTCCAACAATCTGATCACAGTACCATGATGCAGCAAGGGATGCAGTTCTTTCTTTCCAACTTTCTACTCCAGTGCCCTAGCAGGAAATAAAGACCTCTAGTTGAGATTTGATAAAGCTGAATTACAAAGCTCTTGTTCAGTTTTGGAAGCTATCCCACTACAGGGATCCCTCCCTTCCTTTTGTCTAGTGCTGGGATTCTCTTTCCCTAGCTTATCTGTCTGCATATAGGAGTGTCTGGCTAGACTAGTCTTTTATATTCTAAGAAGCATCATAGTGAATAATTTCTGCTCAGGTTTGGTACTCGAGGGAGTGATTCACCTGGGGCTGAGGTTCTGTTTTAGATTAACCAGTCTGGTGTAGTGGTTAGGAGCATGGACTCTAATCTGGGAGAACCGGGTTTGATTCCCACTCCTCCACATGCAGCTGCTGGAGTGACCTTGGGTCAGACACAGTTCTCTCAGAGCTGTTCCGGAAAGAGCAGTTCTCAGCTCTCTCAGCCCCCCGACCTCACAGGGTGTCTTGTTGTGGGGAGGGGAAGGGAAAGGAGATTGTAAGTTGCTCTGAGACTCCTTTGGGTAGTGACGGGTGGGGTATAAATCCAGTCTCTTCTTCTTCTTCTTCAATCTCTGAGTCATTGGAACTCCATGAAGAGATTTCATGACTGCTGAACAACATAGAGAAGATGCTTTCTTAAAAAGCTTAAGGATAGTTACCTTGAATCTACCATAGTTTCTCAGTAAGTGCTCAGCGGGTGCTAAGTGCCACACCGTCTTTTGTGACAGTGCCTCTATCCATGACATAAATTTAATGGTTGGGACTAAAAGGTTTGTTCCATTGAGAGCTCAAATGAAGCCCATGCGTACTGTGGTGACGTTCCTTTCTTCCATCATTCAAGCCTGTGAGACCAAGGTGAAAATGGACACCCCTACATTTTATGAGCTTCAGTATGACAAAACTTGAGTGTGCTTGCTATAAAATTGGCCTTGCAAAGATGCAGGCTCACCCATCCTTTCTGCAACAGCATCTTTGGTTCTCTGAACTTTGCCTAGCCAGAGCTCAGACTGTGCAAACAAAAGTGGGCTTTTGTGAGGTCAAAAGAGCATGGAAAAAGTTTCAGCTCTTCTTATGCACTATACTCCATCTATAAAAGCAAAGACACAAGGGTAGCTTGCTGTCTATAGGTTAAGATGCAAAGCCATCCCAGCTGAAGGAAGAGCTGAGTTTATACTACATCAAAAGAAGTGTATTGATTGATTGATTGAAATACCTCCATCTTTTATCTTGGCTCAAGGCAGGCAGGGAAGAGGGCTGATCCAGAATTAAGCATGCTGATCAGAGTAATTTAATGTCAATCAATCTTTATTAAAACAGTCCTTGACCATTACAAAACAATAGATTTTGTATACTCAAAGGTTAAAAATACTTTAAAAAGTAATTAACTCCTACATATAAGTATGACATTGTTAAAAATACTCTTATAACAACACTTCTTCAGATAATATAATTACATGATTAAAATCTTTATTAACTGATTTATTTTGCACGCTGCTGCGAAGAACTTCATGCTACCCACTATAACTAGTAGGTTTTCATCTATTAAAACATTCTGGTGTACACTGATTCTGAACAACTAGGATACCCGTTAAGTAAGGTAAAAACAAACTTGATACAAATCTCCTGATAAAAGGGGCAATGAAATAATACATGTTCTGTGGTTTCAGTCTCCCCTGTGCTACAGGGGCATAGCCTATTTTCCATTGGAGCCTTTTTATATCCCCCCCTCCCCAGAACTGCAGAAGGGAGGGCTTGACATCTAGCACGCAAGAATGCCCTCCTGTGCCTGGGTATCTCCAGTTGGGAGAGGTAAGCAGGAAGAGAAACTACATATCTAGAACTGTCTGCAGACAAAAAAGTTAGTGTCCTCTCCAGGGGCACTTCTGCACTGTCATTTTTGTCATTCGTTTGTCCCTATTGCTTCAGGGTCCGTCCGTCCCCCACAATGTATTTTGCTGTCTCTAGTAGTCCCAGAGGGAACAAAACACACATGGAAAAGGGGAGAGGAATCCAAAGCAATAGAGACAATCGAGTGACCAAAATGACAGTGTGGAAGTAGATCTATCTGCTGCTCAGTATCCATCATTCTGTCCTTCAAAGTACGTTTTGCCTGCTCATACGCCATTTCCAAGACAGAGTGAGGGTGAAAACCCAGACTCTCCAACTAGTTTGTGATGGTTAATTTTTTTTTATTTTCTCAGAAAAAGTGGGGTACAAAAAGGGAAGAGGTGGTAGGGAAAATATAGATTCATCAAAGTCATCAAATATTATGGGTTGTTACATATAACAAATAACATATAACAAATAAAATCAGATGTATTAGTAAGAATACATATTTCAAATATAGAAGCAGACAATAAAACATCACAGTTACAGTGTTTTGGGATGGGTTCTCTCTTTAAAAGAATAAACAAGAACTTTCCCAATGTTAGCAATAATCTGTTGACATTAAGAAAGATTACATCTTTAACAGTTGAACAAACTTCTGCGCTAAAATTAAACCATCGTTTCTCCAACTTGTTTTTGACTGCCTTCAGCCATGTAGACTCATAGCTGTCATCAAGAATCAAGGGAGTTAAGCCCTGAGGTTTCAAATGTAACTTTAACCAGAGATTGAAGGAAGCAAGGCACACCCTGGCCTCAACTCTTACCATGCCGGTTTCCAAACATAAGTTAGCATTTGAGACACAACAGGGCAATTGAAGAGTAGCTCTCAAAAATTTTGATTGTACTCATTCCAGGGGAGTAATTAAATGGAGTTTGGACCTTGCTGACCAGTTGTGGACCTGTACTGTAGTAAGGAGATTAAGGGGAAGAAAATTAGGATCAAGCAACATTGAGTCTAGTGGAAAAAATGCTTATGCATTCGTGTAAGATAGTTCAGAAAACATTATGTGGAATCCACTTATGACTATTTTTCCATGGATACTTTTAACAAGAAAAAGTACTACTTTTAATATCCCAGGAACTCTGCTATACGTTGTTTGTACATACATCCAGTACCTTAATAATCAGTAATGATAATAATAATAACAACAACAACAACAACAGTCCCAGCTACATATTCTTCTCTACAGTTTATATGCACAATTGTAAAAAAGGCCATTGATTGCCATAGCAATTGAATGTATGGCTATTCTGTTTCTGTCAGTGATACAGAAAACTGTAGACTATCATAAAGCAATTTTCCCCAAGCCACCTCAGCATGCTGCATCGTCTGTCTCTCTCACACACATGTCCTTATGTGAGAGAGATTAGTCACTAGTAACTGAGCAGAGTTTTTTTTTTTTTTAAAAGACTGATGTGAACTGTAATTTGCAAGCTAGAGAGACTTGGCAATGTGAGCTGTTGATTTGACTCTCCTCAGACTCTCATGTTCTTTTCTCCATTTTGCTGCAGGAGCCAGAGCTGCTGTAGGGAACAGTGCCCAGGGTAGCCAGCCATGATAGCCACTGGAGGCCTCTTGAGGATCTCAGCCAGGAAACAGGATCCACTGCGGCCTCAGAGCCAGGTTCCAAAACGCAAGCGCAAAGCCAAAAAGAAACGCAAGAACGACGTGGTGGTGGTAAAGGGCAAGCTCAAACTCTGCTCACTCTCAGGCCTCATTGCTCTCTGTGGCATCCTGGTGCTGCTTGTGGGAATTGCCTTGGCAGTAGTAGGCTATTGGCCGAAGCCTCTTTACCGGGCGGGGGGGAACCAGTTCTTGCCGCCACTCGGAGGAAGCACCAAAAATCGCTCCAGGAGCCAGACAGAGGATGCAGGAGAATCTCATCTGGAAGGCTCTGGAACTAATTCCTCGTTCCCTAACAGAAAGAAAGTTCCCCCTCATTCATCACCTTCCCCTTCACCCTCCTCCTCCTCAGCAAGTTTCCTTTTTCAGCTTTTTTCTGGGTATTTGCATTCAGACAAGCTTAAGGTGCTAGGGCCTCTCATCATGGGCATTGGAATCTTCCTTTTCATTTGCGCCAACGCAGTTCTCCATGAGAATCGTGACAAGAAGACCAAGATTATCAACCTGAGGGATCTGTACTCCACGGTCATAGATGCACACAGTCTTCGGACCAAGGATGGGGCCCCTTCAGCTTCTGTGGCCCCAGTTCCAATCAATGGCTTTGTTAACTATGTTCAGTCTCGGGGGATGGAGCTGAAACCTGGCAGTGGGTCTGGGGAAGCCTTAGGGGCTGCTGCCACGCTAGCCAAGAGCGCCTGGCACCCAGCTGTGGGTGCCCCCCTGTCTCCCCCTGACTTAGCATCGACGCCACGCTGCTCCTCCTTCTCCTCCTCTAGGCAGCCGCCACCACCGAGCTTGACCGAGGCTGTGTACAGCATCTATCGGGAGAGAGCTGCCTTGGACAGAACTGCTCGGAGCCCACCTTGCAGCCCTCCAGAGAGCTGGGACCAACGCAGCACTGCCAGTTCCATTGTGGGCTCCTCACTCAGCGCCTTCACTTTGCTGCCACTGGCTCGAGGGGAGGCAGCAGATAAAGACTGCCGTGGATGGCGGAGGCCATTGGGTGAACGAGGGACCAGGGAGATTCCACGAGGAGAGTTTGAGCTCAGTCTGACTGATCTCAGGAGCAAATATGTGGACACAGGGCAAGGTCACACCATGCTGCCCAGGACGGGCAAACGCAAACTGGTTCTTAGACGCCAGAGCACAAGCTGCCTCCCTGATGCCAGGAGATCCCTCTCCCCAGAACCCTCGCAGAACCTGGGCAGTAGCACAGACTTAGACTCTAGTCTTTTAGTAAAGGCTTCCTCTTCCAGCTACTCCAAATCCCTAGATCTGGAGGACTCTCTCCCTTCCACACCACCTGGGGCTAGGAGAGATTCCCAGAACTCTCAGTGTGATCAGTACAGAAGCAATAAGGGCTACACCCCACTGGAGGAGACCGGTACCTCCTTGGAATCTATTGCCAACACCCCAGCCCATAAAATCCAGGACTGTGATATCAACCCTAGTGGGGAAACTGCCCCCTCAGAGGAAACCAGCAAAGAACAAACAGAGCAACAGCATTTGAAAATTCAAAGACAATATACAAATAAAGAGAAACTCTTCATGATCTCCAGGTCGGATGCTGTTGTCGAGCTGGAGGAAGGAGATCTGGAAAGCACTGGCACTTAAACAGAATAAAATAAAATGGAGAAAAGCTTCAGAACAACCTGTAATCCTTCTGCCCCCTTGTGGATCTAGGAAACTGGTCACTATCCAAAGAGATGAAGTATGTTATCTTTGAATAGCATTCATTAAATTTATGTAGTTCTCTTCAGGGAAAAAGAAAAACCCTTAACAGGAGTCTGATCTGTTCAGTTGTGATCCTATATTCTGTGGAAGCCAAATTGTATTAACACATCAGCAGTCCAGTAAATTCTTTGGGACAAAGGAACCGAACTTCTTGACAATAATTGTGCACTTTACTGATTTTTACTTTCCATGGCCCCCTTTCTTCTCTGTTGGATTTTATCATGTCATTAACTGCACAGTCTTTTCTGAGCTGCAGAGAGAGGTGATTTTCAATTTAGCAAAATCAGTCTCTCTCCTTCATTTTACTGTTTGCTTAAAATATTGTATTGGCAGGGATTGTGAAAAGGCAAAGCAGCTCTAATTTCTGTGAAAGTGTCAGCTGAGGAAAGACTGATGACGGGTAGAATTATGGCCAGCTGAAATGCTACCATACGAAATTCAAATAATAATTACTTTATTAAGTATTATTGCACATGTATGAAGTAATAGCATTAATAACCATTTTTAATTTAAATAAAATATGTTTACAGTGACAAAATATTAAGTAATTCTTCATTTCCTGCTAAATTACAAATGAAATAAGGCTATTTTTCTGTTTAGAAGTTAAAAGTTTTATTTAAAAATAAAGAAATAGTTGTATGTATTAAATTAAGGAGAATAATGGTAAAAGTAAGGATAAAGAAGGCAGAGAGATCATGTTGAACAAGCAAATTTCATTTCTAAACCTTT
This sequence comes from Lepidodactylus listeri, assembly GCA_029233225.1. Classification (NCBI taxonomy): domain Eukaryota; kingdom Metazoa; phylum Chordata; class Lepidosauria; order Squamata; family Gekkonidae; genus Lepidodactylus; species Lepidodactylus listeri. Next base: position 73,046,600 of record JARCFY010000006.1, on the reverse strand, counting down.
TGTAGACAGGATAATCTGGGAAATAATCCAGATAAATTGAAGCACTTTTTTTGGGGGGGCGGGGTTACAACGTAAGGGAATGTTAAGCATTAAAATGCTCAGTTGTAGCTTTACAGCCTTATCTAAAATGCACTTCTTAGAAGGGTCCTATTCAGATAAAAGAGATTTAAGACTACCCATTTGTTTAGGACCAAGGTCCAAAATGGGGAATAATTTCCAATTTTGATATACTGCAGTCATCATGAAATATATTTTAAACATTCACACAATGAATATTTCTGTCCTATTTTTTTCTCAGAGGAAAAAGTTTGAGAACTGACAAGATGGCCTCACAGATTCATTTACTTCATTTAGACCCTGCCTTTGCTAGTATTCTCAACAAATATTTTGTTTAGGTATTGAAAATATTTACATCTCTCTTATTAATAACAGGATCTCAAGAAATCAGTAATTAAATGAATGCAACAAAAACAAAAATATATAACACTCATAAAGCAATAAAAGCATACAATAAAACCAGAACATATGTTGTAATAAAAACATCTGTTAACAGCAGCAAAATCAACCAAATAGGAGCAGAAAGCAAAGAAGAAGGGGAAAAAGTCACCTACACAGGCCAGGGTAAATAATTTTTTCCCTCTGGCATCTAACACTAAGCAATGTATGGAATGAAAGTTCTGTAAGTAAGATGCTGCAGCAGAAAATTCTCTGTTCTCTCTGGTACCCACCCACAAATCCCAGTCCCCCTTCTTTCTTTTAATGTTTTAAATTAGGCACAAAATGAAACAAAGTAAAAGGATTTTGTAATGGTTTTAGCATGTCAAAAGTAAGTAAAACCATCATCCCTTGTGGCTTATTTCCTCAAGTATATCTATCACCCAGTGTGTCGCTATTCAGTCACTTGATGGTTTGTAGCTAGGGTGGCCATCTGCAGATAACCAAAGAAGAGGACAAGGGATCTAAAAAAAAGGAGACAAAATTTACATATGCTTATTTACATTCATAGATGCAAATTTATACATGATTTCCTTTGGCTATAGTTTGTCATACAAATGTTTACAAAAAGCTGCAACGCAAAAAAACCAAAAACCCACATGAAACCACTTCTGCTGATTATACTGGACAGAAGCAAGCAGAACCTAGATATTTCAGGGGATATGTCTCAGAAAAGGGGACTGCTCTCTGAAAAAGAGGATATCTGGTCATTCTACTTGTAGACTAATGTGTGAATTATTGTTATTGAAAAGTCCTTTGTCTGAGAGTTGATGCTTTATATGTGTTATTTTATAGCTGTTTTATACAGTCATTACTTGGTGCTGCAATCAAAACTTGATGAAGATGCATGTGGGAAATGTGACTTCAGCTATGCTGAATAAAGGGAGAGGGTATGTAACTAGGGTTGCCAGGTCTGTGTTGGAAAATACCTGGAGATATTGGGGGTGGATCCAGGAGAGGGTGGGGTTTGGGGAGAGGAGGAGCCTCAGCATGGTTCAGTGCCATAGAGTCCACCATTCAAAGCAGCCATTTTCTCCAGGGGAGCTGATCTCTGTCAGCTGGAGATCAGTTGTAAATGCGGGAGATACCCAGGCCCCACCTGGAGATTGGCAACCCTATGTGTAACTGCTCATAGCCAATGGGCAGCCCAACCAACAGCCAGTCCCTTGCAGATCTTAAATCAATTGAAGAGAAGTCACATATATTAGGAGCATGTGCTGTGCACAGTGTTCCCAGATGCATGGCCATCATGTTGTCCGAACAGGGGCCACACATGTATTTTGCAGGTGCATACAACTTCATTATACATGAACCACTGGATTTTCAGCGTTCTAATTCATGTATGCCAACACTGGACACACATGCAAAATATCTGTGTTGCTGCTCTGTTCAGAAAATGTGGTGGCCATGCATATCAAAGAGGCTCTGGTGAGGATATAACATCTGGACAGATCTATAGTAGTAAGAAATCTTTAGACTTAAACTGCACATTTGAAAGAAAGGGCCGCAAAACAGGGAAGGAGATCTGTGATTAGATCTCCTGCCATTTTTTTAAAAAGTTAAAAACAGCTATCACAGAGGTGAGAGATGGTGCTAGGGAAAAGTGTATGTCTGCACCATTTTTTTTTTTGGGGGGGGGTGCATATCCCCTGCACAAAGTTATCATTTGCCCTTTGGGAGAAAACATAAACATACCTATATGGTGCATGTATGCCTTTGAAGGGAAAAGCGTGCAACAAAGGGTCAGTTTCCATGCCATGTGATCCTAGTCCACACTTGTGCTCTCTCTCTCTCTCTCTTGCTGTCTCTTGCACAGAGAGCCTGTGTTTCGTGTAGTTGTTAAAATATTCAAACCAACTGGGGGAGTTGATCATACATCCTGCCATCTTGTCTAAATTGTTCCCAAGATCTGTTGGAATGAATGAATGTATTTGGATGGGACTGCCTGCCTGAAAAGCCCATATAGAATTATACTGGCCTACATCTAAGTGCTTATTATCCAAGTACTTATTAATTATGGATTAGAACATAAATAATGTTTGTAGTTAGCCTATTGAGTGCTCAACTGGAATAAAAATATATGCAAAATATATGCAATAATATGAATTAAAAAGCTTTCTTGCAATTCTAAAAAAATGAAAATTAATAAGAGCAATCCATCATTACTGATGTTTGTGTTAAAATAGCATTTCTGGATTTGTAAGCATCTTATTACTATCCAATAGAATCCACTGTAAACTAATGATATTGTGAAAATTTATAATTACCTTATTCAAAATGCAATTTTGTTAGTTTAGGCTTGCGTTTCACACTGAGGCTTCAAGAGTAATTTTGCCGTCCTCACCATAAGCTAAAAGGATCATGAAACTAATGGCTGGGAGGTAGGGGGTGGGAGTAAATACACTGTAATAAAAAAGCCTTTGCAAAGCTATGGGCTGTCAGGGGCATATTATGCACAGGTCTTTTCCGTCACTTTCACCGTGCATGTCCATCGGGTTTTCTTTGACATTCTGCACTGATTTGCCTTCCTTCAGCACTCAGTTCACTTTCTGGTCACTGTTTCCCTGAGTTTTCTGAGAGTGCTTTTGTGCCAATTTCCCCTTTGTTTCACATCCAAGCTGAAGGTAATTCAAACGCATACAGACTCCCTTGGATTTCCCCCACACACCCTTTTGCTGCCCCTCGAAGGTCACTCCCCACCCACTCTGTTCCTTCCGCCCACTCTGCACCTTCCGCCATCCTCCCCCCTTCATCAGTGTACAAGCTCCAGTTTTCCCTCATTAAATTTATTTTACGAGCAGCATGAGTGTAGCAATATGAAACCATTGTTAGTCTTGGATCACTGAATAAAAAACCCCGGGGGGGGGTGTTAAAAGGAGTTGTACGAGGTTTAATCCCCTGCTGGTACTGACTTGAAAGGGATTGGAGAGGAGGTAAACGGCAGTGTCTCCAGTGCAAAAAAAAGGAAAGAATTTTATTATTGCACGCAAATAAAATAAAGGGGGGGATCGTCAGTGCAGAATGAAATTGAGATAAGATTTAAAGCGAGCGAGAGAATTGGGATGGGAAGCCTAAAGCTTTGAAAACATTTTTCCCTTTAATGCTTTAGTGAACAAAGTTTGGGAGGGGGCCATTTTGGCAGTCTCCAAAAACCTAACATTAAAATGGCAGCTGAGCCACATAAACTTTTTGCAAACCGCCGAACTTAAGAATTGTTTGAGATCAATCCATTTGGAGGAAGAGTACAATCAAAACAGGCTTCAAAAAGCTGCCAAGATCATGACTAGTGGGCAGGATCAAATTAGAGAATCGCAAAAAGAAAACCACACAAATGTGCAAGGATGGGCAGGAAATTAGCATTACTAGGTTCCTTTCTGTTCCCTTTCATTCCATGAACTAATGCTAAAATGCATGCGCAAAACCTGAACCAAGGGGATTTAAATGGAAGGCATTTGCTGGACACTACTGCACAGCTGCAATAGGGTAATTGCATAGGTTTGGTTTTTTAAAAAAAACTTTGGATGTCACCCCCCACACATCACAAGTGACATTCCACCCTAATTTAGAAAAGTGTATGTGTAGTGGGGTATTGTATCTGCAGAATAAATACACCAGAGAAAAAAGAATGGTGCATAAGGTGAGCACAGAATCTGAAGTCAAGATTAAAGGCGCTGAAAATCTGCATTAAGATGTGTGTTGGGTAATGGTCCAGGGTTGAAAACTGTCCTGATGTTTAGGAGTTATGCAGCTTCTTTTTTTCAAGGTTTCTAAATTTCCCTGGTCTTTCCATAGTTCCTAGGACCTTCGAAGAGCCTTAGCTCTATCTGAAGTGTGGTTAGTTTCGAAGACTTGGCCGAAAGGTTAAATGGATATTCTTGACATGTCATGTGCAGAAACTCATTTTACATTATTAAGTAAATTTAGAAGTCTTAGGTAGGGTGTGCTTACCTATCACTACAAAGTACTTGCAAAAAAAAATCTTTATGCTGACTGTACCATAAGAATTAAATACTAATGAACAGATTCCACGATTAGAGGTTTATTACAAGTAAAAGATGAATCTCAGAAATAGTAGGTCAATTTTTTTTCAAATGTTACTTCAAGCATAACATCTTTCTCCAATGGAGATTAACAACTCAGTCATGAACATTTATCTGGAAGAAAGCAGAATTGCTTCAGGGAAATTTTCTTCCAAGTCAATAGTTTTGAATCAAAACTTAGTAGTCCTATAAGCCACTGTGCCAGTGATAAGTATTTACAATGTGGGAAATTATACTGAAACTGTGAGCCAACCTATCTTGTTGCACAGTCTGGGTCACTGCCTCTAAACCATAAGTGATCAGCTCCATCAGGTAAGATATAAGCTGTGGGATGGAACCCCACAAATGCCAGGAAAGAGCACAGGAGCAAGGCCTCCTTTTACCCTTTGGCAATTAAACTGAAGGGCAACAAGAAAAATTGCTTCCTTTTGGTCTGCAGCCTAAAGGGAAAAATATGTAAGGTCTTTCAAACTCCTCCCAAGCCAAGTCTGCAGGAGATCTGCCAGATGCAGAAATGAACCTGAAGCTTACAAAACAGAGTCAACTTCTACTTTTTAAAGTTTCTCCCAGGTTCAGCTCCAGAATCTGGGGGATTCTCCTACTTCTCTTCTGCATCAGAGAAACAGAAATTTTTCCCTTAGCTGTATTCAGCCCAGGGGCCACTCAAATAGGAAGCTGGATTCCTGCTTAGAACGTTTTCTTGGGGGTTCATTGTAAAGTCTGAGATTCTCCTGCCTTAATAAAGGTCACCCACACTCAGCCTGACTGGAGACTGTCAAGTAGGAAGATGACCCCTGGCTTTTCAGGCTTCTTGGCTGAGCATGAGACCAAGGAGGGTGGAGAGGAACAGGAGACTCACCCTCAATCTGATACATTGACGCAGGCTAAAGCTAATGAAAGAATATTTTTTTCTCAGTGCTAAATAATTGCCACATGAAAATTCATGCAGATTTAAACACAACCACAAACAGCACAATATCAGATGGTAGCATTTATCAAACATCTAGACAGCAAACTATAAAGAGCCCATGGCTGAATACTCTTGCAGAAATGTGAAGTTGGCCTTCAATGGGGAAAATAATGGTTCCACATCTGGAGTATCTATGCAGTTCTGGGACTCACTGGAACACTACAGAGGCACATAGGACAGTACCATGCATGATACTGTTTTGCCTCATAGTGATATACTGTACCTACATTACAGGACATTACACCACCGCAGATGTTTAGAAAGGGAGAGCTGAAACAGGCTCATACACTATTTTGAGGGTTTTTTAAAAAATGTTTTAATCAAATCCATCTTGCCCTAAAGCTGCAAGTTATAGCGGATGTCCTGTATTACTGATGGATTTGTCCCAAGTTCCAGAGGGCAACTTAACTTGAAACAACTGTAGATATTTATTTCACACCAAGATAAAAATGATCGTGGGAATCCACCATGTCTCAAGCTCAGATTTCTATCAATTACAGCATAGAAAGCAAAAATAATGTTTGGCTCATCCTTTTGTAAAAAAAAAGGCATATGAGATATAAAGCAAAAATAGAACCACCCCTTGTTACACCCACATATATAATATATATATAATAAGCAGTTAGTATTGGTGCATGGCTAACACTTCTTTTTAAAAGCCTGAGAACCTGCAAATAACACTCCATCGAAACATTTACCGGGGGGAGGGGTAACTCACTTTCCAAATTCTTTAAGGATTTCACAAGAGATTGCAAAAAACTGCATTCACCCTTTTGTAGCATTTTTTTTCCTGGCAACAATTCAAGAGGTTCTGTTTGGGGCCCACAAATTGTGAACAAGCTACAGAGACATTTACTGACAAAATCTCAAAGTGTCAACTTTGCATACTTAAGTTTTAACCACTGACTTTCCCCTTACAGAGAACACAGTATGCCAAACCACCATCTTGAGGAAGAAAGAAAAAGAAAATCAGTGTGCACTGATTTTTTTTCTTTTCCGCTGCCTTCAGTATGGCAATCAGAATTTAAGGCTAAAAGGTGCTGGTGCATTCATTGCAGCATCTCAGATAGAGCTTGCTGTGGTCACCTCACTAGGCTGGTCCTATGGATGTGCAGTGAGCGTTAGTTCATGTAAGGAGGGATGTGGTGGATACAGGTGTCGATTAGGCACTGCTGGGTGTTATGTTTTCTCCCAAAGGGCAAATGTCTGAGTCCTGCTTCCTTGGGTTAGAAACAGAAGAAAAGTGAATAAGAGAGGTTTGTCAGACTACACAGAAAGAAAAATGGGCAGGAGGTAAGAAAAATGGAGACTTGTTTTCTTGGTAGCAGAAGGAAAATGTCTTGGACAATTAATTGGAGATTGATTTGGAAGATAGTGTATTGGCTTGGCTGGGTCATTCATCTTTCAGCCTCACTGGCTTGTGTGAAATCAGTCTTGCATTAGCAAACATGAAAGCTTAGGAGTTAGTTTTGGGGGGTTAGGCTCAGATCTCACCTCTTCCTTGGAAGTTTGTGTCTCTGGGTGCATTCCTTGTCTCCATGTAGTGCAACATTCTGCTTTCAGCAGGGGCCAATCAAATGCCTGTGGGAAGTTTACAAGCCCAGATTGAGGGCAACTGCATTGCTTCCCGGAAATATTTGACTGGCTACTTCTAAAAGAACACTGAGCTTTAGTCTGATCTAGCAGGTCTTTTTATTCATGTCTCAGAAAATACTTAAAAAAAAAGAAAATAGGACCTTGCAACTGCTACATGAGTTCTGAGAAAGTCACCTTGTGGTGAATTTTTCACCTCACAAATAGTAATGTGATTTGGTTTACAGTGAATGCATTCAAAGACAAAATCAGTTCAGTAACCTAAGTATAATTTCCTGTTTAGAAAGCAGCACATAGCTTGGACCATGTCCTTTTGTAGCTGTAAATACAACCTGTATTAGGACCCTTACACATATGATAGCAATAGAAATGAAAAAAATGGGCACATTAAATTCAGCTTGTATGCTTGAGAACGTTTCCTGATTTATTAGCACTGCTGCTAGGGTTGGCTGAGAGAGATGTGTGACGAGCTATTTAAAGCAAAAGAAGAATACTTTTTGACTAACACGGTGATAGATATATACCATATTTCTGACTTTTATTTTAATCACTTGCCAGAACGCAATAGAATGTTGAAGGATGATGTTTCAGAGAGAGAGACTATGATTCCGAAACATTATTAGAAATCCTTCAGGCCCACAAATAAAAAAAAAACAGTTAAGCGGAGAAATATTTAAAGCTGGCAGCAGGACTCTAGCAGTCGTTTAATCATGAACACACCAAGCTCCAGTCTGATGTATTTATTACAGGCTATCAATATCTATCTGGATAAATGAAACTGGATTTTAAAAGTCTGAAGTATTCTGTGTTTTTATCCCCAAGTTTTTCAGTACAAAGGCTTCAAGACATGACACATGAATGGCACTTAGATGCAGGAAAATACAAGCAGGGCACACATCTCTGTTATGCTATGTGAATATGTCATGTACGTGCCCTATGAATCGACAACCAGTTGCAAATGGCAAAACTGAAGCGTGCAAGCCATTAAGTAATGCTCACTGCAGAAGGGCCATGACTCAGTAGCATAACAATCCTTTGAAAGCAAAATGGCCCACATTCAATCCCTGGTATCTCCAGTGAAAAGGAAATAGTAGGGATTTCGAAAGACCCTTCTCTTTCTGAGACCCTGAAGAGCGAACACCAGTCACAGTAGGTGCTACTAGACTAGATGGACCCCTGTTAAAACTCTATAACATAGTTTCAAAATTTGCATATTATTTATTTATGTATGTCATTTATAGGCTGCCTTTCTCACAGCGGCTCAAGGCAGATTACACATAGTGAGTCAGTACAATCGAGGAAATAGGACATTCAATAACCAGTGCATGAGGATTTTAGAAGTTTGGAACCACCAGAAAGCTGAAGCACAGCATAAGTATTCACACGCCACATTTAGTGGTACAGAAATTACATAAATAGGATCCTACTTACTATAAGCTATATGCAGCAGAATAGATCACAGTCCCTAATCATTTATCCAAGCAAGTCTGTAAAACCATTTCAAATAGTGCAACCCTATTACCTGCGCAGAAAAGCCCTCTTGAATAGTTCAGTTTTGCATTGGGTGATTCAGCACTAAACCTTAAATCCTGGCTCAACCCTGTCCCTGGACTGACATTCTACACTACACTCGCGTTCACCCCTGTAATTATCTTGGGGTATTTTTTTTGTTTCCACATTATATTGAGGTCACCTCGGTTTCACTCCACACTTGTCCCAGGATAAACGGATGCTGTTATAACCAGGAATACATGCAAGGTTGATTTTGCCCATTGGCAGGTTAGCACCTGCAGAAGTCCCTGCTGACTTGAGTGAAGTTGTCATGGCGGATCATAGGGAGAGAGGCAGTTCACAGGAAAGCTATGGCCCAGTTGTGTTGTAAGTAAGACAAAGCAGGGATCACAGTTACAGGAATTACAATCAACAAACAAACAAGCCCTGTGATAAAATGACAATTATATTTAATAACTCTTATAAACATTAATTATTTTACTTTATTTTTACTAAAAAGTCCAACATCCTTATCTTCATTTAATAACTCTTATGTGCATCAATTATTTGGCAAAACAAGTCATCCTCATCTTCATTTAATAACTCTTATGTGCATCAATTATTTGGCAAAACAAGTCAATGGTTATACAGTCATTTCACCAATCTTCCTCAGGAGTAACTTTACACAAAGTAAAAGGTGTCAGCCTCTAGGTGCAGCTTGGCTTCTATTATATTTCCTTCAAAGTTTTTCAGCCTAAATTATTTTTAGTTCTCTTCATATCTTCTGATTTTCATAATAGCTACTGCTTCCACTACAATCCTAGAACAAACATAATTATTGAGAGGAACATGAAACTGAATGGAATGTTATTCTATAATCTTTAAGATAATGAATAATCTATGTCCTATAACTTACTTTAAGTTCCAAAAGTACTTAAATTAGGAGCAAGCCAGTTAATTTATTTCTGAAAAAGTAGCAACCAGTCTTTTCTTCAATACCCGGCTAAAGCCTTCCTTATTTTTAATGGCTGGTAAATGCTTTCTATTTCAAGTGCTGGCTCAGTTGCTCTCTAGGTGTACCTGGTAGAGGCATACATCAGTCCTCCTTTCTTCTGGCTAAAAGCCTTCTTTTTAAACAGACTTACACCAGCTAGGAACTCTCTAAAAAGTATTCAGACTGATTCCATGCAGCTGCATGTTAAATTTTCCTTTCTTAAAGGTATAAAACATTGATAAGGTGTCTACAGGCTGACCTCCTATATAATACTACACTTTTTAATGAAATGAATATTTAGTCTTAAAAGGAGATAAACTCTATTGAATTATCTTCTAGGGCCATTTACAATTCTGACAGTATGGCTTATTATGCTTTCTTCATATAATCTATAATTTTTTAGTACTATATGTGCCATATATCCCTAATACAATATAAGTAAGACAGACAAAGCAGGGATCACAGTTACAGGAATTACAATCAACAAACAAACAAGCCCTGTGATAAAATGACAATTATATTTAATAACTCTTATAAACATCAATTATTTTACTTTATTTTTACTAAAAAGTCCAACATCCTTATCTTGTGTTGTGCCAGCTGCTGGGCTAGGCCTGCTTGCATGACAGGGAACCCTCAAGGACTTATGGGGTGGCATGTCACTTCCCCCATATCCCCCTTCCCACACTATTTCCCCTGCCCCTCTACCTGGCAATCCCTGAGTCCTCTCTCCTTTCCCTGCTTCATTCTCTCCTTCTCAGCTATTCAACCTACCTTTTATCCCATCTTCAGCTATATTTATTATCTTTTTCTTCATCTATACCCTACCTTTCTCCACAGTATCTACCAAAGGAGCTTACATAATTCTCCTCCCCTCCTTTTTATCCTCAGAACAACTTTGTGAGACGGATTAGGCTGAAAATATGTGCTTGGCACAACATCACCTAGTGAACTTCCATGGCAGACTGCCACTGAGTGCTTCCATTTCTAAAAGCTACAGATGTTCCTTTTATCATTTGGAGGGTTTTTTTTTACCACCCCATGTATTTTTCTGGAACCTGTTTATTTTTCAGAGTTGTAGAAAGATCTGTCTTGTGTGTTCATGACTCCAGTCACCAGATTTAAGTGTCCTCAAATTTTGCTGATTTGGCTATTAGAATATAGGATACATACCAACATAAAGGAGAAAACATGGAGAGTAATGTTAAAGTGCTTATGAATTACATCTTGAAAGGGCAATATGCCAGCCATTTCTATCCACTGCAATGGATGTAACTGACATGCCTTTTATGTTAAGGCAATGCTAGGGCACTGTGTTTGTCTTGTTAACTGTTTTCATAGAAAAATCACAAGCCACACTTCTTGCCTTTTATGGTCCTTTATAATTTACTGCATATATGCGTTGACTCATGATATAGTTCATGGCCCAGTGAAGCAAACTCTGGTCCACAAAAGATTATCCCAGATTAAATCCATTATTCTACAGTACCAGGAGAATCCCTTTTGTTTTGACCCATAAAGAAAAGTAAATACACACACATACACAAGTGAAGTATATGTACTGATCAAAATGAAGTTGGGGGGAGCTAATCAGGTGAAGCTGATCAAACCTTAGAGAGGTCCAGTGTAGGCCATTTTCATCACAGAAGGCCTAGAATACTTCTTGAAGTCTAAATAGATTTGACTATCACTATGACTTACTCATCACAGGAGGGAAAGGTAAGGGAGCCTCAATTTAGGTTTCAGTTTTAATATCTCACACGAAATCTAAGAAGAAAAGGAAACTTTCCTGCAAGTAGTGGCAGGAACTATTTGGTACAAATTCAACACTAACTTCAAAAATGTACATGTACTCTTACTTGTTTATAACCACAGTTATATACGAGTTATTTATCGCAACAATATATACAAAAAGAATGTCCTACAGATAAAGCATCCCTCCTGATTAAACAGCCCAAAACATATATTTCCAAAATCCATGATTCTAGATAGCTGCCAAAAGGCCAGACAAAATCTATTGCTGGAAGCATTATGTAATAGGCAATGCAACATATAAGGAACAATGTCTTCTCTTTAATGCATTTCTGATATCAGTAAATCAGGGTTCTAGAATATTTGCCATCCCATTAGGCAGATGGAATGCTTCAGAACAGCAGTCATTATATCATGTATATTATGCATGAATAATCTTGAGCTCACTACAATCAGTGGATTAAAGAGTGTTAACTCTGCACTGGATTGTGCATTAGTGTCTAATATAAAACTAATTCTGTTCTATATGTGTGCCTCTGGATGGTATGAATTGCCAAAAATTACCCATCCCAACCCCTTATAGTTGATACTCAAACATAGCACCAAACAAAGATAAGTAATGTATCTTGGGATTAATCTGTCTGCTACAGTTCTTCTTGGACTTGGATCATCTCCTAAATATTAGTAATGATACAGGACCAAGGAAGTGAGTTAGGAAAAACAATGTAGAAATATTTAACATTAAGGGCCAAAACAGGCAAAATTTGAACAGGATGAGGTTGAACTGACTCAGCCTCTTTTGCCAACCTTGTTTAAATCAGCATGCTCATCAAAAGGATTTACATTCAAGTATATTAACTCTTTGTAGTTAGATCAGTACAAAACACCACAATACAAAGAATGAGGGCTTGATTCCAAATGTCCACCAGTTGCTCTCCACCTTTGCTCTCCACTTTCTATTGCTGCCCTTTTGGATATTGGGTTGGGTGGTAAGTACTGCACACAGAAGTTTCTCACTTCCCCCATCATTTTGCAGTTCCCCCCGCCCCCCCCCCCCCCGGCGGCTCTTGGGAACAGGAAACCCCTATAATCAGCATTAGGCACCATGTGGGAGACTAGCAGAAGAAGAGAACCAGGAGAAAATCAGCAAAAATTAACCAGTGTCAGTGAAAACAATGTTGGATCCAACCACTGGTGTTTTCTGCATGCCTATTGTCAAAATTGTACCACTGTGGTTATGTACAGTACTACTTTTGATAGCTTCATACATGCATCCATGGGTGGTACATCCTAAAAGACAATAACATGAACAATCAAGGAAATATTTGTTCTATGTTCATTTATCTTCCAGAAGAACAAGCATGTTGACTTGATGGATAACTTCTAGAGTAAACCTGTGAATATATATTTAAATACTCCAGCTTTGACATCTGTTTTGTCATTGAGAGCCAGTTTGGTGTAGTGGTTAAGTGCACGGTCTCTAATCTGGGAGAACCGGGTTTGATTCCCCACTCCTCCACTTGCACCTGCTGGATGACCCTGGGCAAGCCATAGCTCTGTACCAGCTGTTCTCTCAGGGACAGTTGTCGCAGAGCTCTCTCAGCCCCACCTACCTCACAGGGTGTGAGTTGTGGGGAGGAGAAGGGAAAGGAGTTTGTAAGCCACTCTGAGACTCCCTTGGGTAGTGACGGGTGGGGTGTAAATCCAATCTCCTCCTCTCCTCCTCCATCTCTGCCCCACCAAAACACATACATATCATTTTGTAAAAATAGGAAAGGCTGAAGGAGCTGGGTATGTTTTGCCTGGAGAGAAGATGACTGAAAGGTGATATGATAACCATCTTCAAGTACTTGAAGGGCTGTCATATAGAGAATGGTATGGAGTTGTTTTCTGTTGCCCCAGAAGGTTGGACCAGAACCAACGGATTGAAATCAAAAGAGTTTTCAGCTAAACATTAGGAAGAACTTCCTGACAGTTAGGGCTTTTTCTCACTCACATTGTGCCAGCGTTCTGCCTCCGTTTGTCCCAGCGCTGGGTGTCAATTTCACACCATTTGCTGCGGCGCGTGTGTTAATACGGGGCTTCGCGCCATTTTCTCCGCACCTTTGGTAAACCTAAAAAAAAAAGGTTTACCGAAGGCGTGGAGAAAATGACGCGAAGCCCCGTATTAACACACGCGCCGCAGCAAAGGGTGTGAAATTGACACCCAGCGCTGGGACAAATGGAGGCAGAACGCCGGCACAATGTGAATGGGAAAAAGCCCTTAGAGTGGTTCCTTGGGAAGTGGTGGGCTCTTCTTCTTTGGAGGTTTTCAAACAGAGGCTAAATGGCCATCTGTCAGCAATGCAGATTCTGTGAACTTAAAGCAGATCAAGAGAGGGAGGGCAGGAAGGGTTGCATCAGTGCTTAGTTCTTGTGGCCCTTCTTAGGCCAAATTTACACCTCCCCTCTGAAGTAGTCTGGCTGCTGTCTTTTCCTACATTCATTTCTCGCTGGTTTCAAATTTCACTCCCTGGGTCTGAAGAGTACTAAGCAACAGGATCTGTTTAAAGTAGTATAATGCTAGCTTGACCACAGGAGGACAATTAATGAATGTAAACAGTAATTTTAAAACTAGAACAAGTATGGTTTGAAACTAGAAACAGGTATAGACGGGTTTTTTGAAACTAGAATGATTCCAGCGGGAAAGTCAGATGTAGATTTGACCTTATGTGCCCAGGAAAATGCTGATTGCCATTTTCGGATCAGGAAGCAATTTTGGAGATTCTGGAGGGGTTTTTTTTTTTCATCTTCTGGGCATGAAACAGCAGTCACTGGGACTGTGGCGGGGGGAGATATTTGTGAATATCCTGCATAGTGCAGGGGGTTGAACTAGATGACCCTGGAAGTCCCTTCTAACTCTATGATTCTATGAAAAGCATACTAATGACACTAGTATAACTAGCATGTTAGTGTGGTATAGTGCTCAGATGGTCAGTGAGGGATCTGAGGGACCCATATTTGAATCCCCATTCTGCCATGGAAGTTTGCTGGGTGACCTTAAGCCAGATCGCACACTCTCAGCCTAACGTAGCTCGTAGGTCCGGGTGGTCAGCCATGATGGTCTGAAGCAGTAGAAGTTTGTTGGTGTTAAAGGTGCCACTGGCCTCTAAATTTGTTCTACTAGGTTTTAGGATTGTTGTAAGGATAAAATGGAGTAGCAGAGAACAGTGTAAGCCTCTTTGGGTTCCATTTGGGAGAAAGGCAAGATATAAATGAAATAAATAAATAAAACTATTTGATTTGGATCTAGAAATGATTTTGAATTATTTTCTTGGGCATAAATCTAATTATTCAGCATCATTTGTTGGATACTTGCTCATATAACATTCAGCAAATAAAATAGCCTAATTTTTAACCTATTCCAGAGTCCTTTTAAGTAATATGTTACCTCTGGAGCAATCAAACATGTCTACTTAGAAGCAAATTCCATTTTATTTACAGGGAAATAGTGTTAGGATTGTAGTCTTGGACTGACTTAGTTAATGTTTTCAAGTGGTATTGATGCTCATTTCCAGAAACATCTACCTAAGAAAGTTTTTTCTGAAACCCACAAAAGCTTTCTCTAACAACCACTATTGGCTGCTTCTGCAGGCTGACACAAAGTATTTGGAGGGGGTGCGGCTATCACAGCATTGTATCTTTCATGTCACAGAGTGAAATGGAGAGGGTTAACCAAATTTGGGGAGACAATTGGGCAGAAGGGCTTTTCTGCATGGATCCCCCCGTGTCAGTTCTGGCCCCATAATTTTTTTGAGGTATCCCCTGATTTCCACATGCATTTTTGTGCCTTCCATTTTTGCTCCCCCCCCCCCCCCCCCGGCCTTTCTGTTTCCTTTGAGACCATTTTTACCCCAATCTTTTTCTGGAAGCTGATTTTGGTTGCCTTTTTTCTTGTACAAAATGCTTCTGTCCATGTTCTTTGTCCTGCCCTCCAGCCCACTTTTCAATTATTGGAATGTCATCATCATCAAACCACTCCCTCTCACCTCCCCCCCCCCCAAGACAAGTGGTTTCATTTTAAAATTCTTTTTTTAAAAAAAAACAACAACAGCACTAAAATACCAATATATTGATAGACCAATGTAATAAAAGGTTCAGCAGGCTCTCCAAATTCCATTTTTAACCTAATCTGTTATAGATATATAAGGAAAAAGGCATATTGTTATAAGGGAAAAGGATAGAGACTTGCTTTTCTTAAAAATGAAAGCTGGGGATTCAGGGAACCTGCTTAACCTATCATTAGAAGTATATCAATGTATCAAGATCCTGGCTGCATTTTTTGAAAAATGCACTAAAATAATGATATATCAGTAGACGCATGTGTAAAAATGGGGGATGCTGTGACACCACTCTCCCTTGAACATCCATGTGCAGAAGAAAATAAACTCTCCACTACTGTGAAAATGCAGAGGGGAGATAGATGTGCAGAAGAACCACACCCAAACCAATTCCAGAGTTTGTAGATCAACTGCCATGAAAATCAGAAGTCAAGTGTGCAGAAAAGTCCGAAGATTCTGCGTTTAAAGAAAAAACTGGATGGAAAAGCTAAGGAATTAACGGCCCCATTTATAGCTCAAGATTCGCATAAAGGGAGGGAATTCGTCAACTTCAGCACCATATCATTACTCTCACTTTACAAGCAACCTCCCACTTGCCTTGTCCAAATTAGGGGTTGAGACTGAAGTCCTTCCAATTAATCTGGATGAAAAATGTAAGCCTAAAAGCAAGAAGGTGGCTCCCCCACTGCTAGAGCTATAGATCACCAATGAAATCTGGCATTGGAAACAAACATTTCCCACAGGTTTTACTGTGTGAGAAAACTCTGGACAGTATTCTACAAACTTGTTTCAATATTATTGCCATCACCAATTATAATGCAGAGTTAATGTACACCGTGAGGGTTTGCCTTGCAAGCTGCAAGGTGAATTTTAGACATTTAAGTTGTACTATTTAACATAATGAAGCAGGTGTAAGGAGTCCTGAGAATTTTTATATTCCACAAAGATGGAAATAAAATATTAACACATTAACATAAAACTTGTAATTTCAAACAAGGATGCCTTTCTGGAAGACTGCAGAAGGAGCACGCACATTCAGCACATATTTTTATGCTCCACTGCCATCTGTCTATAAAAAGGTAATTAATTAGCATTTTTTTAAAAAACCCACTGCTTCAGAGAATGCTTGTGAATAGGTCACATAAGCCTGTTACAGTCATAATAAGAGAGGTAATTACACCACTGAAGAGTCATTACAGAGACCATTTCTCAATGGATGTTCTGTTTTTATGGCAAAACACTTACCTTATTTTTTGCACCATAGGACACACTTTTTCTCCCCAAAAAAGTGGGGTGGGGGAAGTGCGTGCGTCTTATGGAGCGAATCCCCCACCCTCCGCTCAACCTCCTGGGGCCGTGGCAAGCGCCGCTGGCCCTGGGAGGAAGCCCCTTTTCCTCCCCCCCCCCCCAGCACAAGCTCCCGGGGCCGTGGCAAGCGCTGCGGACCCGGGAGGAAGCCCCCCTCCTACCCACCCCCAGCAGAAGCTCCCGGGGCTGCGGCAAGCACCGCGGACCCAGGAGGAAGACCCCCTCCCACCCCCGCCCCGCAGAAGCTCCCGGGGCCACGGCAAGCACCGCGGACCCGGGAGGAAGACCCCCTCCCACCTGCCCCCAGCACAAGCCCCCCCTCCCACCCACCCACTCCCTGCACAAGCCCCCCTCCCACCCACCCACCCCCTGCACAGCCCCCCCTCCCACCCACTCCCTGCACAAGACCCCTCCCACCCACCCACCCCCTGCACAGGCCCCCCTCCCACCCACACCCTGCACAAGCCCCCCTCCCACCCACCCACCCCCTGCACAGGCCCCCCTCCCACCCACACCCTGCACAAGCCCCCCTCCCACCCACCCACACCCTGCAAAGGTCCCCCTCCCACCCACCCCCTGCACAAGCTTCCCTCCCACCCACCCCCTGCACAAGCTCCCTCCCTCCCCCCTGTTCACCCCTCACCCCTCCCGGGGCTGCAGCAAACCCAGGAAGTAGCCCCCTCCCTCCCCTGCTCACCTTTCCCGCCCCATTCCTCCCCCCCTCACCATTCTTGGGCTGCGGGGGGGAGGTAGGGAGGGAAGAGCTGGGCCTGAGTGGCGTTAAGCCACTTGGGCCCAAGCAAGGGGGGGAGGGAAACACCTTGTTTTTCTGTCTCTTTCTCTTTCTGTCTGTCTTCCTTCCTTCCTTCCTTCCTTCCTTCCTTCCTTCCTTCCTTCTCTCTCTCCTCCCTACCTTCCTGTTTCTTCCTTCCTTTCTGTCTGTCTTTCTTTCTGTCTTCCTTCCTTCTTTCTCCCCCCACCTACCTACCTACCTACCTACCTACCTTCCTTCTCTCTCTCTCCCCCCCACCTTCCTTTCTTCCTTCCTTCCTCCCTTCCTTTCTTCCTTCCTTCTGTCTCTCTCTCTCCCCCCCACCTACCTACCTTCCTGTTCCTTTCTTTCTGTCTGTCTTTCTGTCTTCCTTCCTTCTCTCTCTCTCTCCCTCCCTACCTTCCTGTTTCTTCCTTCCTTCCTTTCTGTCTTCCTTCCTTCCTTCTCTCTCTCTCACCCCTACCTACCCCCCTCCCTCCCCCGCTCACCTTTCCCGGGCTGCAGGGGGGGAGGTAGGGAGGGAAGAGCTGGGCCTGACTGGCGTTTAGCCACTGGGGCCCAAGCAAGGGGGGGAGGGAAACACCCTTTCTTTCTGTCTTTCTGTCTTCCTTCCTTCCTTCCTTCCTTTTCTCTCTCTCCTCCCTCCCTGTTCCTTCCTTCCTTCCTTCTTTCCTTCCTTCTCTCTCTCTCTCCCCTTTACCTACCTACCTATATTCTTTCTTTCTTTCTTTCTTCTCTCTCCCCCCCCCCCCCCAACTACCTACTATTTGGGCCAGAATATTTTTTTCCCTGTTTTCCTCCTCTAAAACTAGGTGCGTCTTATGGTCAGGTGCGTCTTATGGTCCGAAAAATACGGTAAAAAAGTTCTTTGCTTCCCAGAGAAAGCCACTTTTTGTGCCACATTTACAGCGCTAGTTGAATCTGGAACCTAAACTATTTTTTCCGTTGTCATTACAGATTTTTTTTTTGCACTCCTATTGAGAAAAAGTATGTACACAGACACTACAGAAAATATCTAGGGATATGAGATTTGCTAATTCCTGACACAAGGGTTGAATTAATTTATGAGTAGATTACACTGCAATGACATTATATCAGTAATAGATTTTTGGATACTTTTTATAAAGCCAGGGGTCATTTCGAGCAGGAGCTCAGGCGAGCTCAGCTCCAGGAGTTGGTGCCAGGCCCCCCCCCTGCGGGGGAATGCCTGCTTGTGTCATGGCTGCAGCAAAATGACCCCGTCCCCTGGAAAGGTCCTTGTTCCTCTGACCCGCCTTCTGAAGGCTTCAGCCACCACTGGAGCTATCCTCCCAGAATAGTGGTATTTCTAAGGCTTGGATTAGTAGCTGTCCCCTCTCTGCCAGCTCTTTCTTTCTTTCTCTCTCTCTTTCTCTCTCTCTCTCTGACATACTTCCAGTGATGTCAGGTGGTTTAGCATATGCAAATGAGTTATGCTAATGAGTTATGCTAATGAGCTCCTGCACCTCTTTTTCTACGAAATTACCCCTGGATAAAACATACATTATTTCTTCCGTCTGATTTAACATTGTATATCTGACAAGAAATGGCAAAAAAAAATTAAAGTACTTCATTGAGTTTTGAACTTACTATTTCATCTTTTTCTTCCTGACTGAAAGCATAACAAGATAATACATAAATCTATCATCATACAGCATCTTGGCAATAAACAAATTGGTAGTCATGACATCTTATATACAAATATTATATATATTTAGCATGGTCTAACAAAGGTAATGTGTGTGTGCACACATGCAGATGAAGGTTCCACATCTAAGATACAGGCCATACAGGCCAGGAACTGAGAGATGAACAGGGTTTTCGTATGGCACCAAAGCCTGGATCCTAGCATAAAGCAGCTTCGCTGCATGTGGTGTTCTCATACATAAATCCAAACAGGAGCACCCAGAGCTTTCAGCTTTCATGGCACCGATGGCATTTTTGGGCAGAGATCTGAATCCAGGGTTGCTGAGCTCTTGTCAACACATGATCAACACTGTCAAAACTGGCTGAGCCAGCTATCTAATGGAGGGATGATCCTGCACAGATAATCAGGGGAGAACAGAGTCACCACCTTTGCAGCCATGTTTCTGGACAGAGGCCAGTGTATCTATTGGAGATTTAAAAATCCATGTTAGATACTGAAATGTTTGAACAGTTCCATGCCCCAAGGGAAGGTTCAGGGTATCCTACTTTAAGTTCATGTGACTGGGCTTGTAGTTTGCCCCCTGTAGCAGATAAATCTTCACCCTTGAGAAATTGAGGAGCAGCAGAAAAAATAGCCAGAAATTTTACCATAAAGATTAGGGGAAATTCCTAGAGTACCACCTGGAAGTGACATTACATCCTCCCAAATTCTGTTCATTTCAGGCATTGCCCTCAAATTCTCCTAGCATTTCATGAGGCAGTGCTGGCAATCCTATGGAGGCAATGAGAAGGGCCAATTAGCTTAACTAGTGCTATGTGGGAATTGACTGTGCACTGCAGGAATGCCCAGGAATCTTCTGCAATGCACCAAGGTTTGACAGCAAACATGAAAACATTCCACGACAGCAGTTCATGCAGATAGAGTTTGCTGAAAGTAGAAAGTTTGAGATAAGAACATAAGAGAAGCCAATGTTGGATTAGGCCAGTGGCCCATCCAGTCCAACACTCTGTCACACAGTGGCCAAAAACACCAGGTGCCCTCAGGAGGTCCAGCAGTGGGGCCAGGACACTAGAAGCCCTCCCACTTTTGCCTCCCCCTCAAGCACCAAGAATACAGAGCATCACTTGCCCTGGACTGAGAGTTCCTATCTATATTTCGTGGCTAATAGCCACTGATGGACCTCTGCTCCAGATGTTTATCTAATTCCCTCTTGAAGCCATCCGTGCTTGTAGCCGCTGCCACCTCCTGTGGCAGTGAATTCCACATGTTAATCACTCTTTCGGTGAAAAAGTACTTCCTTTTATCTGTTCTAACCTGACTGCTCAGCAATTTCATGGAGTGCCCATGAGTTCTTGTATGTGAGAAAGTGAGAAAAGTACTTCTTTCTCTATCTGCTCTATCCCATGCATAATCTTATAAACCTCGATCATGTCACCCCTCAGCCGTCGTTTCTCCAAGCTAAAGAGCCCCAAGCGCTTCAACCTTTTTTCATAGGGAAAGTGTTCCAACCCTTTTATCATTCTAGTTGCCCTTTTCTGCACCTTTTCCAATGCTATATCATCTTTTTTGAGGTGTGGCAACCAGAACTGTACACAGTACTCCAAATGAGGTTGCACCATCGATTTATACAGGAGCATTATGATACTGACTGATTTGTTTTCAATTTCCTTCCTAATAACCTCCAGCATAGCGTTGGCCTTTTTCATTGCAGTCGCACACTGTCTCGACATTTTCATGGAGTTATCTACTACGACTCCAAGATCTCTCTCTTGGTCAGTTTCTGCCAGTTCGGACCCCATCAATGTGTATTTATAGTTAGGATTTTTGGCTCCAATATGCATCACTTTGCACTTGGCCTCATTGAACCCCATTTGCCACATTGATGCTCACTCGCCCATCCTCGACAGATCCCTTTGGAGTGCCTCACAATCCTCCCTGGTTCTCACCACCCTGAACAACTTTGTGTCATCTGCAAATTTAGCCACTTCACTGCTAACTCCCAACTCCAAATCATTAATAAACAAGTTAAAAAGCATCGGACCGAGTACTGATCCCTGCGGTATCCCACTGCTTACCTCCCTCCACTGAGAAAATTGTCCATTTATACTCACTCTCTCTTTCTTTTTAATTAGCCAGTTTTTGATCCACAAAAGGACTTGTCTTTTTATCCCATGACTATTGAGCTTACTTAGGAGCATTTGATGAGGAACTTTATCAAAAGCTTTTTGGAAGTCAAGTTAAACAACATTTATTGGGTCCCCCTTGTCCACATGTTTGTTTACTCCCTCAAAGAACACTAACAGGTTAGTGAGACAAGATCTTCCCTTACAGAACCCATGCTGAGTCTTCCTCAATAGATTTTATTCATCAATGTGCCTACTAATTTTTTCGTTAATAACAGTTTCCACCAACTTACCCGGTATCAATGTCAGACTGACTGGCCTGTAATTTCCCGGATCTCCTCTGGAATCCTTTTTAAAGATGGGAGTGACATTTGCTACCTTCCAGTCCTCAGGAATAGAGGCAGATTTTAATGAAACATTACATATTTTTTTCAGGAGATCCACAAGTTCACATTTGAGTTCTTTCAGAACTCTTGAGTGTATGTCATCCGGGATTTATTAGTTTTTAAGTTGTCTATCAGTCGTAGGACCTCCTATCTCATCACCTCAATCTGACTCAGGTCTTTCAACACCCCTCTTGAAATCAATGGTTCTGGAGTGGGCAAGCATTTCTCATCTTCCACAGTGAAGACAGAGGCAAAAAATGCATTCATCTTCTCAGCCATTTCCCTGTCATCCTTCAGTACACCTTTAACCCCTTGGTCATTAAAGGGCCCCACTGCTTCCCTGGCTGGTTTCCTACTTCTAATGTATAATATCTAAAGTTTTATTGTTGGTCTTTATGTTTTTTGCGATATGCTCCTCATATTCCCTTTTTGCCTGCCTGATCACAGACTTGCATTTTATTTGCCACAGCCTGTATTCCCTTTTATCAGCCTCACTGAGACTAGCTTTCCACTGCTTAAAGGAATCCTTCTTACCTTTTATAGCTTCCATTACTTTGTTTGTTAACCATGCAGGCATTTTGTATACCTATTTGTGCCTTTCCAACCCATGGTATATATTTTCTCTGAGCCTCTAGGATTGTAATTTTAAATAGTCTCCAAGCTTCCCCAATGGTTTTGATCCTTTCGACTTTTCCTTTCAGTTTTCTCCTCACATGTCCTCTCGTATCAGAGACGTTACCTCTTTTAAAGTTGAAAAGTGGTTGTGTCAGTCTTTTTGGACAACTCCCTATTTATACAAATGTTGAACTCAATAGCATTATGGTCACTGTTCCCAAGCGGTGCAATTACTTTAGCATCTCTCACCAGGTCTTCGGCGTTACTTAGGACCAAATCCAGGATCACCTCTCCCCTGGTAAGTTCTGTGACCATCTGCTCCATAGCACAGTCATTGAGAGTGTCTAGAAACTCAATCTCTTACAATGGTCTTCTTTATTTATGGATCTACATTACCAGCAGCATTCAAAGACAATTTGCATGACAGAATAACTGAGGGTGGTAATGTAGATCCATAAATAAAGAAGCACTAAAGTAAAAAGCAGTCCCAACTTTTCAAGTCGATTCTGTATCCTTCCTTTCCTTTGTCTCTCCAGGTTTTCCCATTTGTGCCATCTACTGGTCAAAATATTTTACTGCATCCTCAGTTTTTTAGACTTGCAGCATAAAGCACTGTAGGACACTCCAATGGATATCTCTTTCAACTTATTTTTGCCAGGTCACCTCAGTGGAATTGTATACATCAGAATAATTTGGCTCACACATGTATTGCAAATTCTATCAGTACAAACATTTAATAGTTTCAACACTTGAATTTATTAATATACACTCTCTTCATCACCATGTTTCCTCCAATTTTAAAGGTTACTTGAGCTAATCTTAAATCTAATGATCTTATTAATGTATTTATAAATCATTTTTTTCAACTTGCTGTCACTTATTTTAATGTTTTAACCACACCTTTAAGCAAGTATCTTCAAGTAAAGTTTCCTTCTTTAATACAAAAATCAAATCATCTAAGTACTGAAACTGTTTCCCTATTAAGTATCCATGTAAAAAAAACCTCTTAACTACTTTACAATTAACTTAATTCTTTAACAAAATTAATATGCTTCTAATTCATATGTATACATACTGGCAAAGAGAAACTCATTTGCTCTTCCTCACACTATTCAGCTATTGCTAGAAGGGGCCTCACCTGCAACCTTTTATTAGGAATAAACCTGATGTTTTCAGGTGTCTTTGTTTTAAAAAATGTTTCCTCTGAAACAGAAGTCTGTATTAAGCCTTCTCTCTAGCAGTTGTATTTCTCTCTTGCTGCAGATTTGCAGAATCGCCTTCAACGTTTACACATTTCTTTGCATTCCCAGTGGCAGTTTTCATCTGCTTCTAGTGGCAGGTTGGAACACTTGGTACTGTTGTGCGAGCTGCTGAGAGGCCCATTCTATTGCTGCAACAGTGCCAAAGTCACCATCTGTCATCTTGGCTTTTTCTTGTTCCTTGTCCTTTAATTTTCTGGGTTTGCTGGTGCAAATTCAGGTAACTACTAGGAAAGCAACCTCTCCATCTGCAGCAGTTTTCATCTTATGCATATCAGTTTCTTCCCTTACTGTCATGGCTGAATCACCATCAAGATTTTGAAGAAGTCTGTCATTAATTTGAACTGGATGACTGTTGATTAGAGGAGTGTTTCTTCCATATGGTCACCTGTACCATCATTCAGAGAAGCACCAATCACATTTTCTTTCAGATCATCCATCTGCAAATCTTTCTGGTTTTCTGAACTAGTAGGACATTTTTTTTTTCCAAAAATTTTTTATTGAAGTCACTATTTTCATTAGACAGTACATTCATCTTATTTTTTATCGGCCTCTTTTTATTTTTCCTCCTCCTCCCCCCTTTTAGGCTTCCAGCAGACCCCACACCTGTACTTAAACTTAGATTAACAGATAAATTACTAATTAAAAAAGATTGAGTATTTAGCTCTTTTTCTATAACATATGTACCTCTAATGTTTTTATATAATATTCCATTCCTAAAAATGTTAGATACATATACAGTTATTACAGATTTTTCAATAGTTATAAAATGTAAATATGTTTCCCTTTAATTCAATACATTTTTCTGTATATTCTTGCAGATCTTTCCATTCTTCTAAAAATATCATAGAATCTTGATTGTTCGGTTTCTTAGTCCATTTGACCATTTCAGCCAAAAATACTAGCTTTCTGAGCCATTCCCAAAGCTCTGGAGTTCTTTCATTCTTCCAGTTTTGTGCATAAACCATTCTTGCAGTTGTCACCATATACCATATCATTGTCCGTTTACTGACATCTATATCTTCCAACTTAAGACCTAGCAAAAACAATTCTGGTGTTTTTTTAAAAGTAGATTTCACAATTTTTTGCATTTCCTCATATATCATTGACCAATAGTTCCTCGCTTTTTCACAAGTCAACTAGTAGGGCATATATTAATTGAATATTCACAGTGGTAGTAACCAGAATCTTGCTTCTTTTTATGCATGGAACACAGATCGATTCGCCCAAAGACTTCTGTGCCAAAGAGGCTGTCTTCATACTCCGTATGTAAATCCGCAGAGATTTTTCTAAAGCCCTAAATATTGGGAAAGATAAGTGAGCATTACTGGACATGGCTTAATGCGGCAACTTGAAAAAGATTTGCAAACTGCAGAAACAGAAGCAATAGTATAAGGATGAATATTTATGAGCTAGCATACAAAGGTCTGTTTTGAATACAAAACTATGCAAAGAAGAAGGAATTATAGAGTTTAAGCTAACGGAATGGAGCTGTTGAACGTCCAGAATTACATTTTAACATCTTATCTAGAGCTCTGGGGTGCACAGGGAGAGGCCTTCTTTATATCATGGGCAGCTGATAGAATCAGGACTGTTGCTTCTTTTTTGGACCTCTTATGGTCAGGTTAAAGAAATTTCCTCATTTATAACATTACACCTAGGTTTTTGCCACTAAGAGTATATACTCACACCCAAACTCAGTTCTCTGACATGAATATTTTATATGTAGGGTTACAAACTCTGGGTTGAGAATTTCCTGGAGATTTGGGGGTGGAGCCTGAAGAGGGATTAGGGAGTGGAGAGCCCTCAGTAAGGTATAATGCCATAGAGGAAAGCACCTGTAACCTGGAGATCAGTTGTAATTCCAGGAGATCTTCAGGCCCCACCTGGAGGGTGGCAACCGTATCTATGTTATATTTCCAAACACCTGCTTAACATTTGCACTTCACATTCTTAAGTGAATAACTGAATATATGTTATGTGAAAGGTTCATAGTGATACCCTCAACTCAAAATACATATAGTATATAATTCTGGACTTTGGCATAATAATGGGCCATTTGCACAATTCTATCATAATACGATATTTCCAATTATTATAGCAAAAGCTAGGATTTCACTGTATTTCATATGTAAGCTGGCATCAGTCTGCTTTTTTAAGGCAATAGTCATCATGGCCTCAGTATAAAAAAATCAGATGTATTTCTCCTATAACAATACAACCTCTGTTAAGAATTTGTTTATTAATGTATCTGTCATATGTTCTGTCTTATTAAAGTACAGAACAATTTCTTCTATGTACTAAAAGAGTCAATTTGCATCTGTTAAATTCTGTTTTCTGAAAAGTGATCAAACAAATATGTTTATGGTGGACTTTCTTCTTTATTGTATATCTCCTGTAACAATCATCCATTTTTGTCTGGCAAATTCAGTTTCTTTGCCCTACCTTGCTTGAACTAAATTTAGCTCTGAATTTCTTTAACATTATTTTCATTTCCAGATCAAATATACCCATAGCATCCAAAATGGATATCACAGAGCATGAAGATTAGCCAGCATAGTGCAGTGATGAAAGCCAGTATAGTCTAGTGGTAGACAGGGGCGTAGACTTTTCTGAAGTCCGGGGGGGGCAGGGGCTCTTTCGTTGGGGCGATGTTTCCGCCCCCCCTGGAAAACCTACCGCCAGCCGCCGCGCCTCCCTGGCCCTTCCGAGGCTCACCAGCCGGTGCTGCTGGTGCCTTTCCCTCCGCCTCCGCCCTGGCCACTCCCTCCCTCACCCCTAAAAGAGGAAGAGGGAGAGATAAGGAGGGAGGAGTGGCCAGGCCAGTAGGGGGGGAGAGGCACCAGCTAGCGAGCCTCGGAAGGGCCCGGGAGGCGTGGCGGCAAGGCGCCGGTGGCAGGCGTGACGTTTCCCCGGGGGGGCTCAGTCCCCCCCAGGAAATTTCGGGGGGGGGGCTCGAGCCCTCGAGCCCCCCCGTAGTTTACGTCGGTGGTGGTAGATGGTAACAGCCTATCAGAGGAACTTGGCAGCTAAGAAATTTTGTTTGACTATAATCTAATGAGAAAAGGGGGCAGTCCCTTCAACAATCTCAAAATGAGGACCAAAAGCCTTTACTCATGTGGATAACTGAAGCATAGGGATGCCAGACACCAGATAGGACCCGGGGATCCCCTAGAATTACAACTCATCTCCAGACTACAGAGATCAGTGCTCCTGGAAAAAATGGCTGCTTCAGAGTGTAGACTCTATGGCATTGTACACCGAGGTCCCTGTCATCTCCAGGCTCCATCCCCAAATCTCCAGGAATTTCCCAACCAAATCTGGCAACCTTACTACCCATTTCCCACTGGAGGTCAGGGGAGACCCCACTGAAGCACTTTTAACAAGGATCACTTACTACCATTGAGAACTTCCAGGAGGCCACACAGACCATTAGACTCCCCCTTTTGCCAAGGGCACAGGAATGGAAGATAACTATGTTTACTCATATATATTCTATATACTTCATGTACCTATGAGGACTTGAGGCTTCAGTCCCCTAAACATCCGCTAAATGACTAAACCCCTTCAGTTAATACAGTAAAGTGGCCTAAAAGTGATCCAGTTAGTATGTTTTAAGCAACTGCTCCCTGTTCCAAGATCTGTGTCTGTTCACAACATTAAGATACTTCAGAAGCTGCATTTTAAATTGTTCTGTTTCATTATTTTTATAGTAATAATTAGTAATTAGCAGGGCTATTTTGGGGGAGGAATGCACAGGAACGGAGTTCCGGCTGGCTCCTGCGTTGGCCACACCCAGCAGAAACTCATTAGCATAATAGGCCACACCCAACAGCAGAAACTCATTAGGGTTGGCTACATTAGAGGTATGTGGCCTAACATGCAAATTAATTCCTGCTACAAAAAAAGCCCTAGTTTTTCACAACAAACAAGGTAAACAGAATAAGAAACAAAAGGTGAGTGTGGCTGGATGACCACTCTTCTGGTAACATGGGGGTGTGGCCTAATATACTAATGAGTTTCTGCTGTTGGGTGTGGCCTGTTATGCTAATGAGTTCCTGCTGGGCTTTTTCTACAAAAAAAACCCTGGTAATTAGTATAGTTAAGAACTCTCTCTGGAAGCTAAAATGACTAAACTGAGGCTACCATACTTCAGTCACATTATGAGAATACAAAAGTCACTGGAAAAGACAATAATGCTAGGCAAAGTTGAAGGCAGCAAGAAAAGAAGCCCAAAATGAGATGGACTGGATCAATCAAAGAAGCCATGCCCCTCAGTTTGCAAGACCTGAGAATGGCTGTTAACTATAGGACTTTCTGGAAGTCATTGATTTCATAAGGTTGCCATATGTCAGAAGCAGGGCTCTTTTTCTAGCAGGAGCTCCTTTGCATATTAGGCCACACACCCCTGATGTAGCCAATCATCCAAGAGCTTACAGTAGCCCCTGTAAGAAAAGCTCTGTAAGTCCTTGGAGGATTGGCTACATCAGGGGTGTGTGGCATGATATGCAAAGGAGCTCCTGCTACGAAATGAGCCCTGTCGCCTAATATGCAAAGGAATTCCTGCTAGAAAAAGAGCCCTGGCAGAAGCAACTTGACAGTACTTAACACAGAGATAGTTAAGTAACAGAACGTCAGCATTTTTAGAATGTTTTTGCTGTGTCAATTCTATATTTCAGGAACAACATGAACTTTCTCCATCCCACAAGAAAGAGTCCTGCTACCTTTGCCCCAGCTGCAGAGGTGAGGAGAATTGCACTTTCTCAGTAGAAGCAGCTTACTTTTGGAATGTCCTCCCCCTTGATACTTATCCTATTATCATGTAGGGCCCAAATATTTCTACCCAGCCTTTTAATTGAAATTCAATGTTATCTCATTTTAGCTGGCTGCTTTGTGTCCAGCACATGACTGTTTTGTGGCTATGGCTGTTTTATGACTAGTCTTTTGTTCCTGTTTATTCTGCCAGCCTAGCAGTTCAAAAGCAAGAAATTGCAAGTAGATCTATAGGTACTGCTTCAGGGAGAAGGTAACAGTGTTCTGTGCACCTTGGTGTTTAGTCATGCCAGCCACATGAACACAGAAACATCTTCAGACAGTGCTGGCTCTTTGGCTTGGAAATGGAGATGAGCACCGCCCCCCAGAGTCGGATTCGACTGACTTTCAAGCAAGAGAAACCTTTACCTTTAACTTTATGCTGGCTTTGCCTCCCCCATGGAAGTTTTATCAACAATTTCATGGCTGCTCTATAATTGATGCTTTTATGATTTTATCATTTGTTTTTCTTAGCACCTTGGATAGATCTGTGGAGAAGATGGCTATAAATCTCCTGAATAAATAAATCATAACTTTAAGTAAATATTTACTGATAATTCAGAAGGTAAGTATCTATCCTTGATCATACTGTACATAACAAAGCAACTCCTGTGAATAAATGGTAGCCCACACACCTGGCTTTCACAAACTAATATCTAAAGTCTTCTAAAACTTCACGCAAAAATCAACACCCCAGGAAATCACCCCTTCACACCCACAACCTGTTCAGAAAAACACATGATCAGTCCATCATTCTACTATATAATCTCCCCAAAAAACTGGATTAAAGATTCTATGAAGTCTCAGCAATGTATTGGAACAACCTTAACAAGACTTTCTGTTATTTTACCTAACTTTTCTTCAGTTTCATTCATTACATTTTCACTTGCTGCTGTCACACCAAATAATGTACCTGCATTTGGGGTGTCGACACCTGACAGTGGTACCCCTTACCCAGACTTAAAAGGTACACTGAGGTGAAGCAGCTCAGTGGTCTACCATGAAAGGAATTTATTTCAGCGACTGGACAGAAAGGAAGAAATAAATATCAGGAGAAGTTTTGCCCTTTGGATAGCTGCTTAACACCAATGGGAAATTTGACGAATGAATATTACAGCTGCTACCATAGGTAAAATGAAATGTCAAACACACTTTATGAAATGCATCTGCTTCTAACACATACTAATACAAGAGAACCTGTCATTGAGTCATCATAGTCTAGACTTGTTCAGTGATCTTTGCCATTTTAGAATTGCGAAACTTAATACCTTCTCACTTTTCATGTTTCTGCCTCACGTAATTGCATTGCAGATCTCTCACAATAAATGCTGGCCCCTTAATTATGGCCCCAGATACAACAGGGGCTAGAGAATCTCTCAGTATAGAGCATAGAACTCTATTTTGAATTCATAAATATTCAGCCTTTACTGGGATTGCAGACTCTAAATGACAACATTCCAATAGGATTTAAGGGCAATGCGTTACTTTATTGTGACACAAGTAGATTACTGTGCAACTAAAATGCTCCAAAAATATCTTAGCTCATCACTTTATAAGGAGGTATGTAACTATGACAGAGAAAAGGACATGTGAAATAGGTAAATCCACAATCCTGGTGTGCTTATTTTCTAGAGCCACATGCATGCTGGAATTATTTGTGGCTGGTTTGTGTGACAAGCAACATGGATGAATTCACCCACATTCCCAGAGGCTAAATTACTAGAAAGGATTACTAAACTGTCCTTAGATTAGGACAAACTAATCCCATTTTTTGAGAGTGTGGTGTGTGTGTGTGCGTGTATCTGTGTGTGTGTGTGATTATGCATGCAACTAAATACTGGTTTAATATGCCTGTGTTCAAGCTGACTATGGATAGTTATTTATATCTAGGAATCCATCTCTGCAATCGATATTGTGAGCCAACAAAACACCTATCTAGTTAATAATTTTGTATTTTGTTTTAGAATACAAGTTGAATTAAAAGCATTACCACTGAATAACTTCCTTTAAGTTTATAAGGTGAAAAAGAATAAGATGAGACAGTAATCAGACAAAGCTCCTGACTGATTTAGGATTTGAATCTAGATTTCCAAGGTTTAGTTCAAATTGTTGTTCTTCTTTGCCATTAAGCCCCAGATGACTTAAGGCGACCCTCTAGGGTTTTCAAAGCAAGAGACGTTCAGAAGTGTTTTGTCACTTCCTGCCTCTGTGTCACAACCCTGGTATTCCTTGGAGGTCTTCCATCCAAATGCTAGCCAGGGCCAACCCTGCTTAGCTTCTGAGATAGCCTGGCCTATCCTGATCAGGGTTCGGTTCAAATTAAGCCACGATATATAATGAATGTCAAACATTTATCAGAATTTTCAAGACATCCAATACATCCATAATGTAGTTCAGGAACAGAATTAAGTTCCCTGTTATTCAGTGGGGCTGGCTTCCAGGAAAGTATAGTGTGAATTACGTTATACAGCAGTAGCATCTTGGACATGACCAGATATCAAGCCTAGCACTTTGAGTTCAGTGACTTGTCATATCTGTCTGGTATTTCTTTACTTTGCATTGTTTATAAGAAAAAGGGAGTGGTGAAAAAAACCCACACTGACACATATTCTAAAAATGATCTGCCAAGCCTACCTACCAGTGTGCAATTGCTCAATGGCTCTAAATAATACACAGATTCCACACTCTGCTTGCCTTCTATAGTCCTTAATTACATGGTCACATTTTTATAGAGCCTCAAGGTCAGTGCTTGTAAAAGTGCTTAATTTAGAGAGGATCAAAATTTAATCTTTTTAAGATGGCAATTGGGTCCTTAATCTTTTTTAGATGGCAACAGAGTCCTTGAACTATTACACTTCTTGATTGCCGTTAATATTGAACATTTTCTAAAATACACATAAAACAAGGGGAGAGGAAACTTCAGCTTCAAAGATCACAAGACATGTTCTGCATTTAAACAAGAAGTACTTAAAAGATGTTCAAAAATATTCCTGTATAACATGAAAAAATACAACCAGTAGATGGCATCAGAATAGTTACTACCATATTATGAATCGCCTGGATAACCCTTTCCATTTTCAATGAGAAAGCAAAATACAAGTTTGCAACTTTTGTTGTCCAATAGGATATTTAATATTTTTGAACCCAACATTTGTTCCAACAAAATGCAACCATTTCTTTAGAAATGTCGATTTAAGTCTAGCTGAACTCATTCCCCCAATATCCACTCCCAGTTTATCTAAAATAAAACAATCCCATACCTTAAGTTTCCAAGCTTGAATAGTCGGGGTTTCCCCCTCCCTCCATTGTAATGCCAGGACATTTAATTGCTGCTGTAAACATAGCTGCAGCTAGTTCCTGGTTATGTATGCCTTGAAATTCATAGCTGTTTTTTTTTTAACCAATTCTATGTAAAAATATTTGGGAAAACACAGAGAATGTCAGGCTTTTAAACTTTAGTTTTGTAGTTCTTTGCAGGGTATTCACAAATGATACATGAGCTGAAACCTGTGCTTCCCATATACAAGAATTATTGTATCTGCGGTGGCCTTTCTAAATACAGTAAGAATCCACATCATAAAGTAGGGTTGCCAGGTCTGGATTGGAAAATACCTGGAGACTTTGGGGGTGGAGCCAGGAGAGGGTGGGGTTTGGGGGGGAGGGGCCTCAGCATAGTACAATGCCATAGAGTCCACCCTTCAAAGCAGCCATTTTCTTCAGGGGAGAGGATCTCTGTCCACAGGAGATCAGTTGTAAAAGAGGGAGATCCCCAGGCCCCACCTGGAGGCTGGCAACCCTAAAATAAAGGCAGGATTTGAAATCAAGGGCAAACACAAACTGATGTATTAAGGTTAGTCTCTATGTCTACAGAATTGCACATAAGGTATTGTTAGACTAGGGTAGGCCCGAATCAAAGAAAAGCCATTTTCTCTAAAAGTAGGCCTGAAAGAGACAAGTGAAATTTTCCGTTCTTATGATGAAAATTCACTGTCAAGAAACAATATAGATACTGGCTGATCTCCCAGAACAAGAAGATTGCAGGAGACTGAAGGCCGTGGCTTTTGCAAATAAACCACTCTGAGCTATGCAAACTGGCAAAATCACTGGCAAGCCAGCAATATGTGGGGGGTTGAGGTTGAAATAAAGAGAATGAGAACAATGTTGGGGTGTTCTTGGCTAAGGGAAACCCAGACACGTCATACAAGTTTTTCATGGCCATATGATAAATTTTGCCAAAGCAGTCTGTCATTGAGTTGGTGAAGATCAAAGAGTAGATGTAAGAAAACCTGATAGTTAGTATTTTTCTATGTTGGGGTATGTTCTGGAAATTCTTAATGTGATTAAAAAAAAAGAAAATCCTTGTCAGAACTTATGCACTAATAAAATCCCATGAAATCGTTTAACCTAGTGTCCAGGTTCTTTTTTCCCCTTGAAGTGCTATTCTCAGCATAAAATTCAAAAGAGCCCTCTCACACCACAGGTTTAGCCTAGAAATAATGCCAGTTAACAACGTATTTCTACTTGAAATTTGTATTTTGAAAACGATGAACTAGGATCCTGAAAGAGCTATCAGAATATGTCCAACTTCCAGCAACTTTGGCTCTGTAAACTACACTGTCCAAGACCTAACCCCAAAAAGACTATCATGGATGGCACAGTCCTACCTAGGAGTAATAATTCCCCACAGTAGCAGCTACTGATCTTGTAGTCTTATCACACATAATAATTGTACCCATTCTTTGTCTTGAGATCTGGCATGGTAATGGTTAATATATACATCCATATTTTAGTGCCATCAGTTACTTCAGATACGTTTCCAATACACAGTGTCCTATGATGCATATTACATTCTAATTCAATTCCAAATGGCAATCTATATAATCAGAAGCATCCATACGATATATTAAATATGCATAATCATGAGTTCCTTGTATTGAACACTATTTTTCAAAGTTCTGCAGAGGCGTATAAATGGGAAAATAATTTTGTCCTTTCTGCATCCAAAATGTCTCTTCTTATGGACAGTGGAAAATATTGCCTCCTAATGTACTTCTTAAGCTTGTTTGGATCTAGGCACAACCTAAGAGATTCATTTTCCCTTAGTGTTTATTTAATGTGTTTATATACAGCATTCTTACAGGTTTCTGAGGGAGTTTCCAGCATATATTTAGCATATGCAGAATACAGATTCATTATAAAATCTTTATTCAATAAATAAATAACAATTTAGACAAACAATTAAACTAAGCAGATAATGATTAAGCACTTATATGGCAGAGTTATAAAATGATTAGTGGTAACAATGAAGCAGAACAGAACAGCACAAGACAGCATAATTAATAGTCTTATATAAATAATTATAAAATAATAGCAACAATGAAGCACCACAAAATAAGTACTGTGGGCCAAAACTAATTAACAATCAAAACTACAAACAAGTTTTTGTCTGAAGACTGGAGGACATCAATTCAATGCCAGGCAGAGGGTTAAGGACAGTGTTCCATAAAGCAACAAAACAGAGATCACTCATCTCATTTAGGCTTTAATAGGAGATTAGACAAATTCATGGTCCATCAGTTTCTTTTAGCCTCATAATAAAATACCAGTGCAGGCAGGGAGAAACATTAGCCTCTCCTGGCCAATTTGTAGGTCTTCTAGCAACATCTGACTGGCCACTATGTACAATAGAATAACTGAACTAGATGGACAATTGGTTTGATCCAGCTGTTAGCTCTCTTCTGAAGACGAGGATACATGTACCTTCCTTTCCATGAAGAAGAAGAGAAGAGATTGGATTTATATCCCGCTCTTCACTCAGAGTCTCAGAGTGGCTTACAAACTCCTCTCCCTTCCCCTCCCCACAACAGACACCCTGTGAGGTAGGTGGGGCTGAGAGAGCTCTTTCCAGAGCTGTCCTTGAGAGAACAGCTGGGACAGAACTATGGCTTGCCCAAGGTCATCCAGCAGCTGCAAGTGGAGGAGTAGGGAATCAAACCCTGTTCTCCCAGATTAGAGTCCACACACTTAATCACTACACCAAACTGGCAGAATATAGATTCTGCTTCTCAAGGAAGTGCTTCAACTACCCAGTTATGAAGTTATCAAGGAAGTGCTACATCTACCCAATTATGAAGCTACTATATTTATCCAAAAATGAAGAGGACTCTGAATATAATACAACCCCTAGTTTCTTTCCTCAGCAAGGGATGTTCCATTTAAAGTTTTTGCAAGATCTTTCCCCACTCTGCCCCACCCTTTGAGAACCTCTGCCAGCAGAAAGGAGGGAGGGAAGATCCATGAACCGAATTACAAATTGGGATGAGTTTTCATTTCCCTAGTTCATGCCCATCCCTATACCTGATATGATGTTAAGTGAAAATTAAAAATGTTTTATTCCCTTTAAATTACTGCAAGATTCATTCCAAGTTCTGCCCCAAAGAACCCACAAGCTGAGGTTATTCTTGTTCTATATTTCATTCCTCCTGAAACTGTCCCTTTTGTAAAAGTCTACTTCTACAGGACCAGGGCTTCTGTCTCCATTCACTGGACCAGCTAATCAATGTGCAGCCTTTCTTATCTGATGTGTGCATTCTGGCATCTCTTGCAGCAGCAACTAATGAAATTCTGGCTGCTTTTTTGAGAAGAATAAAACAGCTACTTAGAGGCACCTTAAAGTCTAACAATATTAATTCCTGCATGAACTTTTCTGAATTAGTCTTTAAGATGCCACTGGACTTCTGTTTTATTTTGCTACACTAGGCTATCACAGCCACTCCTCTGCTTTTTCTAGCAGCATTTCACAATCTTCCAGGAGGTTTTTTTTTTTGCAGTCTGCAATCCCTAATTTCCATTTGGTAATTAGTGACTCAGTTATGGGGCCAAAATTTCATGGCTGACTCATCAGTTTCAGCTCAGTCAGGAATTTTCCCTCTTTTGCTACACTTATATTTCCTACCATCACTGCTCTTGGCTTGGGAATGTAATATCTCTCATATTTACTTAGCATTGCTGAAAACCTAGATTCCCCGCCCCTCCCCACTGATTTAACTGCATATCATGGCCTTTGTCCACTACCAAATCTTTCTACTTGTGAAAAATATACTATTTTCCCCCCCTTAATTTACTTTTTATTAAAAAAAAATTAAAGCCAAAAATCTATCTTTCTCCCTGTGGCTTGCACAGAGGTACTGATGAGTTGTTAGAGTCTCTCAAAGTACCTGCAGCCTTTTGTCAGCTATGCTGCCATTGTGGAGGGGGGAAGGATGGTGGTGCCTGGGAGAATGCCTGTATCTCTCAGAATGTTAGTTTCGATTCTTGCTGTCTGTTTTATCTCCTTGCATAGCTCTGACCTTGGTCTCTTGTTGCTCCTGTTCCCCTGGGAACCTGTATTCATTAGTTTAGGGGCACTTGCTTAATTTTTATGATTGGCTCTCATCCATCAGGGGTTACTCTTTGAATTCTGTATAACTACCCTGCTCCCACTGGGAGAGTCATTCCTGACACAAAACGTATGCACAGATGACCTGCCTTTACTGATCTCGATAAACTAGATCCTGATTAAGGAACGTTGTTGGAACTGATTGCTGTGGGTCTCTGACACCTTTTTATTTATTTCTCTGGGCCTTGAGTAGGGTTGCCAGGTCCTTCCTTGTCACTGGTGGGTGACTTGGGGGGGCATTCCTGGAGGGGGCAGGGATGTCCCCAACCTGATGATGTCACACAGAATGATGTCATCATGTTGAGGACCAGCGCCCCACACACCTGAACTCCAAGCAGCAAATTTTGGTCCCTTTAAATGCTGTTTGCAAGAAGTGGGAGGCCACACATGCCTGAACTCCAAGTGGGGAATTCGGGTTCCTTTAAATGCAAATTCGCCAGTTGGAGTTCAGCTATGCAGCCAGCAGCCAACCCTCTTCCTCCCTCCTGCAAGATTTAAAGGGCCCGCCAGCTGATCAGTGGGCCACATGTTCTCACCTGTTGTCGCTTTTGGGGGTGGGGCTTGAGGTGGGGTTTGCCTAGTTGACTAGCATCCATAGTTGAGTCATTCTAACTTATTAGCTTAGTTCACTAGCTAAATTTCCTACTTCTACCTTTTTTTCATTCCACTGCTGGTACCATGTGTTTTTTTATAGTCAGGAAAGAGGTAGCAATAGGTATCGACATAATGATTTATTATCAGCAAGTTAGCAGAAATTGCTCGCTCCCCTACTGTCTGAGTCTTCCAAAGGCCAGTACCCTTAGACAATGCACCTGTCTTACACATTTCAGATAAGGAAGGTGCCCCTAAGACACAATCACACATCTTACTGGGCCCTGTCCATTTGTACCAGCTAAATGTTATCTAGGGGTAAGCTGGAGAAGCAGCTCAGGTGCTGGATTAATATTGTGCATACAACCCCTTCTCATGTCAAAAACAAATATAGCAAGGAGTAAGATAACTTCAGAAGAAATTATTTAAAGCTGTGGTAGAATTCTTACAGGAAGAAGGGAAATCTCCTCAGAGATGCATTAAGGCCACCATCCCCATAATCTAGACTAATGTAATGTGCCAAAAGAACTAGAAACACATGAAGACTTCGTAACTCTGTAGTCAATTTAATGGGGGGGGAGGACTTTC
Source organism: Lepidodactylus listeri (assembly GCA_029233225.1). Taxonomy (NCBI): domain Eukaryota; kingdom Metazoa; phylum Chordata; class Lepidosauria; order Squamata; family Gekkonidae; genus Lepidodactylus; species Lepidodactylus listeri. The sequence goes on along the minus strand of JARCFY010000006.1, from coordinate 73,009,607 downwards.
TTGTAAACATAAAAAAGCCTGAAATTTAATGTTCTAAATATTTTGATTGTCTTTTCTTAACTGAACACAAATAATTAAAAAAAACAGGATAGCAGCTAGGTCTTCTGGCTTGAAAGGATATAAAAATGATGTCTCAGTTCGAGAACTGTATTTTATGCAGAATCCATTTTTGCATACTCATCTTCTGCAGTGAATGAAAAGCTTTCTGTGACTTGCATTTATTATCTTACAACTAACAATGCTACTGAGCATATTTGATCTTGTGACCAGCATTATCTGCTTAATAACAGTTTCTGCATTTTTAGTTGAAAAAGTACTCCTATGCAGCTCTGGATTGGGTAATACTGGAGATTTGGGGAGTGGAGTCTGGGGAAGGTGCGGTTTGGGGAGGGGAGGGACCTCCGCAGGGTATAATGCCATAGAGCCCACCCTCCAAAGCAGACATTTTCTTCAGGGGAACTATTCTCAGTCGTGTGGAGATCAATGGTAAGAACGGGAGATTTCCAGGTGCTACCTGGAAGTTGGCAACCCTACACGTGTAGTTCCTCTTGGACAATAAACATGCCTTTCCATTGACATAGGGTACATATTTACCTTTGTAAAGAACTTCTGATGTGTTTCAGCCTTTGCTGGGCTCCACATGCAAAAGTGAGACACCAAATATAGTCATGGCCCATAGAACCTCTAGACATGCTCAGCTACAAGGTTAGAACACTATTCTTCCACAATTAAAGTGCTCTCTGATGTTCTGAGAATGTAACATTATTCTGTTCTCTTGTTTTTTATACTGGCCTCATAAAAATACACAGCTATTCCAGGAAAGAAGCAAGACAGTATTCCGTGGGGGAGGGGGGAAGGTAGTCTAATCAGAAAGATAGTTTTTACTTTAATAGTAAAGTGATTAAAAACTCCACCAATTCCCATATCCCCCTGCTGTTAAAGGTTAGATCAGCATATTATATATATTTATGTTGCAAAGCCCCAGCAGCCTTGCATGTAAGCAGACATAAATCTTGTGGTCCTTTAAACTGTTTGAAAACCATTCTGCTGGCATTGGAGGAGGAGGAAGAGGAACAAGAAGTTGGATTTATACCCTGCCCTTCACTCAGAGTCTCAGAGCGCCTTACAATCACCTTTCCTTCCTCTCCCCACAACAGACACCCTGTCAGGTAGGTGAGACAACTGCTCTTAAGAGAACAGCTTTGAGAGAACCGTGACTGACCCAAGGTCACCCAGCTGGCTGCATGTGGAGGAGTGAGGAATCAAACCCAGTTCTCCAGATTAGAGTCTGCCACTCTTAACCACTACACCACATTGCCTCCATGCTGCATTACCATATCACTGCAATAAGTCACAAAAGCGATGCTGTAGTTTCAAGCCTCAAATCACTTTACCCAATGTTAATTCTACAGAGATTTAACTGGACAGCTTTGCGGTGAGTAGTTCGAAGAGTACCATCTAAGCTTACAGAAAATTGTGTCCTACAGTCTATAGAAAGCTGTAGCCTTCTTTGATTAATTGGGAATATATGATTATTTTACTATATATCATCCTTCCTTTTCTCCTTGGAGCACATCTGCTTAGGAGCTGCTTGCCATTTGAAATCAGCACTTTTGCATTAACAGAGCATGTGGAACAGAACATGTGGGAGAAAGCACTAAAAAAAGATAGAAAACAATACAATGCATGGTTTCCTATCCAATCCAGTTTATTTACTTGTCCATATTCTTTCTCACAATCCCCTCCTTGATTTAGGTACTGCTTCAAACCTGGATGGAAATCAGTCCAGGTCAACCAAACTCACCCTTCAGCTTAGAGAGGTTAGGTGCAATGATGAGTCACAGGCCGAGGACAGACTGGCAATCTGGAGCAGGAGGAATCCAGAGGCAAAAGCTGCGGGGGAAAATTCCCCGGGGCTAGCTGTTCACACTGGCCAGTGTATTGCGCAACGATGCTGTTACGGAGCATTCAGACTGCTGCGGAGTGGCCCCGGGTGGGCCGGCCTCTGCAGCTTGTGGCAGGGCTGTTTCGGCAATGTGCGCATGAGTGCTCATTTGCAAATTGCCGAAACGGCACGTTCACACAGCCACCTTCGCTTGAATCCCTCCTTCTTCTGGTTCACATTGCCTGAAAGCAGGAGGCATGCGGAAGATGGCCCCTGGACACCGGTTTCTCCCAGTGTCCTTCTACAGCGAGAGGAAACCGGCTTCAAAGCGCATATGTGCAGAAGGGAGCGAAGGGACAGCTGTGGATGTCTGAACGGGCTCCCTTCCCCCGCTTCCCAAGTGGAGCTCTCCCAGGGCAGATTACCAGTCTGTCCTCGGCCACAGTCTCCTGAACATTGCTCAGTATGAGAATGCATTGATTTGCAATGCAACATTGCAATCCAAAACAATTTTTCCCATTTTTGGTGGGTCAAGCGTATAAAGCACAAAGGAGACAACTGCAGGCTACTTAATTACCTTCCGCCTCAGTGCTGGTGTTTTGGACAGCTTCAGAAACGTCAGGTGTGGTTTGAAGTTTTTGCTGTCTGTGATGTCTATATTCATTTCATTAAATGAGCTCTCCACAGTTTCTAGTAGACAAGTGAGAAAACAAAGGCATCAGTTTACAGCACAGAGACAAGCTATCTATTAGAGTTCCAAATAAGACAACGAGTTTGACAAAGCACCACATATCGTATGGCTATATGTCCACTCCTATTCACTTGCCCTGGAATAGACCCTACCAAGCAGTTAGAAAAACTAGACCCTGAAAATCTACATACTCTTAAGGGTACATTTCATTCACTATTTACACTGATATAATCTTCATGACCTCAGTGGCATGAGATTTGTTTTTATGACCCATGTGTTCATGCTGGGCTGGGGCTTTTTAAATGCTGGATTTTATTAATAGATTTTAATATTTTGTTTTATTCTTTTTTATTGCATAAACTGCCTCAAGCAGGTTTCTGAAGAGGCAGCATAAAAAATTTGTAAATAAATAAATAATAGAATGGCACAAGTACTTAGCAAATCATGATGTACTATGTTACTTCTACTTGTTCCTATGACCAAATTACATTGTTAACATTTTAAGGGACAGAATTCTGAGTACTAGTTCAGAGCTAGGCTGAGAGCTACTGGATGACTCTTTCTCCCACTGTCTCTCAAAAACTCTCTCGCATGTTGAATATATAAAAATCACTGTGCCATTTCATCGAGAGATATACTTCCAACAGACCAGTACTGGAAGTCTGCTGAAAATTGGGGTCCTAGCCAAGAATCAACAAATTATTCAATAATCCTTCTTTAATCTTAATACAGTGGATTATATATTCTTAGGTTTAATTTCAGTGGAGATGAGAAATCAGGGTTAATCCAAAGATATCCACCGAAAAGGTAGAGTTCCAGGGAGGATTTGAAAGAAAGGATGATGTACTAGTTTCAGGTCTAAGGGGAAACAAGGGACAATGGGCAGTCATTTAAGAGAGCTGGAAAAATTCACCCCAAACACAAATGAAAACAGCATTCATAAGAATCGTGAGTTATTTAATACAACTTAAATGCATAAGTTTAAATACCAACCTTCAATTTTGTTTAGCATTTGCTGGTCTTCATCTAACATTTTAACATATATCACTTGGTTGTTAAACTGGCCGGTCCCACAAAATGTCATGATAAAGCATTTCTCTTGCAATAGAGCTTCCACTTTGGCCTTATTTTTCTCAAGAGCAGAAATAGCCCTTAAAAAGAATGAAGCACACTTCCAAGCAGGAAATCACTAGACAAGTGGCTACAGAATTAAATGCTAGTGGTGTATTTTTAGAACTTTCTTTTGGAAGGGCCCGAGATGCTTATTGTTTAGTACAGCAACACAAAGTCTGACACACAAGCCAAAATAATACCTTAAAATACATGTGAGAAGGTGTACTCCCATATTGCTTTTTCTCTGACAATTTTTATAATGTGAGCTTAAGTACATTTACTTGGAAACAAGTCAGAGTTTGATCTAACATCAATCGTGAATTGTCAAAATCACAGCTCACACTGCAGAGGCGATAAAATGTTATATCAAAACTTGTGCTTGTGGTAAGGTTAGACAGCGTTACAAAGCTCACAAATAAATAAACTGGGTTTTCCCAATATAATGTTAGACTGTAATTTTCCACAGTTTTGTAGTCTATTATTTACTGTTACACCAAAACAGATCCATTGCCCAGTTAAACTTCCTTGATGGTTAGCCTTACACTGACTGTACACCTAATATTAGAATTTGGTTTTAGCCATTTTTGTTTGTTTGTTTTGTTTTTAACCTGACAGAAAGCAAAGGCATAACAAGTTACTTTAATCACATATCTATTCGAAATCCTTAGGGCATAAAAATGTAAAACACATATTTGAGAAAAGAGCAGTTAAAATAGCATTTGTGTTATTTTGAATGTCAAACACGATCAGTAAGAGTCAGCTGACATTTTATGCTGCCTTGCAGAGCCCCATTTAACTTTATGGAATGCTATCCTTTTATTTATCAGTGAATGAATTGCATATTAATAGTAGGACATCAAATTACAATCATATACATTTACCAAATATGTTTCACATTGATAAATTCTGATGAACCTGAAATTTCTTCTGTTCGAATCCATTCCTTTCAACTGGACTGTGCCCCTGGAGGGCAGAATATTTACCTTCTGGGGTCTGATTCCACATAACTATTTCTCATGCAGAGAAGCAGAAGAACATTTGAGACTAGGAAGGAAGGCACTAAAAGACTGAGCATTTGTTGTGACTCCTTTTGTAATATCTCAGGCTTAGGTGTTTCTGAGAGAGAGAAAAACATGCAATCTACAACATGACTGCCCACCCTACTCTCCCTAAATAGAGTCCCTGTGGAATAGCCCCATTTGTCCCTCAACTATTGCCTAATAAAGTGATCTGAGGCACCTAGGGGGCAAAGAGATCTTTCAGCCCACTTGGGGCACTCCCCAGATGTGCAGAAAAATCTTACATGTTTAAAAAAAGTATACCGGGGATACTTAAATCCCCCCAAAAGTAAAAGAGTGTTCCCTGCGCATGCACAGAAAATGCACTAGGAACTGCTTCACCACCATTGCTGGGGGGGGGGGGGGAGAATGCTTGGCAGGCCCAGCAGCTGGGAGCTGCTCAGGCCTTGCCGTTGTTGCCATGGGGGGAAGGCTTGGTGGGCCCGGCAGCTGGGAGCTGCTCAGGCCTTGCCACTGGTGCCGGAAAGGGTGGGGGTAGGAGAATGCTTGGCGGACCTGGTGGCCAGTGTCATCAGAAATGTGCTGACACATGTCTAGTACACGTATCTTTAAAGTGGACCTCGGCTCAGCCGTATGGTGTTTCCCCTTACCCAGGCCGTGTAAGAGTGATAGAAGAAGGTTCCCCACCCACTCACTTACAAGGATTCAAGAGTAAGGCCTTCGATATATCAAGAAACAATAGTTTATTTACTCTCCAATGCTAAATACCCAGGGGTTCGGGCCAGGCAGGCACTTCTGCCGAATGCCTAGTACAGGAGTGGGCAATTGTTTTGGCTCAGGGGCCACTTTGTGGGAGCGGAGGTTAGCGGAGGGCCGCACCTTTAAAAATGATTGTATATAAATTGTATCATAAAAACCAATAAATATAAATTAAACAAAATAGTGGTAGTTTTATTCAATTTATTTATTGTGCTAATTTCATTTCATCTACAGCTGCTATAGGGGGTGGGGCTTGGTAATGTGCTTGGTAAAGGATCTGAGGATTTGAGTGGGGGTGGGGATCTCGTCACGTCCTTCCTCACTTCCTTCACGGCTTCGGATCCCTCCCCCACCAGATCCTGAACCCTGTCGATCCCCCGCCAGAAGCAATGCTCGCAGATCTCCTCCTCCACTGCTCGCTCTGTCTCTTGGGTTCCACCAGTCTCTTCTCATCCCCCACCCCACCCCCGCGCTCTCCTTGTGTGACTCCAGAACCTCTTCGGAGCTGGATTCTTTTTCTAATGGGGGGAGGGGCAGAGGCTGGAAGCGACTCAGTTCTTGCCCTCGCCAGATGGTGTCAGGTGGGTTCCCTCCATCCCCGAGGGGATCTTGGCACCTGGGCAGCTGTAGGTGCTCCGTGTATTCCCTCCACCCTGTCTTAGCTCCCGAGGAGAGTCTCAATTCGGACGCAGCCTGAAGCCCGAGGGGAGGTGTTCAACTCTAGGTGGTCCAGTAGAGGGAGAAGGAGGGGAGAGAATCAGATCCCCTCCTGGCTGATCCTCCACTCTCAGTGCCGCCGCCAACCTAGAGCCTCACCTGAAGCAGCCCCATCGACCAGGGCTCCGGGCTCCCTTGCGTCTTGTTGGATGGGGCCGGTCCTGGCGCGGGCTGCTGCTGCTGCCTCCTCCGCCAAGCTCCGCTCGCCGTCCCCCCTCAGCTCACCCCCCAGCCGCCAATGTGAGACAGAAGGGAAGGCAGCGCCCCCGCCATCCCCACCCCACTCCTCGAAGATCTCCCCACCCCGACCAGCGGCCACCCCTGGGACATCCCATCCCAAAGAGGGAGGGCCGAGCAGGGAGGTGGGGGGTGGCTTCTCTGTGGGTGCCACACTCACTGCTCTCATCTCTGTGCCGAGCCTTGAAATCCGAGACAGGGCGGGAGAGGGAGCGCAGCCACGCAGCAGCAGCAGTGGGAAGGTACTGGGGCAGTGGGGAGAAGGGGGTGGCAAGGTGTTGCAAGCTCCGGGCTGCAGGCCCAGGACACGTGATCTGAGGACGGCTCTGAGCACGTGCAGAGCGCACCCCCAGTTGGCGCTCTAAGATCCGTGGAGGACGGGGCACGGGCCGAAAGGGGGTAGTTCCTGCCAGACTTCCAGCCCAGCATTTTGATTGGCCGACTGTCTTGGCAGGCCTCAAAAAACTGTGGCGGGCCGCATGTGGCCTGCGGGCCGCAATTTGCCCACCCCTGGCCTAGTAGGAAAAAGGTTACTTCGCTAGCAACATACAGTGAGACACACCAATAAGACAGACAATGGGGCGGATTTAAGTCCGTACCCCAGCATGCATATGGAGGACTCCTGGGCTGCACTGATAGAAGTTCAGAGAAGCAGAGCTTCACCTAGGTTCTAAGAGTGAACGAGGTTCCATTGGAAATAGGCTACTTTTATACACATGGAATCAAAGAGTTGCTAAAGAGTTATTGCATATATTAAGTACACCAATCGACACCAGAAAGCCGATGATGATCAAGTCATTGACAAGAGATTGTTCTCTACATTCCAGGGAAGCACATCTTGTTTACAGAACAATATAGATAACTCTTTGCACTTTGCATGACATATTTCAGTATGCTCTGGACAGGATGTTCTTTTGTGTGCTTGGCATGAGAAATAATGTGGTGCTCTGCATTGTGCTGGTGTGGGAAGAGGGAGGTGTGAAACATGAGTTTCAGGGTACAATTGATTTATAAATTGGGGCTACATTTTAATCACAAAGGTTTTTTCCTGTCAGATACGTGTTACGGCCTACGGTGTAGGCTACTTCATACCTATGGTGATTTCATTACATTCATATTCTGGAAATGGAATGTGGGGTCATTTCCAGGCCTATGCGCAGTTTGGAGAGTGGATCCTTGAGACAAAAAGAAAGCAGAGGCCAGCAAAGGCTTCTGGGTGTAGTTTCAAGCTGCTAGCTGCTTGCAGGCCAGAGTTACAAATATATAGATTATACATGTAGGAAAAGTTCATTTTAAACACAAACATATAATAACTATATAAATTTTTCTCACAACAGCCGGGAGCCACTCAGGCCTCGTCACCAGTGCTGGGGTGGGTGGGAGAAGGATTGGCGGGCTGATGGGCCTGCCTGCTGAGCTTACCTGTGGCCACTCCCTCCTCCTCAAGGGGGAGCTGCTTCTGCAGGCTGGGAGCCATGAGGAATACCCCCCCACATGAGTATCGAGGGTCGTGCTTCTTGTAATGTTCTAATTCAGGGTTGCAGACAGCAGTTAACAGCCATATTTCCCCCTGAAGCTAGACTCTAATGTTAGCCAAATTGCTTTAATTTAAAGTTAGCAATTGGCAAAATACCAGGTTCTTGCCAGCTATACCAGGGTCCCACCCCTCCCGGGAATTCTCCAGGAAAAAGGCACGCGAGGCAGATAGCAAGTTCAATGCCATTTACTGGATGATGTTGTTCAAGCACACAAAAACAGATTCACACACACATGCACACAGAGCCTAGGAAACTTAGTCAGATAAAGCACAGTTGCAATTTGCAGGGAACGTTGTTTGGGTAATACTGTACCTGTCCTGAAGAGGAGTTGTCCACTCGAAGGAAGAATTGGATGGGGAGAGAAAAATAGAAAAATGGGGCACGTGGCTTGAACTGGCAAGACCACGTGGTCTCTCTGGTCGTGACTCAGAGATTAAAGATGAAGGCAAGGGTATTTGGATTGGAAGCTGGACATAAGGGTTAGCAAAGCAGATAGGGGATGATGGCTCAAGAGACCGATTGCCTGCTGTGCAGGGTCTTTTATTAGGTGATCTTGAGAGCAGGCAATGCTAACCACTTCCCACTAACACACCTACTAGGCGGTCTGTCCCTTTCTGACCCTACCATAGGTTAAAGGTGACAAAGGAGGAGAGGCCGGGGAGCGGTCAGTATTGGGAAACTGAAACTAAATGGGAACTTGACACCTGGGCACTCCAGTGATGAGTCAATGGATCGCTTCTATTGTCCGTTGATGGCCCTAGCCGGCTGGCTGATGGCCCGACCAGGTAACCTCGTTGTTGCCAGGTAACCTCGTTTAGCATAATCCGTGCAGGTATGTTGGAGGGGGCAGGGGTTGACCAGCGTGGTGTGACAGAAAAGAAACCTCATGGAAAAAGGAGTCTTTGTCTCTGTCTGAGTGAACTATAGAGGTTGCCAGCCCCCAAAACTGGACTGGAGCTTCTCCCAACAATGGAGAATGCCTCTAGTCCTTTCAGCATAGCAACATAAGTTCAAGTTTATGAATATTACAATCCATAAGAGCACTGGAAGTGCCTTGCTGGCCAACACTAAGACATCACTTTCCTAGTAAAGGGTTTGTTTCAGACCTCTCCTCTGGAGGCAAAAATCCTGTCTCCACCTCTTTACTGTTTTGGCCTATTCTCACTCAAAAGGCAGGCTCTGGGACTTCTGAGGTATCCTGAAACAGGACCTCTCCAACATCTCCCTCTGGAGTCATAAGCCTTGTCTAACCTATCAGTTGCCCAACTATTTGCTAACTCTAAATAAAAGGCATGGGCCATTTTCCACCTAACTCTGTGTGCAAGTTCTCCTCACTTTGGCAATGAAATGTTAAATCTTAAATGTCCAAACACAGGCAACCATACACCAATTTCACATTATTTATCTCAAAGCAATGTATCATTAAGGAATCTATCACAGCCTGCATGCCAACCATGTTTACAGCTAGACAAATTTCTTATCCCTGTTTCATGTTGCTATAGGTTCAGCTATTTTCTCTTCAAACTGCCAACATTCCAGATCTTGTAAAGAAAATGTGATACATTATTGGGTAACTGCATAAGCTACACATTTCCCTTCTGCAGACCATGTTGTAGCTTCATGGCACAAACATATTTTCCAGTACAAATCAGTTACATTGAGGCTCCTCAGCTAAAGCTATTGTGCCCTCGGCAAAGTACAGAGGTCAGATACACTATTTATAGCCAAGTTGCTCCCATTCCCTGCCAGATGGCAAGCTAGCCTTACTACTATTGCTTAAAGTCAAAAAGAGGTTTCAGAGTTATTTCTCACCCTGGGTTCAAACAAAAGCAGCTGTTAGCTATGGTATTTTTGTCATTCTCAAGTGAGATACCATTTGCTGGTCCAGAAAAAAACCCAACACCAACTACAACAAAAAGAACTCAGCTCAAAATATGTTAAGGCAGAAATTTAAAAAACTGACTGCTAAAGCACTGAATAAAGAGACATTCCATTTTGAGATGGCAATTCATTTATGTAACATCTCTTACCTTTTCACATCACCTTCTGTTCTCAGATGAGCTACAATAATGGTAAGATGCATAGCTTGAACTGGAATTAATGGTCTCAGCAGATCAGGCTCCTTAGTGAATATACCGTATTTTTCGCTCCATAAGACGCACCTGACCGTAAGACGCACCTACTTTTAGAGGAGGAAAACAGGGAAAAAAATATTCTGAACCAAATAGTAGGTGGGGGGGGGGAGACAAAAGAAAGAAAGGAAGGTAGGTAGGTAGGTAGGTAGGGGGAGAGAGAGAGAAGGAAGGAAGGAAGAGAAAGGAAGGTAGGTAGGTAGGTAGGTAGGTAGGGGGGAGAGAGAGAGAAGGAAGGAAGGTAGGTAGGTAGGCAGGGAGAGAGAGAGAAGGAAGAGAAAGGAAGGAAGGAAGGTAGGTAGGTAGGGGGGAGAGAGAGAGAAGGAAGGAAGGAAGGAAGGAAAATAGGGAGGGAGGGAGGAGAGAGAGAAAAGGAAGGAAGGAAGGAAGGCAGACAGACAGACAGACAGACAGACAGAAAGGGTGTTTCCCTCCCCCCCCGCCGCTTGGGCCCGAGTGGCTTAACGCCACTCAGGCCCAGCTCTTCCCTTCCACCTCCCCCCCCCCCGCAGCCCGGGAAAGATAATGACTATTATTAGTTGCAATTATGTTTAAAAGTTATTCTTTGAGAGTTTGTTGTAGGCTGTTGCTAGACTCTTGTTCTTTACTAGAAATGCAGCCGACTTTCAATCACCCAAAGTGTTGTTGGCTGAAATGACTTCAGAAATGTTGCATCCAGTCATATCTCTCATAGTATAGTTGGTGAGGCTGTAAGAATATCTTCTCCCATTGCATGTGGCTTGGGTTGTAAAGGGGAAAGAGCCCACTAAAACTAAAGAACCCCACTAAAACCGCAGCAAAAGTCTGTCCTTTAAGCGTAAAAAACCCAACAACTAGCAATACACAGAGGCCTGTATAAATTACAAAACACCTTTGGCCTGGAACTGAAAAGTTACCAAGGCCAGGGGAAGGTATTCCATGTGGAAGGCACCAAGACAGAAAAAATTCTTCCATAACAGACACCAACCTCAGCTTTGAAACAGGGGACACATGGAGCAGAGCCTCTGAAGATAATCTCAAGATTTGGGAAGGCTCATATGAGAGCAGGATTGCAGCAAATGCCAGGTACTCCTTGGCAGGGGGGGAGGGGGACTTACTGGCAGCAGGGGAGAGCTACTCCAGCATTTCAGCCATGTCTCCAGAAATGTAGCAATGTCACTTCTGGCACGCTCGGGAAAGGTGAGCGAGGGAGGGGGGGTTTCTTCCCGGGCCGGCAATCATGCCGTGGCCCGGGAAAGCTGAGCGGGGGAGGGAGGGCAAGAAAAGACCAGGGGTGGCCGCAACTGAGGGGCTCCCGCTGTTCCCCAGCCGCCATCGCCATGGCGGGAGGTGGGATGGCGCTAGGGTGAGAAGGAGGAAGGACAATTCCTTCCTCTCACGGAGACCCTCCCGCGGCTTCAGCTGGCCTCAGCCGCTTCCACGCTGGGCTGTCCCACTCACCGTCCATGGCCCTTCCTTGGCTTCTGCCGTCCCCGCTTTGGCCGCTGCCACCCTCACCACTGGGGACTCCTCTGTCTCTATGGGCAACCGGAGCTGGCCAACCTCTCACACACACCCTCCTCCTCCAGTTGACTCCGCCTGGCCCCGGGCAGGGAAGGCGAGGAAACTTCCTGGGCCAGGTCCGATCTCGCTTCGCCCGCCCAGTGCCTCAGTCAGTCTGCAGCTGATCCGGAGCTTCTTCGACTTTCCTCCCTTGCGCAGGCCATGCCTCATCTTGCCAGACTCCCGCGAGGGAACTTCGAGGGGCGGCTTTGCACCTCCTTGATCTCCGGCCTCCCTGGGGAGGGAGGGGGGTTTCTCCCCGGGCCAGCGGCCATGCTGCTCGGGAAAGGTGAGGGAGAGGGGGTTCTTCCCGGACCGGCGGCCATGCCGCGGCTCGGGAAAGCTGAGCAGGGAGGGAGGGGGAGTATTCGCTCCATAGGACGCACACACTTTCCCCCCCTACTTTTTGGGAGGGAAAAAGTGTGTCTTATGGAGCGAAAAATACGGTAAGTTCTTGAACATCTTCAATTTTGTCTAAAATCTTTTAAAAGTGAAGTTTTAAAAGTTAATGACTAAATACCCAATTTTAGTTAAAGTTTTTACCCCAAATCCAGGAATATGATACTAGAAGACCTTTGAACAGCTCTCTCATGAGCTTTTTATTGTCCAGTCACAGGTACTCCAATTCAGAAACAGCACAGCCCTGTTTCCATGGTCCATTCTGCTTACAATCTCCTTCCCTTCCTCTCCCCACATAGGGTTGCCAAGTCTGTGTTGGAAAATACCTGGAGACTTTGGGGGTGGATCCAGGAGAGGGTGGAGTTTGGGGAGGGGTTTGGGTAGTGCCATAGAGTTCACCCTCCAAAGCAGCCATTTTCTCCTGGGGAGCTGATCTCTGTCAGCTGGAGAGCAGTTGTAAAAGCGGGAGATCCCCAGGCCCCACCTGGAGGCTGGCAACCCTAGCTCCTGACTGGTTTGAGCCTTAAAGATTATTTAATTTGCTTCTTAAATTTCTGAGTGACTCTGAGTGAAGAGCATGGTGAGCGAAGGGCATGACTCTGAGTGAAGGGCATGGTGTAAATCCAACTCTTCCTCCTCCTCCTCCCTCCTTCTCCTCCTCCTATCCCAGTAGGCCTCAGAGCAAGCAGGAGGGTAGGAGGGACTCAGTGCTTCTCTTCTTATTCTCCCTGCTAGCAGCCTGCAGGAGTGCAGGGCCTACTAAGAATCTGTAGAACAAGGCCAGGGCAACCCTGGCCTAGAGCTCTAGAAACAACTTAGTTAAGTATTCTAATTCCTTATTCCATTAGCCAAGTTACCTGCCCTACAGGTTCTGTTAATAAAGAAGCCTTCAGTCAAACGCATCTGGGTGTTTGTTGTTTGCTCCACTACACAAAACTTTCAGTTTTGCCAAGTCTGGGTTAAGAAATACCTGAAGATTTTGGGGGTGGAGCCAGGAGAGGGCAGGGTTTGGGATGGGGAGGGGCCTCAGCATAGTACAATGCCATAGAGTCTACCCTTCAAAGCAGCCATTTTCTCCAGGGGAGCTTATCTCTGTCAGCTGGGAATCAGCTGTAAAAGCAGGAGATCCCCAGGCCCCACCTGGAGGCTGGCAACCCTAGTCCTGACTGGTTTGAGCCTTAAAGATTATTTAATTTGCTTCTTAAATTTCAGTATAACCTTAACCTACGGTTGCCAGGTCTGTTGGAAACACCAGGGGGGCAGTCTGGGAGCTGGAAGTGACACTCTGGTTTTTGAGAAAAACTATATGGTAAAATCAGCCTCAAACCATAGTGTTTTGCCCAAAAACCAGAGCATCACCCCCCCGCCCCAATACCTTCAACATGGCTATGTCACTTCCAGGTGACGTAGGCATGTCACATTTATTTCCAGTGATGTCGCTGTTGGAGGGGGGGATTTCCTCCAGCTGGCAGCGAGCAGGAGCCTACAAAACTGGGGAATCCCCCACTAGTACAACCTAGTAATTGCCCCTGCAGCTCCCCCATAGGAGAACACAATTACAACATAACTGCTTACTATAGGGTTGCCAGCCTCCAGGTGGGGCCTGGGGATCTCCCGCTTCTACAACTGATCCCCAGCTGACAGAGATCAGCTTCCCTGGAGAAAATGGCTGCTTTGAAGGGTGGAGTCTATGGCACTGTACCATGCTGAGACCCCTCCCCTCCCCAAACCCTGCCTTCTCCTGGCTCCACCCCAACAGTCTCCAGGTATTTTCCAACCCAGACTTGGCAACCCTAGCTTACTACCATAAACTATTCCATGGCTAGGCTGCATTATGTACCGAGAGGTGGCCAGCCTCATCCCCTTCACTTGATGGGCCACAAGGTCCCTAGAGGTTTGGAAAGGTGCTGCTCAATATGAAAGGCACTCCTCCCCAAAACACCCAGACTTAAGGCATCTGATGGCCTGTTCCAGACACACCCATGTTGGATGCCTTAGCCAGTACTACCTCATGCCTCCTTTGAAGAAAGGTGCTGGGTCAAATTGATCCACGGCATTAATGTTATGAATGGCCCTTCTCCAGAAACCAGTTCAATTGTTTAACAATGCAAGTAATTATAAGTTATTTATCTTAAAGCCAAAGTGAAGGCAGGCCATTCCCAACATATTGTAGTTAGTTTTATTTTCGAGGAATGGACAGGAATTGCAAACTTAAGTTTTGAAAAAGTTCTTCAGCAGAAGAGATTCCTCAGCATGCCTCAGAAGCATATCATTGAGAGATTAAGAGGATTCCTATGTACAGCTGCAGAATTTCTAGCTGGATTTTATAAGCTTCACGGAATGCAGAACACATCCCCAGTTTTGCCGGAAAACCTGCATAACAATAAGATACTTCCTTAAATTTTCTAGATGAAGGATATATTCTGAACAAATGGCATCTCATTGTGCAGGGTCTGCATCTCAATTTTCAGTGTAAGTATCAAACATAAGATAAGTATGCCAGTATTAATGTGGTCTATGTAGTTGTCAATTGTTAATAGGCTGTGAAAATTGGATAGTATTTCCATAATTAATCATGTGATACTTTTTGATTGCAAGAAGAAACTTACATCTTTTTCCAAATGAGAAACTGTGATGGCAAATAAATCCATTCAAAAGACTAAATTTGCCATTCTTAATACATTATCTTACTGAATGGTGTGTCCTGTTTTTAGCTTTTAGGAGTCTATTTTACCTGGACGCCATTGATTTACTGAAAAGTGAGAGGGGAAAAAAGCTCTTTCTTTTGAAAACAGTATTTAGTACCCTTATGATTAAGCTGAATGGAATTAAACAGAGAAATAAAATCTTAATAGGCAGGAGGTTTAACGTACTGCAGGAAAAGTAATAAGTGAGTGGTATAATCAATTTTCATGCACAGAATACGTTACATTTCTGAAGAGGCAAAAGTAGCCCCTAAACATCTTATGTACTTCTTTCAATCTCCAGTTTCCTCCCCAGTAGGAACTCCAAGTTAACTTACACCAACATTCTCCTCTCCTCCATTTTATCCTCATAACAGCCCTATGAGGTAAGCTAGGTTGTGACTAGCTGAAGTTCACCCAGCAACCTTCCATGACAAAGTGGGGATCTGAATTAGGGTCATAGTCCAATATGCTAACCACACCACACTGGGTACCTTTTCCTATTTTTTTTTTAAAAAGAAAATGTTATAGCTTGTCCATTCTCAGTGCTTAGTGTGGTTCTGTGTGACATAGTTACCCACACAACTTCTTATTTGCAAGCTTTAAGGGGGTGAATTGGAAGATCCATCAACTAGTATTTTAGATAATAAATCAGGCATGGCACCAAAACTCTGGAACTCGCTCCCCAGTGAGACTCCTCTGTCCCCTTCTATGGTCATCTTCCAACAGCACATGAAGACTTTGTTGTTGTGTTTGGCATTCCTTCAGGGATTCCTCCTTCCTGCCCAACATTTTAATTGTTGTTTTTCTTCTTTTTGTATGTATTTTCACTCTGGCTTTAATTGTTTTAATGATGTCTTTTTAATGGGTTTTAAGTATATTTTAATTTGTTAGCCACTTTGGTGGCCCTTATGAGGGCAGAAAGGCAGCATATACATTTTTAAAAACAATTAATAAATCTAATATCAGTAAGTTTCCCAGAGGAGGAGTTTGTTTTCTCCTCCCAGACAATTTCCTGGATACATATTATTCCATCCCCACGTGGCTATTAGATACAGTAGAAGAACAAGGTGGAAAGGCTGTCTTTACTTGCTCCAGCCTCTTTTAAATGTTCCACCTTCACCATGCACAGTGAGCATTGTTATGCATTGTTTCGGAGAGCAACAGCACCGGAAAGCAGGAAGAGCCTCCCTCCATAATCCTCCTTTCCCCTTTTATGTGCCCCTCTGAACCCAAGGCAGAAGTCCTCAATATTCCCTGGTAGAGAAAACCTCACAGACTTTGTGTAGTGTGCTAAGTTGGTCAGTGTGTGAAACAGGTTGTTGGACTTGATGGGTCACTGGTTTGATCAAGCATGGTTCTTACGTTTTTTACATAATAAACAAGAATAGTTCTGGGATAACACAACACTATGCAGCCAGAGCAGGTCTGGGGGCAGAGAGACTGACAAAGGCAGAAAGCAGAGGCAGAAGTCCCTGTTCGAACACCAGCATTACCACAGTGAGATAGGTTAGAACGGAGGCAAGTGGCTTTGAGTCCGAAACAGGGAGAACAGCAGCCAATGGCAATAAAGGTCACCTTGCATACTAATATGATGATTGCGCTCAATGGCTGGTCCTTCTTGAAAGGACTCGGAATCAGGCAACTTGTCATATCCTAGTAAAAAATGTTAGCTCACAACACACATAGCAAGAATGGTATGCTGTGCATGGCGTTAACCATCTTAACTACAAGCCACATTAGAGAGAAGTGTCTGCACATTTCAACTCATGTCATAACATTCCACTATTAAACTAATTTCTTCCTACCTGATCATTTGTTACTGGGATTGCAACAAAATAATTAGGTGCATCCCTGATGCATCTCTTAGGTCGATTCCGCACTAGTTGTTGCCCTGGCATCACTCCCCGATAAAATCCGGGGTAGAGCAACAGTCCCCCACTTGTTGCTCCGGGTCTGCAGTTGTCCCGAATATAATCCTCAGTTTCCCTGGATCTTTTGTTTCTGGGATTTTCAGGGGTTTTTTTTTCCCACGGGAGTGAAGTTGGGGCATTCAAGTGGGGAACTCCGAAATCGGGGTTTCTTGCTCCACCATTTTTAATGCCCCTCTGCTTCTTTCCCTCCCCTTTCCCGCCTATCCTCTCCCTTTCCCACCCTGGCACGAGCAGGGTGGGTTTTTTTTGTTCCCCCCTTTGTTGCATTACAACAACACAACACAACATTGATCCATCATTGTATGGTTAACATTTTGGGGGGGGACAGTGTATTGCAAGTGGCATGGTGGTGTGGGCACAATTTTTGCAGGGGTTACATGTGTTGTTGATGTCTCCACATTTCTGTGTTGCATTGTTTGCACAAAAGTCGTGCCTGAGTCATGCCACTATAAAAATATGTATTGATGGCTTTGAGGTGCAGTGCGAGCTGTTTTTTTTTTTTTGCCCCCCCCCCCATTGCATTATAACAACATGACACGACATTGATCCATCGTTGTGTGGTTAACATTTTTTGCGGGGCCAATGTATTGCGGGTAGCGTAGTGGTGTGCAGGGGTTACATGTGTTGTGTTGCATGTTCCCCCTCCATTTCCCATCCCTTTCCCACCCTCCATTTCCCCTCCAACCCTGGCGCAAGCTTTTTTTTTCTTTTTGCAGGCATTTCCAAATGGCGAAAGTGATAACATGATGCAGCCTATGTTAAACTCCGCCTATGTTAAAAAAAAAGCAGGGGAAGGGGCGGGTGCATGATGTACTTTTACGGGAATTATGAAAAATCTTGGCCAATCATGACTTTGTTGCATCACGACGTCATAACCAAACTCCGCCTACATTTTTTTAAAAAAAGAGGGAGGAAATGGGCAGGAGCTCAAGATTCAGGGCAAGGACAGATGTGGAAATGAAGAACTGGCATCAACCCGGGTCAGATTCCTGTAATGTGGAAACGCACACACTGATTCAGACCAATTAAACCTGGGAGGCAGGGGTGTAGAGTTTTGGAAATCCCGGGGGGGCGGGGGCTCCTTAGTGTGTGCGCTTTGCGCGTGCACTCACTGGGACGATGTTCTCCCCCCCCCTCCGGGAAACCGCCCCACCTCCCTGGGCCCTTCCGAGGCTCGCCAGCCGCTGCTGCCAGTGCCTCTCTCTCCCCCCCTTCCCTATTTCTCTCCAGCAGCGGCCACCAGGCCTTGGAAGGACCCGGGGAGGCACAGCGGCATGCACTCCATTTTCCCGGGGGTGGCTGAGCCCCCCCCCCCAGGAAATTTCGGGGGTGGCTCAAGCCCTCGAGCTCCCCCGTACTCTATGACTATGCTGGGAGGAAAGGGAAGCAAAGCACTTGTGCGGAATCGGCCTTAGGTGCAGTTTTTTGTGTGTGTCCATACACCTTCTGCTCTTCTGAAATTGCCTTTGAGGTTCCTTTATCTGAACTTGCCCACAGTTGTTCAAAGACATTTGAGTCTTTCTGAATTTGATTTTGCTGCTCTGTGGTTGCTTCTTTTAAGTCATCCTTATTCACAGTCCATGGATGAAGGCCGATTGTTTTTGTTCCTTCTGCAGTTTGTCTGACATCACACAACTTCTTCTCAGTCATCAGTTCCTCTTTGTGCCCAGTCTGTTGGTCCTTCCTCACCAAGGGCACCTCTTCATATCTGTCAGTATTCTGCAAAGGCACGTTTTCAGATGGAACTTCTGCTTCTTGAGTCTCTTGCTGTACATGCACAGTGACACATGGACATGACAGCCCACTTCCAATGCTTTGCTGTTGCACCTTCACTGACACACTTGATACCTCCTCAATTCTGTCCCACTCATGTTGCAGCTGAACCATTACACATGTCTGTTCTGACTTTTGTCTTTGCTGCTGAACCTGTACAATGACTTCTGGAGCATCTCCTCCTCCATCCCACTGTTGCTGCACATTCACAGTCACACATGATGCCTTCCCTCTTTTCCTCAGCTGCTGTTGCACCTGCACAGTTACGCATGTTCCCTTCCACCCAGCGCTCTGCTCCTGCTCAGTTTGCACTGACACATGGGACATTAGCTTTTCTTTATCCTGATGATGATGCTTCTCCTCCATCATTTTTTGACCTTCACCCAAATGCTGCATTTTCAGTTTCCCGTGCTGGTTTTTTGGTTCATATAGTAAGACCTGCCATTGATCCATCACCCTTAGAACAGGAGGTAGATGCTTTCTTTGTTCAAACTGCCTTCTCCTCTAAAACATTTTCCTTCTTTTCCCATATTTGAAGTTAGTTTTCAGAGGAACTGGAAAAAATTGAGGAGTGCAATTGCTGTCATCAAATGCCAAAAAATGTATGGACTAGATAAACAGTAACTCATTTTTTCCAGTTATTTATCGGTAGCACACACTGAAAAATGCCTGAACTCATGCAAATAGTATACAGGCAACAATTGAGACCATTACTGAATCACCTTCCCTGATGGCAAAGACTGTCAAATGCTGAGCACTGAGCAAGAAGGAATGGCAAGAGTTTTCTGAGCCAAACGGGCAAATAAGACAGCTGTTTTAAGTTGAAGCCAATGCAGAATGACTCGAACAACACAGGATATTTGAGGTGCACAACTGCAATGCCTTGCACTTTATGTGACCACCTGACAATCTATTTCCAGACACAACTCAAAGTACTGGTTTTTGAATGGTGTTAGCTTCCAGAAAGGGAAGATCTGCCAAGTCTATATCCATCTCATTCCCTGACCACCAAACTGAAAGAACACCACATTATTAGAAGGAAAACAAGTATTAGTCATATCTGGGGTTGGCTGGCCATTTCTCTGGGAAAGTTCCTGCTGCCCTTGAAGACCACCAGTGGCCAGGAACAAGTGGAACCAGATGGCCCCTGTGGGACTGGCAGCAGTGCCAGTTCTGTTCAGCTCAAACCCTGGCCACGACAAGATGGCAATATGGGTAGGCTCACCCAGCAACAGGGCTGTTTTAACACCCCAGTTTGCCCCCAGTTGTATACACAGTACCCTTCTAAGCAGAGTTCTTCTGGGTCTACTGAAGTCTAAATCTAAGTCTGCCATCTAAGTCTGCTAAGGTATTTCTGCTTAGGATGTCACTCTCAGTTTCCTCAAAATGTCACCATATATGTGCATGAACACTTCTGCTACAGACAATTTTACTCCAGAATCTTTCACATTAGATGCCCATCTCATTTGAAGGACAGAGTGGGCCTCCTTCCCTCAGCAAGAGCCTATTTGTGACAACAGCTTTTATGCACACAACTGACCTGAGAAATTGCCCTTAGTCTTTGTTATCAGGAAGATACTATCCTCAAAGCGAGCTGCAGAAACAGTTCTGCTTTTTACAATCATGCTGCAATCACCTACCATAGTAATTTACATTAGCCAAAGTGCAACCATCAGTTCTGTCTCAGCCTACAGCCCTGAAGAAAATACAAGCTTTAATTTCCAAAAAAAAATCCCTTAGATAGGAGCTAGACGTTACTGGCAATTTGTGGCTGCTATGCAAAACAATAGCCCTGCATCTCTTTCTGACTCCCCAGCTAGTGATATAAAATTGCATGATGTGCTATTTTGTGCTGGAAATTTCTCCCATCCCTGCTACACTTCACTGGCTGCCATCTTCAGGAGAGGGAAGAAGTGATGACAACATGGGACTGCTGTTTTTACTGGCACCCTTGCATCCCTGATGACATCTGGTTCAAGCCTCCACATGCAGCTTTGTCCAGTAACAAGAGGGGATGCTGGTTCTTCTAGACTCCATTCACTAGTGAATGGACTCCATTCACTAGTGAATGGACCAGACTACTTGGGATTCCAGAGCAATCCCTAGATGGAGTATTTTCTGGAGAAGTGGGAGCGGGGCATCCTTAGCATACATGGAGAATATTTAACATCTCCTCCTATTCCTCTTCTGCATTCCTTTCTCTTTTTTTAAAGTTACAAGTAACAGAAGCAGAACTAGACGGGGTGCTTGATGGGGGGGGGCAACAGTGGGAGGGCTTCTAGTGTCCTGCCCCCACTGCTGGACCTTCTGAGGGCACCTGGTGCTTTTGGCCACTGTGTGACAGAGTGTTGGACTGGATGGGCCACTGGCCTGATCCAGCATTGGCTTCTCTTATGTTCTATGTAGACTGCAAGAATCTGCCAGGCACTAAACCATTCTTGACATGATCTACCCACCTAGGGTTAATCCGATATTTTATGAAGCTGAGATAAAGAGGTTTTTCAGACAGATATAAAAGAGGAAACTTCTTTATTCTAGATAATAGGGAATGATACAGCTCTACGGAGTTTTTACTGTCCCTTAGCAGCAGTTTAAATTATGCTGGTGAGCTGGCCGCAAAGATGATATGAGAGAGATGAGATAACTTAGCACACTACACAAAGTCTGTATAGCAAGCAGGTCTGCAGAGAGAACCAAAGGAAATGGGCCTTTGAGAACCTCTGCTGTGTTTAGACAGTCCAACCGATAGGAACCGAGGCTAGCATGAGTAACTGAATAATCACAGAACTAAATCAGGGGATCCCTTCAAGTTGATAAACATGCTATAATTTGTATGAAATACTATTTAACTTCCCACCAAATCAGGAAGAAGAATTAAGTGGTTTTGAATTTAATAGGAGCCCCGAAAATCTACAAAATATGTTAGAAAATTTCCAGAATACTATCCTTTTGAGCATTTCCTCTTCGCCTGCCAAGTGAAGTGTGAGGTCAGAGAACCAATGGCTAATTTTTAAAAACTGCATATTTCCAGAACCGAGTTGAATGGACTTGTATAAATCATCACAATAGATCACAAAGAGTGTTTGATTTTGTTTCCAATTAAAACTAAATAAAAGGCTGTGTAGAATAGCTGGAGGCAGAATTTTCTCTCCCAGAGCTTTTAATTTGGGCCATTTAATTATACCCTAAGAAGGGTGTTATTTTAACTGATTTAGTACAAGGTGGGAGAGGAGAAACTAAGGGTTCAAAACAAGGCAACTGTCCAGCTGTATACCTGGATTACATAGAATTGGTGATGGGAGATGGCTATGTTCATCAAACCTTTATCACTTCTTACTTATTACTAGAACTTCAGTGTTCTTGTAGGGAGCTCACAGGTAACAAAGAGACATAACAAAGTGCAGGTTCATCAAACATATCATCAAAATACATTTTACATTGCTCATTCCTGTGTTACATTTTCATGCAAGCATATTTGTTCTAATACATAAAGATATGAGGATTCAGCAAATTAGAGCTGCAGCCACAGCATATTTTTTTCTCACACTCCAAACATGTGTCACAATCTTTTATCCTCCTTTCCCATGTATCTATTGAGATAAAATAAGGCAAACTACACAAGCCTCTTAACTGACAGGATTTGGAGCTAGTAGTTCTCTCTCGCCCACTGTTCTCCTGTCATATAGCAGCCAGATTCAAATTCCTGGATATATAAAAACATAATTTATATACACTCATCTTCTCCCATCCTCCCCAACTAATATCTGTTAAATTCTTGCATCCCATGAATTCCCACGGCTTAATAAAAAAATGCTTTTTCTATTTCCCCTATTCCTTATCTACAAACATATAGTTTTTAACTAAAATACAGAGCTGCCGTTCCCATTGAAAGGCAATAGAACATCGCTGTTTTCTAAATCATAATATGGACAAAGTTTCAGCTTATTATACTTTAGCCTTCAAGCCACCACCGCAGTTTTTCTAAAGTGGCTCTATGTGGTCACCGCAATAATAACACTAAGATCATGCAATATTTACAGTGTACTGATTACCACAAATAACTCTTAGGAATATGTGTTCAATAAAGATCAAGTTACAGAAATTGTATAGTGTCTCAGTTTAAATCAGTCTGTATTTTAAGTGCATCATGGAAGAAAATGATGATGCAATTTCTGCTTTAAAGAACACAATCAGCTATAATAAACCACCTCCATAGAAACTGACCAATGATTATTTAGGTCACATGTTCTGAAACAACTTTCTATTGGGTTAGTTCATGAGTGAGCCTTGAATCCACGCTCTGCCTCCTCCCTCTCCCTTCATGCACTTCTGCACCCTCTTCCTCTTTCCTTGCAAACCACAGTTTGATGTACATCCAAGTCAGCAAGCTAGAGTTTGTACTTGCCTTCCCACCCAGAATTAAAAACTCTCTTCAGATTGCAATTTCCAAATTCTAGCTCGAAGGACAATTTGTCAATTTGAATGAAAGCTCTGCCATTAGTTAATTTGATCTAGACAGGAACTCTTAGTCAGGGGCAAGTGATGCACTGTATTCTTGGTGCTTGGGGGAGAGAGAGGCAACAGTGGGAGGGCTTCTAGTGTCCTGGCCCCACTGCTGGACCTCCTGATGGCACATGGTATTTTTGGCCACTTTGTGACAGAGTGTTGGATTAGATGGGCCATTGGCCTGATCCAACATTGGCTTCTTTTATGTTTTTATGTTCTCTTATGATCACCTGTGTCTCAGTACCTACTGGAGTTGCCAGCTCCAGGTTGGGAAATACCAACCTGTATGGGGGTGGAGTATGACCCCTGAGCTGAGTGCATTTCAGCAGCAAGTGCCTGCAGCAGACTTGAATGGATCTTTGAAATGTTGAAAGATTTTGGAATAAATGAACCTGTACCAATACTTATGTTAGAGGATAATCAAGCTTGTATAACTATATGTAAGGAAGAGAGCACGACTGCTAGAAGTAGATCTATTGGTATTAAATGTGCATTAGTTAAAGATTTGTACCAGAAAAGGCTGATAGAGATTAAGCATTGTCGTACAGAAGAGATGGTGGCTGATGTCCTGACTAAGCCATTAACCAAAGACAAGTTTGAAAGACTTCGTGGAATGTTGAATATGCTTGATGCTAATGTTGAATAATGTTTGTGTATGCATGTATAATG
This sequence comes from Lepidodactylus listeri, assembly GCA_029233225.1. Classification (NCBI taxonomy): domain Eukaryota; kingdom Metazoa; phylum Chordata; class Lepidosauria; order Squamata; family Gekkonidae; genus Lepidodactylus; species Lepidodactylus listeri. The sequence continues at coordinate 72,986,009 of JARCFY010000006.1, read as the reverse complement.
ACTTGCATTTCAGGTCTTGAAAAGGGGTGTTGTAGAAATGAGTATGTAACACAAGGCCTGAGAATTTCAGTCATTATAGGGTTAACCTATGCAACTTGTTTGTTTACCTTTGTTAGCCTGGAAGTAATACCTGGCAGCTGGCCAATTAACTCTGAGCCCGGGAAAACTAAAGGTGTACTGTTCTGCTAATTGGTCACTGATATCAGGTGTTTCCTTTCAGGGGTCAAGAAGAAGGAGAGACCCTCCATTGCAATCTCTCTCACTCTCTATCATGATGTCTTAGTGTGCAGACGCAGCACAATGCTGCTTAGTAAGTATGTTTTGTTTATTTGTAGCTAATCCCGTTTACCTTTTTCCTTTAGTAATAAACTTCTTTTAAACTAAAAGAAGCAATCTCTTCTTTCCAGAAAAGCAAGATTCATTGCCCTGAATTTTATTGATTATTGGACAAAAGTCCTAACAGATATAAGGGTCCTCTGGGTTAAATTCCTGTCCACTTTAGTTCACTGATTCCCAAGATGTCAGTGTTCAATCTTGCCATTTCATTTTTGACCACGTACAGCTTACCTTGATTCATAGATCTTACATTCTAGGTTCCTATGCAGTATTGTTCTCTGCAGCATCACACTTTCTTTTCACCTTCAAACACATCCACAGCTGAGCGTCCTTTCAGTTTTGGCCGAGCCACTTTCACTCTTTCTGGGGTTACTTGTACTTGCCCTCTGCTCTTCCCCAGTAGCATATTGGACACCTTCCAACCTGAGGGGCTCATCTTCCCGCATCATATCTTTTAGCCATTTGTTACTGTCTATGGGGTTTTCTTGGCAAAGATACTGGAGTGGGTTGCCATTTCCTTCTCCTGCATCCCATAATTACAGTGACTATTATTACAAGAATACGGTGCAGCTCTTTCTGCAAAAGCCAAGGTTATGTAGTCCTACTGGGGTCTAAGGGCAAGAACATGGTTTTGTTTCCCAAGCAAGGCTTAAATATAACTGCTACATCATGCTTTAACCACAGTCAGATAAAAAAATCCTAATAGTAGTAACGAGGCACAGACAGTCCTAAGAAAATGACCCCCCACCCACAGACACTCCATAGTTATATGTGGAATATATTTGGTCTAAAAAAGCAGTGTCCCTTATTGAACACTCTGGGGGGTAAAACCAAGTGAGAATGTATTCTGCCCAAGCCCCACGGAAATTAATGAGAGCTGTTCATGAGCACAGTGGTTGTTCAGGTTCCATTCATTTCAGCTAGGTACCTACAGGAAGACACCACTGAAATGTGTCCCAGGGCTGCAACCCTTCACACGTATGCATGGGAATAAATTCCACTGTTTTCTACAGGATTTATTTCCAAACAGCAGTTTGGGGGTATCATGGCTTTTTATTTTACAGTAACATATTATTTTACAGTAACATAGTTTTAGAAATACATTTCATGAAACTGTACAGAAGTCCTTTTTAGAAACAAAAATATCAATGGTGGCATCTTCCGTGAACACATGTCAAAGCCAGAAGATATTTTGTGATTATCTCCTCTCCCCCCAATTCTCTGTATACCTGGAATATTATGCCAGCTTTTCCAGGGAATGGTTCAGTGATAGCCACCATATTTTGCATACAGAAAGTTCCAGATTCAATACCCGCTATCATAAAGGATCCAAAATAGCCAATGGCAGTCAGAGTAGACAATAGTGATACAGAGGGGCCAGTGGGGTAACTCAGCATTAGGGGTGTGCAATTGTTTTTCTGGATATTTTTTGGTTTGGGTCTTTTGGACTTGAAAATTTTTTGGGATTCCCAAAAAAACCCAGATCCCAGTACCACTAAAATGTTTGAATCAAGGATTTTTTTGGAAAACCTGAATTTTTTGAGTTCCAATAGAACCGAACTGAAAACACTGAGGGAAAAAAGCAGTGGCAAAGCCACTAAAAACAGCTAAGCGGCAGCTCAGCTGGGGCTCTTTTGGGCAATCCCTTTAAACCAGACTGCCCAACAGAGCCAATCCTGGGGGGAAGTTCTCCTTGCAGGCTCTGCTGAGGCACTGCTGGGCAGCCAGGTTTAGACTGAACTGCCCAACAGAGCCCACTCAGGAGCTGATCCTGCTGGGAGAGTTGGCCCCACAGGCTTTGCTGGGCAGCCCAGTTTTGCTGGTAATTCAAGAATATATCCAGGATTGGGGGGGGGGGGGTTGGTTCTCCTGAAAAATCCCCCAAAATACTGATAAGATTTTTTGGGATATATTTTTGGTTCAGGTAGACTTGAATGCACACCCCTACTCAGTATAACAGCCAATTGGGCATTCCCCCTAAATACTAATATCTAAATTTTCAATCCATTCAATCACAGCTGGGGAGAGTTCTGGAAAGCATGACACTCACATTCCTGTGACAGATAGAAAATAGTTTGGCAAGCTGCCCCACATTTGCATTCAGGTCCTGGTATTTTGCCTCATTTAAACAACAGGTCTGCACAACTATCAAAGCGTATTCTATTAGCTGTTCTCCTGTGGGACTCTCACTGGTGTTTATCAAGTCACAGATATGGGTGGAACTGATTGTATCCAAGTCTGCAACCATTCATTCCCCTAGATTGGAATTTTGTGATTGCAGGATTTGTGCAGAATTTATTGCTGGGTGTCAGGATCTTAGTCTGGATAGGCCCATATCACCCATGTCTTTGTGGATGGGCAACTCTCTGTTTTCAGTGATCTTTGAGGTGAGAAGGGACCTCATTGAGCTTGCCCTCCAATGCAGTCTGGAGATCATTTGTAATTCTGGGGAATTTCCAGGCCTCCCCAGAGGTTGGCAACATCACTTGCTAGAAAACCCATTGCCATCAGTAATGTACTTCTACAGAAAACAGTACCTGTGTTCACTGAAAATGCATGGAATTCATACTTAGTAGCTCCAAAATCAGAACTACCAAGAGTGTAAAATGCAATTGAAACCATTGACAGGGAATCTCCTTTGGCATCTGTTTCTTAAATATATACACTGTATCAACCAGATAAACCTGTCTTAAAACAAGAGGCAAAAATCTGGTATAGAAGCACACGACATTAGAGTCACAAAAACCATATTGCTAAGCAATGCTTAAACTTACATTATCTAAGTAAGATTCAGGTGGGTGCCCATGTTGGTCTGAAGCAGCAGAACAAAGTTCAAGTCCAGTGGCACCTTTAAGACCAACAAAGTTCTATTCCAGATATACGCTTTCAAGTGCATGCATGAAATAAAATTTTCGTGAATAAAACTTTGTTGGTCTTCAAGGTGCCACTGGACTCCAACTTTGTTCTATTTCCTAAGTTCTGTTACCTTCAGTGGACCAGAATGTATTTGAACTAGTACATGCATTCCAAAAAAAAAGAGCAGTTCCTTTGTAATGCTAAGCCAGCATTAGTCTCATTTGGGTGTGCACCAAGCTCTCTTTCAGGTTCCTATTTTTATAGTTTGACTGATGTATATCTTTTAAAGATATAATGGTTTCACGTCTCATAGACTTGAAATATTACTTAACAAGACCACATTTCACAGCAAGATACAGTACAAACTGAGAATTACAATAATGTCAGACATTATAGCACAGACTGAGTAACTGAGTACTGACAGATATCCAAGAAAATAAAAAATAAGTCAGTAAGAGCTATTTGGTCTACCAATTATGCAAGAACACATGCCCCTATTTAAAAAAAACAAAGGGATCTTTCCTGTCACCTATTATGTTTTCCCTCGACAATTAAGTTTATTACAAGATGGAAAGGGTCAATTTTGCAATCAACATCCCAGCATGGATTAGATCTCTCCTGCAAATGAATATCTATTGATTTCTTATGAAACTGCAGCAAGAAGAGCACCAATTTATGGGCCCAGGATAATCATACTATCTCAGAATATCGAAATGGACGGTATCCTGCTGCTCCTTGTAGTGTATGGAGGAGACATAAAGAACCTGCTAGCAGCAGTTTTTATAAGAAGCCAGAGAGACTCCACAACAGAAGCATCCATCAAACAGAGCCGAGTGTTTCACTCTTGCAATGGGATTTGGAGTTGTGGAATCCTAAACCAGGAGTATAAACTTAACAAATTAAAAAGCAAGATGACTCTTCTGTGGCCTTTGTCTTGTCTTGTATTTCAAGGTAATGTTCTGCTATCTCAGAAATCAATCCAATTGCAAGACCTCAGAAAGATATCATGAGTCCAGAATCCAAGCAAACGCACAACTTTTCAGCTGGCCACTGTAACTATACCTTTCCAAGCAGCTGAATCTGCAAACATTAGCAAATAATATTTATAACCATTCACCTGCTGATTTTGGCACATTACTTTTCAATTAAAGGCATGAGAGCATGCCAAGCTTGGTCAGTTGGCAGCCTTACCAACAACATTTATTTTAACTAGTATTTACAGTGCCGCGTAGAACTTGGCGGGTTAGGACCAACAGAAAATAATTTCAGAAAGTCCCTTAAGTGTGATGTCCCACTCAAGAAATGTAAATACAACACAGACAACTGACAGACAGGTCCCATATAATTTATCCCAGATACAAACCTTCATTCAGTTCAGCTACTGATTCTTTAAATAATTTCTGGCCTCATTCCATGAAACAACTTGTAAGTAGACTTGAAGAGAAAAACTGCTTCAGGAGTTCAGGCCTGCATATCAGCCATGGGGGCAGGACATTGCCATGAATAAAGTACATAGATTAAAGGCTATAAAGACAACCCCCCAGATGTTCCCCAAGCCTGTGACCTAGACATGTCTCCTAATCCCAGAAGTATGGGACCATTACTTATTCAACAGGTGCAAATGCTCAGGGGCTTTCTTCTCTACTGTTAATTTATACTGTATACATTTGAATTGTGACAAGAAAAGAGACTTTGAGGCATGAAATAAGACCTAGACATAAAGGGGGATCTATGACATGCTCAAGAGCTCTTTTATCTTGAGATATCACTGGGACAGGTCAAAGAATTCCAGATTTCTTTCCACCCCCTGTTATTTACTAGCTATAGGATCCTATCAGCCATATTCTGTGTTTACACTGAATTAAGGTCCAATGAAATCAATAAGACATTCCTGATATCAATCTTAAGCATGTTTTATGGCAGGCAATTTTCTATACCACAGATGCTTCTTTAATCCCTCCAAGGCTTCTTAGAAACAGGGAGATATTCAACTAGGTAAATATTTTCATAATTACCCACCTGATGGCAACAGTATTAAGATTTCAGTGTTGAAAGTTTTTCCAATAATATTAACATCTGGGTCAGTTTTCCTAGCTAAGTATCCTAAAGATGCCATCTAGCTGATCATTCCTGCTATTAGGCAGTCAATAGCTCCTTAGAGGGATTGTAATATCCACACCCAGCTCTATGAGCATATCCTTTTTGGCCTAATAACCTAACAGGCCAGGTAAAGGAGCTGACTGACTTCTTCAATCAACCAATTAAAAACATTGTCTGGGGGCTGGTTCAACAGCTGCAAGCCACTGATTACTGACCATTGTCCTTCAGTCACCTTCCCTGTAAGACCACAGTTGGCATAATCTGCATTTGTTCATATCCTATGTCTCTAATGCCATATAATTACAGTCCTGTTTTATAGTTATTTTTAGGAATCTTCCAGATGTACCAAGTATTACTAAGTTATTACCTATCTAGCATTTTTTAAAAATTCAGTTCCAACAAAATCCTAGTTTTTTCCAGTGCTAGTTCATAATTTTAAAAGGTTTCTCCCTGTTTGTTTTTCCTGATCTGGTTTGGGTGGCAAATAAAACTGAGAGCCAATATCAAGCAAGGACTGGAGAGACCCAGTTTCAGAAGTCCACTGTGTCATGAAGGCCTCTCCATCCAGTCAGTCCCACTCGGCCTAATGTGTTTCACAACATTGCTTTGAAGAAAAGATGTATGTGGCAGAAGCTTCTTTGAAAAGTGGCATGATGAAATGCAGTAGTTAGACGTGAGGAGAAAGTACAAAACACAGAGGACAATGTCATATGAACATATCATGCTGTCTTATAGTGAGTCAAACAATTGGTCCATTAAGGCTAGTATTGCCTACTCTGACTGGCAGAAGCTCTCTAGGATCTCAGGAAGAAGTCCTTCATATCACCTGCTACCTGATCCTCCAAACTGGAGATTGTACCTGGGACTTTCTGCATGTGAAAGCAAGTGCTCTACCATTAAGCCACAGCCTCACCTGTTCCTGTTATTTATTTCTGAGTTTTCTCAGGAAGGCTTTACTATGGGATTCTTCTCAATTTGCAAGTCAAACTGTGCATCAGCCCTCAAATATGCAGGAAAGTCACAGGTTCTGACTTTCCTTTCTTCCCAGCTGCACAACAAGTGCATGTTGTTCATCGGGAAGGCGCCCTATGTAATAATATTCTTTGCTATTATTTGTCCCAAGAGATGAAGCATTTGGTCATCTGTTTTGCTTCTTTAGTCTTCTAATTCCATGCAAGACAGTGCTTTCTCGCCTAAGAAGTGATGCATCATTGAGACTTTAATGTAGAGTAATTTACTGTATCATGCCACACATAATGACAGTATATCGTTATAATACTCTTCTAGAGATTCTTGACTTTAAAGTTAATCACTGTCACTTGTAATTTTTCACTGCTTTTTGCAACTTAAAACACAGATGATGCTGAGCTTTTAGGCTGATTTGTCAATTAGATTATAATTGCTGAATGTGGGAACTAAAAAAGAGGCTTGAAAAGAACTGATATTATAACGTATTTTTCAATAGCTACCCTTGCCAAACTCACTTAAAAGCATTTAATATTTGGCATGTTAGCCTGGTGCTATGACTCCTGTAGTAATTTGCATGGCCAGAACAGATTCTTGTTTCATTGTATTACAACTAAAGTTGTAAACTGACTAGAGAAAATGACCTGTTATGCTCACAGCCTTTTAACAGAGATTCAGTGTTCAGATATCAGCACAGCAGAGAGAACTTCCCATGGCATGAAGCCAAACATAATCATCTTCATGTTACTGTAGATCAACTACTGTTAAAGTAGATTTACTTTAACTAGAGATGCCAATGGCTGATATTGCACTTCCACTGACCTTGCCCTTGAAAGCCACTTGGCAATTGTTACCCCCCCACACACACACACACAGAGTAGTAGGGAAATATGGCTTTCCAAAAATGTAACCAAACCTGATGCATGCTGAATGGTATTCTTTTATGCATTTCATTGAGAGTGGCTCTCATATTAGTGGCTCTCTCAATGTCTCAGATCCAGAAGCTGCAGCTAATGCAGAATTCCGCAGCCAGGCTGTTGATGGGCCTCTCCATGCGGGACCACATCAGGCCTGTGTTGCGGTCGCTGCACTGGCTGCCTATAGTATACCGGATCCGGTTCAAGGTGCTGGTGCTGACCTTTAAAGCCCTATACGGTCAGGGGCCTGCCTACTTGAGGGACCGCCTTTTCCCATATGTGCCCCAGAGGGCACTGAGGTCAAGCACACAACACTGCCTGGCTCTCCCCAGTCCGAAAGATGTTCAGCTGGCCTGCACTAGGGCCAGGGCTTTCTCGGTGGTGGCCCCATACTGGTGGAATGAGCTCCCGGATGACATCAGGGCCCTGCGAGACTTATTACAGTTCTGCAGGGCCTGCAAGACGGAGCTCTTCTGCCAGGCTTTCGATTAGGAGCCGCTACCGGGGGAATTGCAGGACAACATCGCCTTGGAACCACTGGCCGAACCCTTTGTCGCTGCCTTTCACCATGAGAACTCTGACACTGCCAGTATTTGCTGCTGCATATGTTGTTTAATCATTGATGTTTGGTTTTATGTTTTAAATCTGTAAACCATTTTGATGGTATTTTATGGTTAGTAGCTGCCTTGAGCCAGCTTGCTGGAAAGGAGGGATAAAAATGAGAAAAATAAATAAATAAATAAATAAGGTACTGTCTTGCTTTTTTATTGGCCTACCTGGTTGCTTGTTTATTCCTTCATTGTCTTGATTGTAAGTTAACCTTCTTAATCAGTGACATGAAACAAGCATTTTTAGTATTCCTTTCACCTTTGAACGTAAAATCTTATTTCCATTGATTATAAAAACTGATAATAATATGGTGTTAGGGGGGGAAAAGAAATGGAAAGAGTTTGGCTTTTCTAGGCATGAATATTAATGAACCACACTGAGCAGGTCTATTTGGAATCCTATTTAGTTAGTTTTGGCAACTCCATGTTGGGAAATTCCTGAAAATTTGGGGGTGGAGTCTGGAGAGGAGAGGGACTGTAACTCTGACAGCAGCTCTGAGGTGATAACAGGGTTGTCATCTGCCGCCCCCCCCCCATGGAGACAGGGGTTTACCTCCTTTCGGGGCCCAAATCTGCCAACGGGGGAGCCCCACCCCTGAGCAGCCCCATCCACATCAACGTGCCTGGTGCATTAACATCCCCTGGAGGTACCCCATTGCCACTTACAGCTCATAAAGAATGAGCCTATACTGGGTCAAATTTTTGTTGTGCAGTGTTATGGGTTTACTTACTTTCTACTCTAAGCTCCTAGTATTCAAAGGGTTCATTGTGCTCACAATGAGCTCATACTGTAATAATAGCAAGCAAGTTGCTTAAATGCCCACCTAAAATTTTCTTTCTTTATTGGCTGTAGTTACGGATTATTGTGTGTGGTTATAGTTGCCGTACCTTTTCAAAAACTTTATAAAAACTATTATTTTTTTTTAAAAAATCACCTGGAGGTGACATCATCGTGTAGTGCACACTGTGGGGTAGGGACACTCTAGCATCTGAGAAAAAAAACTCTATGGTAACTCTAGCATATGAGAAAAAACTCTGTGCATGCCAGGATCTCCAGGACAGTGGGCTGGAGCCCTCCACCAGCAACCTGTAGGGATCTGGTAACCCTAGCAGAGAACCAGGTTTTTGGGCCACCTTCTGGACTTCTCAATAGGGTTGCAAGCTCCAGATTTGGGGAGTGGAGTCTGAGAAGGGCAGGGGGAGGGGAGGGACTTCAGTGGGGTATAATGCCATAGAGTACACCTTCCTAAGTGGCCATTTTCTCCAGGTCAACTGATCTCTTTTATCTAGAGATCAGTCATAATCCCAGGAGCTCTCCAGCCACCACCTGGAGGTTGGCAACCCCATTTCTCATACCATATGCTCCCTGTGATTGCAGAAGGCCATGTTTATTAAAACTGAGAACCTGAGATCATGCTGCAGACTCACAGGGAAGTGTCCAGGTTCTCCTGGAGGGCTGGACACACCCTTGACAATAGTTCGGTTCTTCAAAGGTCAGGCCATGATTAATAACTTGCCTTCTAGCAGCATCCAGGAATCTGTCTTACAATGCAGAGTTCTCTGGAAAACTTATTGCAAGTGAAGTGAGGCCCATCAGCCTTTGTTTGCCACTCTGGTAATTTAATCAGAGACCCAGGAAAGGCCATCAAGCCTGCCTTGTCCTTTGTTAAACTAGGACAAACCAGTATTCCAGGCAGGTAACAAAATCACCACAGGTTGACATTTCCCATATTTGAATGTGGTTAATCATGTTGTTATATTGTTAGTTTGGATAAGGAATGTGCTATTTAGTATTTGCTTGGGATAAGTCTCCCCCCCCACACACACACAAACTTTATACCAAATTCCCCAATAAACTCCATATTCATTTTTAAATCAGGTTTACTGTCATCCTTTTCCAACTGAAAACTTAGTACTCTTTTTGTCACCTCTTTAGGAAAAAGAGTCCAATTTCCCACTCCCTACACAAGGTTGATCAGTTGGCAGTTCACATGTTTTTTTTGGGGGGGGGAGTGTTAACAGGATGTCAGTAGGATACAATGCCATAGAGCACCCCCCCCCCCCAAAGCACTCATTTTTTCAGGGGGAATTGAGCTTTGTTGTTTGGTGATCAATTGTAATGCTGGGAAATCTCCAGCCTAGAGGTTAGTGATTCTAATCTGTTTCGTGAATTTTATTCCCAGGGAAGTGTTTTTAGGATTATGTTGGGAATGGTCAGACAATGGTATCAGTGGAGGAATAGACAGAAAAAGATGTGAACACGCTAGGGTATTTAAAGGTACTGCTATACAGATCTTTGGCCGGCAACCCTACCAGAAGTCTGCATTGTTATTTTTTGTAAGCCATCTCCTGTTCTGCTGGCACTATGACATGATATGTAGTTCCTCAGAAGTAGTAAGCATATCTATCAGCATCTTGCAACATAAAATAGCCTTCACAGGAGTGTGGCAGCCAGTTTGCACAGAAAGAGCCAAGAAACATTCTCCGTGTACTTAAAATAGAAGAATCTCATCATGGTCTGTTAAATATTCCCCAGGTATCAGGCCAGTCTTAATAGATTTAAGTGAGAGGAGAGTAATGCTTACAGAGACCTATAAACCTTTCTGAGGTCTCCCTGCTCTCTGATTCTATAGTAGTGGGAATGATCAATTTGTATGTATACAAAGCAGTGAAGATAAACAGGTGCTTAAGGTGACCAGAAGCAGAAGAGGTAGCTCCTGTAACTTTAATAAGTTAGAAAGTAAAGGATTTTGGATGGGTATGCAACAGTGAGAAGGTGCACCCTCCACCACCCTTAAAGGTACAGTAGTCATGGTACAGTAGTCATGTTCACCTTTGCATCTGATCATCCTACCTGGGTGTGTATTTGGTCTCACCTAGTTGTAAAGACTTAGGTAGATCTACACAGAACACGCTTCTCTCTTCTAGAGGACCTGAAACATACCTGGCTATAGAGTTGACCTGATCTGAGGAACCTTCCAGGCCTATACTGCTAGGTAAAAACAACTGAGAGTGAAGCAGGAGTCCTGATGGTTAATTCATTTTTGGGGGACCTGAATATTTTCACAGTTGTTATTTTTGTGGCTCTCCAGTTCCTGGAAAACAGTTTGTCTGCCTGCATGCAAGTCAGATTCATGAGATTCCACAGCTGCACAAGCCCATTGATCTTTCAGTGGCGAGGAAATCACTGCATTATTTCAGAACTCAGCTGTTTGAAACATGCTGAATGCAAATCCATTGGTAAGTTACAATGTGTTAAATTACCCTAATTAAACGCTTATGTAGCATGACAGAGTTCATGATATTTCATTGCAAATTATAGATCAGGCACCTACTCTCGTAAGCAAGTGCTGTGTTCTTTATTCCTTTTTTTTTTTCCTTCGGTGCAGGAATGAAAAAGAATGGAAAGATTAAACTTTTCAAGTTAATTGCCTGCCAGACATTTTTTCCTTGCTGTTGTCTTTTGCAATCTCTCTGGGCCTCTCTGAAAATCAAAGACTATGAAGCAAATGCTAGATATGATCAGGCTCCTTTTTTAAGGCAACTCTGTGGAAAGTGGGATGGCATTAGTGTTAAATGGACCAGCTGGTATTGTTATGGCTTTGGCCACAGAGATCTGTCATTCAAATTACACTGAAGGGGTGGGATTCTGAAGCACTCCTATTCAAAGGGAATAATGCAACGTAATGCAGTCCATGTGTTGACAGACCTGGTTGAAAGTAGCCTTTTCATCATTTCCTACCGTCTTTAAAGGGGCCGCAGTGGCTCAGAGAAGATGCTGAGCTGCAGACCAGAAGATGCTGAGCTGCAGACCAGAAGCTTGGCAGTTCGAGACCCAAGTGTCATGTGATGGAGTGAGCTCCTGTCTCTGGCCCCAGCTCCTGCCAACCTAGCAGTTCGAAAGCAAGAAATTGCAAGTAGATAAATAGGTACTTCAGTGGGAAGATAACAGTGTTCTGTGTGCCTTGGTGTCATGTCATGCCGGCCACATGACCACGGAAAAAGTCTTCGGACAGTGCTGGCTCTTCAGCTTGGAAACAGAGATGAGCCGGAGATGAGCCCCCTAGAGATGAGCCCCCTAGAGTCGGATTCGACTGGCTTTCAAGCAAGGGAAACCTTTACCTTTACCCTCATTAAAAACAAAAAATCAGGGTTTGGTGATTGTGATACACACAAGAGGGAGAGTATTCTCTTGTTACTGGGAAGCAGAGTGTGGCAGAGCATGCGTCCCAAGTTCAGTCACTAGTACTTCAAGTTAAAAGTGTTTCAGCCTGTGACCTTGGAAAGTTGCTGCCCATCGGAGTGGATGAACTTCACAGGTGCATAGTGCATACACATATGAGACCTTAAAGCTGACTAGGGGAAAATTGTGGAATCCTTTGTCAGTTTTACCTCATCAGTGCAAGCGAAATTTTCAAAAGGAGTATGTCTGAGTTAGGGTTGCCAGCTCCAGGTTGGGAGATTCCTGGGGATTTGGGGGTAAAAATTGGGAGGGTGGGGTTTAAGGGAGAGGAGGGACTTCAGCAAGGTATAGTGACATAGAGTAGGGTTACCAGAGGTCCTCTTTTTTTGTTTGTGTGTCCATCCTCTTTTGGGCTCTTTTTAAAAAACTAATGAAAATGTCCTCTTTTGGGGTTGGAAGGTTAGGAATATTCCTTAGTAGCAATTATCACAGCTTACATAATAGGGGCATTTAAAATGAGATTTGTCATAGTAATCACTTGTTTGAAGTAGTCAGGAAATATGTTCTCTTTTTTGCTTTTCCCCACCCCTCCACATGAAGAAGAGAAGAGATTGGATTTATACCCCACCCTTCACTACCCAAGGTTTACAAACTCCTTTCCCTTCCCCTCCCCACAGCAGACACCCTGTTAGGTAGGTGAGGCTGAGAGAGCTCTGACAGAAGCTACTGTTTTTCAAGAACAGCTGTGCCAGAACTATGGCTTGCCCAAGGTCATCCAGCAGGTGCAAGTGAAGGAGTTGGGAATCAAACCCGGTTCTCCCAGATTAGAGTCCACGCACTTAACCCCTACACCAAACTGGCCAGCTGGGTGACCTTGAGTCAGTCACAGTTCTCTCAGAATTCTCTCAGGACCACCTACCTCACAGGATGCCTGTTGTGAGGGAGAAGAAGGGCAGGCAATTGTAAGCTGCTTTGAGACTCCTTCGGGTAGAGGAAAGCAGGGTGTAAAAAAACCCAACTCTTCTCTTCCTCTGTTTCAGCGGGGAGGGCAAGGGTACAAATCAAATCAAATAAATAAAATATGGTAACCCTATCATAGAGACCACCCTCCAAACCAGCCATTTTCTCCATGGGAATTGATTTCTGTAGTTTAGAGATTAGTTGTGATTCCAGGAGATTGTCTGGCTCCCCTGGAGGTTGGCAACAGTAGTGTGAGTGAGTGACAGAGAAGGAGGTGATAGACTAGGGGCTGGGCATCTCTTTAGAGAGTTCTGTTTTGCTTGTTGTCAGTAATATTACATGAATGGTCCATTAGAGCGCTGTGACACTTGCATAGACACAAGTCACAAGGGACCCATTATCTATAGAAGGGATTATATTTCTCCAGAAATTATCTGTTGCAAATTGAGTAGTGTGAAAATGTACTATCCTAGAAACAGTAGCACATTTTGAGGGAAGGCTTCTGGTCCACAGACAACTAAGAAACAGCAAATCAGAAGTCACTAAAATAAAGTCACGATCGAGAAAGGTCTAGAAAGTGAAGAGGAAAGAGGCTAACACAATAATCCTTGTGGGGGGATTCACAATACAGTAATTTGTGTGGTTTTAATTTAACTTTATAAATTTAACTGTATTTTTAATTGTTTTAATGTTTTAATGCTTTGCTGTTTGCTGCCTTTCACCCTGGTTGGGTGAAATGGCAACATAAAAATGTTTCAAATAAAAATACATTTGAGCATAACCACTTGATTAACATTTCAAGGAATGAATTATGAACAATGAAACTGATAGTGTATTTTTTATATCGTTTCATTTGCTTACTTCCAGTGATTTGAAAGATCTACACAAAGGTTAAGCATGCATTGTGTAAAATGTGCAGCTTTAATCAAAGGCAAATCTGATATATATAAAAGCCTAATGTATTGGCACTTTCCAGCTCTCCCATTGGCTGCGCTGTGTGCTCCATCAGCCATTGGCTCATCAACCACCAGTCAAGAGTTCTCGCATGCCATTGGCTGGGTGCTGGGTCTGCTCCTCTCGCCCGTCCACTGCCAGCTTGGCTACTATTCCTTGACAGAATAAACTGCCAAAATGGCTGTCTCTCCTGACGAAGATGCTTCACCTCCTCCTGCTGCTAGGCTCACTTTTGCTTCAGTGGCTGTTGCCAAGCAACCAAGCTTGGTTCTGTCAGTAAAGGTGGGGGGAGGAGGCCCTTTCCAGGCCTGTTTTGGCCTTTTGAGAGAAAACTCATTGGGGCCCGTTCTGACTAGGGTTGCCAGCTCCAGGTTGGGAAATTCCTGGAGATTTTGTGGTGGAGTCTACGGAACGCAGAGTTTGGGGAGGGGAGAGGCATCAGCTGAATAGAATGCCATAGAGTCCACCCTCCAAAGCAGTTATTTTCTCCAGGGGGAGAGAGTTCTGTTGTCTGGAGTTCAGTTGTGATACCAGGTAATCTTCAGGCTCCACCTGGAGGTTAGCTACCTAAGGCCTGGCAGCACCCTCTGGATGACTTGATGACACCTGACTGGCATGACAACTAGGCCTGGCTGCTTGCTCCTGTTCATCTCCAGCAGCCCCTCTATTTTTTAATATTTAAATATTAAGAAGGAGGAGGAGGAGAGGAGGAGGAAGTACTTGGATTTATACCCCGCCCTTCACTACCCGAAAGAGTCTCAGAGAGGCTTACAATCTCTTTTCCCTTCCCCTCCCCACAACAGACATCATGCTGTAGGTGGGGCTGAGAGAGCTCTCTTGAGAACTGCCCTTGAGAGAACAGCTCTGAAAGAACTTATGACTGACCCAAGGTCACACCAGCAGCTGCATGTGGAGGAATGGGGAATCAAACCTGGTTCTCCCAGATTAGAGTCCACTTTCTTAACCACTGCTCCAAACTGGCTGTCAACTAGGACAGCCAGTATGGCATAGCAGCACTTCAGAGCAGGGTCTGCCAGACCCAGGTTCTTGCAGTGGAAGCTGAGTGGATGATTTCAGACCAGTCATAGACTTTCAGCCTAACGTAGCTCACAGGGTTGTTGTACAGATCAAAAGGGGAAAAGGTAAGCTGCTTTGATCCCCACTGCGGAGAAACAATGTACTGTTCCTTCTGGGGAACAATTGTTGCCAGTCTCCAGGTGAGGGCTGGAGATCACTTAGAATTACAACTGTTCTCCAGATGGCAGAGATAAGTTCCCCTGGAGAAAATGGTGGACTCTGTCTCATTATACCCTGCTGAGGTGGCCACCCTATGATAGCCAGTGTGACATAGCAGTTAATGCTTCAGGGCAGGGTCTGCCAGACCCAGGTTCTTGCTGTGGAAGTTGATTGGGTGACTTCAGACCACTCACAGACTGTCAACCTAACCTACTTCACAGGGTTGTTGTGCAGATCAAAAGGGGGAGAGGAGAATGGTGTGAGCTGCTTTGGTCCCCATTGCCGAGAAAGACTTTTCTTTTCCTAGGTAGAGGCTGCAGGGAGTGAGGAGAAGACAGAAAGCTGAAGTCAGAGAAGCAGATAAAAGTAGGCTGATGGTTGGCTGGGAAGGATAGGCTGAGATAGGGTTGCCAACTCCAGGTTGGGAAATTTCTGGAGATTTGAGGGGTGGAGCCTAGAAAGGGTGGAGGAGGGGTGGGACCTCAGGCAGGTACAATGTCATAGACTCCACTCTCCAAACCAGTCATTTCCTCCTGAGGAACCATTGCTGCCTATCTCCAGCTGAGGGCTGGAGATCAGTCAAAATTATAAGTGCTCTTCAGATGGCAGTTCCCTTGGAGAAAACAGTGGACTCTGTGACATTATACCCTGCTGAGGTCACAACAGCAAATTGATGCTGAGTGCCCAAGGCAGGGGCACCTGCCCAGAGCCTCTTTTAGACCCTGTTGTATGTATTTCCACAACGGGCCTTATCCCTAGTGCGTATATAAGTCAGTATTGTGTATTTTATCTATTCTGCTCTCAACAACTATACAGGTAAATGCAGAGCTTTTTTTGTAGAAAAAGCCCAGCAGGAACTCATTAGCATAATAGGCCACACCCAACATCAGAAACTCATTAGCATATTATGTCACACTCCTGACAGCACAGGCTATTAGCATATTAGGCCACACCCCATGTTACCAGAAGTGTGGTCATCCAGCCACACCCACCTTTTGCTTCTTATTCTGTTTACCTTGTTTGTTGTCAAAACCCAGGGCTTTTCTTGTAGCAAGAACTTCTTTGCATGTTAGGCCACACACCCCTAATGTAGCCAATCCTAGTGAGTTTCTCCTGTTGGGTGTGGCCTATTATGCTAATGAGTTCCTGCTGGGCGTGGCCAACTCGGAAGCCAGCCGGAATTCCGTTCCTGTGCGTTCCTGCCCAAAAATAGCCCTGGGTAAATGATAGCCATGTTTTATGTCTGAATTCACACATGCCATTGAAAGTGTTTTTCAGTCCTTCCCAAATTGTTGCATATGCTTAAAAAACAGAACAGCAATTGTAACTGCATAAGTAGCAGGTTTCTGATGTGTGAAAAACAAAGTGGTTGTACTTAGCTTCTGAATTGATTAGTGGCCACACAGGATATTGATCTAAAATCTTCTTTCAGTTTTCCTGTACATTACAATACACATGTGATTCCAATCAGAGACTGCAATCCTAAGTGCGCTTATTTGGAAGAAAGTACCAATAAAGTCTGTGGGACTAGATTCTAAGTAAAACTATTGGATCATACTGTACACCATCACAATTTTAATGGCATGGAACTTTTTCATAGTTAACTCACTTCCAGCAGAGGGAAATGAAATAATGTTCATCAGTCTTATTGATCTTGCAAAGTGTTGTAGCAAACTGAGAAGACGGGTGATTTATTGAATTCACTTTGTCAAAGCAGAGAAGAAAAAATGAGGCTGCCATGGGAAAAAAAGAATTTTTATTATGTTTCACTTGTAGATCCCTATGAGTTTTGCATGTTGCTTCATCAGGGGGATCTGTAACCTGTGGTTCTACAGCTTATTACAGAGGGAACATTCTGAGAGGCAGTTGTCTTACAGATCTCCAGACAAAGCAGCATTTGAAACCCATACTGATCCCTGAGTAAACATAATAATAATTTTTAAAAATTCCTACTACAAATCATTTTTCCTTCCTTAACAGGATGTCTTTTTAAATGAACATATTGTTAAAAAATGTCTTGCTTATACATAGCTTACTCACCTAATGCAATGAGTCACTGCTAAACCACAATAGAAGCAACAGTATATCAGTTTCCCCATTTTCCTGGCATTTCCCCCACTCCCAGTTAAATGGCAGGCAGAGAAAGTGGAGGGCTCCCATGTAATACAGAAAATAATGGAATGAAAGTGATTTTGAGTACATTTCATTTCGACTGAATAACCACAACAGCACTCCAAAGAAGGAGTTAATGGGAAAAGTTTTCTTGTCATGGATTTCTGGCATATTATAACCCCCAAAACTCTCATTTTAGAAAACACCAACAAAAACAGTTGTGGGTAATTCTGATCAACAAGTAAAAATGGAACCTCTAACACAATTTAAACTTAGAATAATTTTTTTTGAATGTTATTCGATTTTTACTGGTTTCTCAGTTAGGATATCAAAAATATGTGTTCTGGCATCTGCAAAACTTGATTTCATTGCAGGATTAATGTCTGTGAAGTTAATAAACTCTTAAATTGCTTTTTCATCAGTGCTAATGCATCTACAAATGTTCCCCTTTCTATGGGGCATAAATTCTAAAAAGCAAGAAGACCTTACAAATAAAAAGAGACATTTCCTTCATTTGTGCCATTTAAAGGTGCTTCTGTCCTCTTCACCTACACATTTATTTCTGAAATGAAGTGTAACTCTCCTGGATTATTATCAAACATGGATTTTATATAACAGCTTTTTAAACTTCTCAAGAATCACTAGGATTGAGGAACATCAAGGAGTGCATTTATTATTGACTATGAATATTTTAAAAAATTACATCTCATAAACCTCTTGATTTTTACATTGCAGTCACAAAGCCATTTCAGATTGCATTATCTTGTCTTCCCTTTCAGTGGTTTGCAGTCCAAATTCTGGAGGCCATCATTCATTTGAACACATGAACCAAATTAGCTGATAACAATGAAATATGTGGACGACAAGTGCCCCTGATCTACTATACCTTCATATTATTTTCATTGGGACTTAGTGGGAGAATTAGGGGAGGGAATTGGCACTCCTCCTACTTTTCCAAGGCCAGCCACTCTCAGTTGTCCATTTCAGGAATGCTGCTGCCATTCTGATAAGCTCTTTTCATTCCATTCAATTTGCTTATTGCCACAGAGATTTGGAATGGTAGGCTAAAATGGCCTTCCTAGCATCAGTACCAAATAATATGCAACAGCCAGTACATAAGGCCTGCCCCATTTTTATTTATCTGAGAGCTTTATATCCATTCTGACATAACAGCCAACAGTCTTCAATAGATACAACCCCCCCAATAAAACAATATCCATATATAAAACCATCCAAAGCTCAAAACAGTTTTTTTTAATGATAAAAATATATCTTTAGTCAGAAAATGTCTAAAGCTTCCCACCCCCATAAAAATGCATCATATAGTTCAGATGTTCAATTAAAAAGTTATTTGGAAGAGAAAGGTTTTTCAATCTCTGTGAAAACTAAGCAAAGGGATTTGCTTTTCTTGCTACTTCTAGGAGAGCCTTCAACAAAGGTACACATAGTTGTTTTTCTGTGCCCCCATGGCAAAAGAGATGGCAAGAGAACAATGCCAGCTAAGTTTGTTGGCTCATCCTCAACTTGCTGTTTTAACAAGGCCAAGGTTTCCGGAAGCCATCAGGAAGTACTTGCAGGTCCCTAAAGCTGAATAGGTTTATTGGTAAGCAGGAAGAAGCATACTACTGAAGCTGGGCTTCTGGAAGAAAAGGCAATTCATAAGAACCATAAACAGATGATACAGGGATGGATGTAGGGTTGCCAGCCTCCAGGTGGAGCCTGGGGATCTCCTGCTTTTACAACTGACCTCCTGCTGACAGAGATCAGCTCCCCTGGAGAAAATGGCTGCTTTGAAGGGTAAGCTCTATGGCATTGTACTATGCTGAGGCCCCTCCCCTTCCCAAACTCCGCCCTCTCCTGGATTCACCCCCAAAGTCTCCAGGTATTTTCCAACCTGGACCTGGCAACCCTAGATGGATGCAGGGCTTTGGAATACTGCTGCAGGAAGGAATGCAGTCGCTAAAGCCAATCCCCTCCGAGGACCAAACTAAATGTGATGGTATCTTTGAGGCAGCCACAAGGATGCCATTGCCATTTTAAACTGATTTTAAAGTGATCTTAAAATCTGCAAGGCCCAGATCCTGATTGGACCTGCAACACTCTTTCCCCCATGTAATTCACCTTTTTCAAGTGCCAAAAGAGCTGCAGGGGTATGACAGTGGCCGTTCTAGCACTTGATAAGACGGGGGGGACGAGACGACAAGAGCCTCTTAGCCTGCTGTTCTTTAATAACTTTTAAATGGTGACAGTGTCCTCATGAGAGCCCCAGAGATGCTGTCACATCTAGTCTGGCCCTGAGAAAAGTTAACTTTCACTTAAAATGGCCCTGACTTTGCATTCTGGAGACCCTGGTAAAATTGTGTGTGTGTGCATACTGTTGTCTCTGCAAATAAATATATGTCTTCTGTATTTTTTGAGTGTATGCCACAATAAATCTGTTCATGTTTTAGGTGGAACCAGACTTCATGGCTACAATTATTCTGTTTGTGTGTTCATTTCTTTTGTAGTCTACCTTATTCACTGATGCTCCAGATGGATTACAAAATTAAAACTCATGAGATAAGAACAGTAGAATGCATACGGTGAACAATGGAACTGGACTACAAAATTAGAGAACAATTTGAAACCAGTATACACGCAATAAAACATAATATGAAAACTGAATTACACAATGCGGCAGTGAAAACAAGATGCTGAGGACAGACATTCTGCCGCGGAATGGCTTTATCAGAGGATGGCACAAGGGAAGTAGTCACAAGGGTGGTGAAGGGTAGGACAGTCTTTAACAGCAATGTTATGTATTGACCATGCGGTTGCCATGTGCTCCCATAATTGCGACCGCATGGCCAGAGCACATGGCCAGAGCACATGGCCAAGAAACTACCTGAGCTTCAGCCAGGTAGAACAAAGGCCAGGTGGATTCAAACCGGCCACCAATCATGTACCTAGGTTTCTCCCAGGGAACCTATGAAATGTAAATAGACTTTTAATAGCCTATCAGGCCAGTTGGGGGAGGGCTTCGAGCCCTGGGTTGTATGCTTCATCCGGACCAGCAATAAAGATCTAGCTGTTTCACTATTCCATGGACTCCCGACTCCAATACTTATCAGTGGCGACGCGGATGGGATCCCGATGAGCGACTCTCCAGCCGACCACAGCAGCACAGCGAGCTCCGTCCCACCGGCCGCAGGCATCTCCGAGCTCCAGCGCTCACCGCAAGCCGCTCTGAGCCCAATCCTCCAGCACTAGCCAGCCCCGAGCCTCAGCGCTCCCCGGCACCACCGCAAGACACGAGGACATCGCTCAAACAGCCGCCGCCGCTCCTGCTCTGGTAAATATAGCAAACGCTCCGGGACCAATTACCCCTTTCGATACGTCTCGCCCCGAGATGTGGGAGTCCTGGCTCAAGACGCTGGGTTGCGCCTTTAAGGTCCGCGGAATCACAGATGCAGACCTGAAGAGCACCTGGCTCTTGAGTTCTGGAGGGGTGAAGGTCATGTGGGTGGCCCAGAACCTACTAGCCCCGCAAGCCCCACCGAGGTGTCTTACGACGTGCTCACCAAGACCCTCGGCAATTACTTTGCCCCAAAGCCATCAAAACTGGCCAGGCGCTGGGAGTTCATACAGCGCCAGCAGCAGCCGGGGGAGTCGGCCGCCACTTTCATGGCTGAAGTCCGTCGACTAGCCATGGGCTGCGAATTCCGCCACGTGGATGACCACGTGGAGACCACTTCCATGGGAGGGGTCCGGGAAGCCAAGCTCCGCCGGCGCCTCATCGCAATGCCAGAACCTACCTTGGAAAAGATGCTCCAAATGGCAGCAGCCTTCAAGACAACGCAAAAGGACAAGGCAGCCACCAGGACAAGTCCACCAGGCGGCTCCTCCCGAACCCGACTCAAGCGAAGAAGAGGGCGTCCACCGTATGCCACCACACTCAAAGAAGGGTGAGCCCGGTGTCCCCAGGCCCAAGGGCCGGCACCCAGCATCTGTCTCTGTTCCCTCTTCTGCTTCCCTCAACAGGCAGGCCCCAACATGCGCCAGCTGCGGGGACCCCCACGACAGAAGGACATGCCACTTCCGTGATGCCATCTGCCATGCCTGCGGGAAAGCAAGACATCTCGCCCGGGCCTGCCGCCTGAGGAACAGCCACCGTGCCCCAGCAGCGAACTTCAAAGAAGTGGGTAGTGTCATTCCCAAGGCCATGGTAATGAACTTGCCCCAGACCATCCCGGGCGCGATTTCCGTGTCTCTCCGAATAGAGGGAGTTCCTTGCTCCATGGAAATGGACTCAGGGTCAGCATATTCAATTGTGTCCGCAACTACGTTCAGCCGCCTCTGCCCGAAGGGGGCACGCTGGCTGCGGCTGCCAGCTGGGTTGGTCCTCCGGGACTTCCAGAAAAACCCAGTGGCTATTAAGGGGCTAGCCAGGGTCCGGGTCCAGTACCACGGCTTTAACAGCCTGCTGGACCTTGTCGTGGTGGAGCGCAATCTAACCAGTCTCCTAGGTCATGCCTGGTTCAAGCCGCCCGGAGTGCAGTGGACGGGAATACACCACATGGGCTCTACTGACTTTTCATCCATCTGCAAGGAATTTCCCACCGTTTTTGACGGCTCATTGGGCTGCTACAAAGGACCCCCGGTTTCCTTCGACCTGGACCCGGCAGTCCGGCCCATCCGCGTGGCCATCCGCCAGCCACCACTCGCCTTCCAGCCCAAAGTGGAGGCGGAGTTGGAAAAGCTCGTGGCACAAGGGGTGACCCATTGTGACCCCCCTCAAAGCTAATGGGGAAGTCCGCATCTGTGCAGATTACAAATGTACTATTAATAAGGCATTACAGGACCACGCGTACCTGGTACCGGTGGTCAGCCATGTTCTGGCCTCCCTTGCGGGTGCCAAAATATTTGGAAAACTAGACCTGGCCCAAGCCTATCAGCAGCTTCCCGTAGACGAGGCAACGGCCGAGGCACAAACGATTGTGACTCACAAGGGAGCGTTCAAGGTAAAACGCCTCCAATTCGGGGTCAGCGTAGCACCAGGGATCTTTCAAAATCTGATGGATTCTCTCCTCAAAGATGTCCCAGGGGTGAAGCCATTCTTCGACAACGTCCTCATCGCCGCCCCGGACGTTGACACGTTCGCGGCTCGCCTACGGATGGTGCTGCAAAGGTTCCGAGACGTGGGTCTCAAGGTCCGAAAAGACAAGTGTACCCTGGGAGTCTCCTCGGTGACCTTCTTGGGGTTCGAAGTGACCGCAGATGGCATTCACCCGACAAAGGAGAAGGTAGCGGCAATTACAGGTGCACCCCGTCCGTCCTCAAAGGCAGAACTCCAGGCGTTCTTGGGACTTTTGAACTTCTATCACGCCTTCCTTCCGCACAAGGCGGCGGTCGCTGAACCCCTGCATCATCTCCTGGACAAGGGAGCGGCTTGGGCCTGGGGTCCCAAGCATGACGCAGCCTTCCGGGCCGTCAAAG
Source organism: Lepidodactylus listeri (assembly GCA_029233225.1). Classification (NCBI taxonomy): domain Eukaryota; kingdom Metazoa; phylum Chordata; class Lepidosauria; order Squamata; family Gekkonidae; genus Lepidodactylus; species Lepidodactylus listeri. Next base: position 72,963,306 of record JARCFY010000006.1, on the reverse strand, counting down.
ACTTACTAGTTTCAAATGAGGTCTTAGCGCATTTCGATGAGAGGCTCCCTGTCATCCTGGCCTGCAACGTGTCCCCCTATGGCGTTGGGGCGGTCTTGGGACACCGGCTACCCAACGGAAAGGAGGTACCGGTTGCCTACTACTCCAGGACCCTGTCGTCGGCGGAACGGAACTACGCCCAGATCGACAAGGAGGCCCTAGCGATAGTAGCCGGCGTCAGGAAATTCCATGACTATCTCTACGGACGGTCGTTCACTGTAGCCACAGATCACAAGCCTCTGCTGGGTCTCCTTGCCCCCCACCGGCAGACCCCTCACATGCTGTCCCCGCGGGTCCTGCGGTGGTCAATTTTTTTGTCAGGCTACTCCTACGAATTGGTGCATCGCCCGGGGAAGGCAATGGGACATGCCGATGCCCTCAGCCGTCTTCCCCTCCCATCCTGCGACCCTGATCCAGCTCCCGCTTTCCATGTAGCACTCCTGGAGGACCTACCGGAGCGCCCTGTACAGGTATTGGATGTGGCCCATCGCACGCGGTGGGACCGCATCCTTTCCCGTGTCTCAGACTGGGTGGGAAGGGGGAGGCCGGAAAAACCGGGACCGGATTTCGCCGCTTTCACGGCACGCAGGCACGAACTATCGGCCCACAAGGGGTGCCTGCTATGGGGATCTCGAGTGGTGATCCCCGGGCCCCTGCGGCCCTGAGTGCTAGAGGCACTACACGAGGCTCACCCAGGAATTGTACGCATGAAAGCCCTGGCCCATAGTTACGTGTGGTGGCCAGGCCTGGACAAAGACATTGAGGGGCGGGTCCAGAAGTGTACCAAATGCCACGAGTCACGGCCAGATCTGCCACATGCTCCCGTCTGATCCTGGGAATCCACTAACAAGCCCTGGTCCCGTCTGCACCTAGACTTCGCGGGACCGGTCCAGGGGCGGTTGTTTCTTATCATTGTAGACAGCTATAGCAAGTGGCTTGAGGTAGTGCCAGTAGCATCGACCTCCACCAACGCTGCCTTAAGAAGTCTCTGGCCGGTCTTCGCGACACACAGAATGCCAGACACTCTCGTGACCGACAACGGGACCGCATTCACCTCCGGCGAGTTTCAACAGTTCGTGGAAGCCTGCGGTCTTCGCCACATCCACTCCGCTCCGTTCCACCCTGCAACCAACGGCCAGGCCGAGCGCATGGTGAGGACAACGAAGGACGCGTTAAAGAAGATGGAGCACGGTGATTGGGAAGAGCAGCTGTACACGTTCCTGTTCTGCCAACGGAACACTCCCCACTCAGGGACCGGGCGCCGGCCAGCCAAACTTCTGATGGGAAGATGACTGGGAACCGTCCTGGACCGCCTACATCCCGACTGAGCAATCGAGGGGAACCCGACAACGGAGGACCGGCCAGCCGCCCGAGGATTTGCTCCCGAAGACCCCGTATACGCGGAGAACTTCGCGTGGGGTCCGACATGGCTCCCCGCAAGGATCGTCCGAGTCACCGGGCCTTACTCCTACAAGGTCCTTATGGAAGATGGCGTAGTCTGGAGACGGCACATCGACCAGATTCGACGCCGCACACCGAACCACGACGTGACCCAGACCCCCGAACTCCCTGCACCAACAGACCATGACATCGACATGACTCCAGAAGCAGTGCCAGACCCTGATCTGGAGACTGCGGAGATGCCGCTCCTGCCCGCGGACGAAGCAGCCGCACCATCCACACCGGAACGACCCCCAAGCAGACAGGCCCCGCCAGCAGAACAACTACCCACACCGCAACCTGCCGACACAAGCAACACGCCCTGCCTTACAACCCCCTGGCGCTCTGAACGTGAGCGCAGACGCCCGGACTATCTCAAAGATTATGTGTGCAGAGGGGTTCTGGACTATGGGGGGAGGGGTGTTATGTATTGATCATGCTCCCATAATTGCGACCGCATGGCCAGAGCACATGGCCAGAGCATGGCCAGAGCACATGGCCAAGAAACTACCTGAGCTTCAGCCAGGTAGAACAAAGGCCAGGTGGATTTAAACCGGCCACCAATCATGTACCTAGGTTTCTCCCAGGGAACCTATGAAATGTAAATAGACTTCTAATAGCCTATCAGGCCAGTTGGGTGAGGTCAGGGGATTGTCCCTGACCAGCATAAAAGGAGGGCTTCGAGCCCTGGGTTGTATGCTTCATCCGGACCAACAATAAAGATCTAGCTGTTTCACTATTCCATGGACTCCTGACTCCAATACTTATCAAGCAATGTTGCCTCATATAGAGTATAATCTGTAGAAAAGTACTTGCAAATGATGTGAGATGGCCAATGGATGAAATGCTTACGAGTCTTGGTTACATGGACTCATCTCCATCCTCCTTCTTCAAAGAGGAGGGTTTTTTTTCCTGATCTTTGGCTTAACCACAATCAATTATGCATTGTTTTTATCCCAACTGGCTTTGTGCTTTAAAGCAAACTAAACATCTAAATTGTTCTGGAAATACAATGACATTTTGGTAGGCTAGTCTAAACAGTCCTAAAGAGGGTCAACAGTGTCATGCTGAACTGCAGCTTTGGAATCCCAGAGCTGGACGCACCAAATGTCAGGTATCCCAGCCACCCTCTGCCCATCAAGTAGGACTCATCTCTCCACTAGGAGTCCAATGTGTTGGTCTAGACTCTATGCGATCTAAACAACACCATGCCAAAGAAAGGGGGCAGTTGAAGGGAATTCCTATGAAACAGAAAGCTCCAGGTTAACATACAAATCAGCCAAATCAATGTCATTTCCCACCCCCCAATGATAAAGATATTACCCTGTGTTTAATCTAGAGGTTCTTCATAAAGTATAGTAAGCTATCCTGAGGCATAAGAATCTAGATAAATATGTACTAGCAAATATGACAGCATTAGTTACCAATGCAAATATTTTAGCTTCATGCTGGACATGTAAAATATAACTGCAAGAGCTCAGGGGTGTTTCTTGCATTGGTTGCACTCATTTCACTGGAGGTTGGCTCTGAAGAACTTCTGGATGTATTTGCCTAAGACTTTCACTCTCAGTGAACATTAGTTGCATATTCGCTTAATTTTAAAAAGTTTGTTTTTTTATAAACCTCAACAGTTGCACATTATCCAATAGTAGTGGTGCATGCTTGTCCAATTTGGTTTTCCCTTGCCTTCTGGGAAATACTGAAACTGACTCTGTACTTTGTAAAAAGCATTTTTAATTGATAGATAAGCAATGTTAACTTGACTGAAGGCTAACTCTGAAGTCTGCTGTCTTGTGGGTAAATTTACATCATCATTAAACCATGGAAGCCGAGCCATGGAAGAACTCTGATGAAGATTTTTTTCTCTTTCATTTGTTGTTCCAGTTTTGAGTGGAGCAAGTTTTAAGTCCAGTGGCACCTTAAAAACCAACAAGATTTCCAGACTATAAGCTTTTGAGAATCAAAGCTCCCATTGACAAAAGTTTCAGAATTGGGACAGTTTGTTCTTTTTCATTTGACTGCCTGTTTTATTTTTTCCATCTTGGGGTTCTCCTGAAATAATTGTAAGTTTTCAGTGCCTGTCAGTCACACATTACTGACAAGCTTCAGAGGGGCTTAACAGAAACGGTGGGGGAGCAATTGGATCAGTGAGTGGCTGCAGCTGAGAAAAAAAGGTAAAATCAAAGCATACAAATGTGGGTAGAGGGACTCCCCCATCCCGCAGCACAGCACTGTTTCCTTATCATTGTTAACATATGGGAGGTGCACACATATTTCTTCATCCCTGTAGCACCTTAGCTATGTTCACGTGTAACAGTGAATGCACATGCATTCTGAATGTGCGCACATACATCTGTTCGTAAGAGCCAAAGCACATTCACTTTGCAATTGAAACCAGGAACCAGTATCTGGATAAACATGGGGTTTGTATCACATGTTCAGCAGCATATGAATTGGATTGAACAAGATAATTACTTTGTGTACATATTTTAATAGCTCAAGTGTACACTGTACATGGATTGTACGTGCATTCAGTGTCACTTGTGAACAGGGCTCTTGTGGCACTCTTATGGGGGAAGGGAAGGGCTCTGTTAAGCTCACCGGTGCCTCACATGCAAGTGCTGCATCTGCATGCAAACAAGAGTCACGGTGATGGTTAGAATGTCAGACTAGCAATGGTTAGACTCAAGTCCAGTGGCACCTTCAAGACCAACAAGAATTTCGGGGTATGAGCTTTCGTGAGTCAAAGCTCCCTTTGTCAGGTATCGGACGAAGGGAGCTTTGACTTGTAAAAGCTCATACTCCCAAAACCTTGTTGGTCTCTAAGGGGCTACTGGACTTGAGTCTAGGCCTTCTACTGCAGATCAACATTTTGACCCTCTGAGACTAGGAATGGGGAGATCTGGGATCAAATACCCATTCAGTCCTGATGCTCCCTGGGTGTCCTTGGGCTGGTCACTCTCTCAAGCTAAACAACCTCACAGAGTTGTTGGTAGGATAAAATGAGCAGAGGAAAATGTTCATCAACCTGAACTCCTTAGAGAAAACAGAACAAAATTTGAGTCCAGTGGCACCTTTAAGACCAACAAAAGTTTATTTGAAGTATGACCTTTCATGTGCATGCACACTTTTGAACATGTGTGTGGACATGAAAGCTTATACCTTGAATCAACTTTTGTTGGTCTTAAAGGTGCCACTGCACTCAAAATTTGTTTGACTGCTTCAAACCAACACAGCTGCCCTCACCTAGATCTATCCTTAGAGAAAGAGCAGGATAAAGTAGATTAGATACAGGTAGGTCAAATGGATTAAGCCCCAAATTCATTAATGTAATTGCAGTTTTAATTTCATATTTATTTTGTATTTGATGGTCTTTGGTTTATTCAGAAAGTGTTACTGAAAAACAGACACTCACATTCAGTTCTATGAAGAAATGACTTTCCTACTGATTCAGATAAAACTAGTAAACACACTTGCATCCTGAGACTCAGATATTCACTTTTGGTTTCTCCTGGAAAACACACATACACACACACACAACTACACGCACGCACACACACACGCACACACATACTTCCGCCAGCCAAGGCATAGTCAAGCATGTGAAGCAGAAGCAGAACTTACCCTGACACACACCTCTACATCACCATTCAAATCAGTGGTAATGTGTAAATAATATTTAAGAGATTATACTTATTTAAGATAATAGTGTTCTTAAATTGTATTTGCTGAGATCTAAACAAGACATTTAATATGGCAGCATACATTCAAAATCATAATGCATTTTCAGTAGAGTTTGGCATTCCTTGCTGTACGTCTAATTTTTGTTCTTCCCAGCAGAGCAAAAGCAAACTGTAAAATTCTGCTTGCCGTTCCAGTGGAGTAATTGTAACAATAAAATAGAAGTTTTTCTAACAATGCCAGTGTGCATCCTAAACAGGAAACAAGAGCCTTTTCCTTTATAGCTAAGGCAGGAGTCTTCTGCAATGCCAGATTTTTTGCTTTACTGGGGGGAAATGCAAATTCCCTATGCAAATTGCAGGGCTGCCGTTCCAATAAATAGCTACTGAGGAGCAAAAGGGACGGAACTCAATTACCTCTGTCCATCTCCACAGTCCTTTTAATGAATTTTACTTACAGAGGCCTGAATCTTGTCATGTTATATTATCATTGCAACAACCCCACAGTTCTTAAATCAGTTTCCACCCAGTGCAGCAGCCTGTGGAAATGAGGAAGGCTTATGATGGAGTGGCCACAGTGCAGATCCAGAGCTGCCTGAACGGAGAGAATGGTTGTTGCAAGTGGCAAGCCGTTAAAGACCAGAATTGTTTTGTCATTTCTGAATGTCTGCTTAGATGCCAGAGAATCTAATGAAATAAGCATTGGAAAAAGTTCAAGTTCTGTGGAAAATAGGCCTAATTTGACCAACAAAGCCTTATGCAACAGAATGCTTTTCAGCCTGAAAGGCAATGAGATTGAAGATCACGCAGTGTTTTTGTCTAGGAAACGTTGATGACTACCAAATAGATTAAAATCGAGGAGCTGTGTTGGCCTAGCAGAGCAAGAAGCAGGGCATCGACAAATTAATGCCTTTTGTTTGGTTCAGGGAGCATTCAGAAGGCTATCAGAATCTACTTAGGGTAAGTAGAGCATATATTACTTAATACAAAACATGATGGGGAAAGTCCCAAATCTATCAGCACATCCATTAGAGAGATGATTTACTTCCTCTGCAGATATATGGAAAGTGGACAGTAGGAAGGCAAAAGCTGTTCCCCAGGAGCAGACAAACTTCGTCTCTACCTCTACAGCCCATTCACATATTAGACAAAATAGTGCACAGATTGAGTTTGGGGTCTTCACCCTGTGTAATAGTTAGACATGAGATGTGCCCTGGCCACAGTTCCCCTCATGTGTGTAGTTCCCAGTTTGGTTTGGGACCACAGCGCATGTGGATGAAGGTGCTTTGGCCTCCTCCCCGTGCCATTTTCCTGTCCCGAAACAGTCCCCAGTGGCGCTTATTAGGGAAACCCCCACAAGTATTTCAGGGAAGTTGCTCAGTTTTACATAACGGCAAGATTTCTTTTAGACCTCAGCCCTTTGCTTCTTTTTCCTGCTCTCTTCAAGTTGCCAAGGCTGATAAAGGCCGCATCTTCCTCTTATTCTAGGGAGTGGCTCAGCTGGCACATCATCCAGTTCCAGGGAGGGCTCATTTATCTGTCAGGTTTTTCCCAACACTTCTGGATCTGGATTTGAACTCAGGTCTTCTCAGTCCTATTCTGAAATGATCTGGGCAAAATATTGGAACAGTTCAACTGTTCCTTTTGTCTCAAGATTGGTTGACAAGATTCTGGACACTACCATACTGGACCAATTTACAGAGAAAAATTATTTAAGCATAACAAGACTCTTCCCGGTCTAGCCTCCCCCCTCCCCCCAATAGAAGCAGATCTTGTTCCTTGATAGTCAGCCAGGAAATCTGAATATTGTTAAAATGGTTTTTTCTTTAATATTATGTGTAAAAATGTATGTGAATGATTTAATTTTTTTTAAAGTTCTTTAAGGAGACCATTGTGAAAGACAAGCCTCAAAAACTTTGTAAATTAAACATTTTTTAAAATTTCCAGCAAAAAAAAAAAGATACTATACTGTCTCTTTCACTTAAACATGTGTTTACATTAAGTGTCATCAAGTTGTTTCTGACTGATGGCAACCCTGTGAATTAATGTCCTACAAAAAGTCCTACAGTTAACAGTCAATCTGAGGTCTTGCAAACTGATGGCCGTGGCTTCCTTGATTACGTCAATCCATCTCATGTTGGGTCTTCTGCTTTTAGCCTGCTGCCTTCAACATTTCCGAACATTATTGTCTTATCCGGTAACTCTTGTGTTCTCATAATGTGACCAAAGTACAATATCCTCAGTTTAGTCATATTAGTTTCTAGGGAGAGTTCAGACTTGATTTAATCTAGAATACACTCATTTGTCTTTCTGGTGGTCCACAGGATCTGTAAAACTTTCCTCCATCGCCACCTTTCAAATGAATCGACCTTCTTCTTGTCAGCTGTCTTCATTGGCCAACTTTCACACCCATACTATGGCATGAATGATCTTGAGCACCAGTGACATATCCTTACACCTTAGATCACTTAAGGATATGGTTGTTTAATTGGCAGTTTCCTGAAGAGAAAGAACATTTGCTGGAGGCCATGGAACTTTCCCTTGCCCCTACAGTTGGGAGGGGGGACAGTTGGGAAGGGGGCAGGGAATTGACCTGCCATCACCTAGTATCTTCAGAGTGCTCCAAACTATCTTAGGCCCTGTCTTTCTGGACATTTCTATTGAATTGTAAACAACTGGGAGGGACTGCAACTCAGTAGAAGAGCAACTACCTTGCATGCAAAAGGTCCCAGGTACAGTTCTCAGCACTTCCAGTTGAAAGGGTCAGGTGATGTAAAAGACCTCCACCTGAGACTCTGGAGTAGGGTTGCCAGCCCCCAGGTCTGGGAGGGGGTTCCCCCACTTTTGGGGGCTCCAATCCACCACTAGCCAGCTGGCTGGCAGGAGAAGCCCTGCCCCCAGAACACCCCCCAAATCCCCCCCACTGCTGGAGTGACAAGAGGACATGGCAACCCTACCCAGCAGAACTGCTGTCAGTCTGAATAGACAGTACTGACCTTGATGGACCAAGACTCTTATTCAGTATGCAGCTTTATGTGTTCATGTGCAAAATAAAAATCTCAGGGGGGAAAGGTTCCTGCATTGATATCATTCTTTACAGCAAGTGATGTGCATAACCAACTCTTGCATTGTGCTGACAGGCTAAGGATCAGCCCAGGCCTAATGCAGAGTATGTATGCTAGGCAGCTAGGATGCACTTCCAATGCACTTTGGGATTCTATTAAATCAAGTTAATGGACATTGCTTAAAATAAACTTGGTTTTAAATGCACAGAACATAATTTCAATATGAATGCCAGTTGAAAAGATTGTGTTGCATCTATTGCCTATTTCTTTTCTTGTTTAGAAGTTATTTCTTTTTGTCAGGTACAGTACAGGGAGAAGCCATCTATTTCCTATCATTATTAATGACTGGTTGTCATTCCTCTCCAACTGACTAAGGGGTTCTCAGGAATAGATTTTTTATTTCTAGCCTGTCACAGGACGATCCCAAGTCAGGAATCTCTATCAGACTGAAGTCATTATGAAAGGTTTGGGCTTTGAACACTCTGAGAGTGCAGTCAACAAGCCACTTAAGTTGTTACACTTGTCTTCCCTCCCATTTAACTACAAGGATGGTGGGTGAAATGTGGACATTTCCTCAAGTGGTATTTAAAGGTTCTTTCATTTCCTGTAGCTGTTTATTGATTGTGAAACCTCCGTTGGCTAGAGTGTACATTTAGTGCAAAATGGGCCTTTCTGCACTGCATTAACAGTGTATGAAAGGAAGGACTGAAGTCATTTTTCTTGGAACATAACATTTGACATTCAGAAGCCCCATACAGACATTAAAAATGATGTAAACAGGCACAGGACCCTGGGATCATGGCTGCTAGCCCCATCCAGACACCCACCTCAGAAGGCTTAGAGAGCACTACATGAATGTATGCACCATAGGGCCTTTCTTGAGATCACTCATTCCCAAAATCGGCAATGCGACTGTTAGCCAAATTGCTCTGTTTGATTTAATAAAAGGTTGGGGAATTTTGATATTAATGTGCAGTTGGCATGACTACAGGATCATGGCCTTTATATACCAGAGTCCCACTTTATCCAGGTCACAGAAATAGACTCAGAGACTAGATAACTAAAGCAGTGATCGCTTTACTGAAGAATTCTTAAGTCCTTATAAACAATAATCAAACATTCAGACACACAATAGAGAACTAAGGAAGTAGAGATGATTGATAGGGAATAGAGGGGGTGAGTTATGGGGTGATACTACCTGTCCAGATGTGCAGAGGTCCATGAGGAAATGATTATGGCCTAAACCCAGAGGGTAAAGGGGTGGCCTGCCAGTTGGCATCAGGGCAGAAAACACACACGGTCTGAGGTCATGGACCTAGATAGTTAAAGGCACTGGAAAACAATGCAGATCAATGGAAGGTCTTGGGGGCTGGTCTCAGGTGAGAACAAAAGATTACCTGGGCCAATCAGGTGTCCCAGGAGGTATGTGACACCAGGATGGGCAAGGCCTAGATGTGGCCAATGAGCTTTCAGAGGGGGCAGAGTCTGGATTAACAACTGGAGCCAGGTGTGCTGGGGCTAGCTGAATGGATTTTAAGACCATTGATGGTTCTGCCAAGGCAGTTGAATAGGTTCCCAGATACAGACAAAAGAGGGAGATGGGCCCCTGATTAGCATCAGGAAGAATCGTTAATAATTTGAATGTTTGGTTGGTTTATCTTGATATCCTGAGGGATGAAGAGCAAGGAAGGACAAGTACCACACATAGACATGAGATAACACAAGAAAAGGCCTGGGTGAGGTTCTGGAGACAGAAGGCCTATTTGCCAGATGGCCTCTGGATAGCCTTTAGAAATGTAGATACTTCACCTGGTGGAAACCATTGTTATCCTGTAAGCATAATCTCTTCTGGGTGGAGGGGGAAGACTGGAGGTTTGCTTTGAGGGTGTCTTTTGAAACCTGGATCTGAAATCCCTATGGCTTGCTCTGTGTTCCAGGACCAGGAGTGTCTTCCTTGGCCTGAGTTTTGTGGATCTCTGGTTCAAGTTGGAAGTGGGGTGCCCCTTGCAATTGGGGCTACCCAAGAGTAAAGGCAGCACCTCTGGCAACACTGCGCCCTGGGGGCGCTGGAACAATCCAGGTGGGTGGTAGAGCCTGAGGTTCAATTGGGGGGGGCATTGAATAAAAATAAGGGGGCGGTGGAAGCATAAAGAAAGAAGAGTCCAGAACCTATCTAAAGCAGCTTTTTCCTGCCTTCTCCTGGTCTTCCCTGAGATCAGAGAAGGAGGGGGAGGTGAAGAGGGGTCCCCACAGCCAATCTCAGCCAAGCATTTGCAAACTGCAAATGTCTGTGCACCCTTGTAAGGCTGGTGTTGCTGCTGGGCTCTTGTGTGGTGGCTGCTGCTGGCCTCTGCCTTCAGCTGCTGCAGCTCTGTGCCTGCCTTGGCCTGCCTGACTGCGTGTACTGTGGTGGACTCTACCTGCATCTTTTTGGCCACTTCTTGAAGGTAGATTTCCAGGGGGGCACCGAGTAATTTTTTTTCTGAAAAGAGGGCGGTAGGCCAAATAAGTTTGGGAACCTCTGCTTGAGATCAAAAAAGCTGCAAAAAGCAGTATTCACAATTGCATTAAGGCACATACCGTTTTATGTACTTTTTAAGTATTGAGCAGAAGGCGATGAATTCAAATAAACAGGCTTTTTATTCAGTGACATTGTTCAGCTCAAAAGACAGCTCTATGAGAGCAGCACTTTCATTTATACTGTTCCAACTCATAACTTTCAACAATGTAACTATATACAAGCAATACTATTGGACCCAAGCAGGGCCCAGTGATTGGGTATCTAGATTGGCTTCAGGACCAATGGGAGTCTTTATTAATCAGCCAATAGGAATTGGAGCTTTAGGATACCAGAGCCCTTTTCAAGCTACTACTGCTTCATATTCTAAACAAACACAACAGTACTCAATGCAGATATTCAGCTGAAAGCGAGAATATTGGGGGGGAGGCGTAGCACATGTAATCTCACACCCCTCAACAAGTGTACAGGCTGCATGGTTTGTAATGTCTGCAGGGTTGCATGTTCCAACATGTTTTTTTCAAAGCTTATTTATTCATTTTTAAAACATTGCTATGTCATCTCCCCCCCCACAACAGAGCCCTCAAGGCATCAGACAGTTTTAAAGACATTAAAATCCAAATAGAGGGGTGTGTGGGTGGGTTAGGGTTGCCAAGTCCCCCCGGGGGGTGGGGAAACTCCTGCTCCAGCAGCCTGCTGCCTGCCAGCCGGGATCAGGTCATCAGAGGGAACCCCACCCCCAAATTGGAGACATCATCGCATCAGGCATGTTTGGGGGGGAAGCTCTGTAATTCGAGGGAAAACTCTATGGTGATGTCATCACAGCGTGTGCGCTTCGCGTGCGTGCCAGGACTCTCCCGGACCAGCATAGACTCCCCCTCGCTAAAGGAAAGGTAGGTACTTGGCAATCCTTGTGTGTGTGTGTGTGTGTGAGAGAGAGAGAGAGAGAGAGAGAGAGAGAGAACAGCAATTAAAACACACACAGGAAGGAGAGTCAATAAGAGAATGCCAAACAAAACTGCACCTGCTTGCCGAAAACTGGGCAGACAGATCTTCTCAGGGAGGAGATTCCACAGTTTGCATGCCACAAGCAAGCAGGGCTTCTTTCAGATTGCCCTCCATCCAGAATCACACATGTTTAGAAATATTAGCCTGTGGATTCTGGCCCACACATTGTGCACGGATGAATTAGGTGGACATTATAAAATACTTAGCACAATGCAGTTCTAAGTTATGTTATTCTCTCCTAAATTCACTGATGTCAGTGGGTTTAGGAGGATGTAACCCTGTTTAAGATTGCACATAAAAATATTGTGAAGTTGTTCTCCAGAAAAACTTGTGCAAAATGCTTGGTTTTTCTTGACATTCTCCAGAAGTTTTTCAAAACATCCTAACTGTTGTGCTAATGCTGGCTGACCTTAGAACTTCTCTAGATTTTTTTAAAATCATATTTTATTGGTTTTAAATTATTACAGTTAACCATAGTATCAACAGCGTTTTAATAAAGAGAAGCACTCTAAAGTATAGTAGCGACTGGGCTCAAACAAGCAGTAACATAATAATATATAAACTTATCTTCCATCATGTCTATTTCAGATAATTACAAACCAATTACCTGAGTTTTAAGTTTTTCTCTCTAACCAATTATACATTTTTGCCCAAACTATCTTAAAGGATTCATTATCTTTACCCTTTAGGATTCTAGTTAGTTTATCCATTTCCATTGCTTGGAGGAATTTTTGTAAAAATTCCTGAGATCTTGGGCTAATTGTAGTCTTCCAGTACTTTGCGTATACAATTCTAGCTGCTGTAATGCCGTGTATTAATATCTTATCTGTCTTTTTGTCAGTTTCTGGTAGCAGATTGAGAAGGAAAATTTCTGGTTTCCAAGGAATTTTAACTTTTGTTATCTCTTGAAGTGTTTGTTGTACCATTAGCCAGAATTTTTTTGCCTTATCACAATGCCACCACATATGTATAAAAGCACCTGAATTCTTACCACATTTCCAACACACATTTGTTACTGTCTTTGAGTATTTGGAAAGCTTTTCTGGTGTTAAATACCATTTAAAAAACATTTTATAAAAATTTTCTTTAAAGGATACAGAACTTCTCTAGATTTTAAATGCAATTTGGAGTTCTGGAAATTCTGCAACTTCTTCTTTTCACATCACTGTTACTATGTGTCAATGAAAACAGAGCTTGCATGTGTGTGTGAGTCCACACTAAACCCTAACCTCTCTCATGCTGGACCTCAGTATGCTCTGGGACTTTCTGAGTTAATTGCAGAGTTTCATTTCTGATGTTGGGTCTGGGTTGCAGAACACAGTTGCAGAACACAGCAAGGTAAGGCATGGGAGAGAAGGGGCCTTAACACCCTCACCCATGCATTCTGTGCAACTCCATTTTCATCACGCAAGAACTGAGAGACCCCTATTTTACTACTGCTGGGTTAGTTTTTATAGGCAATTTTAAAAACTATTTTATTGACTATTTTAATTTGTATCTATTGTTTAGGTGCCTCAAGCAGGCCTCTGGAGAGGCAACAGACAAACGTTATAAATAAACAAGCATAAATACACAAAAATCCTGTTAGTTCAATTAACTAAATGATGATGTCCTGGGGGGGCTTCCTTCCCTAGTGGGTTTAACAGCAACTGGGAGAGGGGCAATTTTTATATACAAAATGGGGCCAGAAGAAATGGATAAATACCCCCTGCTCCCAAAAAAATGACTTCCCTGTGGCTTCTTTTAAGAAAACGTAACAGTGTCAAGAGATAGTTGTCACTATTCTCTCTAATTTTATTTTGTTCAGCCCTTAGCATCTCTCTCTCTCGGGTTACTGTCAATAATTGCAAAGCACGCCTTTTATTGACATAAGATGGCATGAAAGAGGCTGCTGGTGGCAGGGGTGTGTGTGTGTTCATAGCATAACATGTGTCTTCATTCCATTTTCAGTCTGCAGTGCTGTACACTTGTGTATCATCATATGCAACCGAATGGTGTTTCCCCCCACTTTTGTCCTGCTCGGGGGGGGGGGATATGCACTTTCCCTAACCCTATTTGTAGTTCTGCCAGACTGTGCAAGCTGATCAGAGTAAAAGACAGGGGGGGACACCCAGACCAATCGATGCAATCCTTTTGGCTGACAAAATGCGTATAACTTTCCTTTTCAGTTCCACATCTGCTGAGACACTCCATCTGTACTCTCCCCCTTTCCTCTAAGATGGTTGAGCTCTAAGTCACACTACTAAGTGCAGAACTGTTAGTAATTTTTCATTTAAGATTAATTGTAATACCTGTATTAACTAATTGGGCATTTTTGGTTCATGGTTTGAACACTTAACATCCAGATACACATTCCAGATGTGACAAAAGAGCTAAAGGAGAAATAGGTTGACCATCACTTTTTCATCCAAAACCATTTGGGCACACACTAGGAGACCCCTTCAAGGACAGGTTTCCATGCTCACGATGAAGACCACAGGCAATGAGCTGGCCTCCCACTGAAAGTAAAAGAGCCAGCATGGTGTAGTGGTTAGAGTGTCAGACTAGGATCTGGAAGGCCCTTGTTCAAATCCCCACTCTGTCCTGGAAGCTTTCTGGGTGACCTTGGACCGGTCACATACAGCTTAACTTACCTCACAAGGTTGTTGTAAGGATAAAATGAGGAGAGGAGAACAATGTGTCCCCACTGTGTGTCCCCACTGGGGTAGAAATGAAGTAAACAATAAATAAATAATAATAATGTATGACATAGTTGGACCATAGAACTCCTATGTGTAGATCCTTTTTGCAAGTTCATGTTCTTAGTGGGTTACTCTACAGATGCTACTTAGCATAAGAAAAATGGTAATCATGGCAATAAACTTCCTGATGTCCCCTGTCCCTCTTCAGACTGCTGAGCCCCCACCCCCAAACTCATGCCCCAGGAACCTGATGGCCCCAAGGAACCGCAGTGGGAGAATGAATCAGCATATATCTTCACACAACAGCTGTTTGCATGTTCACTTTTGTTACTGAATGTTGAATCTTATGTAATGTTTATACTTATAAAAGCACAATTTTTCAACTAAATGACATTTTATCCTGATATTTCTTCTGGATGAGGATTGATTGAGGCCTGCCAATTGGTTTGTCTCTTTGGCAATGTCTGCCTCCTAGTACACTAATTTATTAATTTCTTGGTCTAGTGGTGATCAAAAATTCTTTGGACCACAACTTATTAAGGATAGATAATATGCTGCTTATTGCATCCTTTTAAAATGTTCACTGAACAAGCAATTGAACAACAGATACAAGTATGCCTTAGTTGCTTTATTTGTTAGAGTTTTCTCTATAACAAAAAGCTGCTTAAGACTTTAAAAGTGAACACAGGCTATCCACATAGAATATTGTTGTGGCTAAGCAGGCGATGGCATGTGCTATTTGTATTTCAAATAGTTGATTAAGCAACTTTGTATAAGCCTGTTTCTCTAGAAAAAGTGCTGATTTTTTTTAAATGTTCTTGTAGGGCTGTAGCCAGTGTGGAGCTGATGGGTGCACTGCCCCACCTATTGCTTCTAAGTCTTTTAAATGTGTGATGTGACAACAGTTTTTAATCCTATTGTGGCTGGTGAGCCGGCCCTGCGAGTCCCAAGAGAAGGCCAGGTGTCTTGCTCATCCCAATTGGAGGAAACAATGATTGAGCTAAAAGCAATGTGCCATTAGGAGAACAGAAACCGGCTGACCAGCCAGGAAATTTAAAGGCCAGCATATGGGGAGCAGGGGAGAGGATCAGAAACATGGCAGCTAGTGTGGCGGTGGGGGCAACAAAGATGATGGTGGCAGAAGAAGCATGGGAAGCCACAGAGCCAGCAGAAAACATGGGAATGGGGCAAACCAGTGGGTGGTGGACAGAAGACTGGGTAGGGCTGGCTGGAGACAGGACTGACTGGGTAGGACTTGAGCAGCCAGCACCAGAAGGACTGGCCCAAAGTGGCTGGAGTCACCAGTGAGAAGCTGGCCTGGAAGTAGAAAGCCCTGAGATCACAGACCAGTTCCCACAAGGACAAGGGGAGAAGGGAGTTAGCACAAGGGACTCAATATCAAAGACTAAAGTCCAAAGGGCCCCAGAGATTGGGGACCAGCTGTTGCGAGCAAGGAGTGGATCAGGGAAGCTATGAGGGACACCTTGGATGTGCAAAAAGGGGCCCTGGTCTGAGGCAATGCAGAGGGTTGGCGCCCAGTTTCACATTTCTGATGCTAACAATTAATAGATACTAAGAGACACTAAAAGGCATTTGGGCCTGAAATAAAGCTGCAGAAGTTTTGGTTGATTATGTGGAAATCACTTGATTTCTTTGAAGGCTCAACTGGGCAGTGGAGTTGCCAGTCTCCAGGTGGGGCCTGGAAATATCCTGGAATTACAGCTGATCTCTTCAGACCGCACAGATCCCATGGATCAAATGGCTACTTTGGAGGCTACAGCATTATACCCCACAGATGTCCCTCCCCTATCGCCACCCCCAAATCAAGTCTCAATGAATTTCTCAACCCAAAATTAGAAACCCTACTGGATAGCCTTTATGTAACAAGGAGGGCTGGATCCAGTCTCATGCTCTAGACAATATCAAGTTGACCTGACGTTTGCCAAGATTCATCTTGGACTCCCAGACAACAATTCCCCTTGGCATTTCCCTCATATCACCCAGACACAGCCCAACTGTTGCCTGTATATAAATTTCTTGACATGCTGTAAGCGTGAACAGGATAATAACTCGTTATTTCTGTGTGTACTGCACACTTTCCCCCCATTCCATTCATTACATTTATATCCCACCAATTCTCCAAAGAGCTCATGGCTCCCTGGTCTCCCAGTCTACATATACCCCCATCGTTGACAAGGAGAGGCCCTCCTGACTGTCGCACTAATCAAAGAAACTCATATGGTGGGCACATGAGAGAGGGCCTTTTTGGTGGCAGCCCCACAATTATGGAACAAACTCCCCAGGGAGGTGCTCCTCCCTCCCTCATTTTTCATCTTCAGGAGACAGCTGGAAACAGTTTTCTTTAGGACTACATTTGATTAATTTGGTTTTTATTTATTGGCCATCCTAACTGAGATTTTAAACTGTCATCTTTTATGTGTGTTATCGTATGGCTCTTTGAATGCCTCAAGGTAGAAAGGTAACTAATTTTTTTAAAAAATAAATAGATGTAATGGTTTAATGACCTGTCCTGAATTGAAAATTACATGTTGAACTGTGTCTTTTCTCATTATTTCAGTTTAAAAACTTGAGGATTCAGGAAGTATCAACAAAACTTGAAAGAAAAAGGGATGACAGTTCTGTTCCTATGCAATTTACAAATTGTGTAGAAATTTTCATTCTGCTTCATTCTTCTAATATATTCTACAGAAGTGCCTTAACAGACTTAACTAATCCACATCTGCTCAGCTATACATCGTACACAGTTACTTAAATGTCACTTGCTGATTAAGATATGTCAGCAATCTATAAAGCCTTTGCAGATTATTCAAGATATGATTATGAGAGAGCAAAAATTTCCCTTCAAGATATCATATGCTGCTGATTCAAGTGGTGAATAATCTTCTACTTATTCTACCCTAAGATATAAAATCCTGTGTGATGGTGCTCACATAAGTCATTTTCATTTGAGAGAGCACCTTCATCTCAAATGGTAGCTTGAGTTGGCTCAGTATACACCCACCTTCAATTCACTGGTGTTTGTTTAATGAATTGCATGGAGAACAGTTCAAACAAAATCAGTTTAGAATATAAACCTTGAGGTTCAAGAAGGTTCATTATGAAGAACTGTGAAAAGCTGATCATTTAGTTCTATCATTTATTCTATATAGGGATACGTGCATTGGAATCTAAACAGTAATATATACTTTGAAGGCAAATTAATATGATTTTTGAACAGTTAAATGTTACAGTTAAATGTCAGAATCCTCCAAAGGAGCAGGAAGGAGAGTGTGCCAACTAGTGAGGAAGATCCAAACAAAGTCTTTTGGACTGACCAATTAGCTACTCTCCCACCAGATTATTTGCACACAAGATTTACTGTTCTGGCTTTGCAGAGAAAAAAATAAATATATCATCATTATTATTATTTTCATTTCTGTCTCCCATTCTTACTGGGACCCAAGGCAAGTTAAAAATATGGTTTTTAAAAACCCTTTCATTCGATCTGTAAACAAATTACAAATACATTTCCCAAGTAGCATCATCTTAAACTTTCTCTTTATGGAAAATAATACTTCAGAAACTAACATATCTGAACAGCAATAGACCAGATCTATAACTAATCCTTAGACAACTGGCATTAAAAAATGGTATCAAACTGGTGGACTGTTTTAAAATTAAAAATGGCTTTTGTGAACTTTGTGTTTCCAATATCAACACCAGTTACAGGTAGCAATTCTTGTTTTCTCCTTTCCAGTACAATCTGCACCGAGCTGGATTTCAATTCAAAAGATGCTAGTCTGCAACCTTATTAAAATCATGGCCACAACGTATAGCTTGGCAGGTTCTAACTTGCAAATAGCTAAATTGCTTAATTTAGACATGCATGACAGTAATCAAAACAAAATACAAAGCAGAATACTAAATCAAGCAGCATGATTTTTAGCTCTTCAGGCAGGAATAAGAAGAAAGAAATGGCTATTTATAGACCAGGGACCTGTGCCACTTGGGCAGGGGCCTAGGGTTGCCAGACTTCCTGGTCTGGCGGGGTTCACCCACTTTTGGGGGGTTCAACCTACCACTGGGCCAGCTGGCCGGCAGGGGAAGCCCCGCCCTGAAACACCCACAGCCACCCCTCTTCCTTCTCTCTTGAGAGAGGGGAGGGGCGGCTGCAGGCCCCACATGCCTGAATTCCAAGCGGCATTGCTGCTTGGAAATTGGGTGCGTGGTGCCCACTCTTCCCAAGTGGGGGCCGTCGGCTCCTGCCTTGCAAGAGGTGATTTTGCCTCTTGCATGGCAGGAGCGCTTGGCCCTCACTCCCCCCCACACACACACCATTTAAAGGGAAGTTTCCTTTTAAATGGTAGGGGGGAAAGTGGGGACGTGATAATTTTTTTTTACAATACACAACCTTTATTGGCATACAAGGGACGTGATAATGTCATGCAGAGTATCATCATACTGGGGTGGCCATGCCCCCTCCTGGAATGCCCCCTAATCTCCCCACTGAGGAGAAGATCAGACCTGGCAATCCTACAGGGGCCTGCGCCAGTCTTTTCTCATCATCCATCCATCCATCCATCCATCTATCCACTACCTTTCTTCCCAAAGAGGACCCCAAGAGACTTACATCATTCTTCTCCTCCTCCATTTTATCTTCACAACAACCCTGTGTGTGAGTGGCCCAAGGTCACCCAGTAAGCTTCCATTGAATGAGTGGGGATTCAAACCTGGGTCTCCCAGGAACTTATCTGACACTCTTAACCACTACACTACAAAGTGAGCTCTGACGCACTAATGCTTATGCTGGAATAAATTTTGTTAGTCTTGAAGGTGCCACTGGATTCCTATTTTGTTCTGCTACAACAGACTAATGTGGCTACCCATCCACAAACATATTGACTCTTACACATGCTTTCTTTCTTACTCTTCTGCAACAGGTAGTGCCATGCTTAACTGAGTACTGTTCATCTGTATGGCTGTAGTATCCACTGCAGTATCCACCTGCTTTACTGCTTTTAATTTGCATATTACAAACACAAGAGCTGTGTTGTTTAAAAAAAGCCCGTTTGCTCTCACTGTAGCTTCTGTTTTTGCAGAAGTAGGAAAACTGAATTTGAGCTATGTTTGTCAAATTTTGACAAAGAGCAGAGGAATGGAAGGAAAGGGGGAACGCTTCAATTGCTGCAATAAGCCACGGTCTAATTATAGTTGAGAGGAGGGAAGATCAATACTGCACTGCTGTCTCTTGTTCTTTTTTGCTCACAATAGCATTAGATTACCTCTTAAATAAAGCCTGCTCTGTGGCGACAATGAACCCTCAAGCTCAATGTTTCTTCTCTCCCGAATTGATTCTTGCCTCTCAGGCACCAGCCTGCCTCTCCTATCCCCACCTGCATTCCCCTCCCCTCCTGCATTCTGCTCCATCAGAGCTGCTCCTGATGGAACTCAGGTTGCAGTGGTGTGAAAGCAGTGCTAAGGATGCTGCATGGCAAGTGGATTCTTGGCATCTCTTTGAAGCTGGTGCCTGGAAGAAATGTCCCATCTGTCCAATGGCAAAACCAGCCTCGTGTCCCCTTTCAACAATCTTTCCTGTAGCCGATACAGAAACATAGGTGAAAGGGGCTACTTGAGAGGACAGTGAATTAGAGCTGGTTTGTTTTAGCAAGACTATGTCAATTTAGGCATTACATACTGTAGAACTGTTGGATCTGAAAATAATTTCTCTGATCATGTCATGGATGATCAAGAAGATAACAACGAAATACATTTGAAAAGAATGTTCTCAGCATCCCCTGATAACTGTGACTCATAAGATAAAACATACACAGGGTCACAGGGGTCATTTCGAGCAGGAACACCGTTCCGGGAGTAACAAGCCCAGGAATGGGCACATATGGTGAAGCGCTGTGGAAAGAAGCAAAAGCATACTAACTTGATCTGTATTTTCATGCTTGTTGTAGGGTAGTTTCCCTGCAAGAGCAAAGGAAACCTAAAGTGTCTTTAGTCAAAGTGTAAAGCTGGCTCACCTGCTCTGAGTTGGGAAATACCTGGAGATTTTTGGGGTGGAGCCTGAGCGGTGAGTGTTGCCTTCTGACATACTTCCGGCGATGTCAGGTGGTGTGGCATATGCTGATGAGTTATGCTAATGAGCTCCTGCACCTCTTTTTTTACGAAATGACCCCTGCGTTAGGGAGACAGAAATGGTACCTGAGACAGTAAAGCTGTATGAATTCATGAAAAAGTTCATACCCCACTGAGGTCCTGAGCACAGATGAAAACTTGGGCCCCCTTTTAAAAGTAGCATCACTTACAGAAGGCCATCTTACTATCACATGCTCTCTGATTCTCTGAGTGGCTTCTCCTTTGGAGAAGAGAGAACTGGAGATGTATAAGGGTAATGTAACAGAGCCATTGGGGAATTATCTCCTAGCTATTAGGAGCCATTGAGAAACATTACTTGATCATTCTGAACCACTAACCTAACAAAGGGACAGTCCACTAACAGGCACAGCCATTGCTACATGTATAAAGTCACCTTATATATATCCTTGGACCATTCAGCTCACTATTGTCTGCTCTGTCTGGGAGTGCCTCCCCCGAGCTTCAAACTCAGGAAGGTCCCCCTTCCTCAAATATCTGAGATCCTCAGAACCAGAGTTGCCAAGGACTGCATCTGGAACATTCTGCATACTTACGGGACCTACCCTGAACCACCATTAAAGCGGGATAAAAGCTCCTCCTCAGAGGAGAATTCCCAATGCAATCTAGGCCATATCCAAGGCTCTGAGTGTCCCTGGATCCCAACTAAAGTCCTGTTAGTAGAATTTTAATGAGTGGAAATAGGCAGTTGAATCTTTTCACGACATACAATAACTTCACTTGGTAATTACTTGCAGATCGAACTTATATTAAAGGCACACCCAAAGGGACCAGTTCAAAACCTGGAGTAGAACATCAGGAACTAACTAGGGATCCTGTGGAGGTGAAGAATATGGTTGTCATCCCCCCAACTGGATCAGTCCATTTCCTGAAGCTCTGTCAGACCCCAAGAGCAAAGCATTAGGCACAAGCTGAAAATGGACCAGGAAGGGAACTTGCCTGACAGGAAGTCACTTATTAAGTTGGGTGCAGCAGAGTTCTGTGGTGTGCAAGGATCAGGGCTTCCATGCAGGAAACAGGAAAGGTGGAACTCTCACGTTCTATGAGACTGGCCTGACCAGTTGGGGTACGATGGCAGATTGTCTACCATTGCTGAGCAGACTCCAGTTCTCTAGGACTTTCTCCTTCTCTGTGTTTGTTTCTCCAGTTTTGATTCCTGTGAATGGTCCAAACTGATGTATTATCAGTATCCAGCCCTAAACATATGGCCTTCTTGAAAGAGCAGCCATGCTGGTCTATTTGGATACGGGGCATATTCTCTGCCACTGAGCCATGGCCCCAACCTCTTTTCACGGCACAATTCTCCCTCTGGCAAACACTGAGGTAAAAGTGGATGATACACAGCAGCGAGTGGGATATGTAGATCAATTATTTTAAAATAGAAAAGGCCACTTTAAAGGAAACAGCCCACAGCAATTTGTGCAGAGCAATCCTCTCACTTCCTTGGCTTTGACAATGGATGGGAATGAATTGCATATTTGCAGCAAAACATATTCTTTTTCCTAGGAAAAGAATGAATTCAAAGAATAATTCACACACACACACACACACACACAAGGTAGCTCTTGCTGTGAAAAAAGAATCTCATGAAAATCTTGTGCAGGCCTACTCTTAGTGTTTCTTGCAGAGCAGCAGCATCTGGTACAAAGACTTATGTATGCTTCATCTTATGTATTCAGCTGCAGTCAGTGGAACAGAAAGTTTGTAAATCAGGGCGAGATAAGGCAGTATTGTCAATGACTACAAATATAGCCAACATTTTCATCAAGTTACTTTGGCAGGAAAATAATAGAACTAGAGCCCTGATTCAGTCAAAAGAATTATGGCTTAATTCTTAACTCTGTGGTTCATTGAGTCTAAAGATATCTAAAGAGATGTGGATTGTACTCTTGAATCTTGGTTTTACACTCATTTACTTACAAGCACATTCCACAGATGTCAAATTCCCAATCCTATGCCTGTTTACTCGATTCCCCAGTCCTATGCATGTAATTTAGTTCTAAGTTACACTGAGCTCAACAGGACCTAGTAAAGGTAAAGGTTTCCCTTGCTTGAAAGCCAGTCGAATCCAACTCTAGGGGGTGGTGCTCATCTTCGTTTCCAAGCCGAAGAGCCAGCACTGTCCAAAGACGTTTCTGTGGTCATGTGGCCAGCATGACTAAACACCGAGGTGCACAGAATGATGTTACCTTCCCACCAAAGTGGTACCTATTTATCTACTTGCAATTTCTTGCTTTCAAACTGCTAGGTTGGCAGGAGTTGGGGCCAGAGATGGGAGCTCACTCAGCCACACAGCACTAGGGTCTCGAACTACTGAACTATAGACCTTCCAGTCTGCAGCTCAGCATCTTAACCTCTGAGCCACCACGACATACCTCCAAGCAATTGTGCATATCTATCTAGAACAGGGCTGGCCAAACTTGCTTAATGTAAGATCCACATAGAATAAACATCAGGTGTTTGAGAGCCACAAGACATAAACAAATATTACACACAGGTTTTATTGAAAAATATGGAGATTTGTTTTTATTAACATTAAATGACACTGCCAAGAATAAAAAACAAAAGGGGTAAAAACAGATTTTGAACATGATGTTTATTTGTCCAATGATATTTATTTGTTTGCTAATATATTTATTTGTCTAAGAGAGAGAGGTAGAAAGAAAGAATGAAAGAGGTGGAAAGAAAGAGAGAAAGAGAAACAAAGCAAATAGATGGGGGAGGGAGGGGGGAGAAAGAGAGAGAAAGGAAGGGAGAAAGAGAAAGAAAGGTGGGAGAAAGAGAAAGAAAGGTGGAAGGAAAACATAGATGGGGAGGGAGAAAGAAAGGGGGAAAGAGAGAGAGAGTGAATGAGTGTGAGAGATAGCAAATAGATGTGGAGGGGGAAGGAAGAGAAGAGAGAGAGAGAAAGAAAGAAAGAAAGAAAGAAAGCAAAGAGATGGGGAGGGGAGGAAGGACAGAAGAAGAGAGAAAGAAAGGTGAAAAGATGAAAGAGGTGGAAAGAAAAAAGAGAGCAAGAAACAGAAATAAAGAAAGCAAATAGGAGGAGAGAGAGGAAGGAAGGGAGAGAGAGAGAAAGAGGAAGGAAGGTGAAAAGAAAGAGATGAAAAGAAAGCAAATAGATGGGGAGGGGGAGGAAGGATGGAAAGAAAGCAAATAGATGGGAGGGAGGGAGGAGAAAGAGAGAGAGAAGTGGAAAGAAAGCAAATAGATGGGGAGGGGGAGGGAGAGATGGAAAGAACTTTAAATGTGTTCTTCAACCCCACCTGTATGTCAGCCAGCTTGGAGAAGGGATATAAAGAGACATATGCCTTCTCCGAGCCAAGCCAGCCAGCTGACGTGGCAATGTGGCAGGACTTGGAGAACATATTTAACTCTAGATGGGGAGGGAGGGGAGCAAGAGAGAGAGAAAAGTGGAAAGAAAGAAAGCAAATAGATGAGGGGAGGCAGAGAGAGGGGGAAAGAAAGCAACTTTAATTTTAAATGTATCCTCCAAGCCCCCACCCCACCCCCATGCTGCCTGGCTTGGCTTGGAGAAGGGAGCCACACAATATGTGTGAAAGAGCCCCATGCGGCTCCCGAGCCACAGTTTTGCCACTCCTGATCTAGAACAATTTTAACCAGCCCTTCCTCCAAGGAGCTTAAAGCAGCATGGTTCTCCTTTCCATATTTTATTCCACCACCAACACTGAGATGTAGGTTAGACTAAGCCAGGGGTGGGCAAACTTGCTCAGCGTAAAAGCCACCTTGAACAGGGGTGGCCAAACTTGCTTAACGTAAGAGCTGCATAGAATAAACATCAGATGTTTGAGAATCACAAGACATGAACAAATATTACCTGCTTTTATTGGAAAATAAGCAAATCTGCTTTTTATTAACATTAAATGAAACTGCCAAAAATAATAAAAAGGGGTAAAAGCAGATATTGTACATCGTTGGAACTGCTAGCTGGATGACTTGCACAATCAGCCCATAATCCTCTTGATACTGGAGGACCAGTGTAGTGGCTAGATGCAGTTCATTTTCTACAGTCTGGGTGGTTTGTTACTCCCTTTGAGGGGAAGGAAGCAAAACCGGAGTGTTAAAAGGATGCTAGCCAACCATTTAATCATAACAGCTGATGGATGAACCATGCACCACTCAACTGTCAAGTTTAAATGGCTGGCCCGAAACAGCTGAACTGAACCAGCCACAAGTTTGGTAAATGCTCAGAGAACGCACTTTCCCCAAACATCAGTTCGCAAACTCTGAACCGGCCCAAGTTTGGGCTGAATTTCAGTTCATGAACTGGTTCATGCCCACCCTTAGTCGTAACTATTTCAGAAGATTATTATTAAATATTTCTCTGCAGAATGTGCAGCAGGAACATCAACAGCGAGTGTGATTATCCTTCATTCCAAGGCTGCCTTACACATCCTCAATGGATGCCAGAAGCACCACCTGTCTCCCCTGTGAGACTGCCAAATGATTCCTTTGTGGCACCTCAGAGGGAATATGACATAATCTGTGCCACTGGAAACAGAATATTTAGGGAGTAAGCTAATTAGACTGAATGATAATGTCAAAGTCAATCATAGAAGAAATACTGCATTGGTAAATACTGTATCTTCATAGGGATTTCACTGAAACAAGCAAAACTGAATTCTGTCAGGAGTCCCCATAAAATTGGCATCTGTTCCACCCACACAAACTAGGACAAACCTGGCTGTAGGGATTTTAGTTCAGCTTGTCTCTGAATATGTTAACATGGAAGCCTAAAAATTTATATTGCTTTAAAAAAACCAACCATTGCCTTACAGAGTAGCAAATTGCTCTTTTTAATGGCTTCTCTTTAAATTCCCTGGAGCTTAAATATTTAATTACAGAGGATAATATTGGTTATAAATTAATAATTTCTTTCTTAGACTTCTTTTTCTTTATGTCTTGTATTTTTTCTGCTCTAAATTTGTTGTCAGTGTTGTTATTTTATGTCAGCTTTCTTCTTTGGAGCTTCGGGGGGCACCTCCCTTCTCCATTATGTCCTCTGTGATGTACGTCAGGCTGGAAGAGAGGGACTCAATAACTATCCTGGCTAAGTGGGTATTTGTGATAGTCTTTCTAAGATGGCGGTCACACATGCAAGATAAAGCGGGGGAGGGGGGAAGCGAGGCTATTTCCTCCGGCGTAAGTTAACCCGCAGTTGCGTGATCACACAGATATTTGTAGATGTGGATGCAGTCCACCACTGCGTGATCAGATGCAACCACGGGTGAGTCGGGGTTTTTTAAAACTGTTTGTTCCCGATGCACTTACACAAGGAATTGATGAATCATACCTCCGCACTGAGGTCTCCCTATGGAATGTGGGGGGGTGCGCGAATGCGCATACTGCGATGGGGGAACAACCACATGGAGTTGGGATAGCCTGATCAGCATGGGACACATGGGACTATCCAGACAGCATGGGAGCACACTGGGGCAATCAGACACAGGAAAGTCTGTCCGTGGCCCATAGCAACCCATTTGCTACAGGACTTTCCAAAGTGTTTTTTTACTCTGCTTGTGTGGCGGAGCAAAACAGGTTGCCGACGGCTGTGGGGCACTTCCCAGATGTTGGCATCTGATCGCACCCCTTTAATCCGCCTGGCATTCGCACCTATGTTGGAGCGAATTGTGCATGTGATCGCAGCCTAAATAACTTAGATAAACGTCCGAATTTAATCCCCAAACCCTTGGTATCTCTGCAGTATGATGGAATGACCCAGAATGCTAGAATGGGATCTCTGCAGTATGATACAATTGCCAGGCTTCTGCTATGGCAAATAGACCTCCCACTGGCAACCCTCTCTTTGTTAGGTTATAGAGTGACATCACTTCTGGGAGAAACTCAGAAGTGACATCAGTCCTTTCTAGGAATTGCCAGAAATGCTATGGTTGTGACTCTGCTTAGGATTGCCTGTTAGTTCACTACAGCAAAAACATGAAAAGTTTTGTGGTGCCTTAAAAACTAATTAATTGTTTATACGTGCCATGTCTCTTATTTTCTTTTTACACATTATTATGAAACAAAGTTATAATTGCTTATGTCTCTATAGCAACATCTATTTCTACCACAAGTAATTTAATAATAGGGAAGAAACTGAAACATGTTCTACTCACTAAATATAATCAAGTGTAATTTGGTCATCCTGGTTGTATTTGGTTGTGTGGTTTTTTTTTCATTTACTATTCTTGATACTCCCCTATCATCTGAAAACAATATTGTGTATAATATATTTGACCTGGTTTAGGATACACAGATCCCCCCTTTCAAATGCTCATGTGAATTTCCAGAATTAAGCTATGAATTAAACTCAAGTTTTGGGGAGTAGCTTCAGAAATTTCCCCTCCTATTTTCTCTCTTCCTCCAACTACGATAATGAAACAATGAGGCGAGCTGGACAAAGCTGAGCTCTTGGGAGAGACTTAAATATGCACTTCACTCATCCATATAAATCAATGGGACTTATGCGTCATCAAGTCTTCAAAGTGTTTGATACTTAAGAGTTGAATACTGACATGATAAATGTTGAAGTCTCAAAAACAATGGTTTACTTTTTAAAGAAACAGGTTTTAAGCTGTACTTCAGCAGTGCTCCAGGTAGCTAATAGAGTAATAAACAATGGTTTTCAAGATAATTTGGACCAGCCCTGAATAAACTGAACAGGTTCCAGGATTTCATGCTGGACTAGAGAATGCTTAGCTGAACAAATGAAGCAAGAGTGTCTACCTGACTGTACCTGAAAGGCCATTTAGAAGGAGCTTTAGTAAATGACTCGCATGTCTAAATTGTACTATTCCTTCAGTCAAAGTAAAAGACTATTTCAGGCAGTGTCAAATAATGAGAGAAGTACCTTACAGTGCAATCCTTTCCTGGGAGTAAGCACCACCGAATAGGACATGAGTAGGATTGCTCTCTTAGTCTCCACTAGTTCACCAATTGTCCACCACCAAAAGTAGAAAGTAATATGTGTCCTGAGTATATTTGCACAAGCGCCCATGTCTTCTATTTAAAAAATCTTTGCATCCAAAATTCTTTCAATATGAACATGAAAACACCTAAGCAGATCTGCACCTAATCAGATCTGGCTTTCATGAGCATGTAACCTGCACCACTATGACTATAAATAAGATGTAATGAAAATTGGCATTGCATGTATGGCAGTGGAAAGTGTCATCAAGTTGTAGCGGATTTATGATGACCTCATAGGCTTTTCAAGGCAAGTGATGTTCAGGAGTGGTTTACCATTGTGCGCCTCTGAGTAGCCACCCTAGATTTTCTTGGTGGTCTCCCATCCAAATCCTAGCAAGGGCTGACCATGTTTAACTTCCAAGATCTAACAAGATCCTGCTAGTCTGAGCCACTCGGGTCTGAGGCTTGCATGTATGGACACTGCCTATCTGTGCTGTGTTAATTTTAATGGCATGCACGCATGAATGAGCACGTTCTGTGGTATGTGACATGTTTTTACATCCCTGAATGTTGTAGTCTCATGTTATCACGCCTATTATCCACCATACTGCAGAATTTAAAGGTCATTGGATGTGCACAAAATTAACCATTTGAAATAAGTAGATTTTTTAAAAAATGTATTAAATTATGTAATTAATTATCTATTTAAAACATCTATTATCCACCTTTCTGCCTTGGGAACTCAAGGAACCTTACAATGTAAATAAAACATTATTAAAAAGCACAATAAAAACTATAAAACCTATAGAAGTCACACTTTAAAAACTCCAAATAGGACTGCCAATAATGAAAGCTAAATCAATCAAAATGCATTCCAAACTACAACTGTATTCAACTGACTCCTGAAGTTCAACAATGAGGGGGCCAGGCTTACCTCCCTGCAGAGGTTGTTCCTTAACTCCGGGGCTGCCACAAAAAAGGCCCTTTCTTGTGTATCCACCAAATGACTGTCTTTAATTGGTGGGAAAGTCAGGAGGGCATCTCCCTATGATCTGAATTCCTGGGCAGGGATGTATGGGAGAAGACCCCAGTCCCAAGCCATGTAGGGCTTTAAAGGACAAAATCAGCATCTTGAATTGGGCTTGAGAGCAGATTGGTAGCCAGTATAATTGCTGCAGCGTTGGGGACACATGCTCCTGATCGCTGGCCCTGACCAGCCACCTAGCCGCAGCATTCTGTGGCTTCTGAACACTTTTCAAGGGTAACCCCAAGTACAGAGCATTGCAACAGTCCAGTCTCAATGTAATTAAGGCATGGATCACTGTGGTTAGATCTGACTGACACAGGGACGGACGCAGTTGATGCACCAGCCAGAGCTAGGCAAATATGCTCCAAGCCACAGCAGCCACCTGGTTTTCCAAGGTGACTGCTGTGTCACCTGCAAAGTTCCTTCATTTCTAACCAGAAATCTGAATGCCAACTGAATATTTTTAAGCCCAAAATAATGCAGTACCAGTGATACAGTAAATCTGATGGTGCCATCGAACCCAGTCTTAGGACCCTTTGCTGACTTCAGCTGTCTTCTACTGGAAAATGGAGATTGGCCACTCTTATTTATGCCTTATGAAGGACTGTCCATGAAGACAGTTTAAAAACTCCAGCTGGCACAAAATGCCACAAAATCCCATTGTCTTTGGAAGCACTTCTCCTGGACAAATGGATTGATCCATCTGTTACCAAACAGAAGAGGATATTTATATCTCACTTAGTGGCAACAGGGCATTTAACTATAGCCTCAATTTGGAAAAACTCTCAAGGTCCGACTACTGAACGCTCCAAATCACTAATAACTCTTTCTCTACAGGAGACCTAATTTGACTCTTTAGCCATAATATGGAGAACTTTTGGTCCCCTATCATTGATTTTTTCAAACTTAGTAAGTATCTTCCAAATCGTCAGGATTATAAAGTATGGCTGTATTTGTAATGTTATTCTTTACACTCTGATTGTCTATCAAGCTCTGGGTTTCATATGACCAGGGCTATTTTGGGGCAGGAACGCACAGGAACGGAGTTCCGGCTGGCTCCTGAGTTGGCCACGCCTACAAGCAAAACCTCTGTGCATGCGTGGCTACAGAGCACACTGCCCTCCCCACGTTACACACAAGAGCAGGTTAAAATGCCCTCTTTTCCCCTGGGTAGCCCCTGGGATTTCCTTGTCAATTTCACTCCCTGCCAGTCAGCTGAGAGTGAAATTGACAAGGAAAAGCCTCTCTCTGCCTTCCTTTCTTTAGCTGGCATGTCACAGCTAGAAAAGGGCAGGTACGGAACCCAGGCACGTTGAAAATGCAAAAGCGGAGAGGCTCAGGGAAGGAACAGGGCATGTTTGCCTAGCTGCCCTTGGTCTTCCCAGACTGCGTGCCTTGGCGGGCTGGCTGCGGAGACCGAGGGCAGCCAAGCAAACATGCCTGCTTCCCTTCCCAATCTTTCAGGGGGGGGGGGCTTAGGATACTAGAAAGGCAGTGCTGAAGTTCCTGGGATCTTTCAGATCCCAGGCACTTCAGCAGCTCCTTTCCCCGGCCTTCTGGTTCGAGGGGGGGTAGACTAGAAAGGTGATGCTGAAGTGGGGCAGAGAAGCTCAGGTGGGGAGAAGAGGCAAGCTTCTGTGCCTGCCCTGTGCTTTCCCAGCCCCCGCCTAATATGCTAATGAGCTGCACTGTCAGGGGTGTGGCCTAATATGCTAATGAGTTTCTGCTGTTGGGTGTGGCCTATTATGCTAATGAGTTCCTGCTGGGCTTTTTCTACAAAAAAAGCCCTGCATATGACAATGCTGTATTTCTTACAGGTTGAATTAGGGTTTTGTTAATTGTCAGTTTTTATATATGTTTTTAAATAAAAAAATTTTTTTTAAAAAAATGCCACTGTCAGATTGGTATTAAGAGTGGGCTGAAAAAGATCATGTTATATCTACATAAGTAGTAGTAGTAATTTATTGGGTTGGGTATGGGTCATAACAATACAGAAAACAGTACAGAAAACCCTCCTCCATTCTTTCTTTTTTCCTTTCCTTGACAGTGCCCATAGCCTCTGCCCTTTTACTGCCCCCTTCTTTTCCCACCCACCAACTAACTTAGCTGTTCCTCTGTCTTCAGCTTTCCCTCTTTCTCTGCCTCTGGCAGCCTCTCCTTGGGAAAAGTCTGGCCAAGCTGTACAGCAGTTATGCAAGCTGTGCCGAGTTGTGCAGTGGCTGTGCCCAGTAGCAAGCTGGGAGGCAGTGGCACTAGGCCAGGCCCAGTTGCATAATGGCTGCTGGCGGCACAGAGCCAAGCAGTGTGAGTAGTTAGTAGGGTTCCTTCAGGTCCCTTCATCGTGCTGGAGGGAGGATATGGGGGTGTTCTGGGAGTGGGTGGGGATGTCACACGATGCACTGATGTCATCCGGAAGTGACATCAGTTCGTCAGTGACGTTGGGGGTGACAGTCTTCTTTTTGGGCAAAATACAGTAAAAACAGCCTCAAATGTCACCGACGTGCTGATGTCACTTCTGGGTGATGTCAGCATGTCATGTACAGTGTTGGGATGGGGGGGAATTTCTGCCAGCCAGCTGACTGGTGGCAGGCAGGGGCCCATAAAAGTGGGGGATCTCCCACCCCCACCTGGAGAATAGTATCCCTAGTACTTAGTCTCCAGTAGTCACTGCTGGGCCTGGCCCCAGCGAATCCTGCTCGATCTGGGAATATGACAGAGCAAAAGTACTAGACCCTTTTTGGACTCCAAGGTCCCCCCCCCAACTCCCCCCTGGCTTGACTTTGGAGAAACCAAGGCTTGGAATGCTGAGCAATGTTGTTGTAATTGCCTAGCAACCTCCAAAATGGCTGCTAAAAGCACAGTGGGCATTATTATTTTTGTAGCTATAGGTGTTATTTCTATTATTTGGGGTTTTTAATCCCTTGAAGTATTTTATTTTTAGATTTCAGATTTTTCTACAAACTCCAGACTTTTTCATGTTAGAGAAATTCCCCCTATGTGCCTATCTGACAGATCTGTGGATTCCTCACTCTATGGTCCAATTTGGAATTAGATATATGATAAAACAGCTGCATTGGCTACCAGTCTCAATAAAAAATGCTGACATCATCTACAAACCTGGCATGGATTTTAAGGAGAATCTTCCCTCTTATGAACTGCCCTGAAAGTTTGATTAGCAGAAGAAGCCACACTGTGATTTAGAAATGAGATTGACTCCTACAAGTCATACTGGACTTTTGGATGCCCTCGCTCTCACATTCTGCAGGATGGTTAAATGTGTATTTATTTTGATGTCTTTAAAAATTGAATTTTGATATCTAACTTTGTTGTGTTTTGGGTGATGGAGTTGTATTTATCTGCTGTTTTGGTTTTATCAGTTTTATAGAATTATAAACAAAAATCCTTTCAATTCCTGAAGCCTTTTGAACTCCAGGATGAATCTTATCTACTTTTCTAGGAGTAACTGTAATGAACAGTGCACACACTGAAAATAGCTGAGTTGAGCAAATGCATTCTGATGAGAAAGATGTGAAGTGTGTTCAGCCATAAAGTGATTCAGTACCACCAAGAACCCTGAAAAGGTGCTTCAGTGTTGCGCACAAGTATCAGGGTATTGCCCATGTGTGAAATGCAATATAATAATGTACTTGGTCTCTTATAACCTCAAAGGAAAACCAATTCATGGTTTGTTATTTTTTTATGAGCAGAAACATTTTTCATTGTTTGATTGTTATTTTATACACTCAAAACAAGCAGCGCTAAGTTGAACAGTCCATCGTTTTAGAACAAAAGAAAACTGTGTAATTTTTGTACCCAGTTCTGGTACACACATTAGAGGTATCACCTGAGGAAAACTGGTCCCCAGACCACAATGTATTAATTGAATTATATGAAGGGAGGAAGTGAGTCTAGCGTGAGCTCTTCAGACCTTCCAAGCCGACCAAGATATTTCTGCACTAGAAGGCCTTTGACATCTTTTTTGCAGATCATGGTTTTTGTTTTCCTGTAGTAACTGAGGACTGTTTTACTGCTTGGACTGTGTGCTGTTTTTATAATTTGACCATTTTAATATATGTATTGTGTATTACCATGTGGTTTTATTCTCTTATGTATTGTTAACTGCCTTGCGTCGCTCGTGGCCTGGAAGATAGTTGTATAAATGAATTAACTAAAAATAAATTAACTGCCTCAGAACTATTTTGAGATACCAAGGGTAGCAACAAAATGGAAATTTTTAGTTCAGTTAAGAGGTTGGAAAAATTCTTTCCCAAGTACCCCCAAATAATCTTATTGGAATAAGATCAGTATTTACTGATGGAGCTGGAACTCTTCTAAACTATAGAACAATACCTAGTCAGTTATCCTGGCCATTGGCTGTTCTTAAATGAAACGATTATATGGAGCAAGGGCAGGCTTCTTTGTAGGCTTACTGCGATGAGGCCAGGCTAGAGTAGGCTTCTTGTGTCACTTTGATGTTTATGCTGAGGTGTGCAATGACTAATTTACCAGCAGTGGCATACATGGTGACCTTTCCTTCCTAGGTTTTATTATGATGTAGAAGTAGGTTTGCCAACTTCCAGGGGGTGGCTGGAGATCTCCAGACATCAGTTCACCTGGAGAAAATGGCTGCTTTGGAAGGTGAACTCTGTGGCATTATACCCCATTGAAGTCCCTCCTCTCTTCAAGCCCCACCCTCCTCAGGTTCTACCCCCCAAATCTCTGCCTGTTTCCCAACCCAGAGCTGGCAAGCCTAGGTAGGAGGTTTAGGTGTCTCTCTTGCAGCAGGCAATATCTATGAATTTCTCATTGTCTACATGGAGTAAATCATCCTGTGGTCCATAAAAACATAAAATCTGATTATGGCTAAAAGGTCCATTTGGAACATTCTTGAGCAGGTCGGTGTTCAGGTCTCTAGCTCCTGACACCAATGAACCTTACCTGGTTTAGAGCAATTACATCCCCTGTTTAGATCTTTTAGCCAGCCAGTTTACAAAGTATCTACACATCTTTTGTTCTAGCCTGTCATGAAAATCTAAATGGATTTTGAAGCTGAAGAGGGGGCAGCCTTTCCCAGCTCTGAGAATGCTCATCCTTCCTTACAACCCTAGCAACAATATTCAAGAATTGTGGGGCATTCCAGATTATCAGTTTCTTAGCTTGGCATGGAAATCACAGCTGCAGGTAGAGTTGCTATAGTCACCAGAAGTCTATTTTCGTTTTCTAGCTTTGACAAGAATAATCTGTAGTGGATGAACTATATACTTGCTGGTATGAATAGGAGGATTAAGGCCAAAAGAAAGAAGAGAGTTAGCAATTTCCATAATCTGCAAACTGTAGATTGTTTTCCAGTCTTTATTTTTAATCACAGACTCCATTTTAGTGTTTCATTTTCAATTGGTATTTTTAAATAACTGCACTGAAGCTTATTAGCTGTTCTTAGTTTTATATCTAGGAATGAAAGCTAGGCATTAAGATCTTAATGTGTTTGATCACATGATTAAATCCAACACTAATCAGAAGAGAAGCAGAAGATGTCCTGAACATATGCTTAAATATTTTTTTCTGAATTGTAATTTTCACGTTATCTAAATTGGAAGGTGTTAAAGGCCTACTTTATATTCATTCACTCTTTAAACATAGTAAATAGAAAATGATTAAAAATCTATAAAGCATAAAATCAGGGCCTTTTAATACTAACCCAGAGTTCATATAAAGCACAATGATAACGTTCACAGCAAGAAGAAACCTACTGAAGACAACATAAGGAGAACGAAACATGTGCTGAATCCCCATGGGAGATGTTTGTTAATTTGGGTTCCAGACTATAGGGGGGTTCTTTGGAGAACCCACAAAAAAAATAAACCAAAAAGGTGAAAAAGAAAAAGGCAGGGGAAAAGTGGCACTTCCAGACGGGTTTCTGACATTTCAACCACACTACAGCAAATCAGAAGCACAAGACCTGAAAACAGAAGAAAGACAAAGAAAGACAAAGAAAAACAAAGAAGAAGAAGAAAGCTCAGCCTGGCTTTGCAAACAGGACACAAGAGGCTTGATATGAAAAGGTAAACATAAATCCGTCAACAACCGGGAACCAAAACAGATGTGTCTGAAATGAAACAAAAAAACCCATAACAACTGTTTGAGAGGGACCAGTCTCCCAATCACCCACTTTTAGCACTGCCAGCCTCCAGGTAGGTTCTGCAGTTCTCCCAAAACTACAACTGATTTCCAGACTAAAGTGCTCAGTTTCCATGAAAAGAAATAGCAGCTTCTGAAAGTAGACTCTATGGCATTACATCCCTGCTGAGTTCCCTCCCCTCTCCAAACCCTGCTCTCCACAGGCTCTGCCTCCAGGAATTTCCCAGCCCAGAGATTGCAATGCTATGAACTTTCCAGGATTTTCCTGTCCTTAGCATGTACTTCCCAGAACTTGGTTTGGTCTAGGGAACTATCAAAGGCCAGTTATTCCAGGACAGCCTGCCATTTCATCCAGTTTCACAGTACTTACAAGACCATACCACAAAAAGCTTCTTGAATTATACCTTTTCTATATTTGCTATAAATAATGTAACTCACTTAGTGAGACTCACATAGGGTTGCCAGCCTCCAGTGGGGCCTGAGGATCTCCCACTTTTACAACTGATCTCCAGCCGACAGAGATCAGCTCCCCTGGAGAAAATGGCTCCTTTGAAGGGTGGACTTTATGGCATTGTACCATGCTGAGGCCCCTCCCCTCCCCAAACCCCACCCTCTTCTGGCTCCACCCCCAAAGTCTCCAGGTATTTTCCAACCTAGACTTGGCAACCCTAGACTCACACAAGGCTGGGTTCAAGATGAAACATATTCTGTTCAGTAACGAGCACAGTAAGTACAACTAGCAGACACAACCAGAATAGCAGATTCAGCAGTTTCAACATAGTGCGTTACTAAGTGAAATACAACTGCAGTCACTTAGACACATTCAAGTATATAACAGGCTTCGTACAAGCTTTCTGGGATGAACTCAGCCCATGGAAGCCAGCTGGATGAGAAGGTACACATTTTTGAAGGTCTTGTGGCCTTTTCTTATGTCAGCCTTTCATGGCCATTTTCCCTGCTGCACAGCCAGAGGGCTTCTAGATTTGTTTTCAAGAATTGCTGTTGTGCTATAGAGCAATAATGTTATAATGATCTCTTGCCATGATCTGCTAGTCCCCAACATTCATTTTTTTAGAAAATTAGTCTCTGTCACATTTTATTGCAGGTCTTTCCATGTATACGTTTGCCACAAAAAAAGGCTAAAGATTTACTTATTTTAAGATGAAAGTAGCAAATGTAAAGGAACAACTAGGTCATGGCAATTAATTGTCATATTGTTAAAACATAATCACGCAACAGCAGTTACCAGTTTCCCTCAAAAGAGCTCACTGGAAGGGGGGAATGGTGGCTAATGGAGGAAAAAGTGCCCCAAACTTCAGAGCAGATGCTCCGTTGTCTGTGTGTCTGTATTTGTGATGGCAATGATAAGTGAGGGGATGATCCTCAGTGTGTGGATGCAGTCATTAGGATCTCAACAACATTGGCTCTGCAAGAATGATAGACTGCATTAATCAGTGTTCTGCTTGAAAGTTTATTTTTTTTATTTATTTTATTTATATCCCGCCATTCTCCCCAGTGGAAACCCAAAGCGGCTCACATCATTTCCCTCTCTTCCAGTTCTTTCCTCACAACAGCCATGTGAGGTAGGTTAGGCTGTGTGAGTGGCCCAAGGTTACCCAGGAAGCTCCTGGGTTTGTCAGATCCAAGTCTGATACTTTAACTACTACACCATGCTGGTCCTCAAACTGGTATGTAAGCAGGATCTCAAGAGAACTGAACTCAAGAGGGGATCTTCATCCATTGAAAATACATAGGAACATGACCCATGGTTTGAAAAAGCTTCCGATTAGGCTTAAAAAGTTGGTCAAACTTCATTTAAATAGCTGACTTTGTGAAAGCTGAATGTAAGAATTCTTATCTTTCCTTTTCAGGTTTGGGGGAAATGTGTGAGGTGTTTTATTACCATGAAAAAGAAGGTGGTTTTATGCCATTAAGTGCCTAGCAAGAGCAGCTGGAATAGCAATTACCTTTTGCATTTTATATTCTGCTCCATTTTATTGTATGTTACATCTTACATTGTAACACACTCTGTCAAATTAATAATCTTAAAATAAGATCTGTCTTTCGTGGTGTTCAAGAATCATGAAATTATTAGGGATGGAGGGTGACCCTAGGCTTTTACAGTGGCAGCCATAGCGAGCACAATGTTAATGCAGCAGATCCTCCATCCAGTCAAGCTAAGGTATCTGCAGGGGATTTAATGTTGCAGTTCCTGACTCCATTGTAATTTAACCTCCAGGGGGAAAGAGTGAGTCTGAATCCTGTTGTTCCATTTCTTATGCTGAGGAAATAGATGCATCTGCACTGATTTACATAATGGGGTCTGTAGCTATATGCTGTGTGTGTTTGGGAGAACAGGAGTAAGGTCATCTGCTGGCCTGAAATCCCTGGGATGAGTTTCAGTTTAGTGACATCACAGATATTTTACTGCACAAGTCAGGCACAGGGCAGTCTGGCCCTGCTCATGGTCAAGCTGGGCATTTACAGTCAACCGTCTCAAAGAAGATATCGTCAGAGGGTGCCGGAAGCCCCATTTAAAGCCCAGC
This sequence comes from Lepidodactylus listeri, assembly GCA_029233225.1. Taxonomy (NCBI): domain Eukaryota; kingdom Metazoa; phylum Chordata; class Lepidosauria; order Squamata; family Gekkonidae; genus Lepidodactylus; species Lepidodactylus listeri. Next base: position 72,926,072 of record JARCFY010000006.1, on the reverse strand, counting down.
CCCAGAGGCAAAGCCTTGCGAGAGACCCAGAAGAGATTTTTTCCTATATGGTTCCTGGGAAGAGACTGCCCATCCCAGACAGATGCATCAGCAAAGCTTAGCTTTCATTTTGGTATCCCTTTGGCACGGAGCCCTTGTGCTTGGTCTGTGTTTACAAACTCCTTTTGAAACATCCATTTATTTTTACTTACTTACAAAATGTATATCCCACCTTTCTGCCCTGACAAGGGCCACCAAGGGAACTAACAATTTAAAACCTATGTGATAATATTATATTATAAGTGTAAAACCAACCCCCGCTCCCAAAAATACATCATTAAAACAGAGTTAAAATACAAAACATTCAAACCATTGTTAGGAAGAAGGAATCCTTGAAATGAAACAAAAACAACTGAAACAAAAAGTCTTCACCTGCTGGCAGGAGACAGACGAACCTCCCTGGGAAGATAGTTCCAGACCGAGAAGGCCCTCTCCCAGGTTGCCACCTGCCAAATCCCAGAAGGAAGGGAGGGCACTCGAAGCAAGGCCTCTGAAGACGACTGTCATAGTCAGGTGGGTTCGTAAGGGATTAGGAGGTCCTTCAGGTATTGAAAAGTACTGAGTTCTCGGCGGCATTGACAAGGATGAAGTTGGTGTAGTGATTAGCTCAAGTTTATTTGGAGAGAACAAATATGCCTTATCTGGCCACAGGGCCAACATATACACACACTCATGACACACCCCAGGTCCCACCTATGATCCTATTGGGGGGATTTGAATTTCCCGCCTAGGTCTTATTGGAGGATTAGTGGGACTCTTGGATCCTTGGCTCCTATTGGTCTAGGAGCCAAGCTCTGGGCTCTTTGCACTGGCACCTGGTAGCGGTCAGTGGACACAACAGGTATGTTGGTCCCAAAATCATAATAAGAATCTGAAGATATTAAGATCTCAATTGTACACAAGTTGATAACTCTGCAGGTAGGAAGATGGAGGGGAACCTGTGGCTTAAACTCAATCTAACCCAGGGCTATTTTTGGGCAGGAACACACAGGAACGGAGTTTCAGCTGGCTCCTGAGTTAACCATGCCTACAGCCAAAACCTCTGGCATGTGTGGCTACAGAGCTCGCTGCCCTCCCCACATTACACACAAGAGGGAAAGACAGCATGTTAAAATGGCATCTTTCCCTCTGGGGAGCCCTTTGGGATTTCCTTATCAATTTCACTACCCGCCAGTTAGCTGAGAGTGAAATTGACAAGGAAAAGCCTCTCTCCGCCTTCCCTTCCCCGTGGTCTGGTGAGGGGGGGGGGGGGTAGGAGACTAGAAAGGCAATGTTGAAGTGGGTTGGAGAAGCTCAGGGGGAGAAAGAAGGAGAGGAGAGGAGAGGAGAGGAGAGGAGAGGAGAGATTGGATTTATATCCAGCCCTTCACTCACTTGGAGTCTCAGAGTGGCTTACAAACTCCTTTCCCTTCCCCTCCCCACAACAGACACTCTGTGAGGTAGGTGGGGCTGAGAGAGTTCTGAGACAACAGTCCTTGACAGAACAGCTGTGACAGAACTATGGCTTTCCCAAGGCCATCCAGCAGGTGCAAGTGGGGAATCAAACCTGGTTCTTCCAGATTAGAGTCTGCCCTGTGCTTTCCCAGCCCCCTGCCTAATATGCTAATGAGCTGTGCTGTCAGGGGTGTGGCCTAATATGGTAATGAGTTTCTGCTGTTGGGTGTGGCCTATTATGCTAATTAGTTTCTGCTGAGCTTTTTCTACAAAAAAAGCCCTGAATTCTAACCTAAGTAGTTTAAAGTTTGTTATGAAAAGGTACCCCAATGGTGACTTGAGACAAGGGCCATTCCAAACAGTTTTCAAAGCAGGCTAGAATGAGGCACTGTTCAACTGAAACAAAGGAGGGGGGGGGTCTTATCCCAAAGCACTTGAATTAAGAAGAACAGTTGGTTACTATACCCCGCTCTTGACTACCCAAAGGAGTCTCAGAGTGGCTTACAATTGCCTTGCCTTCCTCTCCCCACAACAGGCACCCTGTGAAGTAGGTGGGGCTGAGAGAGTCCGAGAGAACCGTGACTGACCCAAGGTCACCCAGGTGGCTTCATGTGGAGGAGTGGGGAATCAAACCTGGTTCTTCAGATTAGAGTCTGCTGCTCTTAACCACTGCACCACACTAGATCTCCTGAGGGTTAAGAAAACATAAAGATATAGGCCAAATGATACTGTCTGTTATTTTTAAAATCAACAAATATACAAAAATACACGTATTTATTCCATAATTGATTAAAAACAGATATTGGCCTTTATAATAGGCTCAGTTATCATTGACAATCTATAACGGCACCCAAAAGTGACAAATATTGACCCACTATTGCTCCCTGGCTTCACAGAATTTTTCTGACTATGTGAGAAAGGTACACAATTGATAGAATCGTCGTTATAGCAATAAGTGTATCTTATCATGGCTGTGCATTCTTAAGAATGAGATCAATGATCAATATTTTTTCTCTTGGTTACAGACAGTAATTATCAGAATAACTTTATCTTTGTCACTTTGATGATGAATGAATGGTATATTATTATGTCAGGAGCCAGGTTGTAATGTTATTGATTTGACCATTGAGGAAGGCCAATTTGGGCCAAAATATGTTTGGATAGGGTCAATATTTGTCTCATTGGGATGCCATTATACAACAATGAAAGTTGAGGCCATAGGTAAGGGCCAATCTCTGTTTTTAATCAATTGTGGAATAAATACACATACTTTTGTATATTCGTTAATATTCGTTAATTTTTAAATTGAAATGCAGTATAATTTGGCCTGTATGTTTATGCTTTCTTAACCTTGAGGCACAGTTCAGTCATAACAAACCCTGCTTTGTTAAAATGTGAATGAAACTCCCACACAAACTTGGAGACTCCTTCTCATGTCTTTCTTTCCCATATGCATCGATCTACAATGAAAAGTTCACTGTTACATCTGCCATTTGAATCCTGGCTTGCAGAGAAAAGTGCATGGCAAGTGAAGAATGGTAAGTTTTGCTATGGGGAGTTGGGCTACAAAATTATCTGGGGCCAGGTTACTTGGGGGCATGGAGCAAGACAAGTACAGGAGGGAATAGGAGAACCTGAGAATTCCCTAAACTTATGGTTAGGGATGTGCACCTAAAACAACAACAACAATGTTATTTTTCAGACTTGGATTTCAGGAAGGGCATAAATACCCATACTTAATGGTATTCTGTTCTCCTGGTACCATTTCAAGATCAGGGTTTGTGTTTTTCCAGTATTTTAGAATTACTGGGATTCCATTATTCCCTATGGAAGAGTTTCTTCAGGGGAACAAGAGTGGCTGTTTTTCAATCACATGACAACAAAATTGCAGGGGAGCTAGTGCTGCCTGTCCTCCAAAGGCCCCCTCCCAAATTTCAAGTGATTCAGAACAAGGGGTCTACTTCTATGGGCCTCTGAACAAGGTGCCTCCAGCCATCCTACTTTAGGGGTGCTGACTGGGAGGAAAAAACAGCCCTGCAAAAGGGCCCCACCTCACAGATGGAAGGAGAAGGATCCAGTCAGACCCACAGCTCCACTGGGTCTTGATTCTGGCTCACACCATGCAAATATACTCAAATATACCCAGAAATACTGATAAGATATTGTTGGGGTATATACTCAGGACTGGGTATATCCAATCACACATCTCTACTAGTGGTTATGACTGAATCACACTTGAACAATTGAAGCTTCCTCATACTGAATCAGACCATTGATCCACCACTAGGCATGCCAGCCTCCAGGGGACCCCTGGTATTACAGCTCATCTACAGACTACAGAGATCAGTTCCCATGGGGAAAATGGATGCTTTGGATTCTGTGGCACTGTACCCCACTGAGGTCCCTGTTTTCCCGAGGCTCCATCCCCAAATCTCCAGGTGTTTCCTAATCTGCATCTTGCAACCCTATCCCCCATTCCCCACCAGTGGCCGGGGAAACCTGGCAACCATGAGCTATGGCCCCTGCCCAAATCATACCTGAGTGTCATACTTCTCAAAAAGCTGTTTACAAGGAATGAATTCGATTACATCCAATGAATGAACTTGACTATATAATATGAAATCTATGTAGCTTTATCAGCGGAAAATAAATGTGTGCTTTGAGACTGGAGGAGTTCTTTCATTAAGTTTGAAGCTGTGCTTTGTCTTTTGCTTGAACTTATGCCCCCCACCCCACCCCTGAAAGTTCTTTCTGGGGAAATGACAGGTAATCATTTCCCCAGAAAGCTCTTTCCTGGGAGCATCTGGGGGGGGGGGGGGGGGAATAACTTGGACCCTGTAAATCCAGTCCTCACCATACTTGGAGGGCAGGTAGAGGAAAGTCAAATGGAGACATGTTTGGTGTCTCTAGCTCACTGAAGGGCCATTTTAATGGGCCATGAATCTCACAAATGGAACCAGTTTGTAAGGTCGCCAAAAATGTGTGGCGGTCCGTGGTTCACATACAGAGCACATCACAAACCAGGAAATGAACTGCATTTTCTCAGTTCTTGCCCATCTCTATTTGGTTATCTTGGGACTTGTCCTTTTCAAGCACTGCTCTTGGGACAGAATGATCCCAGAAAGATTGAGGTGTATCTGGCCCTTTGAAAATGTATATTAGAGCTTGTATTATGTTCTGGTGGTTCATGAATAAATTATTTCCAAGTTCCTTCAGCCAGTCTCTTGTTTGGGACACACAGTTCACACTACCAGAGAAAGTAAGTCCTGAAGTTCCTAGGCAGTATCTGGTGTTCTAAATCTGCACAGATAACTCATGGTGGATGTGGAATTTTCCTTTAGCAGGAAAATCACTTGAAGTGGAAGAGTTAAATAGCCTCTCTGCTATTTTCTCCTTTAAATCAAGCTGCTGCAGTTGCAATCTGTTAAAAATTGTTGGGGGGAAATAATGGTACTACATACTATGTAAGGTTCTACTTTCAATTGTTTCTTAATCATTGCCTGCAATTCTGTAAATAGATCCTTCACATAGTTTTAGGCTAGGGATACTTAAATCCCATGATCATGGCCAAGAATGCAGTTTCCCCCTATTTTCTGCAAATTTATATTTTCCTTTAAAAATCTAAAACATTTAATGCTAAATATGCTAAATATTCTCATCAGGTGACAGAAAACTGCTGCTTAAATCTACAGAACAAACTTCTTTGGACTGGATGAGAAATTTCAGCTGAAAAGATAACAGAGAAGGTTGACAGAAGCTAGAGACCAGCATCTGAGATCAAAGTGTTATGTTGGTGGCATTCCTTCTGTCACAGCGCAGGGTTTGTCTCCTCCCATGTCATTGAGGGTAAGGCATTTTGCCTCCCTTGTAAACTGCTCCAGGAAATCAAGCTGTCACAAGCATCTGGACACCTTTGAGCCCAAACGGTAACTCACAGAATAATGGTAACAAGAAAAAGTAGTGGCCTGGGCAGAAGGTGGTCTTGTCATCCTCAACTGAGGTGGCAAATGGATGGATCGGCGCGCTGCATTAAGCTGAAGTTTTGTGACAGCAAATACACCATCTTATGACACCAGTAATTGTGCCATTTAAAATATACCCCTGAAAGCTGTTCTTTCTGCAGTTTCAGAAATACATAAGAAACCAAAATTATATGCCACAATAAATCTGTTAGGAAGTGCCACTAGACTCTTTTTTAAAACAATCAGTTGCAGAGCACGATGCTGTCTTTGCATTGAAATAACAGGTGCATAAAATGATACATTCAGAGAAATCAGGCCAGCTTAACCAGAGGGGGGGGGGAAAAGATCACACTGAGAATATTCATAAAGCTGAAACAATATTCACACAAATATTTGATTCCTCTTTACTTCAAGGTTTGATGTCTTTACAAAGAAAAGATCCTTCCATACAGGCAGCGGACCTGACGTCGTCCATGGCAGCGCTGGGACTTTCCCAGTTTGCAACGACCCCCACTCACCAGACTGGACACACACTCGATTTGATTTCCGCGGCGGGGGTAACAGTGGACCGGATTACTGCTTCGTCAGTACCATGGTCGGACCACCATGCCCTGAGGGTTCGTCTGAGCATTCCACTCCAACCCTGTTTAGGCAGCGAGTGTATTTTAGCTCGCCCCCAGAGTGTGATGGATCCAGGGTGGCTCCTATCAGCTTTGAGGGATCCGAGGCCCCCTGGCAGCTCATTGGATGAGCTGGTGGAGGACTGGCATAGCCAACTCTCCACAACCATTGATGAGATCGCTCCCAGGCGCCCTCTGCACCCCCGCATTAGGCTTGCCCCCTGGTATACCCAGGGGTTACGACTCATGAAACGGGAGCTCAGACGGTTAGAGAGATGGTGGTGTCACGCTTGTGACGAAGCTTCAAGAGCATCTTATAGGATGCTTATGAAGGCCTATGAGATGGCAGTCAAGGTTGCTAAGAAGGATTATTATGCGGCCGAGATTGCATCCGCTAGCTCACGCCCGGCACAATTATTTAGGACAATTTGGTCCATAACAGTATTGCCTCAGAGCAAACCAAATAGTAGGGAATTGGAGATTGGCTGTGAGGCTTTTGTGAGCTATTTTGCGGATAATGTCTTGGCGCTCCACCACAACCTTCCCACCACAATTGATACAATGAGTGAACTCGAGGCCCCTTGACGTCTATGGATCCGGGCTTGGATTCCTTTGGCCAGCTCAGGCTTGACAAAGTTGACAGGTCGCTCACGACTGTACGTCCAACCACATGTGACCTTGATCCATGTCCTTCCTGGCTTATTAAAGCTGGCCACAAGGGGTTTCGAGGTGCACTGCAGAAAATTATCAACTGGTCCCTCCTTGAGGGGCAGTTCCCGAGTGCACTCAAGGATGCAATGGTCCGCCCTTTCATAAAAAAAACCATCCTTGGATCCAGCCGAATTGGCTAATTACTGACCAGTTTCCAATTTGCCCTATTTGGGCAAATTAATAGACAGGGCGGTGGCGATACAGCTCCAGAGTTTCCTGGATGACGCTTTGGTGTTAGATCCCTTCCAGTCAGGCTTTCGCCCAGGGTTCAGGACCGAGACGGCTCTGGTGGCCCTCACGGATGACCTCCGGAGACATCTGGATCGGGGCGGCGTGACAGTATTGCTGTGCTTGACCTGTCAGCAGCGTTTGACACAGTCAATCATCGGCTGCTGACCTGTCATGTCACCGACGTAGGGATACGGGGCTTGCCTTACAATGGCTCGTCTCCTTTCTCCAGGGTCAGAGACAAAGGGTGGCACTAGGGAAGCAGCGGTCCCGGAGGCACCCACTTGAATGCGGAGTGCCTCAGGGGGCTGTCTTATCCCTGATGCTCGTTAACATCTACATGTGCCCCCTTGCCCAGATTGTCCGGAGGGTGGGGCTGAGTTGTCATCAGTACGCTGATGACACCCAGCTCTATCTGATGTTGGGTGGCCAGTCTGGCTCTGGACCGGACGATCTTGACCCGGCATTGCACGCCGTGGCTGGTTGGCTGAGGTTGAGTAGGCTTAAGCTGAACTCGGTGAAGACGGAGGTCCTGTGCTTGGGTCGGGGTGGGCCATGGTTGGGGCTCCCGCTCCCGGCCTTCAACGGGGCACCATTGGTGCCTGTGCCGGTGGTTAGGAATTTGGGAGTGCCCCTGGATCCTTCTCTGACTATGGAGGTCCAGGTAGCAGCCATTGCCAAGTCGGCCTTTTACCATCTGAGGCTGGCGCGGCAGTTGGTTCCCTTCCTGAGCCGTGCTGACCTGGCTACAGTGATCCATGCAACAGTCACCTCGAGGCTAGACTATTGTAATGCTCTCTACATGGAGCTGCCCTTGTCACAAATCCAGAGGCTGCAGCTGGTGCAGAATGGCGCAGCGAGGTTGCTGATGGGTCTCCCTAGACGGGAGCACATCTGACCAGTGCTGGCAGCACTGCACTGGCTGCCTATAGCATACTGAATTCGCTTCAAGGTGCTGGTTCTTGCCTTTAAAGCCCTAAATGGCCTGGGTCCGACCTACCTGCGGGACCGCCTTTCCACGTATATACCCCAGAGAGCACTATGGTCTGGGGCCCAACACCGCCTTGTTGTACCAGGCTCCAGAGAAGCCAGGTTCACTGCCACTGGGGGAGAGCCTTCTCAGTGGTGGCCCCTTCCTGGTGAAACGAGCTCCCCGAAGAGATCAGGGCCCTGTGGGATCTGATGCAGTTCTGCAGGGCCTGTAAGACAGAGCTCTTCCGCCAGGCCTTCATATAGGGGCCGCCCCCCCTTCTTTTCTCCCCCATGTTATTACCATCTACAAGGGGCTTCAGTGAATACCATCTGGCCCCTTGACATTGCTATTGTCATTGGGGCCTGAAAGGCTGGGGCAGATGGTTCGCCATTTAACTTTACTGAGTGTTATTTGAATACTGTTATGTTTTATAATGTTTTAATCTGTTTTAATTTTTATTGTATTTATTGTATTACGAATCTTGGCATGTCCAAGTCTTGTAAGCTGCTCTGGGCCTGCAACAGCGGGAAAAGCAGTCTAGAAATCCAATAAATAAATAAATAAATCCTCATACTATAGGAAAGAACAATGCACACTTAGGGGAATTGGAACGTGATGGTGGAGAAGATGTTAGTACTTGGATTTTTTGGAATTCTGCTGAAAAGCTATGATGTGTCTTTCTTAAAAGCAAAACAAAACTATTTATAATTTGGCCCTTCATTATGTAAGTGTTCAAATGCTAGTTAAGTAAAGGGAAATAATTATTTCCCAGTACGTATCGAGTTGAACTGGTTTAATTCCTCTCACCCCAGTTCGGGGGGGGGGGGGGTTAAACATGTCCCCAAACACTCAGTCTTAAGAATTAGGCTCAAGTATACTTTATGAAAATTACCTAAGCCACTTGGTTGAAACTGGGGAACTTGTACTGGTAAACAAAGTAAGAATAGCCCTGCAAGTCACAGTATCTCAACCTCTGTTCCTCAGCTGTAGGACAGGAATACCAGTGATCGGTTTCAGATAGTTGTGTGTGCATATAGAAGCTGAAGGCAGCAGGAAGAGAGGAAGACCCAACATGAGATGGATTGACTCAATAAAAGAAGCCATGGCCTCCAGTCTGCAAGACCTGAGCGTGGCTGTTAATGATAGGATGCTTTAGAGGTCATTAATTCATAAGGTCATCATAAGTTAGAAACAACTTGATGGCACATAACAACCCCCCCCCCAAGTTACATAAGGAAAGTCTATGAGCCAAAGTGATAGCAGAAGCTTTAAATTAACAACAAAGCATCAGAAACAGTTTTTTCTGTTTTTCTGCATGCAGCAACTCAATATATTTCCATGGTGTAATGCCAATGGGTGTTGTACTGGTTACCCAGCAGAGGGCAGGTTTATCATAGCTGAACACTACAGAGACTGGTAACATAGCTCATTCCTGAACCTGACGAAGTAGGCTTTGTCTTCCCAAAAAGGGTCTAGGAAAAAACTCATCTCAAAGAACAAAGTCCAAAGATTAAACTAATGCAGGTCTATAGGACTTTTCAACGAAAATTGTACTTCATACTTAGCTATGCTGTAAAAGAACTATGTTGTATTAAAGGTTTCCCTTGCTCAAAAGTCAGTTGAATGCTACTTGGGGGGGAGGTGTGCTCATCTCCATTCCCAAGCCGAAGAGCCAGCACTGTCCGAAGAGTTTTTCCATGGTCATGTGGCCGGCATGACTAAATGCTGAGGCAGACGGAACGCTGTTGCCTTCCCACCGCAGTGGTACCTATTTATCTACTTGCAATTTCTTGCTTTCGAACTGCTAAGTTGGCAGGAGCTGGGGCCAGAGACAGGCGCTCACTCCATCATGTGGCACTCGGGTCTCGAACTGCTGAGCTACCGACCTTCCGGTCTGCAGCTCAGCATCTTTACTTCTGAACCACCGCTGCCTCTACATGTTGTATTACAGCCTCTAATTATCTGTATTTCATCCATCACCATCAACACCGGGCAACATCAGTGGAATCTATCACTGTATTCTCTCTCAAATATTATGACTGTACCTGAAGAACCTTTATTTCCTATTCTGGTATTTACCGCTGTGAGGGAAGGAAAACATTCAAGTGTTCAGAAGTCTGTATCTTATTCAGGTCACTGATATTTTCTTATGTTCTGCAAAAAAGAGGTTAGATCTTTTATTTGACTACCCCAAACACATCTTTCTAAAGGAGACTAGTGTTTTTTTTTTCCCCTTGGCTATGGCAGAGCCGTTGCATTTAGGCACAAGGGAAGCTGAGCCGCCACCACCATCAGCCTTCCTGCAGGAAATCCTTCTGCTTCCGGACTTTGTACACAGGTTCCTACCATTCCTTTTTTTTTTTAAGTTTTTTATTGAAAATTTAACATTAGATGCAAAGACAAGCCCATGACAATAAACTCATAAACATGTGAGGTCATAGTAAATAATCACATAGTAAAACATCTATAATGCAGTTCTGATCAAAACGATCTTTGTTTTGAGCAATAAAATTTAAAACAAGGTACCTGTCTCTTGTGATTATTATAATTTTTGTTTCCTACCCTTCCAGGTTGACCTGGAAGTGGGCTGATTATGGTACCATCACAGACTGAGAACCCATATGGTATAGTGGCTATAGAGTCCTGCTATGCTTTGGGAGATCCGAGTTTGAATCCCCACTCTTCCATGGAAGCTCCCTGGCTGACTTTGGGCCAATTTGTCCTGGCCTGACTTAGTGCAATAAACCATCAGCACTCTCCTTGCTGTTTCCCAAGCTAAGGTACTTTCTTTGTGGCAGGCAGGTTGAAAAATAAAGCCAGGCATCTGGAAAGTGGTCACCAGCTTCAAGATGATGGTGGGACTTTTGGTGCCAAAACCTGAAGGGAAACAGACCCTCTCAGCACAGATTAACTCCCCAACATCCCTGTGGTATTTGCAGTGGATGGAATGGTTTGCTAATTGCTGATGAGAAGCCAGCAAGGGTAGGCAGAACAGACAGGAAGGGTGGACAATATCCCCTCTGTGGCAAAGCAACAGGGCTCAACAATGTCCCTGACCTTTCCGAGCCGGTGTGGTACAGAGGTTAGAATACCATACTAGGATCAAGGAGATCCAGATTCGAATCCCTGTTGCTGGCTGACTTTGGGCCGGTCACACGCTCTCAGCCAGACCTACATCACTGGGTTGTTGTGAGGATAAAATGGAGGACAGCAATATAAGGCACTTCAGGTCCCCATGGGGGAGAAAGGTGGAGTATGGCATTTGTTCTAAATCTAATTTTGCCTACAGATTACCAGTGAAAGATGATCGCTCTTGCTGACACTTCATCTGGTACTGCTGCATCCGTTTTAGAGGGAAGCAGAGACGGCTTATTCAGTATTCAAAGTACTGTTCAATATCATGGCCAGATTGAACAACAGTGTTGGTGAGCAGAGTGAGCAGGGGCGGAGCTCCTGGAGTCTAAATTAATTGTGAGGTTATGGTGATGCTAGGTATAACCCAGTACTACTGCCTGTTGTCTGGCACTTGGGTACCTCAGTCTGTTCTGTTCTAGATGCCCATTGGAGGAACTATCCATTGACCCAGCCTAGAAGTCATACCCTGCTGCTTTCTACTGGCTTTGCAAGAGGCAGCAGAGGCAAGGTGAGCCTGGCGCGTGGATCTCACTGTCTCTTACTGGCAGTGGGGCACAGCTGTGTCCCCCCCCCTCAAATTATAGGATGCAGGATGCTATGTCTGAGACCCCAGTGTTCTCCCCTGCCTAAGACTCACTTCCCAAAGCATTTTTATTTTAGCCCAGATGGCCTTGTAAAGCCCAGTATAGGAAACAAATAAGTAGTCAGTGCCTCTCCAGGGTTTCCGGCAGAGAAAGGTCTTTCTCAGCATGCGCTGCCTGAGATCATTCCTGCAAAGCAAAAGCCATGGCCCTTCCCAAACATGATCCCCCCCACCCAGGCTGTTACCTTGGCAATACTTCCTCCTGTACTGCTTTACAGAGCACCTCATACTGACCCGCTGCATCACTGGAGTTTCTGGAACTGTTCCACAGGTACCTATAAAACAGCTGGCTGAGTGTCACAAACATCCGTAAAAATGTAGTTGAGAATCAGCAACTAACACTAAAGAACTTCTGTTCATGTGCAGCTTGACCACTTCTTATACACATATGTAGAATCTCATATGACATTCTAAATTGGAGAAACACTTCTGGGGGATATGATGGTCAGTTTATAACACTTCTGAGTGTTGTGACCTAGATAAATTCATTTTTTAAAACTTAGTAATTATCAGCTTTGGCAGCATTTCTACTTCTGAGTGAACATGCATATGATTGCCCTATCTGGTAGGTACCCCAGAGATCTGGGGCTTTCTATGCACAAAGCACTTGCACTGTCCCTGCGTTATAGCCTCTTACCAACAGAATAGGGCCGTTTTGGGTTCTTTTGCCCTTTGCTTGTCAATGTACATTAGAATCCAAATGATAACAGCTAATGTGTTTTGGGCTCTGATTATAGAAAATTCAGTCTCTGTACACAGACTTGGCCTCTAGTCCAATGAATATTCCACAGCATGAAGCAGTAATTTTCCAAATTATAGTAATCCCTAGGCACTGGCAACAGCAAAAAGTAGGAAAGGAGAGCTAGGGAGCAGAAGTCAGCCTTGTTGTATCTGAAAGACAGCAGCAGTAGCACAATGAACCCTCACCCTGTCTCTCTGCTTATCTTCCACCCTCACCCCCCCCCACTACTCAGCTGTAATGTGGTACCCTATCTTTCCAATGTATAAACAACTGCAAAGCAGCCTATGCTTTCCTTTGTGGTCAACAGTATAGATGGATTAATTAACAGATTCCATATTCCTGCACACTGTTGAAAGAGAAAGAAAGAAAGAAAGAAAGAAAGAAAGAAAGAAAGAAAGAAAGAAAGAAAGAAAGAGGGAGGGAGGGAGGGAGGGAGGGAGGGAGGAAGGAAGGAAGGAAGGAAGGAAGGAAGGAAGGAAGGAAGGAAGGAAGGAAGGAAGGAAGGAAAGAAGGAAGGAACGAGAGATGGATCCTTTTATTTCCATAGAGGATTATGTTTCTCCATTCCATGACACTGACTTTATTCTGTGGGGTATCTTGGATAACCATAGAGTTTTCAAATAATATGCTTCTGTACACTTTCCCCCCTGGAAAAGGAGAAATGTGGATCATTGTTTGCCTGTACAAGGTTTTGTGTATTCAGCCACTGTTGCACTTTACCTGGAACCCCCTGGGAAGGCTGCAAAAAGCAGTACTTGAAGTGAAATCCTTCTCTCTACTTCTGAAATCAGTCCAGAGATGCTCCCTTCACTTTTGAAGTGAAATTCACAGCTTCAGCCTTGTAATGAGAAAGCTTCTCCCTAGTCAAGCATGTCACTTTCAACACTGTTTTTGGGTGGCCTTTAAAATGAGCCAGATTTTTGTAGACATTGGCAAGTTTTCTCTCAGACGAAGCTGCCTTATACTGCATCAGACCCTTGGTCCATCAAGGTTGGTATTGTCTACTTGGACTGGCAGCAGCTCTCCAGGGTCTCAGGCAGAGGTCTTTCACATCACCTACTGCCTGGTCTTTGCTGACTGGATAGTGTTAGGGACGGAACCTGGGATCTTCTGTATGCAAAGCAGAGACTCTTCCACTGAGCCACAGCCCCTCTCGATCTATATAGGTATGAAACTCCTTGTCAGTCTCAATTCCATATTGCACAATTTACAGTTTGATTCTTGGTTCCATTAGCCACATGTTTCCTCCAAGTATGTATCAGAAAATGGATGCTGAGTGTATGAAGTGCATTATGTGTCCTGTCTGTAAATGTGGCAGTGTATTCATCCCATTTGTGATGAAGTGTGTCCTTCTCTTTTGAAAATATGTCTTTGTGTTGCTGTAAGAAGTTCGTGCCTGAGCTCTACAGCAGACTTAATCCTTGGACTACTATTCCCCATCTGTAAATCGGGTAAATGCAAACTTAATTTTTTTGACCATATGCTGTATGTGTGTGATTTGGCTTATGATCTCTAGCATGACTTGTTTGCTTATCTGCTCTCTCTGTGTTTTAGTTGTCTGCTGTGCATTCACTGGTCGTCCTTGGGATTAGTTGCAGCTTCACTCTAAAATGGATACCTGTTTCTAGATGCCTAATTACTGTCCCATACATCCCATCTAGTGAGGCCCTGCCTTTGTTTGCTGGCTGCATTTGCTCCCTTTATCATTGTTGCAATGCCAGTAGCGCTGAAGGGGCAGCGTGGGAAGGCTGAGACCATGGGCGATTCTGCATTGGCTTTTCCCTCCGTGGTTATACTAAACCCACCCTGGAGCAGAAATCCCTCTCTGCCTTGCATGCTGTTGTCACTTTCTTTGATCCTCGGGTTTTATGGTACCCTCCACACTGTATGCCGTCTTCGCTTTCTTTGATTCTCGAGTTTTATGGTACCTTCTGCCTAGATGTATGGCCGTTCAGGGGCGACTTTGCAGCCAGTCCGGCGTGCCCCGGGGTACCTGAATGTGGTTTTGAGCTTTCCTGTCCCAACGTGGGTTTGGTACAACGCCGGAGGGAAAAGCCAGTGCAGAGTCAGCCCATGTGGGGATCCGCTTGCCGGCTACAGCCCCACAGACGCAAGAGCTGTACAAGTGCTGCCGCTCGACAGACTGGCTTCCGGGAGCCCTGCCCCGGCGGCCCCATCCTCGGCTCCAGGTCCCTGTCTAGATGCCAGAATCCTTCGCCCCCTCCTAGCATTCGCCTTCTGTCGGGCAAGGCGCTGAGCGAGCGAGGAAGCCGAGCGGTCTGGGCGCGCCAGCCACCAGCCAGCCAGCCAGCCAGCCTGCCCAGCCTCTTCCTTTCCCGTCCCTTCTGCAGCGAGCGAGCGAGCGGCGGCGGCGGCGGCGGGCAAACTGCGCCCAGGAGGGGGAGGCGGGGAGCGGCGAGCGGGCTCCGCGGACGCGCCAATGGGGAGGCCCCTTGCGGGAGTGGGCGTGGCTCCCGGGCTCGGGTCGCGCTGTCAGGCGGGCGCCGCGGACTCGGAGCGCTGCCGCGGCAGGTGGGGGACGGAGAAGGCTCGTGGGGGCGCCGCCGCTCGCTTTGGCCGTGCGCTTCCCGCGCCTCCAGCAGCGCCGCCGCCGCCGCCGCCGCCGAGCCCAACAAGTGCCGCTGCCTGGGAGCCCGGCTGATAGGCGCTTGGGGGGGGGGGGGGGCTCGGCACCACTTCGCGGGACTGTCAGGTGAGGGACGCCGCCGCCGCCGCCTCCTCCCTCTCCCTCTCTCTCCCTCCCCCCTTCCCACCGGCCGTAGCTGCCCCCAGCCCAGCCGCCGCGGGGGACTCTGCGGCCGCCAGAAGCGCTGCCCCGGCCGTCCTTGCTGCTGCTGCCGCCGGGAGGTCAGAGGAGAGGGCTGCTGAGCGGGGACAGATGCCGCTCGCCGCGCCTCCCTCCTGGGCGCCTGCCTGCCTGCCGCCCTCCCTGCCTCCCTCCCTGCCTGCCTGCCTGCCGGGGCCGGCCGGGCTCCCGCGAGCGAGGAAGAGGAGGGGGAGGAGGGGGCGCCCCGCTCCCCCCCCCGGCCCGTCCTCTGCCAGTGCCGCCGGAGACCAGGCGGGGGGCTCCTCGCCGCCTCGGGGGCAGGTTGCGCGGGGCAGGCTTGGCGCTGGTCTCCCCCCCCCCCCCCCCCGCGCGCCCTTCCGCTGGCCGGGTCAGCCGTGGGTAATCCTCTCCGAGCCTTTTCCCCGGCGGCGGCAGCAGCAGCAGCAGCCTGGACGCTTGCCTCGCCGGCGTCCTGGACCGGCGCTCCCCCCCCCCCCCCACAAGCCAAGAGAAAGGGGGCAGCCGCCTGACTGAAGCCCGCCGGGGTCCAGAAGCAGCCCGAACTTTGGGCTCCGGGAGCTCCCTTGGCCAGGCAGGAGTGCGTTGAAGGCGATGGCAGACACGTACGTGTGAAATCTGTAGCGCTGTGCTTGGGGGCTGTTGCTTTTTAAAGCCAGATGGGAGAATGAGGAGCTGTGCTTTTTATATACGCCTCGACTTAAGGGCTTCAGCCTGGTGCTCGCTGAACTCTGTGGCAGATCTGCTCTTCATCCTGGGGAACGATTCCGAGAGTGTTGTTCCCAGCACGGCCCCCCCGCCTCCCCCAAAGCAGAACCGGTTATCCGTTTCTGTGTCGATAAAGAGACTGGGCTCCATACATGCCCATCTCTCTTTTTTTTTTTTAAGGGGGTACAGTATTCTGCAGAAGATTAAATGTTACTGTGGCAAGAACCTGTAATATCCAGCACAAGGATTTGTAGAGAGGAATGGCCAGTGATTAACAGAGGCGAAGGAGTGTCTTCCTACAAATATTGGTGGAAAGGTGCAGGGCCTGCCAGCTCCTCTGTCAGTATCCTCCTCCTCCCCTTCCTGAAATGGTAGCCTCTTGCTTGGCAAACCCACCTGCTCTTCTGAGTTGTAGGTAGTTTGCAAAATCTAGTTTTATATGGTGGCAGAGAGGAGGGGGCAAGAAGAATCCCTTTGAATTTTGCTGCCTGTGTTTTGGAATGCTAAATTCTGTCCGCAGAAGGATAGATCTGGAACAGGCTGGACTCTCTGCTCACATGGTCAGTGGAATGGCTGAATCTGTCCCCCCTCCCTCCATTGCTCTCCTTCTGGAGCATAGCTGAGTTATTGCTTGACCATGCACGTAGCCTGGGACTTTATTCTGCAAAGGAGATCCTAGTTGCATGGATTTCGCGGAAGGGATGGCTGGGCTAGTCCCCATGTAGCTCACATGTCCGCTGCTGTAATGAGGCTCTCACCTCTTTCACATATAATTCCAATGCAGGTACATGGAGAGACCCTGGCCCCCCTGCAGTGCCACCTATGGGACAATCACAGCTGGAAGCTACAGGGAGGTTGGAGGCTTGGCATTATAGGGTCATGAAGCTGGGAGGAACAGTCTTAACAAATTGCTAGCGTGTGCATCATGGGAGATCTGCTGCTTCAAGAAACGACTTTGCCATTGGCTTTGAAGGAATGTGAGCTGGACCCTGGCTTATTTGTGCAAGTCACATTTGTTCTGGGCCTACTTTAGTGTCACGTGGATTAAATAGTTGAAGTTGTGATGCCCTAATGTGCTGCTGCCACCTTTTCAATTGATCTTTTTTACATTAACCCCAAACCTGATGTTTCTGTAAAGGCGTTTAGTGATGTGGGTCTGGTTGTTATGTGGATGCTTTTTCTGTTTCTTTTTCCTTAGTGGTGTGCTTTGCTTTATACTTCCTTTTGTCACTTTGTTCAAGTGACCCGCCGTTTTTGGAGGATTGATTAATACAGTATTATTTTAAAAAGAGATACTTGATAGCAGCACAGAAAATTCCTTTTTACCTGTTTGCATTTGCAGCGACTGCCATTCAGAGACACCCTCTCCCTCTGAGCCATCCTCTAATGAGCTTCCATTTCCCAAGCAGTTATGTAAACATTCTGATAGACAGAAAGAATGCTTGTTGGCTCCTGTACAGCTTGATATTGTGGGAAATGAAAGTCAGTGAGTCACACCATTATATATTTTACTTCTCAACCTCTCTCGCTCAGGGATTGCTTCCTCACCTCACAATGCCCACACACTGGAAGCAAAAGAATGACAAGGATTTGGAGATATCTTTTTTTTTTTGTAAGAAAGTTTTTATTTTTCAAAACATTAAAATTAATACATTTGTTTTATACAAATCCTTTTTTCCATATTATATAACATTTTGTTCTATTTGTATAGTCTTGCTTTTATCTTGTATTGGTGGTTTCCCACCACATCTGAAGCATAACACATTTTCCACTTTATCCAAAATAGTAATATTTATCTCTATGTTTACATTTCTGGTAACGGTTATATATCTTTAAAATACTTATATACCAATTCTTATTTTCTGTATTCTTATATAATTCTAAAAAACAAGTTCATTATCTAATTATCCTTAGTACATTCATATACTCAATTTCTATTCCTTTATGCTATTATAACCATGTATAAATGTAGTTTTTCATGTCCCAATAGTTTTCAACATATTCTTTCAGATCCTCCCAATCTTCTAAAAAAGTCTCTGAGTACAGATTATTCAACTTTCTAGTCCATTTATCCATTTCAGCCATATATAACAATTTTTTCAACCATTCCCACACTTCTGGTATTTTTTCATTTTTCCAATTTTGTGCATACACTCTTCTTGCTGTTGTAATCATATACCATATTATTGTCCTTTTCTTTACATTTATCTCTTCTAGTTTAAGTCCAAGCAGTAACATTTCAGGCAACTTCTTAAATGTACATTTCAAAATTTTTTCCATTTCTGCATGTATTATAGACCAATAAGTCTTCGCTTTATCACAAGTCCACCACATATGATAGAAAGAACCTTCTTTCTTTTTACATATCCAACATTTGTTAGACGTATTTTGATTAATATTTGCAATTTTTTTTGGTGTCATATACCATCTGTACATCATTTTAAAACAGTTCTCTTTTAGATTATAACATGTAGAAATACTCATTGCATTTTTCCATAAAAATTCCCAAGATTCCATTTCAATGTCTTTGTTTAGGTTTATCGCCCATTTTATCATTTGTTCCTTTACCATTTCATCAGCATTAAACCGTTTTAACAATACTTTATACATTTTAGAAATCATTTTTTTCCCATCTTCCTCCCAAATTTGTTCTATTTCATTGCTTTTTTCTCTAAAACCAGATTTTTTATCACTTCTGTACATATCATATATTTGTCTGTACCTTAACTAGCCATAATCAAAGTCCATCTGCTGCTGCTCCTTCAATTTAAAGTCTTTACCATGTCTTGTTAACAGGTCTCTATATTTCAACCAGTCTTGTCCTTTGTAGTGAGATGATGGATTTAAAACTTCTGCAGGTACAATCCACATAGGTATTTCTTCTGGAAAAAAGTTTTTATATCTTGTCCACGTATCGATTAATGTTCTTCTCAAATAATGATGCTTAAACATATTGTCCATTTTTGTTTTACCATAATACAGATATGCGTGCCACCCAAACCTACAGTCATGACCTTCCAGGGACAATAACTTTCTGTCTTGTAACATAGTCCATGTCCCTATCCAAGTCAAACATACTGCATCATGATATAGCCTTAAGTTTGGTAACTGAAACCCACCTCTCTCTTTAGCATCACACATTATTTTCATCTTAATTCTTGGTTTTTTCCCTCCCCACACAAACTTAGTCAATTCCTTCTGCCAGCATTTGAATGTTTTTACATCTTTCACAATTGGAATAGTTTGAAACAGAAACATTATTCTTGGTAACACGTTCATTTTAACCACTGCAATTCTACCCAGCAGTGACAAATTTAATACATTCCACCTTTTAATATCTTGCATAACTTGCTGCCATAATTTCTCATAATTATTCTTATACAAATCAATGTTTTTCATTGTTAGGTTTACACCTAGATATTTTGTCTTTTTCACCACTTCACATTCTATAAGATTTTGTAATTCAATTTGCTTATTATTTGGCATATTTTTACACATCACTTTCGATTTGTTCTTATTTACATAAAACCCAGCCAAATCACCAAACTCTCTTACTTTCTGCAACAAATATGGTAGTGTAGTCATAGGGTCTTCAGCTATAAACATCACGTCGTCTGCAAAGGCTCTATATTTAAAAGAGAAACCTTTTATTGTTAAGCCTTTAATTTCTTTATCTTCTTTCAAATTTAGTAACAAGACTTCCAAAATCCAAATAAATAGCAATGGCGAGAGTGGGCATCCTTGTCGTGTTCCTTTTTCCACTTTAAAGTAATCCGTTTTTTCAGTATTAATTATTAAAGAGGATTTCTGTTCTCTATATATTGACTTAATAAGATTAAGCATATAGTCTCCAATTTCAAGATGTTCCAACACTTCAAACATAAAATCCCAATTTAAATTGTCAAACGCTTTTTCTGCGTCTAAAAAAAGAAAGCCCACTTCCTTCTCCGGATGTTTATCATAGTACTCTATAGCATCCACTACTACTCTTATATTGTCTCTTATTTGGCGATTAGGTAAAAATCCTGCTTGTTCTGTCTGTATAGTCTCTTTAAGATGTTCCTTAAGCCTATCAGCTATAATCTTGGCAAAAATCTTATAGTCATTGTTTAACAAAGAAATTGGTCTATAATTTTTAACATTGGTTAAATCTTGACCTTCTTCCGGAATGAGTGAAATGGTTGCTTCTTTCCAAGTCTCCGGGACCTCACCTGTAGCTCCTATGTCATTCATTGGCTGAGGACAGACTGGCAATCTAAAGCGGGGCAGGCACGCTTCGCAAACGGAGGAAAGGAGTACGTTCAGACATGCGCATCTGTCCGTCGGCTCCGTTGCGTACTTACCCGTCTCCCAGTCGCTTTCCTTCCGCTTTACCCGGACACCGGTTTTTCCTGGTGTTCAGGGGCCTTCCTCCGCATGCCTCCCGCTTCCAAACAGTGTGAACTGGAAGAAGCGGGAGGCATCCGGAGGAAGTGTGAACGCACCGGCAAAAAGTTTTGCGCACATGCGAAAAACATCAAAGGAAAACAAAAAAAAAGTGCAGCGGCGCGTGCAAGCCATGCGCGCTGGCTATGCAGCAGTCTGAACGCTCCATGGCAGTCTGAACGCTCCGTATCGCCGCTGATCCGCATTGCTCTGGCCAGTGTGAACGGCCAGCTCCGTGGGTTTTTTCCCCCGCTCCAGTTCCCTCCGCTTTGCCTCCGCTTCAGATTGCCAGTCTGTCCTCAGCCATTAATAGCAATAACACTGGTGAGATCGAATCCTGTAGTGATTTATAAAACTTAGCTGTAAATCCATCTGATCCAGATGCTTTCCCTAATTTTGAATCATTTATTGCATTTTTAATCTCTTGTAGTGACATTGGGCAGTTAAGTAGTTCTTTGATTTTCTCCGTTGGTTTTGGTAATTTTAATGACTGTAGGTATTCTTTAATCCTTCTTCTGTCTTTATTTTCCTTCTTAAAAAGCTTTGCATAATATTTAAAAAATTCTCTTTTTATTCCCTTATTGTCTATTATCTCAATATTGTCCCGTATCACTTTAGTAATAAATTTATTTTCACGTTTTTTCTTTAATTGCCATGCTAAGTACTTTCCAGGTTTATTTGCACCTTCAGATGCTTTTTGTTGCATTTTTTTCAGGTTCCAGTAAGTCTCTTGATTCAAAATAGCTTTTGCTTGGTCTTGTAACATCCAAATTTCCTTTTGCAGTTTCTTTTTTCCTGGTCTGTTCTTCAGTTCCTTTTCTTTTATTTTAATGGCTTGTACAATGTTTTCATATTGTTCTCTTTTTCTTTTTATTGTCTTTAGCGTTCAATGATATCAATAATCCTCTCATAACTGCTTTGTACGCATCCCACACAGTTTGAATTTTTACTTCTTTTTGTATGTTCGCTTGAAAATATAAATCTGTCTCTTCATGTAATTTTTTAACTATTTCTTGGTTGTCTAATAAGTCCTCATTTATTCTCCATCTCCCTTGCCTTTTTATTTGCCCAGAAGTCCATAGACAAGGATTGTGGTCTGAGATTATTCTAGGTAGAATTTCAACTTTTTTTGTCTTAAATGTTAGATTAATAGACATCCAGATCATATCAATTCTTGAATGTGAATCATGTCTGTTAGAGTAAAAAGTATAGTCTTTCCCTTGTGGGTTAACCTTCCTCCAAATATCCTCCAGCTTTTCCTGTTTTATCAGTTCAAAAAAAATTTTTGGAAGTTTCCCTAGTGTGTCGTCTTTTCTCTTTGAGCGCCTATCTATTTTATTATTCACAGTCCCATTAAAGTCTCCCAACATTATGATTTGTTCATAGTTTACACTGTCCAGTTCCATTTGTAGTTCTTTAAAAAAGATTTCTTTAGCTCCGTTGGGGGCGTAAATATTTACAATCAAAGTCTTCTGTCCGTGTAACAGAATTTCAATAGCTAAGTATCTTCCTTCTTTATCTTTAAATATTAGTTTAGGTTCCAAGTCTTTTTTGGCATATGTTACCACTCCATTCTTTTTATTACTTGCCAATGAAAAAAATTCTTCTCCCAACTTTTTTCTTATTAAATATTTGTAGTCTTGTTTCTTAAGATGGGCCTCTTGTATACAAACTATACTACATTTTTGTTTCTCCAGCCAGTGTCCTACCATTCTACGTTTTTGGGGTGAATTAAGTCCATTTACATTCCATGAGAGTACTTTGTAATCCATCTTGTTGTAGTCTTAAATATCACCAAATTCTTCCTTGTTCTCACCAACAAAGGCATACATTTCTGCTGAATTTTTAATCACCATTCTGTTGTTACCATAATAAAAACTCAGTCCTTGTGGTATTTCCCAACGAAATCTTATTTTTTTCTCTTTCAGTTTGTCTGTCAGATGCTTGAATTTTTTCCTGTCTTGCAAAATTGCTCTGGGCAATTCTTTCATTATGATAACTCTTTTTCCACCTATTTCAAAAGAGTCTGTAAAACATTTCTTGTAGATTTGTTCTTTTGTTCTCTTCATTGTAAATTGAACTACCACGTCCCTTAGTATATTTTTGTCTCTCGCGTATGTAGAATTGACTCTATAAACAAGATCCATATGTTCTTTAACAACTTCCTCTTCCTCTTGTAAAAAATCTGCTAATGCTTCTTGCATTCTTGTAAAAATGTCTTCACCTAATTTTTCCTCTATACCTCTAAATCTCAGATGGTTTTGCATGTCTCTATAGTGCATCATCTTTTCCATTCTGTCATTTTCCTTCATTGTTTTTTGAGTATTTTCTTCCAGTTCTTTTACTTTAATTTCTATGTCTTGTGGTCTAGTGGTTAACTTTTGTAATTCAGCTTTTAAATCTATAAAATGTTTGTCTGCTTGTGCAGCTATACCATTCATTTTAACATTTACCTCTCCTATAGCGTCTAACATTTTTTTCCCATTGCTTCCATAACAGCTAGTAATTCTTTTTCTTTTTTTGCTGCCATTGTAGGAGAGGACCATGTAGCTGCTCTCGATCTTAGCCCGCAATCCGTCTTGTCTCTTTAAAAAAGATCGATTTTATTTTATTTTCCAAATCAAGCACCGTTTAGTGTAATCACACAAGCTAGTCTTGCCAAGTCAAATTTCGTTGGTTTCAGCCTTCTAAGTTATATAGTTTATGAGATATTACTGTTTAAAAATTTTATAAATCCAAAATGGCGGGCGCAACTTCTCTATGGTTTGTGTCAAAGGTTATAGTCTTTTTACCTTGCTTCTGGCTTGCCATAGTTTCCTTTTGTCCCTTCCTCTTGCTTACTTGTCTGCTCTCCGCACGTCCCTTCCTGTTGTAGTCCTTTTGGTCTGGCAGTTTTTACAGTCCCCTTTGCTCTCTTCCGGTTCTTCTCCGCTTCCCTTCTTGTCTGCTCCTCAAGCCGTCACTTCCTGTCTCAGTCCTCACAGCTTGGTCTCGCGATGCTTGGTTCCCTCCTCCCCTCTTTGTCTCGCGATGCTTGGCTCCCCCTCCCGACTCTTCTTAACCGCAGGAATGTTAAACAGCTTGTTTTTTTGGCTTTTTAAGTTCAAATTCAGCTTTTTAACGTTTCAAAACTGCACTCATCCAATCTGCAACAGTCTATTGCTTCACCAGATCTGCTTTTCGTCTTTCAAAACACGGTAATGGTAAGGCAAAAAGTTTTTTTCTGTTACCTTATGTTGTTACTTCGCTTCAGATGTGGTCCCAACATTTAAACTTTGTCTTCTTTGTTAAGGAATCAGGGGAATTGGAGATTTTATGCTGATTAATCAGCCCAGCTCGGCTCCTTAGAGATACTTGCAAAAATCTTCTTCGGCTGCAGTGCTCAAGGTGTTGTAAAAGTCTCCTCCGAGGCTTTTCCTTCACCGAGCTTGCTCAAACCTGGATTATATTGCTTGCTGGTCCTCACACTACTTGTGTGAGGTTGCGTCAGGTGGATTTATCCACCCAAGCTGTCAAGAAGAGCCGCTGTCTGCCCTGCGCATTTGCAAAGCGTGTCAGACCTCCATTCCTCCGACCGGAAACCCCGAGATATCTTAAGTAATAATCAGCAATTTGCATCTCCAGCCACTCTTAGCTACGAGAGAGCTGAGCTGGAACGTAAACTCTAAAGGCTTTGCCTTATCTGTAGTGGTAATTAGGATTCTTTTTTTAGTAAGCTAACTTTGGGGGGTTCTTTTAACACTGGACTGTTTCCAAGACTGCCTGTGCTTCTGTTTCTCTCTGTAGAGCTCGGTTGTTATATACGCTGCCTGTGCCTCCCCTGCAGTTCAGTGACATTGCAGGGCGTTACGCTTAAACTAATTGCCAATTGTCCGAGCGCGGGTGTTGCTGAGATGAAGAGACTTATGGTGCGAACAGCAGCCTTTCATTAGGATGAAGGCGAGGGGCTAGTAAGAGAGAAATTGGTCAGGCACTGTTAAATTGCAGCCTAAGCAAAGGGAGAGTGGGAATTCTGCTGAAAGCTGTCATTTCCGAAGGACAGCTCAGAGCTTGGGTAGGGCCGTGGTGCATTAATGACTAATAAAGATCAGAGTACAAACTTGAAGGCTGCCTCAGCAGATTCAAGGGGTGCTTCGCCGGTGTCCGGGAACTTCTGGAGGCTTCGGCAGCACTGGCTTTATCTGTTCAGTGTATTTGTGTAGCCTGCCTTTTCTCCCAACATAATCAGGACCCAGGATAACAATAAAAATAAGCCGTGGCCAATGCTCCCTCTAAGCTGTGGAGTCTTGTGAGCAAAAATTCTACTTTGTGAGCAACTGGCATCAAAGTTGTGAGCAAGCAATTTGGCTACTGCATGAATTACTTTGCTCTGGAGCCTTTCTTCCTGAGCCAAGACAAAAATGTGTGAGCCAGAGGCTAAAAAACTGTGAGCTAGCTCACACTAACTCAGCTTAGAGGGAACACTGGCCGTGGCTCAGTGGTGGAGCGTCTGCTTGGCATGCAGAACATCCCAGGTTCAATCCCCAGCATCTCCGGTAATGGTGATATGAAGGGCCTTGCCTGGAACTCTGGAGAGCCACTTCCAGGGTGAATAGGTGGCACTGGCCTCGATAGACCAAGAGTCTGATTCAGTATAAGGCAGCTTCATGTGTCCATGTATTTAAATAATTAAGCCAGATAATTAAAAGAGATAGTTAAAACAAATAAGCCAAAGCCTATTCAAGTTCTTTTAAAGATTTCTGTCTTCCAGCTTCACCTGCACGCTCCCTGGAAGAATGCTGGTCTCACCCTTCTGGGAGGCTGTTCCATAGCTGTGGGGCAGTGACAGAAGAGGCTCTGGCCTAGGCTGTAACAGATCATATCCTAGAGAAAAGGGAGACTGCTAGGAGGCTTTGTTGTGCGGAAAACAGAGGTTTGTATTGGTACAGATGGTCCTTTATGAGAACCAGCATATTGATTTGCACCTGGAAACAGCCAGTGAAGAGACTATCCAAACAGTCAGACCCTGACAACAAATGAACAGTCACGTTTTACATTTCCTGAAGTTTCCCAGTTGTCTTCAAGGGATGTCCTAGTTAGTGTGTATTACAGTAATCTAGCCTTAAGGTTACCGTAGCATACATATGCCTGGCCAGATCAGATGCCTGTAGAAATGGGATCAGGTTAAATGTAGCGGGGGGGGGGCATTTTTGCTACCATATTTACCTTTTTTTCTAACAAGAGACTTGGATCTGATAGGAGTCCCAAACTTTAAACTGTATCTTGCTGTGAAAGCTGCACCCCTTCCAGCAGTGAAAAAAACTTCCCTATTCAGTGCAGACATCTTAACAGCCAGTATTACCCCTGTCTTATCTGGAGTCAGTTTTTGATTAATGGGAGCTCTTGGAGAATTCGGTCTTTCAGATGTATTTGAACAGAAACTCTGAGAGCAATGCAGGATTTTTTTTAAAAAAATATTCTCAATGTAATTCAGTCATTGTAAATCATAGCACTAATTCTTTACCAAAAGATATTTAGAGGATATAATTTATGAAGACTGAGAAGATGTTAGTCCTCCCCCCCAAACATACAACATAAGGCATGATGGGATGGGCTGTGGCTCAGTGGTAGAGCAGCTGCTTGAAAGATCTGGCAGTAGGTGATGTGAAAGACCTCTGCCTGCAACCTTGGAGAGCCGCTGTTTAGTCTGAGTTGACAACACTGACTTTGATGGACCAAGGATCTGATTCAGTATAAGGTCGTTTCATGGGTAACACTACCCAATTTGGCCTCAATCGATTCTTTACCTTATACACCAACTTAAATCTCTTCTACTGTTAATACAATAATACAATCCCTACCACATTTTCCCTCTGCTGTTAAGAATATGTGTGTCCCATCTTGGTGGCACTGTCCTGTGGAAGCCCCGTTGTTGCTGAAGCTACCATTTCTGCACAGTGGCGATGAGTCTTCCAGATGCTGGATTACCCTGTATTTTCACTGTGCCAATCCTTGCAGTGGCCCCCTCTTCTGGAACCACCAGGGAGCTTTTTAGAGGATTTCTTAGACTTCTAATTGACATAGTGATGCTGGTATATCCATTTGTCAATTACTGGTTTGTAAAAACCCTGTTGGTGTGTGTGTGTGTGTGTGGTGGCCTCCATGGGGAATGGAAGGGAAAATGGCAGCTGTATGGTTAGGACCAGGAAAACAAAGCTGCCTAGTCTTTGCTGCAGTCTTTCCTAAAAATTCACGGGAAAGCCGTTGGGGAAAGATTGGAGAAAAGTTGAGGAAGACACAGGAGCTTCAGAATGCACCACTGTGCTGTGGAGAAGCAGGGGCATGGCGGATCTGCTTGCCAATAGCATCGACACTCGGGCATAACCCATGTGGAAGAGGTCAGAGAGACACTTGACCAATCTCTTTTTGTTTTCAGTGAAATGCGTCCATATTTTGATTCTTCTGTCCTGAAAGCCGAGAATACAGTATGGCAGTAGCACCATTTTAAAGCTCTGCAGCTGCCGGTTATTTCACACAGAACACTTACAAGGCAAGAGCTTAGGATCATCGCCTGAGACATACCCACCCTTTTTTAAAAAAAAAAAACCTCTCTCTGATGAAGAGTCCCAGAGAACACGAAAGCTGGCATACTATTTTGTGTCAGTGTGGTTTGCCCTAATAAAAGGTATCATGTGGCTTTTTAAATGGAGAATAATTAATGAAGCCTGATGGAAGCTGTATTTTTAATTTCACTGCAGTTACTAAGCTTTATGTATATAATGCTTCTCATTGCCCAAATACTCAGAATGTTTTAGACTAGGCTAAAAATATCTATTTATTTCTGAACTGTAGCCACATCGTGTGTTTATCTCTGCAAGCTGAACATAATCACATTGTTGTAGATCATAGCAGAAAAGCACTTTTAGAGAAGTAGAGGGGAAAGGAAAGCAACATTTTTGCAATATAAAAATAGTTTCAGTTTAAGATTGTTATGGTACATGACTCGACTTTTATCAAGGCCAGCCATTAAGTTTTGAACTCTGGACCACCTTCCGTTTATGCTGTAGGTTGGGTTAAAAGGTTGGAGATACAGGATTTGCCAGAAATCAACAGAAACACTTTGGCCCTATAACTATGGAGCAGATGCCACTGCTGAATAATCCCAGTAAACCTCTTATGTGTGCATTAATGTTAACAGCATAAAATCAAACAAAGTATAGAAAAATGACATTGCTATCTCCAATACTGAGGCCAAAGCTAGAATAGTCATTTTGAGTTTTATGTTCTATAATACCCTCTATTTTGACATCCAAAGTGCATCCATCACTTCCCACTCTTTTCGTAAAGGGCAATTTTAAATAAATATTTTAAGGGGCTGCAACCCAGCATGGAGTCAAATGGGTTTTTACATCTCTAAATCAATGCTCCCAAGCTCTGTTGGACTGTTGCCAAAATACTCAGTTGCTAGAGATTTGGTATATTTGCTTTTCCTTGGTGAGCATGGAACACAGTAATTCACAGGTTTTTTTCAGGACACTTTAAAATGCTGTATTCTGCGGTAAAATTTTCCAGTTTTGATGCAATTTAAATCATTAAGCCAGAAGTACAGTAATTTTGTAGTCTTCTTGAAACTTAGTTCAAAATTTAGCTTCTGCCATGAACTTACTAGATGGCCTTAACCATGCCCCCCAGCCTCCATCAGGAATAGGAAGGATTATAATATTAGCCTATTTTATGGGCTTGCCACCTCCAGGTGGGGCCAGAATTCCTCCAGAATTAAAACCGATCTCCAGACTACTTAAATAAATGGCTGCTTTGGAGAGTAGAATCTGTGGCATTGCACTCCGCTGAGATTCCTCCCTTCCCTGGGTTCTACCCCAAATCTCTAGGAATTTCTTAGTCAAAAGTTGACAACCCTGTATAGGTCATAATATATGAAGAGTGTTTTGAACATTGATGTCACCACAGGCCCGTAGTCACAGTGGGGCATTTGTGGGCAGAGCCCCACCACCCACGAGCCCTGCCCCACCATTTGATGATGCCACCCCCCCCCACCCCAGTGCACCTAGCCCTGCAGTGCCAGCGAGGATGGGGAAAGAAAGGGAAGCAGCCCAGCGGCTTCTGGTCAGTTTCACTGGGGGCTGGTCAGCTGTCAGGTTTAACAGCTGAGGGGAGGGAAGTGAAACTGACTGGAAGCAGCAGAGGAGCTTTCCTTCCCTTTCTCATCTTCCCTGCTGCTGGGGAAGGTGATGGTGATGGGGTAATGGTGGTGGGAAAGTCAATCTCTCTCATCCATAATTTTCCATGGCAGGGAGGATGGAGGGTTTGGTGATGGTGGGGGAAGCCAGTCTCCAGGTGGTGGCTGGAGATCCCCTGGCATTACACCTGATCTCCAGGTGGACTCTATGGCATTGTTCCCCACTGAAGTCCCTCCCCTTACCCTGTCCTTTTCAGGCTCCACTCCCAAAATCTCTAGTTATTTATTATTTCTAAGTATAAGTATAAGCATAATAGCTGCCTCACAAGAAAAAAAAGCCCCACAAAATGAAAAATCCTGGCTACAGCCTTGTGTCACCATATAGAAAGCAACATTTTGAAGCAGAAAATACCAAAATACTCACACTTTGGGTTAATGCTCATATTACTTATTATTAAAATGCCATTTGTATGAATTCTGGGCACAAGGTTTGTGGCCCTGTTTTCTTAATATGGTTTTCGATAGTCTGCATATGCAATGTTTCTGATATTGTCATGTGATTCATTTCTTTTTTAAACCTTCTCACTTCTCTCATCCATAATTTTGTATCAGTGCAACGTGAGTCATAATGTTCTAAAAATGATCATAGCATCCTTCACAGGCATTCTTACCTGCACTGTTTGTATTTTGTTCATTGAGGAATCAGCTGCTAAATGCTTTGAGAAAGGTAGCTCTACCATGAAGTAGGATAATGTAACCATCAAATAAACAGAGAAATAATAAAGAAGTGAGCACTATTGTCCAATAAGAGAGATTTTAGCAAGTGATAGCAGGTGGGTTGATTAAGTGTTCTGCTATAAAAATAGAATAGTCACTGTACTCAAAAATATTCACAGCTAACTTGTTGCCTAGAAAAACATACAGCCTTAATTTTTCCTGAAGAAGCAGTTGCCCCTAAAATTTCAGCATGGAGCTGAATCAGCATTGTCAGCTCCATAACCTTTATCATATACAGTCAGAGGGAAGGCCGAAGAAGACTTGACCTGGCTTTTGAAAACAGAGTATAGGAATGACACAGTCACATAGATAGGTGGTGTGTGGGTCTGATATTAACACCAACAGGCAAGTTCCTGGTGAAGAGTACAGAACTGCCTTCCCAGCCACGGTCGCCCCCCAATGGGAGGCTCCCACAGTTTCCGGTGTTTTCCACACAGGGCCAGGCTTGTGTCAATCCCTGTTGCTGATACAGTACAGCTTCTTCCTGCCAAGTTGCCCTGCAGTTTCCTTGCCCTGGTCCCCTGGCAATGGCTGTTTCCTCTCTCCTGGCCCCTTATGTATCAGCAGCAGAAGGAGACAGGGACTTACTTTTTAAAAATGTGAGCTGGGAATGCAGAGAACAAGTTTTATAAAATCATACTGATACAACAATATTAAATTGCCAGTTCTTTTTTTAAAAAGCTGTTGGCAAATGGAAGAAATGGCTGATGGCTTGGGTAGCCAGGTCCCTTCGCTGCTCCAGTGGGGGGATTTGGGGGGCATTCTGGGGGCGGGTGGGGATGTTGCGTGATATCCCTGACGCTATGATGTCACCTGGAAGTGATCTCATCATGCGGGGAACACTCGGATTTTTGGGCTAACTCTGGTAAAACTGGGCTTAAACAAGGAGGTCAGGGACCTCAGTGGGGTACAATGTCCATCCTCCAAAGCATCCTTTTTTCTCTAGGGGTAGTGACCTCTGTAGTCTGGTGCTGAGCTGTAATTCCTGGGGGTCCCCAGGTCCCACCTGGAGGCTGGCATCCCTAGTAGGGAGGTAAGCAGAGGGCCCAGGAAAGCTCAGTAGGCATAGAGAGGATTCATTGTCTCACGTATACACCCCTGTTATTGTTAAAGTCACCAGACATGCACCCAAAGGTAAACATAATTTAAAATTCTTACTGATACTGACTCTCTCAGGTGGCTTGAAGCAGAAAATGGAACCACTTCGGCCAATTTCTTACTAGTATTCTGTATTGAGCCATATCACCTTATGTTCGTCCCTGCACATTCCCTGGTTCATTTCAGAGTATTCAAGATTATTCATCACACCAGCCACAGTGAGACATACTGCATTTGAAATATGACCTGATTTCATTAGACAAAATTCAGTTTCCTACAACCCTGGTTCCTCTGCCCTTTACATTGTTTCTGTCTCATAGCTAGTATAAGTGCTACCTTCGTCATTCTGAGCATGTAAATGCTTTCCTACTCAGAACAGTAGTCTGATTCAAACCCCCCCCCCCAACCCTGAAACAAACTATGGCAAGGCATTAGGAGAGCAAAGCATAGTACCCATATTATACATGAACTCCTTCCTCGGTCTATCATAATCCCATGGGTCCTGCTATCTATATGCATGATGTACAGCCGTGCTCATGCAGAACTGAGGTATCAGCCCTGGGATCTGCATAAATACTCAACATGACAGATTTATTATTTATTTACTATAATGGAGCAGGGTATAAAACTAATAAATAAAGATGATTAATTCAGTTTATCTTCACTTCTCTGCCATGATACTTGCTGTGTATTATGATGGGATAATATTATGCCCTTCAATAGTATTATAAAATGTGATTGAATATCTGAATTTATTGCTGCTTCTTAATTACTCATTTGTTTTCTGAGCCTTTTCTCTAAAGAAATGAGTTTGCATAATAATGCTGAAGTCTGCATACCATTTCTAAGACCAGAGCACTGAAACTTCCCATCGTTTACTACAGAGCAGAGCTTTCCATTTTCAGCTCATCCCTAGCACGTACACCATTTCCCCATCTGTCAAAAATGGAGAAGCACTTAGATATCTTAGTGCACTGCAGCTTGTAGTTCTCTCTCTAATGCTAGATAAGGTGTTGGGAGATGCCATCAACTGAATGAGGGCTGGGGCTACAAAGACTACTTGTAAGAGAGCAAAAGAACATCTGGAGTTGGTCCAGAATCTGCTGTTTTCTGATGGGAGCTGAGCACATTCTTTGAATGGAAGGTGATTTTTGCAATCTCTTCCCTTTTTTGAATGCCTTAGTTAGGATAGGGGTCCCCAACCTTTTCAAGCCTGCAGGCACTTTGGAATTCTGACACATGGTGGGTACAGCTCACAATATGACTACCCCAGGAGGTCAAGTCAGCCACAAAATGGCTGCCTTAGCTTACCTTCAATCACACTGTGAAGATCCTTGTGTTGTGGTGGCAGCTGAGGCCAAAGCAACGTTTTTAAACATATGCACAGCTAATCAGAACTCCAGTGGCCAATCAGAAGTTTTGTTGGACAAAAGCCCCACCTGGCCCTGCCCACTTTTTGCAAGCACTTGGAGGGCACCAAGAAAGGTTTCAATGGGTGCCATGGTGCCCACTGGCACCACATTGGGGACCCCCGTCTTAGGACATGAAAGACACGGTTCTAGAAGACCCTCTCTGCTTCTCACATTTTGTAGATTGAAAACCACCATCAAAAGGTGCAAATGTCTGCTGAGTCTTGAGGGGTGCCATGGATGCAGATGCATTGACAGGTTGGTAAAAATGCCACTGCCTGCCTGGAGCAGACTGTTGAGCTTGTGCAACAAGGCTTAGTTTTGCTAGGCTTCTTTATGTGCCCCTCCCCCATGAATTGCAGAAGGCTTTCTGGCTTCCATTTTGTGGTACATTCCCCAGGGTGGAACGATAAGCAATAAAGTCATGATGCTTCTAACTTTTATAAATATGATATAAACAGTATAACTTTATGTGCTGAATTTTATGTACTAGGCTGGATCGAAAGAACTCTGAGGGGCAGAAAAAACTATGCTACCTGTGTTTTGTGAATGCTCATTTAAGAGATTTCAGAATGCTTTATAAGTAGAGAGATGAAGCAGAAAAATTTCTAACATAGAAAATTTCATGGAAAAATTTTCAGTGCTTAATTTTTTTGTAGAAAAAAATAAAGATTAGTTGTTTCATAAATTTAGTGTTGGCAGCCCAAGATTGGGAAATACCTGGAGATTTTGGGGTGGAGCCTGAAGAGGACAGGGTTTGGGAAAGGGAGGGACTACAACAGGGTATAGTGCCATAGAATCCACTTTCCATGGCAGCCATTTTTGCCAGGTGAACTAATCTCTCTCACCTGGAGATCAACTGTAAAAGCAGGAGATCTCCAACCGCTACCTGGAGGCTGGAAACCTACAAAAAAAAAAATCAACAACAATGAATGGATGCCATTGCTAATACAGTATTAGGCAAGCTTGGCAGTTTCAAAATTGCTGTTATTTGTTGCTGTTGGAGCATAAATTAATATGAGGTACTTTTAAATTTTATTAAGTATGAATATCAACATGTTAATCCAATCACAATTGATTTAAGGTGTTAGATAATTTCTACCAAAGTTTTTAAGCTCCAACTTCTCTGGAAAGCTCTCATTATTTGTTAAGTAGATTGCATAGCAGTTTCTATTCTGCCAGAAAGGTTTTTCAGTCTCTTGCACAAGCAAGCTCACTTTAGAGTTGCCAAGTCTGGGTGGGAAAATACCTGGAGACTTTGGGGGTAGAGCCAGGAGAGGGTGGGGTTTGGGGAGGGGAGGGGCCGCCGCATGGTAGAATGCCATAGAGTCCACCCTTCAAAGCAGCCATTTTCTCCAGGGGAGCTGATCTCTGTCAGCTGGACATCAGTTGTAGAAGTGGGAGATCACCAGGCCCCACCTGGAGGCTGGCAACCCTACATACGAGGTGTAAAACATGAGTAGAAAATGTTAAAGGGACCCCTTGGATCCAACCCAGTATATTTCACACATTCTTAAAATAAGGTTAGGTTTCATAATACAGTTTTACAGATATTTAAAATTTTCCCCAAATAGGAGGATAAAAAACCTAGTTTTTTCCCATGTTTGCAGGGTATCTAGAACAAAGTCTGAGTCCAGTGGCACCTTTAAGACCAATAAAGTTTTATTCAAGGTATAGACTTTTGTGTGCACATACATTTCCTCAGATACAACCACTGGACGCAAACTTTGTTCTGCTGCTTCAGAGCAACATCGCTACCCACTGGAATCTGCCAAGTATCAAGAAATCGTACATTTCTATGCTACAACACTTATATACAATGAACTGTGGAATAAAATTGTGGGTACCTGTATTGATTCACAGACAAATTCAAAAAAACAATCCTACTGTGATAACTTTTTATTAGAACTAAGAAAAAGTATTTCATTGCTGGTACATTTGGATTAAAAAAAACCAAACTCCTTTTGTAAGCATAGAAACAATGCCTGTGTTTGCTAGAAAACAATTTTTTTCTCCGTGTCTCTCTTTCTTGCTTGTGCAAAGCAGTATTACTTTTCATAGGTAGAGGTTCTGCTCTCCTTTTGCAGATAGAAAAAATGGTAGCAAGAAAGATATATTTTAAGGTAGATGGCAAAAATCCTGAACTGTAATGATGATGAATTTGCAATATTAGCTTCCCTTTCTTTGGGGAAAAAAAAGCTGTTGTCTAATAACTTGCCAGATATCTTCTTAGTTAACAAAGTAACTATATATTTTTCATCTATAAGGATGGCATTGAGGAAGTTTTGTGTTCAGCAGCTCACAACAAGTATTTGTCAGGACTTGTGAAGGCAATAGTATGACTACAATAGTAACTTAATCCATTTAATCTCTTGTTTTGACAGTTATTTCAGGCATGTAAAGTAGAAGCATAATTTTGAATCTTTTGAGGGTTTATATTTAGGGTAATTGGCAAGAATGACAAAGAGCTGCCATTTCAGTCTTCTATGAAACAGCTAGCTGCTTGCTATATAGGGAACAGTTGTGCTGCTGAGATATTTAAAGTGTTTATTTTGTCAGTGCATCCTGTACACATGATATTTCCATGGCATAATTCTCCACTTGCCTTGAACTGGTCATATCCAAACTGGGATGCGGCACTTGGTTTGTGGTATTCTTCTTCTCTGAATTCAATCATGTATCGTTTTTGAAGTTATGTTTATGCATCACAGGGGATGTGCTTGTCCTCAGGAATGGAATTTGTTTTATCTCAGACTCCAAGTTTAGGCATCCTCATAAAGGATTAAAGAGAAATGTACAGTTTATCTAGAGATACAGAATTTCTGGACATTATGAAGACATGGGAACCTCTGTTCAGCACAGTTTTCTGTGATTTTTTCTTTTTTTTTAAATAGAAATGTTCGGGAAACTTGAAATATATGGAATACATGGAATATTCAGCTGGTAGGGTTACCATTTTTTGAAAAGCAAAAAAGAGGACATATCTTCCGACTGACTAATTCAAACAAGTGATCACTATAGGGTTGCTAGGCCCCTGTCCGGGCAGGGGTTAC
Organism: Lepidodactylus listeri; assembly: GCA_029233225.1. Classification (NCBI taxonomy): domain Eukaryota; kingdom Metazoa; phylum Chordata; class Lepidosauria; order Squamata; family Gekkonidae; genus Lepidodactylus; species Lepidodactylus listeri. Next base: position 72,891,133 of record JARCFY010000006.1, on the reverse strand, counting down.
CCCAATTTTGCGGAGCCCTTTCTGTCCTTTCAGGTGGCCAGCGGGGGGGAACCCTGTCCACAAATGCCCCTGAACTCGACATAATGACATCACATGGAAGTGATGTCATCACGTCACTGATGTTGGGATGTGACACTCTAGTTTTGGGGCAAAACTCTATGGTAAAATTGGGTTCAAACCATAGTTTTACCCAAAAACAGGGGTGTCACCCCCCTGACATTGGCAACATGATGACATCATTTCTGGGTGACATCATCGTGACATACACACTTCGCACATGCTCAGGAAAACCTTGGACCAGCTTCTGGGGCCCCCACCAGCAGCCAGTAAGGATCTGGCAACCCTAGATCTCTATGACAAATCTTATTTTAAATACCCCCACTATTTAAGCTTTTATAATTGCTACTAACTAGGAATATTCCTAACCTTCTAGCCCATAAAGATGACATTTTCATCAGTTTTTTTAAAAAGAGCCCAAAAGAGGATGGACACACAAAAAAAGAGGATGTATCCTCTAAAAAGAGGATCTCTGATAACCCTTTTCAGTGCCCTTAGAAGAGAGTCGCTCTGCTTAGGATTGCACTGCTAGACTTACTTTACTGCTTTGGTAACATAAAACACATTGTTTATAACTCAGCAAATAAAATTATACTATTAAGTATGGAATTAAAAAAACAAATGTCTTAGCTTCCAATAAGCAAAACTGTAAATGTATCCAGTACTTGAGAGAGAGAGGGGTAAACTGCTGCACCCTGGGTTACCTTAGCATATGTGTCTTAGTTTTTGCCAACTGAAGAGCAGGAAATATAAATGTTGAATTTTTTTTAAAAAATGGCAATAAACAAAAGATAAAAAAGCATTTTATCCGGAAAGAAATAGTCTCATACATATATTACATGACTACCAGCATAACTGAATATCAAGGCTGTTTCCACACAGGGGTGAGAAAAGTTGCCCAGCTGGCAACCCCCTGCTGCTACTCAGTAAGCCAGCAGGGGGGAAATGAAGGGGGGGGGGGAATTGCTGTTACGGTGACAGGATGATGTCATTTCCAGGGCAAATTGAAAAGTGATGTCACACCACTCTAGGAATCACTGGAAGCTCTATGATGTCATGCCACTGGGTGCCAGCCACCAGCTGACAACCCTACCCTGCAATGGAAGCAGCAGTCAGTGGGATGGAAATGAGTGCAGTTGGTAACAGAGCCTAGCAACCAGCGGGAGACTCACCCTGTCTGGTGGAGCCTTGCCAGTGGCATAGTGATATTCTGGGGTGACTGGGAGTGATGTCATCATGGCACTGGGAATGCTCTAACATTTTGGCTGAATACCTGAGCGTTCCTGGGGATGTGATGACATCACTTCCAGTTGCCCTGGAAGTTGCTAAATGATGGCAAGAAGGGGCAACCCTAGGCCTTGCACCACTCACCACTGACACTCACCCCCTCTGTTGCCCTGGCCCTGTAGTGCTAATGAGACTACAATCATGCTGAGCCCTCTGCGGCCCAGCAGCCTCACTTCCTCAGCTGTACTGCAGCTCAACATCAAAGGGGGAAAAAGCCTATCAGAGATCTGAAAGGAGGAAGTAAGTCCTGGGCAGCCACCTTGCAATTCCCCTTTTGGGTGGGATCAAACTGGAAAGCCCAAGAAGCCCTATAAGTTGTGCTCAAAATGGATACAATGTAGTGTAGATGCTCCCAAAACAGCAGGTAGATCCCACTGTCTGCAAGGTAAAGATCCCTGTGTTATTGAAGAGTTTACTGAAAACAGAACTTTTTACTGATGTATCATCATCTAACACATGATTGCATTAACAGTTGCCAGCAATAAACATATCCCTGAAAATACATTGTACAAGTCTATACTATACACAGGAGTTATCTCTGCTTAATTCTGTTGATGGTCTTAAAATATTCATGCTACAAGTTTTGAGAGTAAAACTTGTCTTAAAAACAATTTACTCATTCAAAAAATCTGTCATAGAGTTTGTGAATTTCTTAGTTTTTCCATTGGAAAAATTGAAAAAAAGGCTCTCAACCCCCCCCCACCCCCTTTTTTCTTCTGATATCTTTGGTAATAATTATTTAATAAATGTTCATTGTAATCATAAACAATTTTTTAAAAAGTGATTTTGATTTGCTACAGTATAAAAGGCAGTACTTCAGTCAGAGCTAAAAATTAACCATTTGTTTATTTATGAGTGCCTTGAGAGAATCAGCCATCTGGGACATAACAGTAATTGATTATGCTGCAAACAACCATTTTAAAAAAAAAGAGCAATTGCTTTGGTTTGCTTCCATGTGAAAAGCAGTACTGAAGCTAGAGCTAAAAATCAACCATTTATTTGTTCATGAGTGCCTTGAGAGAACCAGCCATCTAGGAGATGATAGTAATTGATTATGCTGAAAACAAAAATCAAAGTGGAACCCTTGCTAATGGTGACTTCCTGCTGAGTAAACAGTAGCAGAATCTTGATACTGGGATATATTTTTATGGGGAAATATAGCTCTGCAAACCGGGGACTTCAGAGTTTTGGGGGAAGTAAATGCCATCTCCTTCCAATTTCCCCTTCTTTTTCTTATTTCATCCACTCCCCAATCACTTTCTCTCTAAATCTGCTGCGGCCCTTATTTCTGTTTGTTCTCTCCTCCCTGCTTTCTGTCATCTCTTTCTCCCTCTCCAGCCCTCCTGCTGGACGGACACCCAGTCAGCTGAGCAATGATGGAGAGGGAGGGTTGAAGCAGAAAGTGTGGGTTTCATGCTTTCTTCTTCAAGCTTCTTGCCACTGCCACTGCCTGCCAATGGCAGCAATGGGTGGAAAACTTTCTCTTCAGTAAAATGACAGAAAACTTTCTCTTCAGTCCTTCCTCCCATCTGACATCCAGCTGATTGGAGGGGAATGACTCCAAGTGTTGACCTTGCTGCTTCCTTCTCTTCCTCTTCCTCCACCTCTGTTTCTGCCCAACCCTTTGGTTGTTTCCCTCTTTGGTCCTTGCCCTGCTGCTTTCTCCCCTTGGAATTTTTGAAAGTCTCTCTTGCAATGCCCAGGGATGGGCATAAACCAAACCACAGAGCAAAATTCAAAACATATTGTGCCTTGTTTGTGGTTTACAAGCTGGAGTTCATCATGGGCATAGGCGTCAACTACGGGGGGGCTCGAGCCCCCCCTGAAATTTCCCGGGGGGGCTCAGCCTCCCCCGGCAAAATGGAGCATCCACCAGGCCCACTCGCTTGCCTGCCTGCCTGCCTGCCTGCCTGCCCGCTCGCCTGCCGGCTGGCTGGCCAACAGCCGCCTCCTCTCCCCCCCGGGCCTGGCCTGGCCACTCCTACCTCCGTGGGGCCAGCTGGGCACGTTGCCGGGGCAACACTCTAGTAATCGCCCCAAAACTCTATGGCACCATAGAGTTTCAGGGCGATTTCCAGAGCGTCACCCCGGCAACGTGCCCAGCATGCTGGTGTCACTTCCGGGTGACGCCAGCATGCTGGGCATTTGCCCAGCTGACCCCACGGAGGCAGGAGTGGCCAGGCCAGGCCAAGCCCAGGGGGGAGAGGCGGCAGAGACATGGTCCCGGTGTGCGTGTGCACATGCACACAAGAGCCCCCGCCACCTCTGGGGATTCTAAAAGTTGACGCCTCTGATAATGGGTCTACTACCATGAATTTGCACAAACTTTTAAAGGCGTTCATGGTGGTTTGTGGATAGAGCAGAAGGCAGGGGTTTAAAGGGACTCTGATTCCATCTAACTCCCTGCTTTCTCTTCCCTGCAAAAACAGCTGAGTGGCAGGGAACAGCCTGCTCCCTGGCACTCAGCTGGTTGGGGCTTTCTTGTGCCATTCCTTTAAACTTTAAAGGGCTTTCTGCATACCCCATTTAAAGTTACTACAGTACCTTTCAACAGGGTTTGCAGTGCCATGAACCAGTTCGATTCATGAATGAACCTCATGGTTCAATTTTTTCTGGTTCGTGCCCATCCGTAGTAATGCCAACTGTGATCTTTTAATCAACATCTTTTCTTTGGAGTACCAAAATGTCACTTCTCTAGATTTGGGTTTTTTAAAAAAACTTTTCCATTTTTTCCTGTAAACCCAGGGATTTGCTTGGGTTTGCACAAAATCCCCCTTTCTCTTTGTGTGGCAGCATTACACAGATTTTTGATGGCCATTCTGGGCCCTTGATCAGAACTAGGTATATATCGGTATTGTGCTGTGCTGAACCCCTGTTTCAGTTCTACTGGTGGCTGAATGTTGGAAAAGCAGAATAGAAAGCTAGTTTTGTGGAAACACCCTTTATTACCCCCCCTGTTTGTATGTATGTATTAATATTGCAACTATATATTAACTCAGAAGGCTGATTTTAACCTTTATGTAGTGAATTTGAGTACCTTCAGTGAATATTTCTACATTTCCCATAGATTGCAGACCCTAGAGCACTGGATGGGAAAACTGCCAGATCATCTGAGAGATAATACGATCAACATTGACTTCTTGGAATATTTTGAATCTTGGCTTTGTCGCAGGCCACTGACTTTTCTAAAATGTAATCAAACTCTGATTGTGACCTGAGGTCACTATTATACTAAGCTCCTTTTTCATGCTCCCCCTGCAAATGTATTTAACCATTACCAATGGCTTTTCAGCTAGTTTTGCCTCCATCCTCAAAATAGCATACACCATGATAAGGAATGGTTAAAAATAATTGTGATCTAAATAAAACCAGAGAAGTAAATATTATGGGGTGGGGCACAATCCAGTCATTATTTGTGAGCCTGTGAGGCTTAGTCATCATCTCTCCAGGAATCTGTTCTTGTGGATGAAACCACGTCACTGTAGATTCAAAAGGCAGCACAAAAGCTGTGCCCTATAATTCTTCCATGCTGAAAGGATTATATGGATTAGTGTTTTATATTTTCAGTGAAGTACATGAACTTCTGAAGGCAAGAATGCTTATTCCTTCCTCCCTCTTCCTGGTGTACAGTCTTCACCCCTGTTTCAACCCATGATTCTGATTACCTGTTGTCCAGTTCTCCCACCCCAATTTCAGCCTATTATGTCACCTTTTATGACTGATCTTTCTGGATTTCTCCTGCTGGTTTGGAACTCAGACAGGTTCTTCAGTCTTTAGGCCTGATGTTTGCCTTGATCAGGTGCTACAACTGGATCCTCTACCTGAAATGACAATCTTGCCCTAAGACACTGTTCTTTTTTCTTTGTATTGTATGCATCATTGCTCCCGCATCATCACCAAAGCGACATAGTTAATTTTTCACCTATTGTGCATAACGCAATGAATGCTGTATAAAATAGTGACATTATTGCTGAAGTACTAACTTGTTTGTTTCTTTTTTTATATATGTGCATTTATGATTGGGCTGCTGCTGCCTTATGGACATGCTCAATGGTCTGGTGATGGTCATCATATGGATAATTTTGGTAAGTTATAGAAAAGTTTACTGATTTGAAGAAGGCTTTCTTTTGATTAAAAAAATGAAGCAGATATTTACAGCTGTTTAGATGATGTAAATAAAAAGGATGTGTGGCTTTTGGTGTTCTGTAGTTTTCAATCAGTATGCAATTTTTTTATTATACTTTATGACTTGGATTTTTTCTTCACTTTTTTGTGTGTATTAACACTGGCCCAACTGAAGCCAGTGGATCCAAGCCAGATACGTAGGTTTGCAGGCCTATGCATCTGTTTCACTTTCAGGACTGAGAACTGTACACACAAATTAGATGTGCATACAGATACACATGCATGTGTACCTATGAAAGCATGCAGACTTACCTTGTCAGCTGATTACATGTCCCCCACTTTTTATGAGACTAGAGTGAATTTAAAGATGGATTTCTGCAGTATGATGTTCTAGTGAAATATTTCAACTTTTGTTTAGTGGAAAGCTTGGTTGACTTTAACCAAATGTTGGCTTATGGTATCCCATAAGCATGATGAAGATCTGGGGAGGGAACACACTATTCCCAAGCTAGCTTCCAAAGCCTTGACTTTGGTTAAGTGAGAACCAATGTTCCATCTGAACTAGTCTTTGGAGAACTTAAAAATGGTTGGTGGAGTTGAAATCATTTTGATACAGAGCTCATTTATTAGAAACTTGATCATGGCAAGGATAACAAAATTATTGCAGTTAAATGTTTTACAAAATTGATTTATAATAATTGTTCATAAAATATTGAATTTCCTAGTCATTTTAAAATGAGCATAATTGTAATGTGAAGATTATCTGTTTCCTCCAGTGAGCTGAAATCTGAGATTGTAACACAATTCTGGGTTTTAAAAGAAATATTTCAGACCAGTTTAATGTCCTGACAGCATGGTTGTAGATTTTGTGGCTTTTAAAAATATACAAATAGAGGTATTTTGCCTCCTCCTTTTTCTACACATGTAAGTATACCTTGTGTGCAATCCAGAGAAGGTAAAATACCTTACATCCTAATCGTTTGGGCCCAGAGTGCTGTCTATGGGCACATGATGCTGTTGAACCTAAAACACATTTTGTAATCTTGTTTTGGGTTGTTAATTTTGTATAATTTAAGTACATTCCATGGTTTCAAGTTACAGAAGAAATTTTACAAAAGGATATTTATTTCATTCACTAATGATGGGAAAAGTAGCTGGCAAATGGGAATAGCTGTATGTGTATTGATGCATTAGTTAGCTGTGAATTGTTCTAAACATACATAAATATTGCTACAGGGTGATCTTCTTTATTATATTAGATTCAGTTAATTGGGTGATTGATGTATGTGCCACAAACAAATGATTTTCTGCTTGCTGGCCAGAAGCCAAAGAGAAGAGATTTCAAATGAGTACATAAGGACTTACCCTGAGGAATTGTAAGACTACTTAATCCTTTCAGACCCCAGTTCTCATGTTGGAGAGCTGTTTGTCTTATGGCAATTATATGAGTTCATGGATCTGGAGCTTAATGATGCTCATCATTTTTCGTATGACCTTTCATGCTCTCTGCGCATATGTTGCCCATGCTTGCTTTAGGGTGCAATCCAAACCTATTAAAATCAGTGGGAGTTTTGTTGTTGACTGCAATGGGACGTCATTTGCTCCTTTAATCATCTTCCATGACCCCTTCTGTGGGAATTGCTGTTATTCTGATGTGTGGCTTGAAATGCAGTTTAAGTGGCCTTCCTGCTTGACTGGTGCTAGGTAATTTCATAACTGAATAGCAGTGAGCTCAGTAAGTGAACTGCTTTATATTCTTCTTTGAAGCAAAGAGGTCTTGATCAGCTTGAGAGAATAATGGCTCCTGAGCTCAGGAATGTACATGTTGCATATTATTCTATTGGATACGCTTGAGTAACATTTATGAAGTCCAAGAGAGATTTCAATGTTAAAACTCCAGCTGACTGTTGTTTTTTTTAATGTTTGGTGCTATTCTGTAATGTCCCGGGTTCCTAAATTTATTGCCTCTGCTTTGTTTAATGATGTACGGGCATAATGTTGCACTGCATGTTGTGTTAGTGCCAAACCCAATAATTGCCCCAGTCAGTTATTTTGCCACCTTGTATTGGGCTGAATCCAGTGCCTATTGTGGTCTTCTTTTATTTAATAAGCAGTTGCAAAAATAATCTTAGAAGAGAATGAGGTCATCTTGGGGGGGAAATGAGGAATGATAGTTTTCCCCCTGTAGTAATAGAAATGCATGTCACGTGTACAGCAATAGAACAAAAAATATTGAGATTAGAGGAGTCCCAGGCTTAGATGACAAGCTAGGCAGCAGGAATATGTTCTGTGTCTGATAACAGGGAAGTTCATTAGCAGAGCTGAGAGAGGTTAACTGTAATAAGCACGTGCATTCAACAGAAATGCGATAAGACCAGTTATGCAACAGAAATGTGACTGGCTGCAATATCATTTTAAACCACCTGGAAGTCTTGATTTATTTGACTGCTCTGTCTGCTCCACATCCTGCATGATACAGGCGTACCTGTAGTCTGAAAGTCATTTGCAGAGGTTTTGCATGCTGATTGAAATGCAGGTTGCCTATGCTGTCAGCTCTGCCATGGATAGTGTTCTGTAGCAGCTTTGCTTCACCTGTTTTGAAAGCCATACAGCATGATAGCGAACCTAGGTTAAGAAACTGGCAACTTACCTAGTTCTCTTGGCTTTCTTAGCCCACCAAGTCACAAGAATCAATGTACCATGCAAATCAATTCCTAGTGTGAGATCATCCCAACTGGCATTATGTAATCAATCTAATACCACATAACTGGACTATATGGCAGTCCTCTCTTCTCCTGTCCTGCACATTGAACAGAGCTTGGAAGGTCATTTAGTGTACAGCCCACTATGCACGGACAGCTTACTACAGAGAATCCGAGCAGTCAAGCCTTTAAGTTTGATTCTGGATTTGTGTGCCTGCCGTATACACCATTCTTTTTCTCCAGTGTATTTCTGCGTATTTATTCTGCAGCTGCAACTGAAACCCACAGTTTTTCTTAATTGGGGTGTGAATGTCACTTGTGATGTGGGGTGGTGGTGGTATCCAAATAATTTTTTTTTAAAATTCAGTTGTCCTATTCCAGCTGCACAGTAGTGTCCAGCAAGCACTTTCCATTTAAATCATGGTTCCATTTAAATCATTTAAATCATGGTTCAGGTTTTGTGCATGTCTTTTAGTGCTAGTTTGTTGAGAACCCAAAGGAAGGAAGGCAAAAGTGAAAATCCACTCTTGAAACTGACCAGACTTTTCCTGAAACTTACAAGTAACTGTGAAGCCCCATTTTCCATATTGCTGAGCACTAGGGGATTCTCTGCTGTGTTATCAGCCACTGTGAAAAATGGGAAAGGGTCACATGATCTTATAATATGGGGAAGCATGTTGAGTGTACAGAATGCACTGTAGAACCCATTGACAGTGGCACCGCATGCTGTGATGGTTGGCAACATGTATTTGCATGTGTGCGTGTTCACCTGTGCAAAGTTGGCTGCAACTGTCACCCCATTGATCGCCAGGGTTGATTCGGCTGATCTGGCTGGCTAGGCAGGTGTCCCCTACCTCCCTCACTGCTCCATGTTCGTCCCTCCCAAAGCTGCACACTCGGTCAAAGAGGACACCCATCCCACATGGAAGGAGTGTACCATTCTTTGGTCAAGGGTATATTTTAGCTGCACTCCCCTGCTAGAACCTCCAAACAAGCTCAAGGTCCATTTGTAGGAGAACATAGGGCTGCAACTCCACCACCCTTTGCACAGGGCTGCACAGTTCTTGCCTTTGCCATTGCTCTTTCCAGTCAGCTTTCCTTTCTTGCTCATGCAGATGTAGAACTCTGTCTCAGCTTCCTTGATTCTTACATGGCTCCCAAACATGTCAGTCTTGCATGTGGTGGGCTGGATTTCCCCCCTTCCTTCCCATTATTTTTGCAGAATCCCTGAGCAGTGGGGGGCTGCTGCCTGTGCCCACTTTCCCCAGCGTATCTTTGCTAATCTGCAGAGCAGGGCCCATCCTACAACTCCCCAACGTGGCTCCTCAGCTTAAGGGTGCTTCACTGCCTGCCAGCCCATGCCATGGAGAGCCCTGCAGTTAGTCCAAGAAAGCAATGACCCACCGAGGGAGGGAGAATGCGTGAGGATGCCCACATGGGGGAAGAGAGCATAGAAGTGGTGTCGCTTTCAGGAATGCTCCAGGAGGAACTATGGGAGGAAGGACCGGCCTGCCTGGATGGGACTGACAGCCAGTGTTCCCTCTAAGATGAGTTAGTATGAGCTAGCTCACAGTTTTTCAGCCTCTGGCTCACACATTTTTGTCTTCGCTCAGGAAGGATGGCTCCAGAGCCATGTAATTTAATGCAGTAGCCAGATCACTTGCTCACAACTTTAATGCCAATAGCTCACAAAGTAGAAGTTTTGCTCACAAGACTCCACAGCCTAGAGGGAACATTGCTGACAGCTGGTGCCGGGGAGCAGAGGTATCAGGGAGCAAAGGGAGACCACCATCTGAGGCACTCCCTGGCAGTTTGGCAACTGGAGCCCCAGCTCCTGGGCTGCAGAGCTTTGCACTGCTGCGGATGGGAAGGGAAAGGAAGCTGCGGCTGGTGGTGTAGCTGTGCACACCTCTGTCAGAGTGCCCAGGGATTGATCCCAATTGCTCTTAGCTAGAATACACAAAGCATCTTGAAGTATTAAACTGGAGAGCTTAGACCTTAGAATTTTGTTTCAGTACAACTGAAAATTCATGGTACAAACAACAATCCCATACATTTTTACAGAAAGTTCCTTAACCCCCTCCTCCAGTTCAGTGAGAGTTACTCCCAAATAAAGAAGTCTTATGTACAAATTAATTTGGGATTGTGATGTCAAAAGGCTGAACTGCAATTGCACAGATATTGGTGTCAGTGTTCCCTCTAAGTTGAGTTACTGTGAGCTAGCTCACAGTTTTTTAGCCTCCGGCTCACCCGTTTTTGTCTTAGCTCAGGAAGGATGGCTCCAGAGCAAATTAATTTATGCAGGAGCCAAATCGCTCGCTCACAACTTTAATGCCAGTAGCTCACAAAGGAGAATTTTTGCTCACAAAAGTCCACAGCTTAGAGGGAACATTGATTGGTGTGTATGTGTTATCTACCAGACTATCAAGATATCTGAGTTGTTTAAATGGATTGATCCAAAGAGATTCCTAAGTTTGGTGGTTTGCAGAAGGTTCATGTGGCTCAGCCGCCATTTTAATGTTAGGCTTCCAGAGACTGCTAAAATGGTTTTCCCCAAAACTTTGTTCACTAAAGCATTTAAGGGGGAAATATTTCCAAAGCTTTATGCTTCCCGTCCCAGTGTCTCTCTCTCTTTACATCTCATGTCAATTTTATTCCACACTGAGGATCCCCCGCCTCTTTATTTTGTTTGCATGCAGCACTGAAATTCTTTTTTTTTTTTTTTTTGCACTGGGGACCCTGCCAGTTGCTTCCTTTCTGATCCCACTTTCAAGTCAATACCAGCAGGGAACTAAACCTCACTCAGCTCCTTTTAAACTTCCCCCCTGTCATTTTAATTTTTTTTTTACAAGTGGCATGAGACTCGCTTATAAATCATATATTGCTAGACTCATGCTGCTTGTCAAAAAAAATTAAAATGAGGGGAAAATTAAGCTTGTACACCAGTGAAGGGGGGAGGATGGCAGAAAGTGCAGAGTGGGTGGAATAACATTGAGAGGCAGGAAAGGGGCAGGGAGGGAAAATCTGTGAGAATCTGCATGCTTTGGAATTATCTTTGGCTTGAAAGTGAAGCAAGGGTAAAAACTGCCACAAGATCACTCTCAGAAAACAGCAACCCAAAAGTGAACTGAGCGCTGAAAGGAGGAAAATCAAAGAAAACCCGACAGATATGCACAGTGAAAGTAAGGAGAAATGCAGAATTAACCCCCCCCCCCCCCCCCATGGACATGCACAGTGAAAGCGAGGGAAAACACCCGTGCATAACAGGCCTATGATGCAGTGGACCCAAACCTCTGCTTTGTCTATACACACACATCTAACCACTGGATGACGGTGATGGTTGTTCCCAGTCTAAAAATGTCTGTTCTGAGAAATCTTATGCATGTAGAAAAATGCAATTTCAGAGTGACTTTCCCCTGGCAATATAGTTTTGCTCTAGTTTTCCCTAATGGAATGTCCTGAGAGAACAAATTTAGCAACCCAAAATGGGATTTCAGTCTTCCACCTGCCTCTTCATTTTACGTCTCTTCTTTACTCTCCCTATTTTCCATTCTCCCATTTGCTCCCACCCACACATCAGCTTGATGCTTGCCCCTTGTGACCTCATCCTGACCACATGCAATCAATAAATGTAGTTAAGAAAAAAGCAGTGGGGTGGTTGGGGAGGCAGAAGTCTCAGAACTTTTCATAGGACAGAAATACCCATCTCTTTTGAGGAGGCAGACTGGCTGCGCAATCCTAAGAACACTTTCCTGGGCCTAAGGTCCATTGGACAAAGTGGGACTTACTTTTGAGTAGGCCTGTTTAGGATTGCTTCCAGAGCCCGCAGTATCTTATTGCTCTTTTTAATGCTTGCTTTCAGTTGCCAGCCCCAGATTTAGATTTAAGACATGTTTAAAGAAAACCAACAGGTCCCTTAGCTATTACAGCGTGAAGCAAGCAAATCCCACTAAAGGATTTTTATCCTTTTATTTTCCTTTTATTTTATCATTTCTTTTATATGTATGGAGATAGTTTGTTTCCCTTTGCTCTTCCCCCTCTTTTGTTTAAACTGGAGCTATTCATTTTGAGTTGTTGGAGAGATAATAGTGCTGATGAATGAGTATTTAGTCTGTCACGTAACAGCTTAGTTTTAAAGAGAATGAAGCAAAGAAAATTACAGTGGCAAAGGTTTCTAAATTATACTTGCACAGGAAGATGTTCATGATAAGGAAGTGCTTAAATGGTGCTATTTGGAAAGAAACTGCACGCTATGGCCTGCACTTTATGTGTCAGCAGAATGAGAAAACAATTTATTCATAAGGTCAGTAGCCCATTGTAGGTGCTAACAAAATAAGAAGTTTTCAGGGCTCATTTCATGACTGCGAAGTACAAAAATGTCTTTTATTCTCATAGCAGTGGTGTGAGGTCCTTGCTTATTGGGGAGACTGTTTCTCCTTTAAAACACACTCTGTGTACATTAACTTAGTAGATTTCTGCTGCCACCAGGAATTAAAAAATCCAAGTCTCTCTATTTTGGTAGAATGACCCAGTGTCTGGGTGCTTCAGAGGACTGTGTGGCCCTGAGGAAGGACTGTTCTGATTTCTGGGATAAGTTTAAACAAATAATGATTTATTTTTAAAAAGAACAAAATAAGTTTCTGGGTATTTTTGTACTGTTGTTGAAGAAAGAAAATATAACTGACAAAGCTTGGCATCACACACAGTCTCTCAAACACCAGAACTCAACTCTGATAGGCTTATCTCTCCCTCTCTCATATAGCCACACAGGCTAAACTTTCTTGCTCATATATAGCCCCTTAGGATAAACTCTCTTGCTCATGGCCACACAGGCTAAACTCTTTTTCACAACTCTTCTCATTCGTCTCTTCAAGAACACTGAATCTCCTCAGAAACATCTCTCCTCCCACACTCTCAGTCATCAGCCACACATCACACTTGTCTCCCTCATCATTCTCCTTATATTACTGCAGTCACATTAAACATTTAAAGAAACACAAACATCAAAACATGAAATCATTACAAGTGGTCTGTTTGTGGAGAGGGGAACTGCCCTCAGCCCTTCATGTTCTGTTGTAAGACACTACTGTCCTGAGTGGCATATAGTGCATGTTACATGCTCATATGTGTAACAATGACAGGGCACCCTTCTGTTTAAAAAGGTAGGGAAGAATGCAGAGAGAAGGAACTGTGTTTTGAGCCCAGTGGAAAGGAGGCTGCTTGGACACGGCTACTCGTCTGTTTGTTTTTGCCATCAAGTCAGAATTGACTTATGACAACCCCCTAGGGGTTTCAAGGCAGGAGGCATCCAGAGGTGGTTTGCCATTGCCTGCCTCTGTGTAAGGAGCCTGGACTTCTTTGGTGGTCTCACATCCAAGAACTAACTAAGGCTGACACTGGTTAATTTCTGAGATCTGATGAGATTGGATTAGCTGGGTTATCCAGGTGAGGGCAAACAGCTAGAAGGCAAAGGCAAATGTTAAAGCATCCAACCTCACACACAGCTCTTCTCTACTTTAAATTCCCCCCTCAAACTGACTTGTCCCCCCCCCCAAAACAAACAAACCCAAGGATACTTCAGCACTATTGCAGGCATTAGTGTGTAACACATAATTAGCCTTGGAGACTATGTACTGCGGTTATCCCCACATGGCACCACCAGTGTGTTTCTGGATGTCTGATTGCATTGTGTGCTTTAGGGATAAAATCTAACAGATCTTGAATGGGACTAGGAAAAGAATGGAGTTTCCAGTCCCTGTTTACCAGTTGCCCAATTAGGTAAGCATTGAACTCATCCCAAGCAGATGTGTTACAGCCTTGGACACAGAATTTCTTATGACTGTAGGCTGAGGAACCTCTCCTACTAGTCATTTGGAACTTTCCCCTATCTTTAGAAACCAAAACTGTGTGTTCCTGCTATCTTTTCTTTCCTATAAGCAGAAGATGCATCAGAAGAGCCCATGGAGCATCATCTTGGAGCTGGCACACTTAAGAAGCAGCCACATCTGTCGTTGGGGAACACTTGGCTTGGAGGTCCTCAACAGATTGGGCCTCCCTGCTATATTGTAATGCTGATGCAGGTATACAAGATTAGAGGTTTTCTTTGTGTATTTACTGGCCATGCTGCTGAAATTTTGTCACAGAGAGGCTGCGGTCACACACGGTAAATAATCCACTTTCAAATCACTCTCAGTGCACTTTCCAACTGGATTTTTACTGTGTGAGATGGCGGAATCCAATTGGAAAGTGCATTGAAAGTGATTTATTTACCATGTGTGACTGCGGCCAGAGGAAACCATTTTGTCTGCTGCCTTACAAGCTTTTTGCTTGCACTATAGCAGGGTAAAGAAGTCTGCACAAGAACTATTTCTTGATCTTCTTTCAAAAGTTGCCTTGTGTAGAAACAGTAGAAAGAAGTTTCTGCAGCTTGTGATGTAACAGGTTGATGTGACCAGCACTGGGACAGGAACTGGAGATTTGCACGATGTATATCTTCATATAGGGGGCTGCAGTGGCTCAAGTGGTTAAGACGCTGAACTGCAGACTGGTAGTTCAGCAGTTTGAGACCTGAGTGCTGCGTGATGGAGTGAGCTCCCGTCTCTGGGCCCAGTTCCTGCCAACGTAGCTATTCGAAAGCAAGAAATTGCAAGCAGATAAATAGGTACCGCTTTGGTGGGAAGGTAACAACATTCCTTGCGCCTCGGTGTCTAGTCATGCCGGCTGCATGACCACGGAAACATCTTCGGACAGTGCTGGCTCTTCGGCTTGGAAATGGAGATTAGCACCACATCCCTAGAGTCGTATTCGACTCGCTTCTGAGCAAGGGAAACCTTTACCTTTACCTATATCTTCATATAGTTATGCTCCTGCATCAACTGGAGGATTTTTGCCCTGGAAGAACACATTGACATCAATGGAAAACAATAATAGGATAATTTCTAGTGTAGAGAATCCAGTTACCTCTGCCGCTGGAGTGTGTAAATTGTGCAACAACTATGAGTACTTAAGCAGTGGTGATTCTTTGTGCAATATAAGTAACAAGTTATCTTTTCCCTTTACAGTGCTTCCTAGTCTCTGGGGAAGGAAATAGAGAAAGAGTGCCATTAAACTCCAAGGGCAATAAGAATTACTCCTTGGAAGTCTAAGGAATCCTTATAATACACATTGTGTATATTTTGTAGCGAGAAAAACGCAATTTACACTTCCACCTATGAAATACTTGTTGACAAAAGAACTATTAACAGCATCCAGTGTAAGGAAAGAAAAACACTTATCTTGATTAGAGGCCTTGCTCATCCAAGAATCCTTTACTTATATTGCAGAAAAGCTGACAGCAGTTTATCTGCTCAGTTCCAGTGTTGCAAAGCATCTGTTGGATTTGCAGGAAGGTATAGCAGCATAGTTCACAAACTCCCAATGTAGACCATTTTATTTGCGTCCCCATTCAACCTACTGTCTGTATATAACCAAGTGTCTGATGAAATCCATGATCAGATCTACCCAGTGTTTCCAAAACAGAAACAGAAGCTGCTTGGGCCCTGATTTGCATCCCCAAGAACCTAGGGTTCCCAACACTGCCTTGGCAAATGCCAAAAGATGGAGGGGCGGTGCCTAGAGAGGGTAGAGTTTGGGAAGTATGTGATGTCACTTCCAGGTGGCACTCTAGGCTTCTTCACATAAAGGGTTGCCGCCACCCCCCCAGGGACAAGAAGTCCCCTGCCCCAGCTGGCATTTATCACCACTGTTCTGAGCAGAGTTGAGAGACAAATAAAATTAAAATGGCCACTGTCAAATGCTGTGCTGTAACTTCCAGGTTTTCCCCAGAAGTGATATCAGCAGGGGTCCGTTGGAGCGGGAGTGCACAGGAGCGCAGCTCCGGGAGTGAGGAGCCCAGGGGGCGGGCACATGACGAAGCCCCGCCCCCTCCTTGGCTTCCCCGAGCAGTGCAGAGGCGCAGCGCCCCAGGGAAAGCCCTGCTAGGGTCTTTATTGTTTTTAATGTTTTCTTTTAATATTGATAATTTTATCATTGTTCCTTTTATGACTGTGTGCTGCTTTTCCAGAGACTTGCTCAAGGTGGCATATAAATTTTCTAAGAATACCATTTTTTATCTGGGCACATGGCACATAGGTACTGGAGAAATTTCACCAACCCTTCAGCAGCTTCCACCCCATCAGTTTGGTGTAGTGGTCAGGAGTTGGACTCTAATTTGGGAGAACCGGGTTTGATTCCCCACTCCTCCACATGCAGCTGCTGGTGTGACCTTGGGCCAGTCACAAGTTATCTCAGAGGTGTTCTCTCATGAGCAGTTCTCAAAAGACCTCTCTCTGCCCCACCTACCTCACAGCGTGTCTTGTTGTGGGGAGGGGAAGGGGAAGGGATGGGTGGTGCACATGTCCTGGGTATCTCAAGTCTACTTGAAACCTGGTGGTTTCAAGGGAGCAGGAAGAGAATGAGGGTGTGTTCTTGACGCTTATTTTTATGGCACAAAGTATTGGATGGGGAAGGGAATGGAGGAAGAGCAGGTCAGTTTCACTCACCTGTGGAGTGGAGCCTGAGGGGTGGGTGTTGCCTTCTGACACACTTCCGGTATGTTAGGGGGTGTGGCATATGCAAATGAGTTATGCAAATGAGTTATGCTAATGAGCTCCTGCACCTCTTTTTCTACAAAATGACCCCTGGATATCAGTCCTCTCTAGAAGTCACACTGAAAACTCCAGGAAGTTTTGGCCAATTACTAGAAAGCCCAGAAGTGACCTCATGCTATTGGTTCATTTCCCCCCCCCAGTAGCCTCCGTATTGATCTCCTGCCACCTGGGAACCCTACTGTCCTAGGGGGAATTTCACACAGCCAATATGTTCCGTTTCAGGAACTCTTCAGTAACAGTTTCTGTCAGGCATGTCACACAGAACCATATTAGTACTGGTTCCCTAATGAAACATATTGGCCCTTTCACACAGAAACGTGCCTCTCTCGTTGGGGAAGCATTCCTGAGCTGGTTTACCTTGAAACCTCCTCCCAAGCGTTCTTCAGTTCTTGTACTGGTTCTGAAGCGCTACGGGGTGCTGTGTGAAATGCCCTGAAGCGCTTCCTCCGATGACGAGTGTTTTTGCACCCGCATGGGCGATCTCCATGAATTTTTTTTAAAGAGCTGATCCAGGCTAAGTCTTAAAATGCGGGGGGGTGGGGGGGGGTGAGAGGGAGATCAAGATCCAGGCTGATTAAAATGCGGGGTGGGGGTGAGAGAGATCGAGAGAGAGATCCAGACTGAGTCTTAAAACGCCGTTTGTGTGTTTGTGTGTGTTTGTGTGTATGGTGAAAAGAGGCTTGAGAAGAAAGTGGCAGTCTGAAATGGCAAACTGCTTTGAAGACGGCTCCAGAACGGTAGGGGAAGGGCTGTCTGAAACGGCCATCACTGTACCGGTTTATTCCAAACCGGTTCAGTAACATTTTTAAAGGTGTATTGTAAAAATCCCCCTAGTCTCTACACTTCTCAGTTCCTTGGGGGCAGGGAATTGGGGCTGGGGCTGCATAGTTTCCCATCCGGGTAGAAAACTGAAAAGCCTACCAGAATCTCATTTCGTTAGGCCCTGAGCCGCCTCAGCATGTCAACCAAACATGAGGCTTGTCTCTGTAGTTGTTCGGCCTCTTGTAGGGCTGCCAAGTCCCCCGGTAGGGCGGGGAAAACACCGATTTTTCATGCTTCCCCCCCGCTTTTTCAAAACTGGCCACCGGGGGGAGGCAATGGCTGCCAACAGGAGGGGAACATCGGAGCCTGCCGGGCCCTCTCCCTTCCAGGCCTCTTAAAGGGAAATGTCTGAAGAGCCTGCAGTGAAAAGCCTCACCAGACATTTCCCCTTTAAGAGTTAGCAAGAGAGCCCCGCCCAGAGATTAATGAGGGACTAAGCTCTTACTGAAGGGCCTGCTTTTGCATGCGGCTGGTGTAAGATTGAAAGGTTGCTGCTGGGCCTGGGGTAAGTGCCTGTGCCAGCTCTTTTCCTTCTCTCTCTCTCCCCCTCCCCCTTTCTTTCTTTTTTCTGTCTCTCTCTCTCTCTCTCTCTGTCCCCATCCAGCAGAGGTCTATCAGTGGCTATTATTAGCCACAAGGTCTAAATGGAAGTAAGTGCCTGTGCCAGCTCTTTTCCTTCTCTCTCTCTCCTTCTTTCTTTTTTCTGTCTGTCTGTCTGTCTCTCTCTCTCTCTCTGTCCCCATCCAGCAGAGGTCTGTCAGCGGCTATTATTAGCCACAAGGTCTAAATGGAACCCTTTGTCTGGGGCAGTGATGCTCTGCATTCTTGGTGCTTGGGGGGCAACAGTGGGAGGGCTTCTGGAGTTCTGGCCCCGCTGCTGGACCTCCTGAGGGCACCTGGTATTTTTGGCCACTGTTGTGACACAGAGTGTTGTACTGGATGGGCTGTTGGCCCGATCCACTGTGGCTTCTCTCCTGTTCTTATGATATGAAAATCATATTTAGCACTTGTGTAGCAGTGCTTCATATTCTGCCGAGATGAGGAAGGATTCAGTAGGGCCGTTGCTCAGTGCTAGAGCATCTGCTTGACATGCAGGAGGTATCAGCCTCTTCAGCTAAAAAAGGATCAGGTAATAGGTGACATTAAAGATCTCAGCCTGAGACCCTGGAGAGCCACTACCAGTCTGAGTAGTCAATACTGACCTTGATGGACTAATGGCCTGATTCAGTATTAGGAAACTTCATGAGTTCATGTGTCAGCATGTGGAAGGAACATCACAGGATGTGACATCACAAAATGATGTCACTTCCTTTCTCCTGGCTCCACCCCCAAAGTCTCCTGGCTCCACCCCCAAAGTTCCCAGATATTTCCCAAGTTGGACTTGGCAGCCCTAGCCTCTTGTCACCAACTTGTTGGAACAACTCATTGGCTTACTTTCTAATTTGAACGAACCATGTTGAAAGTAAAACTTAACTTATATGGAGCTTAGAAATAGCAGTACTAGACTTGAACAGCTCTTTCCTTGAATAAACACATACTTTGTAAGCTGTTTCAGTACAAACATCTGTGTATTGCCTTAACCTGTATTTATTGTTATGCAGGACAAGAAATTTTATTTGTTATTCTAAATCACATGAAATAAGTTAAGGGAATAGTCTGCTAATACACCTTCATATAAAAACAGTCAGGTTTTGTTTTTAATTCATGGCCAGTGCAGCCACTTTAATCCATAAATTACTATTATGCCCTTTCTCCATGTTCCAAAAAATGGAGTAATTGAAAACCTCTCCTGCACATCTTTTAATGCATAATGAAATTTGATGCCTTCTCCTGTTCCTATAGATTCTTGCTTCCAGAACTGTATATTTAGGTTCCATGGTAATTACAGGTTGGTATAGTGCATGGCTGAGCAAAAAATTTAGCGTGAATTTAGCATGCTCTTCATATAGCAAAAGACAACCCTGCGATTACTTTTGTGTATTCTGAACAGGTTATATTACAAAGACATGGAATGTAAGATTTTAGTCTTGGGGCTGAATTCCATGCAGAAGTAAAGGAAGGCACTGGCAGAGAGTGATTGTTTCAACTTTAAACTTTCTTCAGCAGCTACCTGTGTACACCAAAAAGGTGATGATGCCACTGGTTGGAGAATATATGTGGATAAAAATTCATGTAGTATGGGCAGCTACTCCTGCCTTTTATGCCAGAGGGAGGTTTCTTGTATGGGGGAAATCTGAGATAGTATAATGCAGAGAGAGATTTACCATCTCAGTGACAACCAGGCCATAGTTCACTACCTCCACATTTCTCTTAATCCTGATTGTGCCAGTTCCAGAGACCTGTTGCAGAAAGCATCTGGGGTCAGCATCGGACAGTGTCCAAAGGTCATAGTAATTTGCAACTGTACAGCTGTCAGCACAAGTGCAGCTTGCATTGATTAGAGCACATGTCAGGCTTTCAAACAGTTTTGTTGTCTTCAGAATGTATAAACAGGTTGTCAAAAATTATGATACCAGCAAAAGCACCTGAGCAATGGCTATCTGCTACTGCACTTTACATTTTGTCACACTTTATTTCCAGATTGAACTGGAGGTAAACAAAAAAAATTGTTTTTGTTTTTGTAATGTATCTTGATGTACATTGAAATAACTAGGTTTAGCTAGTAGCAGTGAATGATAGCTCTGTTTGGTAACTGATATATTAGACAGTTCTTCATGGTCTCTCACACGGTAAGAATTACAAGCACACAAAGACAGAGATCCAACGAAGTTATTAGCTGCTTGCCCTGCAGTACTAAACAATTTGCTTGGAAATAAACTTTAGCTGATTCCACATGGGGTAGTCTGTGGTAGTCATTTGGCCAGTGCAATTGTTGCTCAGTTTGCACTTCCAACCAGGGTTGCCAGGCTCCCACTGGAGGCTGCTGATCAGATGGCTGGTGGAGGTGCTTACTGGGAGTCGGGGGAGGCCTAAGCAAGAATTGCAGCGATGTCACCAGCAACACACAATATCACTTCCAGTGTGTAACGGAAGTGCCAGTATCACATTGCCAGTGATGTCGGATGCTCTGGTATTTGGGCGAAAACTTTATAGTAAAAATGGCTTCTACCATAGAGGTTTTGCCCAGATACCAAAGTGTCTCTGCATCGCCAGCTACACAATGACTAGAGTAGGGTTCTCCAGCTGCCAGGCCCTGCCCTGCAGCTGCTGATCAGATGGCCAGTGGGAGACTTACTTGGAGAAAGGGAAAGGCCCAGGCCTCATTGCCGGCATCGTGCAGGAAATGACATCTTCATACCAGTGACATCCAGGTGACACTCTAGTATTTGGGCAAAAACTGTATGGTAGAAGCCAGCTTTACCACAGAATTTTTGCCCAAGTACCAGTGTTGCCTGGGCATTGCTGGTGTGATGATGTCACTTCCTGTGCAAGGCCACCAATGAGGTCTGTCTCTTTCTCCAAGTCCCCCCCAACCCCCCCACCAGTTGCCAAGAGGGCAGGAGGGACCTGGCAACCCTAACAATTACGTCACTTCCGGTTGCGGACTGGAAGTGACTTCGTTGCATCGCTGATGACAACACTGCAATGCCAGTCTAGGCTTCCGCCTGTTGCCAGTAAGTCCTTCTTCTCTCCGGTTATTAGGAGGGACCTGGCAACCCTACTTCCAACAGAGATTCCACACAGCACAGGGTGATATATTCGGGTATTTTGCCCTTGTTATCCATGGTTTCCTTTTCACATCAGATACAGATACCAGGTTGTTGTTATGCCACTGGCATTATTGTCTCCTCATCATTAAAAAATGTTGGGGTACATGAGTAGCACTGGTTACAATAACACATTTCCATAGCACTACTCCAGAATAACAGAATACTTGAATCCTTTGGTAATGCTAATTGCAGGAAGGTACTGGGTGTCCCAATGCAGTCATCATGGACATTGGAAAGACTAATTGGCCTCCTGCCTCTTGGGGTAGGGGAGAGAGCACTTCAGGAACTTTTAAAACGCAAATTGAGAGAGCAGAGAAAAAAATTGACATATATATTGTCATAATTCAGTAACTGCACTACGATGTTGCCCTGACAACCCCCTACCCTCCGTGTCAATTTTGTTGGTGTCAGCAATAACAGCAAGACTGTGAAGATGCAGAGGGCAGAAGTGATGCATGCATACAGTATTTGCCTGTGATGCTATCTGATATCACAGTTTTAACATTTTTTTTATTGAGGGCCCATTATAAGAAGTTTGTATTTGGATCAATAAGTTGTTGAATTGGCAGCTTGGCTTGAACAAAAATAATAATGAACTGAGTAATAAGTTGGGTGGATATGTATCTAATTCACTTGTCCAACTGTTTCAGTTTAGCATTATCATATGGGCCTTTAGAAGGCCTTATGTAAAATACCTGCTGCTTTCCTCTTATGAAGGTGATGTGGTTTACAAAAATGAGTCTTTTCCACAGGGAGCATTTCATTTCAATACTGCCTGGTCTCCTTAATTGTTTCCTTAAGGTTTGGTGTAAGTATAGTTAGTTGTTATTAATCAGCATGGATTGTTTAAATAAAGTACTAAAATAGTGCAGCAGCTTTTAAAAAGTTGATTTGCTTTTATATTTAATTTTGGGAGTTGGGCTCCCCCTAGTGTTTCAATGGTAGGATTAAAATAGTTGAGTCTACATCCATGTGATTTGATTGTAGCCAAGGAACATGAGCCTATGCAGAAAAGCAATTGGTCATTTAATTTATGATTTCTTATACATTTATTTTCTGGGCGTCATGATGAAGTTGGCAGCAATTTTGACTTTGAAAATTTGAGGGGGGGGGGAGATTTGGCAGGAATTTCCTGCCCTTTTGAATACAGATGGAACACCTCAGAATTAATATTTGAATGGCTTGTCTTGATTTTTAGCAAAACAAAATAATTTAGTAGTTACAAAAAAAAACAAATGTCATTTGTGATGGAAAATACTGGAAAACTTGGTACCATTTATGACATTGGCCCTTTTCAAACTGCCTTTGTATTCCATTTTAGTAAATGGTTGCTAATGGATTATTTTTTGTCATTTCAGACAGACCTGTTTTTAGTAATCAGCTGCTAGCTGAATTTATTTACTTGTTCATACAAACCCGCTTGCATCAGGTTAGCAAAGTGTGGTTGAGCCAGTTTAAGGAAAGCGGCTTCTTCTGTTTTCCACCCTTTCGTTGCAATTCTGAATCACTGTGGTGTACTGTGAAAAATGTTCATAGCACTTCCTACAATGCTGCTCCCCCCCTCCCTTTTTGCCGGGTGATCTTCTGTGGACTTTTTAAAAAACGTTCTAAGTTGAGCACTATAGTGCTAAACCAGTATAGCACTTCAGAGTTATAGTGGCATCATTGAGATGTCTTGACTCCATTGAGTCAATGGAATCAAGGCGTCTCAATGGTGCCACTATGGCACTGAAATGCTATATTAGTTTAGTGGAATGGCGCTCAACTTAGAACGTTTTTAAAAAAAAGTCCACAGAAGATCACCTGGCAAAAAATGGTGTGGGGGGGAAAGTGACACTGTTTGAAATGACCATAGTGCTTCAGAGATGGCTCATTAACAGAAGGAAATTTGCTGTATGAATTCCCCTGTCCCTGTATCGCTTTACTCAAAATTGGGCCAACAAGAAGAAATATCCAGTTTAGAACGGTAATGTAAAAGGGCCAACGTGTTTGTGAACAGAGAGAATAAAAGTATAAATTATTACTTCTTGTTATCACTTCAGTAGCACGTATTGGAATGATTACTACTTGTTTACGTGCTCTAAATACATGAAGAAAACTTCCCAGTTTCTGAAAGGATTGAGTGTATTAGTTCAATTTGCAAAGAAAAAAAATCAATGTTTGTGTTGGCGACTGATAATATTGAGGTGACCCAACATGTAGCTGCTTTGGCCATGTTCTAGCAAACCAACGCAAATGGCATTTTGCTTCTCATGTTGTTTATTGTTATTTGTTTCATTATCTATTTGGACAGGTGTGTTATGTAACTGTACAGAAAGTGTTCATTTTGCCTTTTATTCTGTATTGATATTTTAGAAAGTTTGTTTTTAGTGCAGCTTATGATTAAACAAACAAAATTGTTACATTGCATGAGAGCAGGTAGTATTTGTTTTGTGACAAATGGTTCTTGTGACTCAGCAGGAGGAGGAACAGCCTGAGATGTCATTTGGGCTAAACTTGAGAGATGAGAATCTTTGGGCTCTTGAGTTCATCCCAGGGACTCAGAGGTTACTGGAGAAGAAACTGGATGCCCCTTCTCCCCTTCCTGAGAGGCAGTTTGGTGTAGTGGTTAAGTGCGCGGATTGTAACCGGGTTTGATTCCCCACTCCTGGGAGAACCGGGTTTGATTCCCCACTCCTCCACTTGCACCTGCTGGATGACCTTGGGCAAGCCATAGCTCTGTACCAGCTGTTCTCTCAAGGACAGTTGTCTTGTCTCAGAGCTCTCTCAGCCCCACCAACTTCATAGGGTGTCTGTTGTGGGGAGGGGAAGGGAAAGGAGTTTGTAAACTGCTCTGAGACTACAAGTGAAGGGCGGGGTATAAATCCAATCCCTTCTCCTCTTCTTCTTCTTCTTCTTCTTCTTCACAGTCTAGCAGGCATTCCAAGGAGAGAGAGGAGGACTCAGGCTAGAGATGGCACAAGAGAAAGAGATGGGGATGCACCCCGAGGTGCTGCCATCTTAACCTTTTCTATCTTGGGTATCTCCTTCTCCCCCCACCCGACATGGCGTGTCTGCCCCGAACACCACATAGGAAGTGGCTCAGAAGGTGCCTACAGCTGCTGATCACTCTATTCCTTCATGGTCTGGAAGCACTGCCAGAGGATGGAGGATCCCTGTTTCACACAGTGTAAGTTGTATAGGGCTAGGATCAGTCCAGGGAAAGATCTGGGGCATCTCTCAACAACCAGACTCAGGAACCATTTGAGAAAGCACCTCCAGTCGATTCTTATCTGGTGGAAGCGGGGGGGGGGGGGGGGACAGAGAAGCTGGTGGGGTGATAATGCAGCCATCAGCCAGCCAAGAAGGAATTGCACCATGACCCACCCTCCCCTGTCCTCCAGGTTTCATCTAGGGAAGAGATACTAAGCATCTCTGATGGAGATGTTTGATGTGGATGGCACTAGTATGGTAAGGGGTGGGCCAAAGCGGACAAGGCACAGAGTCACTCACCTCGTTGGTGAGATGACCACTCTAGTCTAGCCATCCTTTTCTATTGTTGAGGATGCTGGATTCCAGAGGCTGCTCTGGATGCCTGTCCCTGGTACACAATCCCTGCTCACACCATCCTGTGCAGGGACATGCTGCCCTCCCATTTAGGGCTGGCAGGGATCCCATTAAGGACTGCCAAAATGTTTGGCACTGTATTTTTTAATTTGCTGCATGGATTTGTGCCAAGAAATGTTGAGCTCCATCAAGATCCTGTGCTGCACAGCAACTAGGATTCAGCTGAGGATTTGTTTGGTTTTTTTAGCTTTTCCCAGAACATAATTTGGAATATGGATTTTATCTGTTGCCAGTCAAATTGGATAACTTGGATGAAGTTTCTTTTTACTTCTGAATTTTAAGTTTGGGGAAGAATGATTTCCCCTGACTCCCCAACACAGACTGAGAGGATAGAGGCACAAGCACATGCCCACTTTACTCACTCTCAAAGTCCAGGGTGATTAAAGCTTCGCAAGTTCACCTTCAGGAAGACCAGTTGCTCAGTCCTCCAAGGGAGCAAATGTGAATGGTGCAAATTGACAATGCCAACAACACGCTTACTCTGCACATTAGAGGAGCCTCTGGGCCACAAGAGAAAGGTCTGGCCTAGACCATGCCATTTCTGGCCCAGTAATTCAGCGGATTGGTGGCACACAACTCATAGGGCTTAGATAGGTAGTCCCTCATCACTGGGTCTGGCGAAACTTGACTCACCCACCTCACATTCCTATGGGTGCTGATGACCTCCCTGATGACCTCTCCAATGACTTCTGTCACCATGGCCATCTCTAGCGAATGAGCTGGCTGATAGTTTTTGCAAGGCTGCCCTTGATGTGTGGGTCACACATAGTCACTAACATGTAGACCTTCTGTGGGGTGAGAGGTTCCTGGTGGAAAAATGTCTCTACCTCCTGGATCTGGAAAGGCAGCCATTTTACCCTAAAGCATTCAGCTGATCAGAGGGAAGCATGTGGCCTGCCGATCAGCTGGAGGGCCCTTTTAATCTTGCAGGAGGGGAGATAGAGGGGTGTGCACCACCCACACTTCTCAAGAGCATTTAAAGGATCCCTTTAAATGCTTTTGAGAAGAAGCCGGGGTTGTGTGTGGCATGTATCCCTCTCACTCCTTCCTGCAAGACTTAAAGGACCTCCAGCTGATTGGTGGGTCAAGTGCTCCCTGCTGATCAGCTGAAGGGCCCTTTAAATCTTGCAGGAGGGGAGGGAGGGGGGCACGTCATTATGGGAAATAATGGCAGCCCCATCAGAAATATTTTTGCCCCACAAGCCACAAAATCCTGGCTACAAGGCTGGGTCTACTCAGCGTGCTTGTCAGGTCTATTCAGTGGGGGTTTACTCCCTGGAGAGAATGCACTCATGATGTAGCAACTAAAACTCTGTTCACAGGGGACCTTTAATTTCAACAACAATTGGGACACATGTGAAATGTTCAGCACTGTAAGTAATATTAGTGGTATAATGTAAGAAAAGGATAACATGTTAGTAAGAAAAGGATAACACGTTAGTAAATACGATCCTTGTTTTATTTCACAAGAGAAAATAAAAGTCATGAACCGTAATGGTTACACAGCAGCAAGTTTTAATGTTCAGTCTAAAATATCCCTTTTGTGGCAATGTATTCTGTCCCTGCCATAACCTGTGGATAAATTCATCTGTCTTACTGCATCTAAACAGCGTTAACTGTGCCCTACCACACTCAAGAGATCTGGACAAACCGTGCTCTGATGAATAATTTAAAGCTTGGACAGATATTTATTATTGTAACGAATATATTATAGATGCAATATAATGACAAAGTGAAACCCTGATGATTCATTTTTACCCTAGAATAAAGCAAAAAGCCAGCGTTATTGACTAAAATAGATCAGGCCTTTGTAATATAAAGTGTAGTGGGCTTTTCTGTGACTTTGTGTTTGTGTTGGCATATGAGAGCTTAAAGCTTTCTTTGCAAACAAGAGCTACAAACATCACTGTGATAGCAGGGTGGTTGTGATATTTGCATTCATTCCTCAAAAGCACAAGATAAATTCTTTAAAAGCCTGTGTTTGGTAGGCTGAATCACAGTTTCAGTAAACACACTGTGGAAACAAAATAGCAATCCTAAGGCTAGTAGGTTTGCACAGAGATCTGTCCTAGTGTCAACAGTTGTAACTAAGGGAAGTGGCATATCCATGTTAAAAAAAGCTGCACAGAAGCCAGGCCTGGCTTTGTAATTGCAAATTGAACCAACTGGCATTTCTGGGCAGTTTTTTCAAGGCAGGCCTAAATGTGGTGAAGTACGGTAATGTAATGTGGATGTGATCCAAGGATGGACAAATGTGGAGCTGTATGGCTTTTTCAGAGACGAATGTAGCTGAAACTGTTTGAAGTTGTGTGCTACATATCACAGATAGACCTTAGAAAAACCCCAATCTGCAAAAACAACCAGCGGCACCCTGAAGGTGTGGACTTGTTTCTTTAGGAAAATGTAGCTCCTCCAAGAAAAGGTGCCTCCTCAAGCCTTGATTAGCCAGGCACATATGGATTGAGTTGCAGCTTTTTGGCTTTAATTCAGCACATTACTCACTCCAGACATCTGTCCAGAACATCAACTGCCCCACCAGATGTTCAGAGTTGGTAATGAACTGGTTGAGGGGCCAACAAAGAAAAACTCAAACTGGATGAGAAACTGAAGGGTTCCCTTTATGTTGTTTTTTCTTTTTCATACATTGTTTATATAGATAGCTTCCCAGATTATTATTTTTAGACTATTGGCCTATTATTGACTTTCATAGAATCACAGAGTTGGAAGGGACCTCCAGTCCTCTAATCCTACCCCCTGCACAATGCAGGAAATTCACAAATACCTCCCTATCACCGATGACCCCTGCTCTGTGCCCAGAAGAGGGCAACCCCCCCCTCTAGGATCTCCAGCCAAACTGGCCTGGAGAACAATGGCTTCCTGACCCCAAAGTGCCGATCAGCATTTCCCTGGGCATGCAAGAACTAAGCACTGAGGCAACCCTTCATGACCTCCCTTCTTGTGATCTGCCTAAGTTCACGGACTTTATTTATATCCTGCCTCTCTCCCAACTGGGGACCGAAGGCAGCTTACATCACTCCCCTCTTCTCCACTTTATTTTCACAACAGAGTTGTGAGCTAGGTTAGTCTGAGAGTGTGACTGGCCCAAGGTCACCCAGCAAACTTCCATGGCAGAGTGGGGATTCGAACCTGACTCTCCCAGATCCTAATCCAACACTCTAACTCCTACACCATGCTTGGTCTCAGCAGAGCAAATGTTACAACACAGTGAGTATTGTAACCAAGGCTATTTTGGGGCAGGAACATACGGGAACGGAGTTCCGGCTGGCTTCCAAGTTGGCCACGCCTACTGCTTCGTCCCCCCCTCGGGTTCCCCAGGTACATGCAAGGTGTGGGGGACCTGGGGAAGCCAAGCTGATCCAGGGAGAGAAGGCAGTTTAAACTGCCTCCTCCTCTCGGATTCCTCAGGTGCCCCGCAGCTACAGGGCGCCTGGGGAAACCGATCCAGAAACTGCCTTCCTTCCCTTGGGTTCCTGGGAAGCCGATCCTGGGAGGGAGCTGCACTATCAGGAGTGTGGCCTGATATGCTAATGAGTTTCTGCTATTGGGTGTGGCCTATTATGCTAATGAGTTCCTGCTGGGCTTTTTCTACAAAAGAAGCCCTGATTGTAACACATGACAATACATAGTATATTATTATATTGAGAATTTTCATGTGCTTCTCAACAATGCTTTTAAATTAGTTGCAATAAAAGAACAGAATCCTGAGCAGAGTTATACCTCTCTAAGTCCATTTAAGTTAATGGAAAGCGGGTATAACTTTGTTTAGGGCTGCATTATAAAAACTCCAACTCCCCCATACAATTAGAAATTGATTAGAACAAACACACCACAGCCCTAAACAGAATAAAAGTTCGGTGGCACTTCAAAGGCTAATACATTTATTGTAGCATGAATTATGATGAACTTAAGCCCACTCAGGCCAATTCAGTTGAGTAAATTCTCAGTTGGCAAGATTTCTGTAGGAAAGGGAAAGATGAAACAAACTTCTGAATGTCAGGTTAAATGTCTGAATAAATTTAGCAATCATAGAATAGAAGGATGGGTCCTCTTTTGAATTAAAAACAGGTTAAACAACAGGAAGCAGAGCATAGGAATAAATAGTTCTCACAGTGGACGGCAGTTAAGTGGTGGGGTTCCACAGGGATCAGGAAGGGTTAGGGTTGCCAGATCCTTACTCTGTTCCTTACTCTGTTTCTTCTTTCTGGAGCTTTTGGCACATGTGTGAGGTGGTCACCTGGAGGTGACATCATCGGGCAGGGCACATTCTGGGGGGTGGGAGATGCTCTAGCATTTGAGAAAAATGATAAGAGCATCCCCTTGCAGCATGCCTTGTGCAATGATATCACCTCCAGGTGACATCATTGCACCAAGCGCTTTGGCATGGATGGGGTGGGCTGCTCAGGGAGGTGCTCCCCCACTGGCCAGTGGAGCAGTGGCAGATTAGGGGGGAGGGAAGCTGGGAAACTCCAGTGGGGGAGTGGTAGCAACACTAGGAATGATGCAATTTAAGTATGTTCATAAATAATAAATAAATGTTCAAAAAAATTGGGTGAGCAGCAAAGTAGTCAGATTTGAAGGTCACATCAATATATTCAGTGGCGTGAGAACTGAAGAGGATTGTAAAGAGCTCCACAAGTTTGGCTGTGAGAGTACAGTTATACACATTGTGGCAAAAAAAACCCAAAACTAAACTTTGTATATACAGTGATGGGGTCTGAACTGGCAGTGACTGGCCAGGAAACAGTTATTGTGCTTGTAGTGGAGAAAGCACTGAGCATGAAAGCTCAATTCTATACTAAGGATTTTTTTTTCCTTTTAATGTACATTATAGTTCAGCTTTCTCACTCAAGGCGGATTATACATAGTAAGTCAGTACAGTCAAGAAAATGGAACATTCAGTAACCAGTACATTAGGATTTTAGAAGTCTGGAACACTCAGAAAGAACTGAAGCACAGCGTACGTATTCACATGACACATTGAGCAGTAGAGAAATAACGTAACAGGATCCTACTTACAGTAAGCTCTATGCGGCAGTGTAGACCACAGTCCCAGTCATTTATCCAAGTAAGTCTGTAAACTGTTTTATATAGTGCAGCCCTATTACCTGTACAGAAAGGCCGTCTTGAATAGTTCAGTTTTGTGGAAGGGGCTGGAAAAAAATCAGGAAGCCAATGGTAATGCCACTGTATAGATTATGGGGTGGCTGCCTTTGGTTCTGGTTGCTGTAGCTCAAAAAAGATGCCTGAAAGGGTGAAGAAAAGGGCAACCAAAAGGATCAAGGGACTGGAGCATGTTTCTTATGAAGAGAGACTAACACATTTGGGACAGTTGTAAACATGATATTGGGGCCTGTGGGAGTTTTATAAATTTATGCATGAGATGGAGAAAGTGGAGCTTGTTTCCTCCTTGTTGCATAATACTCGGGGGCATCCAATGAAGTTGATGGGCAGTATATTCTGGAGGAACAAAAAGATGGACTTCTTCAGTCAGAGCAACTAATTTGTGGATTTCACAGGATGTAGTGATAGACTAGTTACTTTCAGAGGAGATAAGACAAATTCATGGATAGGCCCATCTATTACTTTTGGACATGATGACTAGATGTGTTCAGAGTCGCATTTGAATACCCATGCTGGAGGCAGAAACAACATGAGGAAGCATCTGTGCTTTGCTTTATAGGCTTCCCACAGCATCTGGTTGATTACTGTGTGAAACAAGGTGTTGCGCTTGATAGATAGACCACTGTTCTGATCCAGAATGGCTGCTCTTGTATTCCTACTGTGAGTTGACTTATGGTCTGCCATGACCATACTACTGAACTGTTTTTTATCTTACGGGATCTTGTCCTCTTTGGCTGGGTTATGATCCTGCAAAAAATGGATTGGAGCCTAACACATAAAAAGAGCTATATGTTTTATGTTGCTAATTATTTGGATGCTTTTTGTTTGATTTGGGCTAATAACTTAATCAGACTGTTTAAACCAGTGTATACCTGTGCCATTTCTCTTGTACCACCTCCTGTTCTTTTTTGTCAGCCAGAGGAGACCTGAAATAACCATGGTGGCCTGTCCTATGGAACTGTAACACTCCGGGGCTCAAATCAGAGGGATACAGGAAAATAATGTACTTGTGCAAAAGCATGCAGGTTTCTAGGCTGTCATTGTTGACAATGGCCTTGCCCTTATGGTTTGAGCATGTAAGTGTGTTATGTTAGAAAATCTAAATTATATGTAGGCCTATACCACAACCTGCTGGTCTGGCTCATATTCTGCTTGCCCATTGCAAGTAGGGAGCCAATAGTTAAGCAAATGTCCGTGAATTTGGATATATCCAATTCAGATGGTTACACTGTTTTCTCACACAACTTGATTGCTTTTCTGCAGCTGTTGTTCCCTATCATGGGCAGACTGGGAGGAAGAAAAGAGACCTGACTCCAGCCTACCCTGGCCTTGCCCACCAAAGGTGGAGGAAGAAAAAGCCAGGCCAGCCTGTGCCTTGCGTGGATTCTCCTTTACTGCCAGGGACATTGTTCTCCCTCTTCTGGAGGTGGGAGGCTGGGTCAGGCCAATCATGGCATGTCCTTCCCCACACTGCATACCGCAGAGAGGCTGGTGTATCCTCCTTGTACCATACAGGAGGAGTCCAGGATAGGGAGCCTGGACTCTCCATGCTGTGTATGGAAGGCCAGGCTGGATACATCCTTCTCCACATCCTACAGGGCAGGGAAGCTGGCCCAGGTGCATCCTTCACTCCATGCTGCACAGAGAGTGGGATGGTCTGTGCTATGCACATTTTTCTTCCTTTGACGTGGGGCAGGCCTGGTGCATCCTTTTCTGTTGCATGTGTGAGTCACTGGCTTGCGGTGCATTGAACCCACCTCTTGTGTGTCAAGGGCTACCCCTCCCTTGGGGCTGGGCCAGCACCAGTGAGGGGAGCTACTCCAGGCCATTAGCCCACTGACACTTTTCCCCATGGCCTTAATGGCCAGTCAGACCCTTCTCCCTATCACCTGTTTGCTGCCGCCTTCAGTTGTTAAATGGGTAAAAAGAAAAATTAGTTTGAGATTTTTTAGTTGATACTTGCTATTTATGTGTTCCTGTGTGCCTATATTGACAGCTCATTATCCCAGCAAACCTTGCCATTAGTTCTTGCAATCCCTTCTTGAACACATGTTACTGACCTCACAGGTGCAAATGTAGGCAGTGAAGTCAATCCCGTGTTTGTCATTCAAAGCTACATCCAACTGCATAGGCACAAAAAGGGGGTGAACTGCAAACAGTTCTGTGCTTTACAATACAATTGAGTCAGTTTAATGACCCAACTATGACTTGGGAGATACTGCGTCTTCTCCAGTAAGTCAAATTATTTAGTTCTTTGCCTTGACAAAAGCAGTCACAATTTGCATTGACCTGGCTGTACAGCACAAACTGCTACCATGCATGAAAAAAGCTCTTCAATGTAGTGCTGTGCTCAAGATGAATTTCAGCAGGGAGCATCATGACCTCTGATCAGAAGCTTGCCTTGCATGTAATTGAGGCAGTTCTAGCAAGGTAGGCTAGCAAGCAGAAGACCCCAGGCTCATTCCCCAGCATATCCAGCTTTTGAAAAGGATCAGGTAGTAGATAATATGAAAGATCTCTGCCTGAGACCCAAGAGCCACTCCCAGTCGTCATATAAAACTGACATTGATAGGCCTATGGATTAACTTAGTTATATTTGTTATATGTATTCTCAGCCTTCTGATACCGTAGTCAAAGACAGTCTTTGGGATAAACTTGTAGAGGTGTGGATTCAGATCTACCTGAGCCAAAAATATATCTGAAAAATACCTTATTGGTATTTTGGGGATATATTTCAGCTTCCTAAGTGTATCTGGGTTTTCTCAGGGGGGGGGTGGGATCCAGAGAAAATCCAAGATATATGCGAGAATTTCAGGTAGATCTGAAAATAGCGGAGAGATGGGAGCAAATTGCTCCCGCCTCTCAACTGTTTGTCAGGCAGGTTTATGCAGTCCCTTTAAACTTTAAAGGGTCATTTAAAGGGACTGCAAAGGTCAGCCAGAGGATCAGCTGGGGTTGGCTGCCTTGGCTGTGGCTGGCTTCTCTCATAGCATGGTTTAAAGAGAGCTGGTACAAGATCAACTGGGTCAGTTGGGAGTTGAGAGCTCCCTATGGGCGCAGTTCTGCACTGCCTTCTACTGCTGCTTAGTTTAAACCAGGCAGCAGGAGAGGAAAGCCCAGTCAAAATCAGCTGTGACTGCAGGGAGCCAGTCGCATCCCGCTGACGCAGTTCTGTGCTGCCTTCTCCTGCAGCTTGGTTTAAACTGGGCTGCAGGAGAAGCCAAGTCAGCTCCAGGATCGGGCTGGTAATTTTTACCAATAGACCCAAATTGAAAAATACCAGGGGGAAAATTGCACACCCCTGTAAACTTGTACTTACAAATTTAGGTTGCAGACCACTTTGGTGGATTAAAAGTTAATACTTGCTTGACATTTAGCTCTATTACTTTACTGTTTTCACTCCATCATTTCCTGTTATTTGCCTCTTAACTTTTTATGCATGTTTAGAGAAAATAGCTTATCCCTCCCTCTCTCATAAGAAAAGAAAACTTTCCATATTGCTATATGCCTGTCCTGGGTCAGAGCAGACTCAGCCGAGACCAAGGGGATGAGACAGAAGCACTAACCAGAAACACAAAGTCAAGAGTTCAGTCAAAGAGGGAAGCCAGCCGAGGGTCCAAGAAGCAGAGTCCGAGCAGGTCCAAGAAGCATAGTCAAGCAGGTCCCGGGTCAAAGCCAATGATTCAGGAGTTGCAGATGGGAACAGGTCTGGGTGGTGTGGTCTCACATCTCCAGAACGTTGACGAGTTGCTTCCACACCTACCCCATCTGAAGCCCCATCTTTTATGGGTGGCTCACAGCTGGGTCTTGTTGCTTGCGAGAGAGCCATCCATTTGGCTCATTAACCCCAGGTCTTCCTCTTGTTGGCAGTTGCTAGGCAGCAAGGAGCGCACTCCGCTTCCTTTCGAGGAGCTCCAAGCGCACTCACCACCTCCTGTGTCCCCCTGGCTCTGGGAAAGTGGAGGCGAGGCAGCCTGTGAAGTCTCCCCAAGATCTTGGGTTGTTGAGGCACCGCCTCTCCGGGTTGCCTCTTCTGTGTTCCCAGTGCTCATGGGGCTGGAGCACATACTGTCCTCAGCAACTGGGGCACTAGGACCTGCCTCCACCATCTCAGGTCTTTGACAGCATCACCTGGTTGCCTCAGAGTTGCTGATGGGAATGTATACAGACAGCATCAGCTGACTGTTCCTCAGGTAAAACAGGCTAACCCACGACACCGCCAACAACTTTCTTGTACCTGTGTTGGGTTTTATAGATACCCTGGGAAACCAGGGAAATTGATTGACTATAGATTAGAACAGATCTGAAGCTGTTACCATTTGGTTGTGAGTATGCTACCCTTGTATGATTCAGATATGATTAAGTACAGTGAATCATATGAGAGTATTTGTTAACTTGTTCAGGTAGCTATAAGCTTCACCTTGATTTATCTAGGAAAAATATCAATTGTTCTCGAGGAATTTCAGATTCCAGAAGTTACACAGCGAAATAGAGGTTTTACTGTAGTAACCACCAGGTCTACCAGTAGGGGACAGGGACATGTCAGAAATATTTTTAATGGCAGTTTGCAACAGCAGCAATGGTCTGTTTTTGCCAGATCTTCCTGCTGTACCACCTTACCATGTGACCTGCTCTGGTTTCTTCTACTGTTTCCTCTGTTTTTAGTGGCCACCTCTTCTTCCTAGGTCAGCTTCTCTTGCCTCCTTGACCAGGAGGAGATGAATCTGGCTTGGAAACTATGGACAGGTTGACATCCTGGTCCATCACTGGCTATACACAGTGGGCAGGAGCCCAAGGGCAATGTCTCCCTTTCTCCGCTGACTGTATGCTGATTTCCTTCTGGCTCAGATGCATATGCTGCAGAGCTTATATGGAGCCAGAGGAGGCAGAGCAATGGACAAGTTCGACCATGTGTGTGGGACAGGTGGGTGGCTTTGTGTTAGAGGGAGAATGACTGCCCTTTGGTTAAAACCAAATCCTGTTTTTCTTGCTTGTTTCTTCTGCTCTGGTCCCTTGAATGCCTATTAAATGTCACATACAGAGAGGAGAAGCTTGTTTGAAAACTCAGGATTAATTTAAATGGCATGCATATTTAGAATCACTTAATGGGGATTAATTTACCCATTTAATATATTTCAGCCATCTGTCTGTACATGGAGTGCTTTAAAAAAGTGAATATTTTGGCTGACAGGTGTCATAGAGCTTTCCAGGACTGTTGCTTCAGTGCACCCTACGTAAGATTTCTTCTGATTTTACTTTTTAAAGAAACAAGTCTCAAATAGTGTGCAACTGTAGTAAGGGTGGTATGTGTATTTCATAACAAAGCAATGCACAATAGCTAGTGGGGGGGGGGGGTTTCCTGAAAACATCAGCACAGTCTTCCCCCTGTTCCCACTGCTTGGCTCTCCTTGGTTGCTAAATATCAGTTTAGACCTCCAAAGGTATATTTGTAACCACACTGATAGCACAGAATAAGGGAAATGGTGAAGGCTGAGTGACCTCTTTTATGGGATTAATGTTGCAGGATTTCACGCGGTGTTGCAGGATTTCATGTAGTGGGGAGCAACCAATAGTGAATAGTCACAGTGTACGTGAAACTCAGTACTGTGGTGGCTCAGTGGTTAAGACACTGAACCACAGACAGGAAAGTTGGTAGTTTGGCAGTCTGAAACCCGAGTGCCGCATGACGGAGTGAGTTCCCATCTCTGGCCCCAGCTCCTGCCAAGCTAGCAGTTTGAAAGCAAGAAATTGCAAGTAGATAAATAGGTACCGCTTTGGTGGGAAGGTAACAGCGTTCCGTGCACCTCGACATCCAGTCATGCCGGCCACATGACCACGGAAATGTCTTCAGACAGTGCTGGCTCTTTGGCTTGGAAATGGAGATGAGCACCGCAACCCTAGAGTTGGATATGACTGGCTTTCGAGCAAGGGAAACCTTTTACCTATGTGAAACTAAATCTGATCACTGTGTGAACTAAAGAATCTCTCATCAGAATGATTGGCTAGGGAAATGCCTGTTTTGCATAGGATTAGAGAACTATGAGATTGAAATGAAGGAAGGGAATGTTAAACAGAGCCTCCTTGTTCTTAGCATCCCTCAGGCACCCTTTTATCCAGCCTCTTGGGATGTCACCCTACATTCAGTTTTTCAGAGAATCTAAAAGATCCTGTATTTTAAATGCTTATTTTATACCCCCCCTGGCAAGCCTTCTTTTGTAGAAGCTGCCATTACAAAAATGAATTAGTCTGAACCTGTCACCTTTTTGAAAAGCCAGAAAATCTGTGTGTGTGCAAGAGACAAACTGAGACCTATGGGCTTTCTCTTCTCTCCTTCTCTCCCTCTCTGTCTGTAGCCTTCAGAGCTGTCCAGAGGTTTATTCAGCATCAGCAATTTTCAGTAAACACCTAAAGATGTTTAAGAAAATAAATATTTAATAACTAAACCTAAATAATAGAAAACATAGATAATTGGGAACCATTACAAGACACATAGAATCAAGGCAGGAAACTTAGAAAATAACTAAAAGGTAAATTTTGGTTTGGTGTACTGGTTAAGTGCGCCAGTTTGGTGTAGTGGTTAAGTGTGTGAACTCTAATCTGGGAGAACAGGGTTTGATTCCCCATTCCTCCACTTGCACTTGCTGGATGACCTTGGACAAGCCATAGTTCTGGCACAGCTGTTCTTGAAAAAGAGCAGTGTCTGTCAGAGCTCTCTCAGCTCCACCTACCTCACAGGCTGTCTGTTGTGGGGAGGGGAAGCCACTCTAAGACTCCCTTGGGCAGTGAAGGGCAGGGTATAAATCCAATCTCTTCTTCTTCTTCTTCTTCTAAATTTCTATGTAAATCTCTCAGCATTTCTTTGCTTTGGAATGGGTTCAGGATGGAACATCTTAGCATATTCGGCCCTGGCCCCCACCTGGTGGAATAAGCTCCCATATGAGATCAGGGCCCTGCGGGGTTTATTACAATTCTGCAGGGCTATAAAATGGAGCTCTTCCACCGGGCTCTTGATTGAGACAGCGGACATCCCCTTCCTCTGGCTGCCCCCCCCCCATCATTGGCCTAGATTCTTAATTCCATCTTAATCACTAAGACATCTGATCAGAATTTACATGGTATTTTAGGATTTTGTGCTATTTTATATTGTGGTTTTAAGTGGTTTTAATTGTATTATATATTGTATTTATATTGTTGAAACCCGCCCTGAGCCTGCTTGCAGAGAGGGTGGGATATAAGTCCAAATAAATAAGCAAGCAAGCAAGCCACACAGGACCTAACCTTGATATCAGAGTCTTGACACAAGTCTAGACTTTGGTCTTGATGTGGAATTTCCAACTGTTTTATAGATTTTCCTGTACTCTGGGAGTGTCCTCATTAACCTAGTCAGAAACTAGGATTATAGTATCAGAGTTGCCCTTCAAGCCTGCTCTTGAGTAACTCCTTCAAAAGTCTAGATAACTGAAGCAAAGGCATCAGAAATGGTTTCTTGGACAGCTTGGCCAAATGGTGAGCTGAGCCCCGGACCCAATTCCCTCCTTAGCGCCATCAGTCACCATATACCTATCCTGGGAACAATGCTCCCTCTAAACTGTGGAGCCTTGTGAGCAAAAATTCTCCTTTGTGAGCTACTGGCATTAAAGTTGTGAGCTAGCGATTTGGCTACTGCATAAATTAGTTTGCCCTGGAGTCATCCTTTCTTAACTAAGACAAAATCTGTGAGCTGGAAGCTAAAAAACTGTGAGCTAGCTCACACTAACTCAGCTTAGTGGGAACACTGCCTGGGAGTTAACTTCAGGGATTTAATTATCTCCATCCCACAACTAAGCCCTTGTTGTTCTAAGAACATGTCTTATCATTTCATAACAGAGAGTATCATGTATGCTGCCTTGAGCTCCTTGGAGGAGGGGCATGATAAAAATGCACTACATGAATACAATTAATTATAAAGGTTCCCAAACAGATGCCTTTTGAGTGTGGGGAAAAGATCCAAACCATCAGATCTAATGCTGCAGCCCCAATGAGATCCTGAGCTCCCTGTGGTTGCTTTTTAATACTGCAGAAAACCTGGATGACCTTGGGCAAGCCATAGCTCTGTACTAGCTGTTCTCTCAAGGACAGTTGTCTCAGAGCTCTCTCAGCCCCACCTACCTCACAGGGTGTCTGTTGTGGGGAGGGGAAGGGAAAGGAGTCTGTAAGCCACTCTGAGACTCCAAGTGAAGTCCAATCTCTTCTTCTTCTTCTCTTCTGTAGACCTGTTATCCAATTTCCTGTGTAATGTGTAGTTTGTCCCTGATATAGCAGGAAAATGCTACATAATTATCTTTTATAGAAGAGAGAGGGGGGGAAATTTGGTCTTGAGAGTTTCTACAATAAAAATGAACTGAAACATATTTTAGATTTTCTTTCATGTATTTAGACGCAGCCTCTTATAATGCCAAACTATCCCTATTAAATATTCCATATATTTTAGTAATATCGTCTCTGCCTTGGCATGCTTTATGTTGTGTGCATATTTAAGGTAGAACTCTGCTGAGAATGTAATGATGGCAACAATTTTATGAAGAATATTTTTCTTACTTGACCTTTCCAGCTAGAAGTCTGTCGTTACTGGAAATAACTTTCCATATTGAGCTTGATTTTTTTATATATCCCAGTTGGATTAAGAAACTTTAGTACCTTTTGGCAGAGTTTCTGCACATATGATATGAGAATAATATGAAAGATGCCTGCTTAAAAAAAGAAGAAAGATGATTAGTGAGTAGTCAGGCACAGACTGGAGGCAAAGATCTAGGTCGACAGTGGCAACTTCCACACTGTTATTTTTGTCACTAGTTTTTCCCTATTGCTTTGGGTCCCGTCCAGTGGTCCAGTTTTTAGCCTCCGGCTCACACATTTTTGTCTTCGCTCAGGAAGGATGGCTCCAGAGCCGACTGATTTATGTAGTAGCCAAATCGCCCGCTCACAACTTTAATGCCAGGAGCTCACAAAGTAGAATTTTTGCTCACAAGACTCCACAGCTTAGAGGGAACATTAGTCCTGTCCCCCTTTTCCACATTTGTTTTGCTTCCTCTGGGACTACTAGAATATAAGGTTAAAGCTCTGGCGGGATAACTGTCTTTGTGATTCCTATGTTTTTGTTGTTTTCTTTTTCAGTCTATGCCAGTAAAGGTTTCGAGTGAGTGAGTGAGTGACTGCTAGAGAGAGCCAAACACATGGGGGGGGGGGAGCAACAGGGACAAATGAGTGACAAAAATGACAGTACGGAAGTCGCCATTGTTAGGTGCATATCTGTCAACTTCAGGGGGGCTGGGGAGCTGGAGCCCCCCCAAAAAACTTTTCCAGCATGTGCTGAGCCTCCCCCAGAGACAATGGCCTGTAATGTCTCTGGCCCAGCCCCTTCCCCCCCCCCCCAGGAAATTGGAAAGTCTACGCCCTTGGTTAGGTGTGCCTCTCAAGCTGTAGCTCTGATCTGAGAGAATGCTGGGGTGGTTAAGCATTAGTCACAAATCTGAATACTGCAGTATTGGGTTCACTGTGTCTCAGATCTTAGAAGAGAAGGATGGTGGTTGTTGAATATAGCAAGCCAGCCAGCATCCCCCTCCCTTTCCGCCCTGTAATAAATAATGAGTAAAACTTCATGACCTGGTGTCATCATACTTCACATTTCTCTGGCCTTGCAAGTGGAAGCTGATAAACTTGTGTAGGAGTGAGAATATTCAAAGCACAATGCTATCACTTCTTGCATTTTTATTTACCAGATGTTACAAAAGGGAGGAAGAAAGAAAGAGACAGAGGCTGCTATTTTCAGCAGTAGCTAACTTTCTCTTGTAATGTCGGTTTTCACACTACTACCAGCTAACGGTCGGCATGTTATTAAAATTGAAGTTAGAAGGAAAATAGAATTGGGATGAAATGTCTCCTGGTTGAACCAGGGATGAGAGAACTCACACAAAACATCATTGGTTTTAAATGTTACATTCTTGAGTGTATCTAATTTAGATGCTAAAATAATACATTAGCTACCAGACAGTTAACAGATTCTATATTAACTCTGTAGCCTCACCTTTTGTGGACCATACTTTTATTTCAGTGGCTCTCTTACACAGTCAAGAATATCAAATGCTGAGCATTAATATTTCCGAAGAAAGCATTCCAGTGTGGCTGCAAATACAATCTCCATATTATACCATAATATTCTGTAATTTTATTGTATAGGTGCGTTTAAAGATGGTAATCACTTAGGAGCTGACAGTCAAATAGTGCGAGTTCTGCACTTGCATCTTTACAACTTAGCACTATGAGCTCTACGAGGACTCCAAAATCTAGTAAGCAAACTAAAT
This sequence comes from Lepidodactylus listeri, assembly GCA_029233225.1. Classification (NCBI taxonomy): domain Eukaryota; kingdom Metazoa; phylum Chordata; class Lepidosauria; order Squamata; family Gekkonidae; genus Lepidodactylus; species Lepidodactylus listeri. The sequence goes on along the minus strand of JARCFY010000006.1, from coordinate 72,850,694 downwards.
AATGCCCTGCAGATGTATCACTGACAATGCCATCCTAAGCAGAGTTAAACCCTCCTAAGACCATTGAAGTCAGCTTAAAAGTCTGTAACTCTGCTAAGGATGTCACTGTGAATCTTCGATTATTGTTATCTTCCAGAAAAGTTTCCCAGTCTGTCTAGCTTTGGGGATAATTTGCATGAAAGTACAAATTAAAACAAAAAGAGCACTATGGTACACAAGAAGCATGTTTTTAGAGGGTAGCCTTGCTGATCTGCAGGAGAACAACTAGACTGGGCCCAGTAGCACCTTAGAGGCCAGCAAGAGTCAGCGTTTATACCCTGAAAATCTTGTTGCTCCCTAAGGAGTGACTGGACTTGAATCAAGATGCATGCCTTGTCTATCCAGACTGCAGCTGTGGAATTTATTATGAAAAGATAATACAGAGATGAAGAAAATATGAAGGACTTACTATAGCTTGATTTTTCCTTTAACTGTCCAGCTCTGCTGGAGCCTGGTCAGGGTCCAGGGTTGTTACAGCCACAAGGGTCTCTTTTAGTTGGGCATCAGCCCAGGGATAGCCTCAAAATCGGGCAAGGGGGCTTTGCTTCACCCAGTTTCCTTACTCTTTCCAGCCCCACTCTCTGGGAACAGATCGGGCTCTTCCTCCCTGGATGCTGTAGGGCATTTTAAATTATTCACTGGGTGAGGTACATCTCCGGGCTCTGTTATCCCTTCCTCCACCCTGACCCAGCCCTGGGAAATGGCAGGCTTCTGGGCCAATGATTCCCCCTCTTGGGCTGTCTGGCCTACCTCCCCTCCCCCGACCTTCCTTAAAGGGGTGTTGGTCAATCCCAAGTGAGCCTAAGAGGTCCAAAGTTGGCTGCCTCCCCCCACCCCCCCTAAAAATATCTCATTGGGACCCAAGACAGGGACTGGCTTTGGTGGAAGCTCCAATGGAGTCTCCACCTTTGGTGGAGGCTCCAACCTTTCCTACTGCTACCATGCTTGCTTCTTTCAGCAGCTGCAGCTGTGAAACTGTCTGGGCTGATCGGTGGTTGGGTACCACTCCTCTGTGCCAAGCCATCGACAGAGAGCTCTCCCAACATGGGTTTACCAATCCTGAGGTCCAGCAGGTCCTTGCCAGGTGGCTGAGCTACTCCTGTCTGGCAGTCTTTGGTGGGGGCTCTGCTGCAGGTGTGGCTTGCTATGATTGGGGCTCTTGTGGCGCTGGGGCTCCTTCCTCTGGGGATTCCTCACCTCCCCAGGTAAGTGCGGGGGCAGGGATCCATTAAAATTTCTTGACACAGTCATGTGATTTATACCCAGAGGTATTTTACTCGATCTTTCGTCTTACACCAGAGAGCTTTCAGTTACGTTGACTAAACATGCCTAGTGTAAAAAGCTGACATAGCTGACAAATTTTATAGTGTTAAAAGGATCTCACCTCTATGATTTATAGCAAGGGACACACCAAACAGACCATGGGTTTTTGTAGGAAATCTGACATGATGTGTTGACAGTGTGCTTGAGAAACCAGGTGTTTGGGTACAGTTGCGATTCAGTGACTACTTAATACACAGCTGCACATACTTGTAGGTAGGGTTGCCAGGTCCAGGTTGGAAAATACCTGGGGACTTTGGGGGTGGAGCCAGGAGAAGGTAGGGTTTGGGGAGGGGAGGGGCCTCAGCATGGTACAATGCCATAGAGTCCACTCTTCAAAGCAGCCATTTTCTCCAGGGGAGCTGATCTCTGTCAGCTGGAGATCAGTTGTAAAAGTGGGAGATCCCCAGGCCCCACCTGGAGGATGGCAACCCTACTTGTAGGCAGGAGTTGTAGGTAAGTCTGAAGAAACAGCTGACTGGGAACTGGGCAGCAACATTCTCTCTTTTTTGGTTTATTTGAAAATGAAGAGACTAGAACATTTGCAAGAGCTGAGAAATGAATTAGTCATCTGAATACTAAGGGAGCTCTGTCTCTCGAAAACTTATACCCCCAAAATGTTGTTGGTCTCTTGCAGGCTACTGGAATCAAATTTAGTGTGTCAGAGATGTGATTGGAACCTGGGTCTCCCAGATCCTTGTCTGAAGCTCTAACCACTTTACCTCACTGGCTTTCATAGGGTGGTTGTTGCTGAACAGTGGCAAGCAGCAAGGTGGTAGCAAGTTGTTTAGTAGTTGCCGCCAGGCCTAGTCCTGATGAGTCCTCCCTCAAAGGCCAAAACAGCCCTGGAAAAGGCCCTGTCCCCTTTCCCTGCCTTTTACTCACAGAAACCAAGGCTCAAAGAATCATAATACTGTTGTGGCTGCCTAGCAACAGCCACTGAGGGCATTTGTTTCTTAAAACTACAGGTGCTGCTTCTATTCTTGTGGATGATTTTAATACACCATTTAAAAAAATATTTCAGATGTTTCTGCACACCTGTGGTGTTTTTCAGGTTTGTAGAAAGATCTGTCTTGTCTATTTATGGCTCCAGTCTCTGGATTTAAGGATCCTCAAATTTGGCTGGGCTGGCAATTAGAAGATACGATCATCTATACCGCATCAAGAGAACTAATGTTGTACCCACCCTGCTTGAAACAATCCCCTGTATGAAGGCTTTGGTACGAGCAGGGCTTTTTTTTTGTAGAAAAAGCCAAGCAGGAACTCATTAGCATAATAGGCCACACCCAACAGCAGGAACTCATTGGCATATTAGGCCACCCACCCCCCGACCATGTGGCTCCCTCCCAGGATCGGCTTCCCCAGGTGCCCCGTGGCTGCGGGGTGACTGAGGAACCCGAGGAGGGGAGGCAGTTTAAACTGCCTTCCCTCCTGGGATCAGCTTGGCTTCCCCAGGCGCCCCACAGTTTGCGAGGCACCTGGGGAACCCAAGTGGGTGGGAGGCTGTAGGCGTGGCCAACTCAGAAGCCAGCCAGAACTCTGTTCCTGTGTGTTCCTGCCCAAAAATAGCCCTGGGTATGAGTCCCTGTGTAGTCTTCTGTACGCAGCAAACAATCTGTAGGCCGGAATGAAAGAATTTGCAAAGCATTTTCTCTGTGCCTCCATGCATATCAGGGTTGCCAGTTCTTCCACTATGGTGGGAGATCTGCCAGCAATTATTGGAGTGGGGGTGGGAGAAAAATAAACAAAACAAAAGCTTTTGGGGGGTAACAGCATGATATCTTTTCCAGGGAAAACCTGGAAGTGATGAGAGTCCTCTGTAGGGAACATTGGGAAGATTTATGGTCTTATGATAGAGTTTCTGGTGATTCCTATGGAGGCATGACATCACTTCTGCATTCCCGCTGGAAGTGACATTCCACTCTTGCTGATAGTGCCCCCCTGGACTCCTGCCGGTTGCTGGCACCTCTAACAAATGCCTGCATGCATTTGCAAAGCATTTTCTCCATTTTTAAAAAAATATATATAAGTCACTTTGGACAGGTTCTCTAGAGAGGTGGCATAAAAGTTCTCTAAGTAAATAAAGCATGACTCTTCATATTCCTAGGAATTCACATATGTACAATAGCTACTATGTGGAGCACCAGGCTCTCTGAGAAGGCTGCTTCTTCATCACACAGCATGTGTGTGAAGCAATTAACCATGACTATTGAGGCATTTTTCCCCATGCCATTAATGAAGAAGCCATCATATGGAGTTGGGTAAAGGGGGCTTAATGAGAAGAATACCTAGAATGCAAAGGGGCTGACAGAGGTTTAACAAGGACCGGGCAGCAAAGGATACTGAATTATGTGTAAACAAATATTGCCAGTGAAAATTCAGAGGTCATAAGTTATGTGATAGTGAAACATTAGAATAGCTGTTTGAAGGAATTTGTACTGGCCTTTTCTCTATGCCTTGTTTAGTCTAAATCTGTGCTTAGAAACAAGCACTAAACTTTGAACAACAATTCACCAAGGCCACTTAAACTGAAATGTACATAATGAACATTTTTATTTACATTCTTCTCATGCTTGTTCATTGCACATGGAAATATTAAATAGCTACTGAGTTGAAAGTATTAAATGAGTGCTTGTCTCAGTGGACTTTTTTTTAGGATTGTTTAGGGGAAGCCATAACTCTTAAAATGATATAAAATTAATATGTGTTTACATTGTATCTCTGCATCAGATTAGTTAATTAGATCAGTATGAACATTAATAGGCCATTGCTAGTTTACCTATTATTTATTTAAATTAAGCTTTCAGTCTGTTGCCCATCAATGTAATTGCTGCCTCACCTCTTAATGCCTCTGCCAATAGCTTTCATTATGGTGTTTTGCATTTGTCTGTAGAAACAGTGTTCTTTGGATGAACACTGCTTTTGTTTTCCAGGGTAGTCAGTCAGCATGTCCTGTAACTTGTTAGAGGTGTCATTTATACCATTCAGCACTTTCAAACAATAAGCCATCCAGCCTGGGTATTAGATTCCAGTGGAATGTTGAATTCAAATTTGCAGAGACAGCACAGAGAACAAAGCTATAGCCCTTAATCAAATGAAACAAATTTTACTAAAGCTTTTAAATTAGTCATTTAGCTTAGTCAGTGTCAAGCATACTTTAGATCCAGTAATATGTTGTTCCACAAATGAGCATGCAAGTTAAATTGTGACATTCCAATTGTAAGCATGCTTGCTTGTACATTCCATTGGGGTCAAGAGGAACTACTTTCAGTAAAATGTAGTTAGGAGCAGTAGATAAACATGAGTCCAGTGCTAGCATTGATAACCAATGTACCCTCTAAGCTGAGTTAGTGTGAGCTAGCTCACACATTTTTGTCTGAGCTCAGGAAGGATGGCTCCAGAGCAAACTAATTTATGCAGTAGCCAAATCGCTCACTCGTAACTTTAATGCCAGTAGCTCACAAAGTAGAATTTTTGCTCACAAGACTCCACAGCTTAGAGGGAGCATTGCTGATAAGTATCCTACATACACCCAGATGAAGGACTACATGAGAAAGAAAAAACTCTTGCCAGAGTACAGAGAGCACAGCAATCTCACCACAGTCCACAGCAACCCAGCCCCAACCCACCAGCCACAGAGCCGTGTGCTGGTGAGTCGCTTGTCACAGGCAGGCAGAAACAGCCAAGCTGCTGCTGTCCAAATACATAACTGGAGCCATGTTCATAAGTTACAGTGGGTACATGTGCCTTTTGTGTATACTTGATTCTTTTCCTTCATATTCTTCATTGAGTAACTCTTACGATACGTTCGACACATGTACAACTAAACATGTGATTAAAGCCACAGATATATTCGGGTACTGGTCCTTAGTTTCATTTGTAAAGTGAACACATGTTGGCTCTTTCTTGTAATCAGAATGTGCTTGCTTTAACATGTGAGCAGGGCTACAGTGTTATGTGAGTGTGTGTGTGTGGCAGGGGAACAAAGGGGGCAAGACACAGGGAGAGGAAAACAAACTTGACCCAATAAGGTCACTTGTACTCTGTAACAAGGCTTTCATTGGGCCCTTATATGTTTTTGGTCATGGAAGACTGTACTCCAACCCTGATAGGTAGCCATCATTACTTTTATTTGACTGGAAGCACTTTATTGTAATTGTTTTATTGTTTCTACTGTATTTTAAATAGTTTTATATTACATTGGATTCGGCACTGTGTGCCCTTGTGAGCCACCCTGAGCCTGCTGCAGGGAGGGCGGGGTATAAATCTGAAAAATAAATGAAAATAAATAAATAAATTTGTATCTGTCTTTCTAATAAATGCATGCATTTTTGTACATAATAAATATACACTAGGTTTTTAAATACTGGCGCTTTAGCAGGCTTCTGTCTTACCCTAGGGGAACAAAGGGAACACATTTCTCTCAGTCAGAAAGGAGAACCTGAATGGTGACCAAAAAAAGCTCTGGAGTGAATTTTATTCAGGGAACTTGACAGATGTAGGTTTCAATTGCCTCCTGAAACCAACCTTCCTTTTGAGAGACAGATACCCCGGGGGGGGGGGGGGCATGGCCACTCCAGACACAACATTCACATGCTCTTGTAGCTCGCACAGCAGAAGTAACTCTGACAAAACACCCAAGAGACCTCTCCTGCACAATGGTTCACATCTTGGGAAGGACAGGACTCAAGAGCACCAAACATTTGCTGGGCATAGTAAATGCAAACACTGGGATGACAAGAAAGCACACAACTGCATATTCCTGAAAGGCATTCCTGTCAACTTCTCTTAGCTCACTGGTGAGAGGCACCCATGTTTCAGTCAGAGACCATGGGTTCAGAACTCACTGAGGGAGATGCTGGCAAGAAGGCAAAGTTTGCGTTTTACCCTTAACAAGTTGGACAGCAGCAAAAGAGATGGAAAAGGCCAGTCTAGCATGCACAGTTCTCACACATGGGAGCAATCCTCCCACCACATACCCAACTGGACATACAGAAAGATAACGTACCCAAAGTAGTGTGTTCTAGTCTAGCATGTGGCTAGAAAGCCTGAAAGGAACCTCACATTAGTTGAGATTTTACCCCATTTAAAACAATCGCTTGGGACAGGACTCTGAAGCTGACTGGCTGTCCCACACACCCATCAGTTGGGCCAGCTATCCACCTACCTCCTATACTCCGGGGTCTCATTTCGCAATTTGCCCCCATTCGTCCCAGCAATTGTTTTACTCAATCTGTACTCCCACTCTCCACCATGCAGGCTGCATGGCTAATCTTACCCTAGCAGTAAGTGTGCAAACTGGGGACCCTTCCTCTCCCTTGCAATGGGAACACTGGACTATGCCCTCTGGCCTCTTGCATGCTGAGAGTGGCAACAAGCAGTGGTGGGATCTGATCTGAAAAACCCTTATCACTCAGTTGTGAAGCAATCCATGCATTTATTGAACAGCATCAGGATTAAGGCAGCAAGTCAAATGAATGGAATAGTCAGCTCTTTCAATCTGTGCCGGGTTTTCAGTATGGGGTGGGGGAACTCTCCTTGTGTTCAATTTGGATTTTTTAAAGCTAAATCAAGGCTTTTCGCTGACCTAAATGCCAGTCTTAGAGGGGCCATGTCTGGGGCTAAAGAAGCTTAGAGTGCTGACTAAACCCTGCTCCTCTTCTGACCAATCCCTGGTGCCTGTTTATACACAGGGGTTAAGGTTCCATCAGTTTAGTGCCAACGTGACTACAGACACACCAACATATCTTCAGAATATACAAGCATATCTTCAAGATATACTGCTGTAGGTATTAGTCACCGTCCTAAACCATTCAGAGATAGAGTTTAGTATTATACTGCTAGTTGAATTATAAGGTTCGTCAGTGAAAGTGAAAATGCTTCATAGACTGAAATCCTTAACATTTTCCTGGAAGTAAACTCCACTGAATAAAATGGGTGTAGACCTACTCAGTATTCGTCCAGTTATGTCCTTTCCTTGAGAAGCACAATGATAACTAGATCATCTAAAGTAAAACCACAATAGAATTGAGATCATTCAAATCTGCTGTGCAGACATAGCAGAAATGAGAAGGACCCTGATTACACATGAGTGTTATCTTCAGAGCTTCATGGTACATAGAATTCCTTTTGTCTTGAGACAGCAAAGATATTCCTTAACAAAGGACGTGGAAGTAAATGTGGCATAAAAATAATACACATTTGAAAATGTGGAAGTAACATTTTCTGCATTAAGTTTATCATTCTTATAGCTGACTGCTCTTTTATTTCTCTGTCTGTAAATCTGAACATTCAGTGCAGGAACCGTGTAGCAAGTTTAATATCCTCTGCGTTCACTGCCTGGTGAAATAGCACTGGATTCACCTATGGCAATCACACATCTGAAGAACTATAAAGCTCTCTAGGCTCATCTTACACTCATCTAGGCAGAAATTGAACCATGTGTTCAAATCTTAGTAAAAAATACACTCTTAACTTTAAATACATTTACTTAGAAGTACCTGAATAAAACAGTTGTACAGGTGATTTGGGCTTTCAAATCAGCACAAATTACTACAAGTGACTGATCCTCTGCAGCATTAACAGTGCTGTCCTAAGCAGAGTTATACCTTTCCAAGCTCTTTGACTGTAGTAGATTTGAAGGGTGTGACTCTGCTTAGGATGGCACTGTAAGCACGCCTAATTCTTCGCAGAAATTGGACTGGAAGGTTATAATACTGTTTTAGTGATGTTTGCCTATGTTGTTGTTTTTTCAGTGGGACTCCTACACTTCAAGAGACAGGAATGTATCTCATACGTTCTGAAGGGTGCACTCAAATTCAGTGTTAAATGGCATTTTGATGCTACAGCCTTCAAAATATTTTGCAACAGTTTTGTATTTGAAAATTAGATGATGTGGGTACACTTCAAGCAGCTGTATTTGGGGTTTGTATCTCTTCTACAGACCACCTTCTTTCTGTGTCTTTTTTTTGTCTTGTGATATGTTTCTGTTCCTTTGTTGGGATTAACAATCTTTGAAAGACCTGGAATATGATATCACTGCTTGCAGTGGAATCTGAATTGAGGCTCTTCAAGCCAAACTTCCTCCTATCACACCCAGATAAACTAGTTCAAATAGGAGTGCAGAGTCCTGCAGTTTATACCTGAACATCAGTTCTGTTGCATTCCAGATGTTACAAACCTAAGAACACAAGACAAGCCCTGCTGGATCAGACCAGTGGTCCATTTAGTCCAACCAGTTCTTCTGGACAATCAACAACAGGGCGTAGAGGCTGAGGCCTTCTCCTGATGCTGCCTCCTGACTCTGGGATTCAAAGGTGCCTCTGAATGTGGAGGTTCCTCTCAGTCACCATGGCTAGTAGCCATTGATAGACTTATCCTCCATGAATCTGTCTAATCCCCTTGTAAAGTTATCTGTGCCTGTGGCCATCACTACACCCTCTGGCAGCTAATTCCACATTTTAATCACTTGCTGTGCAAAGTAGTCTTTCCTTTTCCCATTCTGAATCTACTGCTCATCAGCTTCATTTGATGCCCTCGAGTTCTGGTATTTTGGGAGAAGGAGAAAAAGTTCTACCCTGTGCCTAATTTTATAAACCTCTATCATGTCACCTCTTGGTTGTCTCTTTTCTAAACTGAGAAGTCCCAGACTCTGCAGTTTTTCCTCATAGGGAAGGGGCTCCAACCCACTAATCATTCTGGTTGCCCTCCTCTGTAGTTTTTCCAGCTCTACAGTGTTCTTTTTGTGATACAGTGACCAGAACTGAACATAGTATTCCAAATGAGGCCATACCATAAACCAATATACGGGCATTATAATATTGACTGTTTTGTTTTCAATTCCTTTCCTCAGTACAAAGATTTCTACATGAGGTGACTGGGTCTGTACGACTATTTCAGAAACAGTTTGAGTTAAAGATGGAAGATAAAGAACTTCCATCTTGGGAAGGGGCTGTGGCTCAGTGGTAGAGTATCTGCTTGGAATGCGTGAGGTCAGCGGCGTAGACTTTTAAAATCCCGGGGGGGGGGGCGGGGGCTCTCTCGTGCGCGTGCGCTTCACGCGCGCGCTGGGGACCATGTCCCCGCCGCTCTCCCCCCCGCCCCAGGGAACTGCCGCCGCCGCTTCCCTCCCCTGGGCTGTGCCCGCCCGCCGCGCTCCCCGCCCCCCTCCCTCCCTCTCCCCGCTCACCTCGGGCGCCGGCGGATTACTGCTGCTGCTGCCGCCTGCAGCCGGGGGCCGGCGCGTCGCCCTTGCGGGCCCCCGGCTCCCGATCCGCCTCGCGCTCTCTCCCCGACTCTCTCTCCCCCCCCCGCCCCAGGGAGGCAGGAGGGCAGGCCGGGGGTGGGGTGAAAGGAGAGGCAGCGACGGCCACCGGGCAACCTGGGGGAAAGGAGGGGAAAGGAGAGGCGACACCGGGGGGAAAGGAGAGGCGGCGACTGGCCACCGGGCGCTCCATTTTGCCGGGGGGGGGGGGCTGAGCCCCCCCCGGGAAATTTCGGGGGGGCTTGAGCCCTCGAGCCCCCCCGTAGTTGACGCCCATGCATGAGGTCCCAGGTTCAATCCCTGGCATCTCCTGTAAAAAGGACCAGGTAGTAGGTGATGTGAAAGACCTTGACCTGAGCCGCTGGAGAGCAGCTGCCAGTCTGAGGGGACCATACTGATCCTGATGGATTGATGGTCTGATTCAGTATAAGACAGCTTCATGTGTTCAGGTACCCAGTAAAGAGTTGAACTCTTAAAGGTGCAAAACAAAATTCCATGTGTTATATGCAATCACTGTGCTTTATGTTTGCAGTATTTTTAATTGTGTTCAGTAGGGGTGTGCAAGAGAAAAATTCAGGGTTTTTTTCTGAATTCAGGTATATTGGACCTGAAAAATATTGTTACTTCCGGATATTCTTGAATCCCAATACTGGTATGGTATTCGGATTTGGTAATACTTGGGAATCCCAAGTTTTTTCAGGTCCATGATACCCTATTGGGGCCATTAATGTCAATGGCAAATGTATTCTGGGGTATATTCAGTGGTGATGGGGGGGTGAGGTAGAGGCACTTGCTGGAGCTTCTCCTCAAAAGAACCCCCAAGTTTTAAAAAGACCGGACCAGGGGGTTCAATGCTGTGGGCACCCAAAGAAGGTGTCCCCATCCTCCATTGTTCCCAATGGGGGAAAATAGCAAGGCAATAAAAGCTGAGCAGAATGTCCCAGAGAATCTCTGCAATAGAAAGTGAAGGGGGGGGGGCATTTTTGCAAGGACAGCAGCAGAGGATCTCTGAAGTAGAAATGCCGGGGGGGGGATACATTTCTGCAAGGACAGCAGAACCCAGTGCCAACCTACTAGTACCCAGCAGCAGAACCCAGTGTCATTGTGGCAAATGCCAACTCTACTCAACAGGATTGACATCAAGCACAGGATCACAATCTGAATGGGGGAGCAGGTTGCAAGGACAGCAGAACCAGTGCAATAGCTCCCAGCAGCACAACCCAGTGCCAATGTGGCAGCAGTGCAAACCCAACAGAACTAACCAATGTCACACCAAAGAATCCCAGCAGGAGTTTTTTAAAAAGCAAGGTTAGTAGAAGCCCAGCAGAACACTCAAAGGTGCAGGGTGGGCAGGCACTTTTGCTAGCCCACCTGAACCAAGGCCAGCCCAATACACAGAAGCCCAGTAATGTTTTGTTTTCTTCCAAAGCCAAAGGCAAACCAAGAGAAACCTTATATACTATTTCCCCAGGGAAGGCCTCAGAAAGTGAGAGGGAGGGGGTTGTGTCCACCCTGATCCTCCTCTCTCAGCAGGAGCAGTACACACCAACCATCACTGCCTCAGGGGCGGGGCCTTCGCCTAGGTGACTGCAGCTGCCCTTCATCACATGCTCTCCCTTTCCCACCTCCTACCTCCTCAAAGAAGGAGGTTCCACAGCAAATTAGCTTCATTTTTTATGGTGCTCCTGTGGGTTCTGCTGATTTCTGTTTGGCACACTAGTCTCGCTATCCCACTGTACCCCTTTCATATCCATCAAGATGAAGAACAGTTTTTGTGCTGCTGTTTTAATTTCAGCATGCAATTTTGCTTTGGGGTGGCTGGTGACTCGGTGAGTGAACTTGTGAGCACACCACCTTCAACATCACCCTGTGCCACACTCCTGCCAGGATTCTGTAGAGGCATTCAGAATGTCACTGGGGAGATTGGTGGGGCAGTTCTGTGCCAATACAACTGGTTGGTGGGCCTGCTACTTCTTTCTAGTCTCATTTTGATTTGGGAATGAGCATTTCACCCCAACTTCCCAGCAAAGACTGAGAGAGGATGCAGAAACAAGTATGTGATCACTTCAGTCACCCTCAGAGTCGAGGATCAGGTAGCCAAACAGTGACAAGTTGACCTTCAGGAAGACCGACTGCTCAACTGTCCAGTGATATGAGCTGACAATGGCGCCCACATGGGAAAATGAAGAGGGCCTTGTGTGGTTCGGATACAGCCGAATACACACTCCTAGTGTTCAGATTGCCCTTGATGAAGGCTACATAATACTCCAAATGTATCCAACACAATAAGAATTTGAAATGTTCCAGTAAATAAAACAATGCTGTTTAGCAACTTTTTAAATATACCTCCTCATTGTCCTGAAGATTAGTGCTACCTTATCCCCCCCCTTTTAATTGGTCTTTTATTTATTTAAATTATTTATTTAATTCACTTTTTATCTCGCCCTTCCCATGAATGGGTTCAGGGCGGGTTACAGAGTCGCAGAGTCTCAACAATAATAGTTAAATAATTAAAACAATAATTTAAAACAATGATAAAAACAGCAGTCAAGCTTTGTGTTGTTATACTCAGTTTAGGCTGACGCCTATGATTTCACTTCCTTTTTCTTTTTACAGGGGACATACAGGTTAGGGGAGATAAACACTATCCCTTCTCAAGCCTTACCTTTTCTTCCAGCTGAGTAAAATACTAAAAGAAATGAAGCTCAAGTTAGGAGGAGGGAAATAGGATTTAGCTCCCTGCACCTGCATGTTCCTTCCAGTTCTCAGTTCCTCTGTGTGTTAGTAGGTGAACTCACGTAAATACAGAAGGATTTCTCTGATCATGTGTAATGCAATGTAGTTGGTTGTAGTTTTTTCCCAACTGGAATTACAAACAGCTGTAGTTCTGATATCACTTGTACAAGGAAACAGCACAGGTACAAATGGTTAAAATCACCTGGCTGGCTGTTATCCTGAGGGACATATACCTTCCACCCCTGCCCAACCTGTGTTGATATGTATACAAGTTGAGACTTTTCTGAATCAGAGAGCCAGCAATAGGGATGTCAGCTCTGTGTTGGGAAATTCCTGGAGATTTGGGGGTGGAGCCTGGAAAGGGTGGGGTTTGGGAAGGGGAGAGACCTCACTGGGGTATAATGCTATAGAGTCTACGCTCTAAAATAGCCATTTGCTCCTAGGAGAACTGATCTTTGAAGTGTGGAGGCTAGTTGTAAATATAGAAGATCTCCAAGGCCCACCTAGCTGAGCAGGATAATTAGTATAAAAAGCATTTTGGAGAGACAGCCTTATTAACGATATCTTATTTGGTGGAAAGATCTATATATGTCTTTAGATAGGTAAATGTCCCTCAGCTACATAGTTGCTGAATCACGCTTTCCTTAATGTCTCTCCCCCACCTTCTTCGTCTTGGACATTTTATCAGAATTATGGCTGGGTTTAGTGATTACTGAATATTACATTAATTTCTCAATTTGATTAGTTCGAATAGAACATTTTTACATCCTTACACACCAATAAAGAATGTAGCCTCACAGTAGATCTCAGTAATTAGTCACCAGCTCCTGTATTGTCTTAAGCCATCACAATAAAAGATCAGAGGGAGAATAGTTACTGTTTTAAGTTGCACCAAATAATTGTGTGTTGGATTTTGTCTCTCCAGACAAGCTTTTGCTTACACTGATGTGCAGCAGGATGCTTACAGGTTTCCAATTTTTTTTAGTCCCATGCCAGTTCTGTAAATGCTACAGAAGGCTTTAAAAGGGTCGCACAGAGCAGTTAAAGAGCAACCCAAGCAAATGACCTCTGCGTGCAGTGATCCCTCTAAGATGAGTTAGTGTGAGCTGGCTCACAGTTTTTTAGCCTCTGGCTCACACATTTTTGTCTTAGCTCAGGAAGGATGTCTCCAGAGCATACTAATTTATGCAGTAGCCAAATTGCTTGCTCCCAACTTGAATGCCAGTAGCTCACAAAGTAGAATTTTTGCTCACAAGACTCCACAGCTTAGAGGGAGCATTGCCTGCATGAACAAATTATTTGTATACTGACCCCCCCCCCTCCAGTTTTAGAGATGGTTTTAAGAATTTACAGCTATTGTTTCCTGTAAAATACATTAACTGGGTGTTGCCTTCAAGAAAAGAAGCTAGTAAAACTCTGGTCCTAATAAAGATATTGTGTGTCTCAGGGGTGGACTGGGAGGCCAAAATGGTCCCAGAAGAGGGCCACATTCCCCTCTCTTGATGTAGGGCTGCAGAGCCAGATGAAGCAAAAGGAGTTACTGCCTGCCATCATGTCCCTGCTCCTTCTCACAGGGCACCCCTGGGATAGCAGGAGAAATTCGGGTGCCACCATGCCCTTGTTTCTCTTTGATGGGGGAACCTAGGTGCCTCCATGTCCATGCTCCTCTTCAGATGCCTTTCCCGGCCCAGTAGGGTGAAGCCAGGCACTGCTGTGCAGGCCAAGCAATGTGCCACCAGGCCTGTGGTCCCCCTTGCAGGGTGAAGCCGGGCCCCAAGGTACCTGGACTTCTCCTTGCTGATCACACTGAGCCCATTCTGGCACCGGGTAGATCTGGGTGCTTCTGTGCCACTCCTTGCTGGCTGCAGTATCTGGGCCAGCAGGGGGATGCCAGGTGCTGCTGTGGGGTGGGCAGGGCTTATAGCAGAAGCCCACTGGGGGATTTCCCAGTAAAGCAAATAGCTGATTGAGGCAGATGTTCTTTTTTTGTGTTAAAATGCTGCAGCAGCCTTTTTTAGCCCCATGAATGGCAGGTGACAAGATTTCCTTAAGAGATTACATGCTAATCATTACCGTAATAAACAAATGTTCAGGAAGATCCAGGAATGGTTTTCCAGCTGCCCACCTGAATCTATTTCCAGGTTGATTAATACTAAATGCAGTTGGGGGGTATTTATTTAATTCCTTCCCCAGTATCATTTTCTGAGTCTAAAAATCATCCTCTTTCCTCAGTTGCTGTTTGCCTTGGAAGTAAAAATAAATAAATACATACAAGCATGATACAGGCATGAATGGCCTGTATCATTTTCCACTGTGATCTGCCTAAAAGCTTGATGGCCCTTCCCTAGTCAAATTAATGGCCATTCTCCCTCTGCCCCTTTGCAGCTATGTCCGGACAACTGTGTGTGTGAGAGAGTTACTTCTGCTCTAACAAGACCCAATGCTTCAATAGCCTAGTAGTTAGCGTGGTGCAATGGTTAGAATTTGCTTACGTTATTTATCCTTCGCCTTTCTTGCTAGAAGTTAAGGCGGATTATACAGGTCAGTGCAATCAACAGGCTGGGCAATCCGGACTAGGGTTGCCAAGTCTGGGTTGGAAAATACCTGGAGACTTTGGGGGTGGAGCCAGGAGAGGGCGGGGTTTGGGAAGAGAGGGGCCTCAGCATGGTACAATGCCATAGAGTCCACCCTCCAAAGCAGCCATTTTCTCCAGGGGAGCTGATCTCTGTCAGCTGGAAATCAGTTGTAAAAGCGGGAGATCCCCAGGCCCCACCTGGAGGCTGGCAACCCTAATCCAGACAGACAGTGCAGCAGCATGTGACTTGTTTAAAACTGGAACCAGCCATGGATCAGAAACAACAGTGAAGCAAAGCATAAGAATTAACATAGCACGTTAAACAATGCGAAAATTGCATAGTTTGACTAGGATATGGAGAACCCGGATTCAAATCCCTACTGTACCATGAAGCTCTTTGGGTGATGTTAGTCTCTCTCTCTCTCTCTCTCTTGCTCTGCCTTACCTACCTCACACAGTTGGAGAGAGGATAAAGTGGAAAAAGAAGAACCATGTCCTAGATAAATATCCTTTTTATTTAGAAAAACAAATTTGCAAGCAAGGTAGCAAAATGCTGTAGTTAATAGTGAAGCTATAGAAAAGGTAATAGCTGAAGTTGGATCCAAAAAAGCAGATAGATACAGGAGATTAGCCTAAAATTTATCAGATGAAAGATTTGCAGTCTGTTTTCAGTTTCATCAGGAAGGAAGTCTTGTAGCCCAGTACTGGAATCTCATACCTTAGAAGTTTAAAAACTGAGTAATAACACCTGAATGAGTACATGAGAAGCATACACTTGATCGTCTTCACTCAGAAGGCTCAGGGTGCATGTTTACTGAGAAACAAGTCCCACCGAGTTGAATGGGATGGCTCACGAGCGTGTGCGCACAGATCTGCAGCTTTAGTAGCTGATCTACCAGTTTTGTCAGCTTAGGAGGGTAACTGAGGACAGTTGACTGAGGACTTCTGCTCAGCGAGGTTGCATTAAGAATAATATGGAAAATAATGCCAATTATTATGAGACTGGTACAAATCAATAGCTGATGCTTGTCTGGAACATTATGTTCAAATGAATGACCTCATCTTTAAAAAAAAAATGCTGAAGTGAAGTTCAGAATAGGAGAACAACAACAAAAAACAACCCCTATATGATGTTTCCCAGAAAGAAGATAAGATATAAGGAAAAGTAAAGTGAATATCCTTTCTTCCCTGCCTCCAATACAAGAACTGGGAACAATCCATGACAGTAAGGAAGTATTTCATTCATAAGTCAGTGGGCTGGGATCCAAAAGGCTCTGTGTACTGCTGCCCGTTTTGCAAACAGATCTTGAGAATGAAATACTGATTAGGAAATTTTCACCTTGTCCTTGTAGAAACGTGTTGTGGAACTCGGAATCATATTGTTATGGCTGTTGAGCAAGGGTGATCAGCCTTCTCGGGGACTTCTCACTTCTCAGGGAAATGGGCAATCTATAACAATATTAATGCTCCTGAAAACTCAATGATATGAATTAAAGTGCCCTGTGTGGATTTTAAAAACTTGAAGGCCACGGCCGATAACCGTGGATAGTGCAGAATGCAATGGCCTCTCTTTAAAAAGGTCAGGGGAGATTACTAGAACATTATTGATCAGACTATAAGCGATGAAGGAAACTTGTGACTGGATTCCAGACTTCAAAATAAAAACCTGAACTGTGGCCTCAAGTGGGCTGTACATTTGATCAGAAGAGCAGCCTGGGAGGGAAGGTGTGCTTCACCCAGGCCTTGACAAATTTTCTTTGGCGCTAGGGGATAGCCTAAAAGTGGCTAGGAGCCACTCATTTTTCTTCCTTCAGGATTTTGTATTTTATTAACCATATTTTATAATTATTCTTAGAATCCTAACCTGTTCACAGTTACTTGTAATTTTATTAAAAGTAAACAAATGGGAGGTCTGGGAGAGGAATTCCATTCATCTGCATGCCTCAGTTTCTCCTTTCTCCAGCATTTCTTCCTGAGGATTCTCCCAGGTTTGTAGAAAAAAATCCCCTTATCTGTACATGGCATCAGAATGGGAATTTTTGTGATGTGTGTTCTGCATTCTGGGGCCATTATTTGAGATTAGATATATGTTTATAGGGGTGTCCCTGGTTGTCACCACCACTACCACAAAAGCTAACCTTTAACTAACGTCTTCCCAGTTACTTATCTTTCCATTATTGCTTTTAAAAATTCAGTTTAATTGAATATTGGAGCCAGTATAGAAAGGAACTAGTTGAAAAATGAATCCATCCACCATCGTTGAATGATATAAGGCACTGGTGTACCTAGCTTATTTAGTACGCAGGGCGAATATTTTTTTTAACACCTCCCTCCTCTATTTTATTTATTTTAATTTTTTTGCAGTCAAGTCAACTTATGTCAACTACATAGGGTTTTCAAGGCAAGAGACGTTCGGAGATGGTTTGCCATTGCCTGCCTTCACATTGGCCCTGCTTAACTTCTGAGATCTGACAAGGTCAGGTTAGGCTGGGGCTATCCAGGTCAGGGCCCCTCCTCTATATGACAAAATTATTTTCAAGAATAATCATGAAATAAAATGCATAATAATAATGGCCAGAAAAATAGATTCAGGTGGGGAGTCATGTTGGTCTGAAGCAGCAGAACAATGTTTGGTCTCAAAGGTGCCGCTGGACCCAAACTTTGTATTCAATGGTCAGGAAAGAAACACAGACACTGAAAAATGTTATTGAAAAAATTTATTTACTTTGTATATATAATCATGACAGTAAAAAAAGATTCAAATTCCAACATGCTATTCCATCATGAGAGCCAGCAAGGTGTAGTAGTTAAAGTGTCGGGCTAGGGTCTGGGAAATCCAGGTTCTGAGAAATCCAGGTTTGAATCCCCACTCTTGCCATGGAAGCTTGCTGGGTGACCTTGGGATGGTCATATTACTCTCAGCCTAGCCCCTGAAAACCCTACAGGGTCACCAAGTCACAAAAAAAATCCATCACACCACTCGTGTTCTGAGCAGGCACTTTGGAGAGCTTCTGTTCTCCATTTTGAAGCCCAGGAGCTGACCATCCCAAACATCTACAAGGCATTTTTGAGAGCTAGGAGTCTGCCTTTGTGCGAACTTTTACTAACACTAACCAAAGCATCCCAAAATAGTGATCGCAAGCTTCATCAGACTGTATGTTAAGAAACACATTAACCACCCCCCAAAGAAAGTGTCCCCATCCTCCATTGTTTCCAAATGATTAAAGTCAAACCAGGGAATCTCTGCAGTAGAAACTGAAGGGGGACATCTTTACAAGCCCAGCAGAACCAGTACAGTGTACAGTGCCCAGCAAACCTTCTGTTAATAATATTAACAAAGGTGCCTTCTGTTAATAATATTAACAAATGTTTGCTACTGTACTACTCTTACATACATACTGTCA
The DNA here is from genome assembly GCA_029233225.1 of Lepidodactylus listeri. Taxonomy (NCBI): domain Eukaryota; kingdom Metazoa; phylum Chordata; class Lepidosauria; order Squamata; family Gekkonidae; genus Lepidodactylus; species Lepidodactylus listeri. The sequence goes on along the minus strand of JARCFY010000006.1, from coordinate 72,832,357 downwards.
TCAAGCAGGATAGGGATGAGAAGACCTTGAGACCAAGAAATGAAAATAAAGGGGAGGGGGGACACATGAAAAAATTACATAAAGGGAGACAGAAATGAATGAGAAATGTGTGAAAAAGGAGATAAATTAAGAGAGGGAACAGTTGTTTTATCTTGCTGCAGCACCCTACCTACAGCTTTGCAAGATCTGGCTGAGCTGGGTGCAAGAAAAAAGAGAGAGAAAGGCTAGAATTGGAGAAAATGACCTGTAGGCTGGCAATTACTGGAACAGCTATTCGTGTGCTGGCTTGGTGGTATAATCTGTTAAACAAGTTTGCTTCAGTCTTGGAGAAAGGGAAGTCTAGCTGATCCTAGAGTGCTTTTTGCTATGCTCAGACTTCCCTGTGCCCCTAGTGACTGCAGCCAGAACTGCATTTTAAAAAGAAAAGAAAAGACATTAGACTGGATGCAGCATGACGCTGGCTTCAGGAGCCTTTCTCAAGCTGCGTCCGGGGCAGAGTGCACCCCACCCCACCCTTGGTACAGCTCTGGTATAAAGTTCAGTTTCTCTAAATAAACAAGCAGTGACAAGCAATTCATGTGCTTTTTTATGACATACTTTCTGATGCAAAATGATATATTAGCTTCGTATATCCTCTGAGAATTGCTCAGAGATCCTGCAATAAAATAATTGCCGAAAATACAAAGTGCCACAATGAAATGTCTAGGCACCATAGCAACCTGTTGCCTGGGATTTGTTGAGTCCTGGCTTAACCCTTTCCTTGCATGCCATTTCCCCAACCGAACTGCCTTCCCCAGGGGGAAAAATATAGTAGGTAAAATTAAGATTGATCAGGAAAAAAGAGTGAAGAGTTAGGCTCCTTCCTTGGGGTGTTATGATCAGACTCCCAGCTGCATTTCAGTTTTTTAAAAGCTATCAAAACGAAATAGGTAGCCTTTAGTTTAGGTCTGAGATACTAACCACTACACTACACTGCCTTTGGACTGCTATATCTGCCTGTTTCTAGGAGGACTTTGTGACATTCCCATTGAAGCAAATTAACATGATGTGGTAGAAAATGCATTATGTTACCCCTTGAGGACAAATAAAATTTTGCTACCCCACTTGTTTTGTCTGTTGCCTTACAAGTAGATGGCATTGTAGTGGAATATCTGAGGTTAAAAAAAAATCTACCAGCCAAAATAAGCTGTCTCAGCTAAGCAAATAATAGATAATATAAGCAATAAATACAAAGAAGCATGCTTTTAGTATCATAACATAATCTTAAATAGGTTATCTGAAATCAATAGGGCAGACTCCCAAGCCATGCATTTAGGATCAGTGTGCAAGTCTGCCAATTCACGTGCAAGAACAGAGACTGTAATGGTATCTCATTTTTTCTCCCAGTTTTTAAACTGTGCCTTAGCTTTCATGGTAAATTTAGTTTGCCTTTGATTCATAAGTGTCCTGGGCATAAGCCCCACTAAATAACATGGAACTTTCTTTGGAGAAGGCCTGTTCAGGATTGCTCCCAATGCTTCCTTATGCTTGTGCTACAAAATTGTATGGGCAGATTCTTGTTTAAATTGGTTATGTGAAAGGCTGCCTCTCTGCAGCTGATATCATACACATTCTTTGGACTACCTGTATGACGCATGTTACAGAATGTCAGGTCCGTTCAGTGGCATTTGCATGCAGACACAGAGACCTTTTATTGTCTCATCTAACCTTAAATGAACATGTACAGACTGCCAGATCAGAGGAGCTCAAAGGGCATTCTCACAAATCTGTTTTTGTTTCTTTTGCAAACTCCAGACATAATATTAAAGGACCTTATTTTTTCCCTACCATTGTTTTTGTCTGAAGCAGCTAAGTAAAGTGTGCAAAAATACAGATAGCATATTCAGGTAGGGTTCATTTATACCCTGTTTCTCAGTCTTTAAGGAAGCGTGGTTTTATGGTACTTGGGCTGAGACTGATCAAAGTAGCATTTTGTAATTGCATCAATATTAGGCTCAGAAAAGAGTCTTCTCATCTTGTTTCTAGCCTTCATTAGAAAACAAGGCTATCTGTTCCAAAAAAACATCCAGTGGCACAAGAATACATTAAGAATTCAGGCCCACTGTCTCTGTCCTTTTGACAGTTTTTGTGATTATGATGACTTTAATGCTTAAGGAAAAGTTGTGTGAAGTTCCATTTATAGAATTATGTATCTTTTTAAAAAGCAAATTTGCACAGAACGCTGATGTAGGATACCTTTATTTTTATGCTCCGATTTGATCCAAGTCAATATTCTTGTTGAAGGAAGGAAAGTAATACTTATACAACTTAATTATCATCCAAGCTGTTCAGATCAATACATCTTACTTCCACAAAATGTGTCCTGGACTGAGGTTCTGCTGGCTAACGGCATGTGTCTGGCTTGCAGTCAGCATTTTTGCCAGATCCTGGAGCTGGGCTGAGCCAGTGGGAGCACTCGGACCCTTTCCGATATTGTGCCATGTAATGGCAAGGATGTTACTGCACCACCGGTGTTTCTCTGTGCTTGGCCCAGCAGATCACCTTGTGAAGTAGGTTTGGACTGTGACTGAATGCTGGTGCCTGACCCAGGGCATCCGGCCCTGCTGATTCACAAGAGTACGTTTTGGTCCTCCTGTACGTGCCTGTGCGATTCGGCTTGGCAAAGGGTCTATTTTTAAACGGCAGAGGAGTTTTTCTCCTCTCCCCCCCCCTCCCCTCCCGCCCGCGAAAGCCGGCTGGATCTAGCTGTTACCTCTTTCCCGTTCTCGGGGGTCTGGGGAGGCGTCTGCAGGTTTCTGATTTGCTGAAAATCGCGGAGGGCTCGTCCTGGGCAGAGCCTGGCTGTGCTGCTGACGCGTGGCTCCGGCTTGCTGCAGTTGCCGCACGTCCCTGTGACGTGTTGCGAGCAGACTTCGATCCGAAGGCCAGCGCTTGCTCTCGCCGCCGCTGCCTGCCGCCGCTGCGCCCTTTTTGACAAGGTACCCTTCCCTCCTCCCCGTGCTTGCCGGCCAGCAATCCCGTGGTGTCGAGCCAGATTTTTCTTCTGCACCGCAAAACCGGAGGTGGCGGGGAAGTGGGGAAAGCGGCGCGCGGGGTGCGGGGGGGGGGGGGGTGTGTTTGAGAAGCGCTCCAAGGCCTTCGCTTCGGTTCAGATTCATTGAAGTCTCCGGATAGATGCTCTAGAAGCCATTTTTAAGTTAACAGTTGTCGGTGGACGGAAAGGTGTGCGGAGGGAGGGAGGGAGGGCTGGGGGGGGGGGCAGGCAGCGGTGTGTGCGCCCCCCTCTGCGCGCCCGAGCTGTTCGGAGGGACCCTTGGAAGAGAGTTCCTCCCTCCCCGCCGTCGAGCGAGGTGGCTGTGTCATGCCTGGCCTGGGCGCCGCGGGCCAGTCGTGGGTGGTGTCAGCGGGGGGGGGGGGGGGGGAGGAGAGAGAGAGATCTGGCTGAGGCGGTGAACTGTCTGCGGCAGCCGGCCGAGCTCTTCGGACTCAGCGTGGAAAAGCCGGCAGTGTGCCCTTCGAGCGGGCGGGGTGCCCTTCAGAGGGGGCGAGCAGAGAAGGCGCTTCTGAGGAGCGCTGATGGAGACTGGCCGGGGGGGGAGGGGGGCACATGGCAAGGAAGCCAGCAGAGGTGGCCCAGAGTCGCCTCGGTGTCTGCGTCCCCATTGGGAAGAGCGGAGCGAATGGCAGGGTTTGTGCAGGGGTCTCCCAAGTGGTGCTGCAGTGCCGCCCCCTGTGGCGGTGTTCCTTTGGGGGCAGTGTGGGCTTCTTCGTGAAGAGGCCCCGGGGGTTGTGGAGCGGCTGTGGTGGAGGACGGGTCACTTCTTTGGATCCTTAAGGGGGGCACTGTTGTCAAAGGGGGATGCCAACAGGAAACTATCAGGAAGTATATAGACTCCCAGTTGGGGAAGGGAGTGATGCTGTCTTTGCTTGCAGCTGGAAGGGGGATTAAGATATCCAGAAGATGCTTTCCTGACTTTCCCACCAATTATAGATGCTGGTTTGGTGGGTACAGCAGAATGGGCCTTTTCTGGGGCATCCCCACATTGAGGGAATAAGAGAGGTGCACCTCGCCTCCTCCTCCCTTTCACTCTTTAAGAGGCCCTTGAAGATGATTTAGTTTTTGTTAGTGATAGTCCTAATTAGGGGTTTTTCATCTGTGACTTTTATAAGGTTTTATAATTGGGTTTTTAATAATGTTTCACTTATATATTGTAAGCTGCCTTGAATTCCGAATGGGAGAAAGTCTGCTAACAAATGTTTTAAATACATAAAGGTGGACAGGTTGTCTTGTCTGAGAAGAGCATAGCATCTAGGTGGCTTTTGACTGGCTGCCTGGCGCTCTGTGTGGCAGTGCAGACTGTCCACCCATTTCTTCTTGCCCTCTTTTCCCTCCCAGCCTTTCATAGATTCTTTGTGAAGTCCTTCTGGATTATTTTCACAGGTAGCAGGTCCCCAGGTGGCATCTCTTCTGTGCCCATTCAGCACCCAGCAATTCTCTGGGTGCCCAACCAGGGGTGGACTGGCCATTAAGGGCAGAGCTGTTCCACTTGTTCTGCCTTATGAGCTACTTTGTTAGTAGCAAGTAGAAATTCGGGAACTGACTTCGAGTATATGTGAAATGTCCCTTTTGTGTGTTTTGTACCTTATAACCTGCTTTGGACCCATATTGTGTTGTGTGGGGGAACATGGGTTACAGGCAGTGTTCCCTCTAAGCTGAGTTACTGTGAGCTAGCTCACAGGTTTTTAGCCTCCGGCTCACACATTTTTGTCTTAGCTCAAGAAGGATGGCTCCAGAGCAAACAAATTTATGCAGCAGCCTAATCACTTACTCACAGCTTTAATGCCTGTAGCTTACAAAGTAGAATTTTTGCTCACAAGACTCCACAGCTTAAAGGGAGCATTGGTTACAGGTGCCCTAAACAAATCCTAAATAAAATTACAGCCACTGGGAAATTTCTGGCGTGGGGGGCTGATGGCCAGAACCCCCACTTGAGCCAGACCAGGCCATGGTAGAAGGGCTGCCCCTGGCCCAGAAAAGGCAGCTCCTGGCTAGCAGGAGCCTTGCCCGGCCCAGGAAAAGCTGATCCTGACCAGCGTGAGCCTTACCCAGTTAGTGGGAGGCTCTGCCAAGGCTAGGGAAGCTAGATTCTGGCTATCGCCAGCCTTGCTGGGACCAGAAGGGTGAATTGTGGTCGGCGTGCGCCTGGTCAGTGGAATGTGCATCCCATGTAGTGTGAGACTAGGATTGCCAGCTCTGGGTTATGAAAGTTTTGGGAGGGGCAGGACCTCAGTGGGGTATAATGCCACAGAACCCACCCTCCAAAGTGGCCATTCTCTCCAGGGGAACTGATCTCTGTTACCTGGAGATCAGTTCTGATTCTTGGAGACCTCCAGGTCCTGCCTGGAGGTTGGCAAGCCTGGATGAGCCTTGCTGCTTCCGACTGGAATGAGACTTGCCTGGCTTGGGGAAGGCTGCTCCCTGCTGGTGTGAGCCTTGCCTGGGGCAGGGGAGGTGATATTGGCCACTCTAGCCAGGTGGTGCAGAGAGATGTTCCTGGGCCTGCTACTGTGGAAGGGGGCACATCCGAGCCAGGGGAGGTGGGAGGCTGGTGGTTCTTTCTTTTTCTGGGGACAGGACTTGGGGGGGGGGGGGCTTTTTCCCTCCCAGTCTGCCCAGCTTCCCTTTGCACCTCTCCCTGGTTGGCTTTGAAGAAACTGACAGGCAGCTTTGAAAGTTGGCTTGTCAGTTTGCATGGTCTTTACCATCCGGTGTGATACATTTCTTGACGCGGGTGCTGGTTCTTCCAGCCCTCTCTGGGTGAGTGGCTGGGGAGGGGAAATGTGAGGCAGCCAAAACACCACCGAACTTGAGATGACTTTAGGCAATAGTTTTGGAAGCAGCAGCAAGACAGTGGCTGCACTGCATTTTGCCTTTGGAAATTCCGTGTGGCCTTATACCGAAAGGTGGGCTGCCTTCATGCCAGCGGAGCACCAAACCGGGGCTTTATTTCCCAGCCGGCTTGCAGAGCCTTGCCGCAGACGCTGGCGCGGTTTGCCTTCGAGCCTGACGTCTGGAGTTGGGTCGTCTGCTGGTGCGTCGCCCGCGGGCTCTTGGCGTGCGCGTCTCCCCTCCCCTCCCCTCCCGACTTCGCCTCCACCACCACCCCGCCCCCGCCCCCCCGCTCATGGCTTCTGCAATGCGGTGGGTGTGGTTATGTAGTAAAGTGTAGCTCTGGACCGCTGCAGTGGCAGCGCTGTCTATCTCCTCCCGCCTCTTGCCTCTCCAATCCCAAGGTCCCCTGTGGTTTCCTCTCGGCTGCAGAGTGGAGTTTAAAGTTGGGCGAAGAAGAGGCTCCCGCGGACTTAAACGGAAAGATCGAGGGAACAGATGGTATTAATCAGACGGGGGGGGGGGGGGGAGAGAGGGGAGGGCCAGACATTAAGCGTGCAGACCCGGGAATCCGACCACGAAGACTTGTGCTGGGATCGCGGGTCCTGCTTCGAAGGGTTCCTTCCCTGGGTTCTTCTTCGTAAAGCGCCGCTTTGAAAGGATGACTCAGCGGTTGCTTGACCACGAGTTTTAGTTGACCACAAAGATAAAGGGGTGATCCCAGACCGTGCAGCGTGTAGCAGACGCAGAGATAGTACCGAGTAGTGGGAGAGCCTTGCGGATTTATTTTTTTGGGAGAGGGGAACTGTTTAACGTTTTTATGAGGGTGTGGTTCTCCCATAAAACTTTTCTGACTGTCACTTTTCTGAGCTGTGGGCAAGTCGCTGAAAAGGGAGAGTTGCTCCCCTAAGAGTCGTTGATGTATAAAACTTGTGACTATGATAGGTTGTCTCGTTTTTTGCTTTTAATTTTTAAAAATAATTTTAAAGCATTGGACCGGTTTTGTTATATTTTATAAAACATATAGTAAGCATGATTTGAGTTACTATTCTCAGCTGAGTTATACTTGATGCGATTTAAGTTTGTATTAATTGTAGTCCTTTTTTAAATAAGAGCTGCCTCTTTTGTGATTTTTTTCTAGTTTTGATATTACACTGAGGCAACTTCATGTTCAGTTACATTTTTGAAAACAAAAACAGACTTAAACACAATTATTCCTGGTTGTGCAGCATGGTGGTACACAGTCTGATGCGACATGTAATCTGGGAATAAGTCCCTTGAACAGTGTGACTTTGTAGCTGAAATGCACATGAAGGGGATTGTTGTCCAGCATTATGTCTCTGTTGAAGTTCACTGGTGATTTTTAATGTCTGAGAATACAGTTGCAAGGCATTCTAGTCTCTAAAGTCTTACAAATTAACATTCATTGGAATAGAGGCTGAAAGACAGATCCTGCAACACCATCCCATGCCTGTTAACTCTTCTTTTTAAAATATAGTTTTGCATTTTGGATTACCAGATACCTTAATCGTAGTTTTAATATCCTAAATAGAATGAAAGCTTGGCACTCTGGAGCAGGAATAAAAGTGACACACAGATACAGAACATTCTCATTAGAAAGCTGTAAAGTAATTGGTGCAAGTCCACAATTGTAATTTGCACTTGAATGGCGTACTTGTCAAGTAACGTGCTGTAACTATTATCCTAATAACTGCAATGGTCAAAGAGCAGAAAGTAGAACATCATCTTAAAATATACTGTGAACATCTCAATGTTGTCACAGTCCTAATGGGACACATGTCTTTTTTGATGTAACAGTTTCTAAACATTCGCATTATGGCAACTGGTGACTTGTAAAATTAGCTGTTGCATAGGAAGATTCTGCATTGATGTTGGTGGGGGGGGGGGGGAGAAGGGTGGAGACACAGAAGCAACTGGAATTGTAGCAATGAAGTGCAAGTATTGCTTTGGACATGACATCACCTTCGCTCAAGGAAATGAGGGTGGGGCAAGGAGACTGTCTGAGCCATCTTTTTGTCCTCTTCAATAATATCTGTTCAGTAAACAAATATTTAAATAAATGAAATGTTGCTTTGAGTGGGTAACGATGATAGTGGTTGGAAGGAAGGGCCAATACAGATGACCTAAAAGCGAGTGGGTCTACGCGCACACCAGTGAGACAGGAGAAGACAGAGACAGCAAATTAAGATTCTGTTCATTGCCCATCTTCCAACCAAATGTTATCATAGATATTAGAGAAATTCATTCTTTGGATAAAGATTGTGAATATAGACAGTTGGTTTTAGGCAGCTGTGTTTTTTATTCCTCACACAAAGGTCTATTATAATACTAAATGTATTTCTTTTAAAACTAGTATCAGTTCAACAAAACTAGTTTATTTTTGGTTTTTTAAGTGGATTGTTCAGTCAGTATTGATACAGGCACTCGCCTTTACAAGAGGGAGAAAACTTCTCATGAAGTCTGCTGATGTGTACTGTTGAAGGCAGCATAAGTCATTTATAACTGTAAATGTGTTGTTGGAGTGACATATGACAAAACTAATGCAGGTTTGGGATTCTGCAAAGGAACTACCGTCAAAGTAATATGTATCCAATATTATGTTTTCTTAATTCAGAATTTGCACTTTATTATTTATAAAGTACCTGAACAAATACATGGTCTACTTTGCTGTATACCTACTTTTTGCTACTTTTTGTGTTTATTGGCTGGCTTTCAAGTTTGTACCTATTTAACTGAGGAGAGAAAAGCTTCAGCCTGTTTATTTCCGAACACTATTAATCGTCTATATTTAGGCAAAATGCGATTGCTCATCTATCAGTATTTAAAAGTATTCTCCCAAGGCTTTGGACTTTTGTTTTGCACAAATTGGAGATAAACCCAGGGGTACAACTGTGAAAATATGACTACTTTCCATCTGTGTCTAGAACTCAGCCATGATTATTTTACTAGGTTGACTGAGTACCCTGGTAATCTTGATGGATTGCTTTCATCAAAGGTATACAAGCTGTAAAAACACCAAGCAATGCTGAGAGAGATGAGAGAAGTGCCAACTGAAATTAAACTCCACAACCGGCAGCTAATAAGTCTTTCCCCCTCCATGTTGCAGACATCAGACTTAGCAGTAAACATTCCTATTATTTTAATATTGGAGGTTTCATCCACTGTTTAATCCTTACTTATGCTAGAGGAAATAAAAGTTGATAGTATAATTTTCAAAAGCTGCTCAGCGTCTCCCTATCATTATGTTAATTTCTAATAAATATGAAATCTAAAATCAGATTTCTGTAAATAGAAGGAAAGTCTGAAGAATAAATAAAATGTCTAGGCTTGGAAGGAGATATTTTAAAAAGGCATAAAAAGAGCGTATAATTTAGTTGCATCGTGATAGTAGACATACTATTCCTGTTATGTGCAAATAACTTTTACATCTGTGTGATGGCGAATAGCTTCTGTTGTTTTCCAGTGTTCCTGACATCTGGGAAAAGAAACAGTGTAGGTTGTAGGAAGAAATAGTCCATTTCATCTTTATGGTTTTGGCATGGGAAGTCCTACAGGCTTATTCTTCTAGCTCCTGACAGAACTAATGGCTGTCACTAAGGGCATCAGAGCAGAAGGGGCCTCTAGACAAATGTAATGCATTGGACATCTAAGAAGTTGAAATTGGGTTATCATCTGAGATGTAAGACATTTTAAAGTTACATATCTAAGGATGAATAAGTTGAAACTGAATCCTGACAAAATGGAGATGATGCTGTTTGGGAAGGTTGAAGTCTTGAAGAGCATTGTGCTTCGCACCTTCTATGGAGTCTAAATGATGCTCACTGACTCAGTTAAGAGCCTAGGGGTTATACTAGATCCAGTACTATTGCTGAAGAAACAAGTTAATGCAGCTGCAAAAACGCATTCTAAAAAGGTGAAAGTTTCCCTTGCTCAAAAGCTAGTTGAATCCGACTCTAGGAGGCGGCGCTCATTTCTATTTCCAAGCTGAAGAGCCAGTTCTGTCCAAAGATATTTCTTTGGTCATGTGGCCGGCATGACTAAATGCTGAGGTGCATGGAATGCTGTTACCTTCCCACCAAAGTGGCACCTATTTATCTACTTGCAGTTTCTTGTTTTCAAACTGCTAGGTTGGCAGGAGCTGATGCCAGAGATGGGAGCTCACTCCGTCACGCGGCACTCGGGTCTTGAACTGCCAAACTACCGACCTTCTGGTCTGCAGTTCCGCATCTTAACCTCTGAGCCACCAGAACCCCTGAGACATTCCACCAGCTCCTTTTAAGCCTTGGAGATGGCTTCCTACTTCAGCACAGTTGATCTGGGTACCTCGAGGATAGACTTTCGTAGTGCACTCTGCATGGGTCTGCCCTCAAAGACAATTCGGAAAAACCTGTTAGTGCGGAATGCTTCAACCCAATTACTATCAGGCACTAGGCACATCACACCATTTCTGCAGACACTAAACTGACCAATCAGTTATGGGGTTTAACTCAAGGTTCCATTTATCCCCTACAAAGGCCAGTTTGGTGTAGTGGTTAAGTGTGCAGACTCTAATCTGGGAGCACTGGGTTTGATTCCCCACTCCTCCACTTGCAGCTGCTGGATGACGTTGGGCAAGCCATAGTTCTGTCAGAGCTGTTCTCTCAAGGACAGTTCTGGAAAGAGCTCTCTCAGCCCCACCTACCTCACAGGGTGTCTGTTGTGGGGAGGGAAAAGAGTTTGTAAGCCGCTCTGAGACTCCTCCGGGTAGTGAAGGGCAGGGTATAAATCTCCTCTTCTTCCTCTCCTCTTAATGGCCTTGGACCCAAATACCTGCAGGACTGGCTCTCCTGCTATACTCTGCTGCAACAGCTTCATTCATCTGAGGAAAGCCTTCTAAAGAGACCATTCTTTAAATAGTTAAGATTGCCCATTGATGTGCCTCGTCAGTGGTGGGTCCCATCTTGTGGCACAGCCTGCTTGAGGAGCTCAAGAAGGCTCCCACACTTCTGTCCTTCTGTAGAATGTGCATGGATTTTTAAAAAGGGATTAGAATGGTAGTAGAGTGGAATCGTCTGGAGGGCACCTTTATAATGGAATAGGACTGTAATCCAGTGCAAAGACCTGGATATCACCTGCTTTTTAGTGCATAGCTTTATATTTTGGAATCTAAGTATTGTTTATAGTATGCATTGCTATAGTTTGTTATTGGCATTGTTCTCTAATTCTGTAATCCTAGTCCTATTGCATTGGCTGTTTTATGCTGTCTGATTGCACGGCTTTATATCCTGTAACCCACCTGCAGTCTCAGGGAGAAAGGTGGGCTATTAATCAATAAAACAGGGTAACTGAATAATTTCAGCATGTGTGTTCTGAACACAAATCTTACCAATTTAATATTTTTGTCTTTAACAACCTGAGCCATTCAGACTACAGTAGGAAAGTGGTTAAGAGTGTAATCCTGTGGAGTTATTCCAGGTCCTTGCTGTATTCTGGTGTTTTTTTTTCTTTTTTTTCAAATGGTACTTCCAATATTTGATGCTTTTTCCCAGAATGCAAGTGCTGTAATCCAATGTACACAGTCATTCAACTAGAGTCTGTGAGCCTGTCGGCATCTAACATCAAAGGCTGACATGAGAGGATTTTAAGATCTGGACCTGGAAAATTTGTTTTCTTCCTCCTTCATATTTCAGTTTTTGTAACATTCACATGATGAAGAGTTACGATGAATTTGAATTTGAAATGTGGGAGCATGCTTGTAAGGCTCTTCTTTTGACCAACAATAGTCAAAGGAGATGGATAATGTTAATTTCTCCAGCCTTTGAGATGAAGGTAATCCAGTTGTGGCCTGAAGTGCATCGTCTGATCTTGGTCATGAACAGAACACTATTACCCCCACCCTGAAGTTTCTGTCTACATGGATACTGGGTACTGTATATCTGATACAGTACCTAATACCAGCATTAAACCAGGACTTAGTTTTGCCCGGTAAAAACACTTCCGCAATGTGTCCTGAGGACACAGCAGTCTCGCTGAAGTTAGCAGGTCTAGATCTGGACATCTCGCTGGAGCTCTATCTGTGTCACTTTGAGTGCCATGGAAACAGAGAGTGTTATGAAGAAACGAATGATTAAATGGGCTGTTTTGATCTGGTTTTTTTAGTGCATTGGGATAACAATGTATGAAAACACCTACACAAATAGATGGAAATAATGTAGGATTTCTAGCAGATTTGGAGTTTTGAGAAGAAGTCTTTCAATTTCAAAGACCCCCTGTGGATTTTTTTTTGTTATCTTTTGCCAGTCATTTATGTTCCACAAAAGTGTGCTCATTTTATTGTGCTCTTATTCCAAATGTTTTCGTTGAATACTGTGAAGCTCTTTGCAAACTGAAAGAGAAATACTGAAACATAATTTTAAAGCAAGGTGGCTTGACTTTAGTTGAACTTTCCAGTCACCAAGATATTAGAAGATCTACAGGTACATAGAATTTAGGAAAGGCGATGACCAAGCTTGAGAGCTAGACATGCATATACTCCATTTAAGCTTTGTTCTTGTGCAAATTGTAAGGGATTAGCAGTGCTTGAAGTATGCCTGTTGTAAAGTGGGCTGTGTGTGACCCATTATTTATTATCTCAACATATATTTAGCTAATGGTGTCCATGTGTGCTAATGTTGAACTCTTACGTATAGTGGGGAAAGTATGGCTTTATTTGTGCTGTGTTTAAAATGAAATCCTATAAAAGAACTTTGCAGGACTGGAACGCCATGTACATAGTTGGAGTCTATGGTTAAAATAATGTTGAGATTCTGCTCTGGTGCAGAAGAAGGGGTGGGGGTGGCTGAGCTGCTGCCAGACAGTACAGATGCCACAGTGTAGTACATGGGAAGTGTCTTGGGGCAGAGATACCATTAGGTAGGATGCTCCTTATCACTCTCAGGGCACTGCATTGCTGGGTAAGCACAACCCCTTTCTTAACCACTGCCAATGGTGCTTGCTAGTAGAATACACGGGTTGCCTTTCCGCCTCCTCTCTTTTTCTATATTTTGCTACTGATACTCCTCCTTCCTCTGCACCTATGTCCATTGCACCACGGAAGTATTTGGGTGTGTCTACAAAAATTGGTTTGATAGGTCAATGAAAAGTATGGTTCTTTTTGTCTGCCCTGGTGAGTTTCAGCAGAAAATCGAAAGATACTTTAGATGTCACTCACTGTAACTACCCAGGAGTTGGAAACTAATCCCCATGAACTTCTACATATAACAAGCCCTAGATGTTTTGCAATTAACTATAGGCTAGTATACAAGAATTTATGCAGTTTATCTGTTTTTCCTAGTTTCAGTGGGGAAGGGAGGAAATGTCTCTCCGTACCCCTGCAGTCTTTAGTATTTCTTTTTGGATAACATTCAAAGTTGTTCCTTTCTCTCTGCATTCTTTGATGCCGCCTTATAATACTTCTGGCTTGGGCATAGTAAGTCTTGTTCTTATCGTATCTGAAACTCTTGTGTGAGATTGTTTGACAATGCAGCCCTATCAACCCATTCAGTGCTGTCCTCACTGAAGTCCAACTCATTTCCAATTAAGCCAGCAAATATGAGAACTACCAGCCTACCTTACCGTGAAACTCTCTGAACCCTCTGATTCCACAGTCCAAACAATAGAAATGTCTCTTCCCATAACTGTACAGACATATCTGTAGGCATAGGCTATTTTTGGCCTTTACACTTCAGAGTCAATATCTTCTGACAGAGCTTTTGCCTGTATAATTTATTCTGAAGCCATTTGATTTATTCTGAAGCCATTTGAATGAAAGCAAAAGAAAGACCTTAGAATATGACTAGTTTAGACGGCAACAATTTTAAATTAATTATTTGGCAGCAAGTCTCATTGAAATTCTACTTCTGCTGCTCACTAATGCGTTAAGTCCCTAATGTGCAAGAACATGTAAATATAGTACACTGTAGTACCTGCATTGAAGAGCTTACTATAAAAATAGAACACAGACAAAGGGTTGAAGGAGAAAAAAAAACACTGAGTGAGGTATCTCACTCAAGGTCATTCAGCAGTGCAAGCCAAAAATAGATATAATATTATGCTTCATTCAGCACTGGACTTTGTGCATAAAGGTGTTGTTCAGTTGCATTTATTGCACTACTCCATGTTGTTTGGGTCTAATTTTCGTGCAGAAAAGTTTTTAAAAAAAATAAAATAAAGGTACAATATGAGACATAACACAAATTTAAAAATACTGTGCTTCCTTCAAGGTGACTGCATTAGAATGGGCATGGTTATAGAGGAGGGCAACACAGATAGCCGGGGATGTGAAATTGCTGATGTATTGAGAGATGGTTAATTGGCTTGGAATGAACAAGAGGAAATAATAGTGTTGATGAAAGGAATTTTTCAGCCCAGGAATTTGCAATAATAATAAATGTATTCAAAACAAGCCCTCATAGAAGAAAACAATTGCTGAGTATTGGCCAGGAAGAGTTATAAATAAACACTTGTGGCTAGAATAGTCCCAAACTTAGCACATATTGTTAATAGGGGAAGGAGACGAAAGAGAGACTGTTGTTGGAGATGAAACACTTTACTGGCTAGGCAGTTTAACAGTGCAGCAACCCTAAACAGAATTATACCCTTCTAAGCCCACTGACTTCAATGGAAAGCAACAGTATGGCAGGTTATATGTTCTCATACTGGTAGAGAAAGTAGATTTCATGTTGGGTAAATTTAGTACAGTATTTTAGACTCACAGCATTTGCAGTGTCCTGTTTTTCTTTATGATCTTGAGGCATTAAGACTTATTTTTCATGTCTTTGGTTCACTGTTGCTGGACATCAGCGCCTGGCATATTTTTATTCTTTCCCCCTCTTTTATCTCCTAAAAGGTAGCAGGAAACTGTATGAGGATTACGGAAGAGGCAGAGGAGTGTTTCTTGAGTGGTGGTTGTTTTGGGGGCAGTGGGTAGTTATGTATAACGTATGCAGATAGTATTGTCCAGTGAACTTGAACAAATGTAATAATATAAGGAAATTCTCTCTATAATGATGGAAGTAGGAGAACAAAATGTTACCAGCAAGAACTCCTAGACTGTGGGACACTTTCCCATGGGAGCCAGTAAAAATCCCATCATTTGAATCATTTACAAGTTGACTAGACAGAGTATTCAACAGTACAATAGAGAATGCCAGTTTACAATGTTGGGGGATGGTCAGAATGACCTAATTTCCCCCTCTGGTTTTATGATTTATTAAAGAGTTTTGCAGCCTCTTTGCTTGGGGCTGACTAAATGGAATTTGAAACACAGCAATTAGAAGGGCCCTTTAGTTTGGTGCCAGCACATTGCTGTTTTTGATCACTTTGCTATAGCAGCAGTGTGAATAATGTGGATAATTCTCTCCATTGCAACACATTAAGTATGAAGTAGTTGCAAAGACTTTTGAATGAACATAGTTCAGATTCTGTGTGTAGGTTAGTATTTCTTGCAAAGGCCAGAGATGAAACACACTTAATTTGATTGAGAGCATAATAAGATTGAAGGCCTGCCATATTTTTTTAGTTATATCTATTTTATATTCTAATACAGTCCCCATCTGCAGATAGCTAAATCTGCGGATTGAAGCCATGTGGAGGCGAAAGAGATTTTTCTACAAACTTGGGGCACTCCCCATGTTTGCAGAAAAATCTGAAAAATTTAAAAAATACCCAGGTCAGGGGAGTTCAAATCCCCCGAAATGTAAATGTACTTCCAACAGTTCCTGAGTTGAGCTGGGCCTGACAGTGGAGGCTGCACAGCCCAGAAACCCTGCTGGGCTCAGCAGCTGCACAGCAACCTGGAAGCCGGGCAGAGTCCACTGGTGACTGTGCAGCCCAGGAGCCTAGCTGGGCGTAGCAGTGGTAGTGCAGCCCAACCACCGCATGTGGCATGATGCCACATCAGCACAACCTGGGAGTCATGCTGGACCCTCTACCAGTAGTGGCACAACATCTGCATCCAGGCAGCCTGCTGAGGCAGGGGAGAATTCCCCTGTGAGTATTGTTGCGGGCCCACATAGAGAGCAGCAGGGGGAAAGAATCTCTGGAGCCAGCAAAGACTTCCCCCTCTCCTGCTGCTCTCTGTGGCTTGCCCAGAGCAGCTCCCAGTGAGCCAGTACAATCCCCCCCCCAAGCTCTCTGGGGCTCACTGGAGAGCGGAGAAGGAGACTGTGCTTATTCATCTGGAGCTACTCCAGGCAGGCCAGCAGAGACTACCCCCACCACCACACTCTGCTGCTTTCTCAGAGTAGCTCCAGGTGAGCCAGCACAGTCCCCACCCCGCTCTCCAGCAAGCCATAAAGAGCTAAGGAGGGGAATTGTATTGGCTTGCCTGGAGAAAGCAGCGCGGGGTTTTCTTGGTGAGTCCCTTAAAGAAAGAGTGGAGGGGGATGGGAGTCCTCCTGTGAGTCTTGCAGACCCCCACTTATGTACATTAAAAGGTTATGCTTATCTGACCATCTGTGATAGGCATAAGTCCTCAGAAGGCATAGGTAGGTTCCTCAAAATTGGCCACTGGCTTCAGGATGATTGTGGGAGTTGCAGTGGCAAACATGAAAATAATCAGAACATCCTGGCCCATGCAATCCCCAGGAAGAATCCCCCCCCCCTGCTTTTTGCACTGGAACCTATGGTTATTTGCAGGAGGCATAACTCATCTGAAACCAAAGCTAACAGCCTCAAAATTCACTTCTAGCTTCAGGATGGTGGCAGGAGTTACCTTGCTGAAAATGACAACAATCAGAACATCCTGACTGAAGTTATTTCAAAACCATCCCCAACCCTATTTGCACTAGTAACTACAGTTGACTGTGGCAGGCATAACTCATCCACAGAGTAAGCCAGCAGCCTCAAAATTGGGCAGCAAATGGCTTACATTGTTCTCTTCCCTATTTTATCCTCATGACAACCCTGTGTGGTAAGTTAGACTGAGAATGAGTAACAAGGTCAACCAGTGAGCTTTCACGGCACATTGGGGATTTGAACCTGGGTTTCCCAGACCATAACCTGAAACTCTAACCACTATATAATAATGTTGAACAGTAGCAAGAAACCAGTCTTGGACAAGTCATGCCTCGGCAGGGAGGGTGGGGTATAAAATTGAAATTTGAGGCAGCAACTGTTGTTTCTGCCAGGCTTGGCTTTGATGAGTTCTCCCTCAAAGGACAGATTAGCCCTGGAAAAGGCCCTGCCCCGTCACCTTGCTTTTTAGTGACAGAAACCAAGACTTGAGGCTGGCAGTACTGCTGTTGTAGCATAGTAACAGCCAAAGAAATTCTTTCTTAAAGCTACAAGGGCTGCTTCTATTATTTTGTGGGATTTTTATCTCTCAGTGTATTTTATTTTAGATTGCAGATTTTTCTGCAAACCTGGGGCTTGTAGAAATATCTGGCTCCAATCTCCTGTATTTAAGTATCCACAGATCTGGCCATGTTGAGAATTAGATACATTTATTATGGACTGCCATGCTTGTTACAATCACTAATAGCTGTATGACAGATGTGCAAGATTTAATTATGATTATGCCTTTGCAACAGCCTTTCTTGTGGTGAGAAAGATGCAGATGACATCTTCTGGGAGGGTGAGGAGCACAAACAGGCCACATCTTGGGTTTCATCTTCATCAAGGTGAGCCTGCATACAGCAATACATCATCTCCCAGTTAAGTTCTTACTGCAGATGAAATTGCAGAGGCAGTGTGCATGTCTGAAATCCTCCCCTCAGTTTCTTCCTAGGCACATTCTTGGAGGTAGGAGAGACTACCAAATATGTCCCATAATGGATGAAACTGGGCTTGTGTTGGTGCAAATAATTTTTTTTAGCATTCTGGGAGACAGATTTGGAAAAAGAGCCAAGTTCTTGTTTTCCGGGGCAGTTCAGCTTCCTTATCTGTGCATGTCTTTCTTTTTTTAAAAACAAATTTTATTTTTTTCTTATCCAAAACTTTACACAATTACCTTCAGAATATTTTCATCACTATCATATTTTCTATATAACTGTGTATTCCGATTACAATTCAAACTCTTTATGACTTCCCACCTCACCTACACCATTAAATATATAACAACAATGATAAAGATTTAGAAATATTATCTCTTACAGGTAACATATTTGGTTATAAAAATTTTTTAAACGTTTAAAATATTATCTAAATATCGGTTATATGCAATCTGGCTTCCATTCTAATCACATCAAACGTTCAATATATTTTCATTAAAAAGAACTATTTCTTCTTTTCTTAATATTATTTTAAACATCCAAAATCAGTAATTAGACAGTGTAAAAATATTATTTTTCATATCCCAGTATTGCTCTAAATATTCTTTCAAGTCTTTCCATTCTTCTAAAAACATCTCTGAGTCTTGATTGTTCAGTTTTCTTGTCCATTTATCCATTTCTGCCATAAATAGCAATTTTCTCAACCATTCCCATAGGTCAGGGGTTCTCTCACATTTCCAATTCTGGGCATATACCATCCTCGCTGTAGTCGCCATATACCATATCAGTGTCCTTTTGTTTACATTTACATCCTCTAACTTAAGACCAAGCAATAACATTTCAGGCAGTTTTTTAAGAGTACATTTCAAAAAAAATTCCATTTCAGTATGAATCATACACCAAAAAGCTTTAGCTTTATCACAAGTCCACCACATGTGATAGAAAGAGCCTTCTTTTTGTTTACATTTCCAACACTTATTAGACAACCGTTGATCAATATTTGCTATTTTTTTCGGAATCTATAATTTTTCTGTTTCAGCTTATCTATCAACCATTTAAATTTCTTCCTGTCTTGCAACATAGCTCTAGGGAGCTCTTTCATCACAATTACTTTGTCTCCATCCACTTCAAAAGATTCCTTAAAGCATTTTCTGTAGATCAGCTCTCTTACTCTCTTGGTTGTAAATTGCACTACCACATCTCTCGGCAGGTTTTTCTTGCTAGCATACTCTGAATTAACTCTGTAGACCAGGTCGATATTAGACTTTAAGTCCTCTTCTTCATCTTTCAAATAATCACTCAAAGCTTCAGTAATCCTTGTGAATATATCCTCACCCATCTTTTTCACCTATCCCTCTAAATCTTAAGTGGTTTTGCATCTCCTTGTATACCATCATTGTTTCCACTCTATAATTCTCCTTTGTCACTTTTTGAATATTTTCTTCCAAAACAAGCATTTTACTTTCCATCTCTTTCGATTTCTTTGCCAGGTTTTGAAATTCAGTCTTTAGGTCTCCAAAATTCTTGTCAACTTGCTCAGCTAAGCCGTTTATTTTCTTGTCTAATTGTTGGTTTTGTTGGCTAAGATCACTTAAAGCTTCCATCATCCTTTTCTCCATTGCCTCTATCATAACCACTATTTCAGTATCTTTTCTGGTAGGCATCTTAGCTGCTGACCAGGTTGCTGCCCGTCTTCTCTGTTCAGGCTCCGTTTTTGCCTCTTAAAAAAAAAGCCGATTTTTGGTATCTTCCGATTCCAACATTCTTAAACTCTGTCAATCAGTCCTGGAGAGCTTTGACAAATGCCGTTATTTTCGCTGCTCAGAAGTGTTTACTTTTCAAGATATTTAATTTTGAAGTTTTAGTCCTCCACAAAATGGCGGACGTCTTTTCTCTATGGTACAGTTCTCAAATCTTGCTTCCTGGTTCTCTTTCACCCAGAAGTGCTTCTTACTTAATGCAGTCCTCCCATGTCCCTTCCTCTTCAGTTCTTCTTTTCTACTCTCAGCCAGACATCACTTCCTGTTATTTAATACAGCTCTCGCCTATGCAGATCTCGCGATACCTCCGGTCCCTCCAGCCCTCTCCTCCGCGACCACAGGAATGGTAAACAAAACGCTTTTCAGGCAGTTTTTAGCTAAAATCCAGTTCTTTTACAACAGGAAAAAGTCTCAGTCTAGTCTTCAACTGGTGCTCTGCTTATCTCTCTGTTTTCCTCGCTCCCAACCACACAGTACCGGTAAGCAAAAAGTTTTTCGTTACCTTTAGATGTTATTTGGGTAAAGGCGAAGCTTCATAAATTAGAATTTGTCTTCTTTTAGTCCAGAAATCGGGGGAGTGGAGGTTTTATGCTGGATAAATCAGCCTGGTTTAGTTCTCTAGAGTTGCTTGCAGAACCCGCACTGGGGGGGAGATCAAAGTGGCAATAAATCTCCACCGAGACTTATCGCTCACCGATCTCAACTCTCTCTTGGGTCGTGTTGCTTGCTGGACACTCCACTGCCTGGGGAGGGTTGCATCAGGTGCTAAAAAATCCCCCAAACTGTCCAAAGGAACCGCCGTCCACCCTGAACAATTACAGGGTGCGTCCAATCTCCATTTTCCCCGACCGGAAGTCCAACATGTCTTTCTTTAATGTGTGTTTTTATTTATAGAATAACAGCAAAAATATCAATTGTCCTTTCCCATATTTATAGAAAAAGTCAGTAAATACAACATGAATACATCTCCAGCCTTTCTTTACCCATATTGATGAAGAGATATTCACTATGGCTGTCCCATAAATTTATGTACTGGTCCCTGTATTTTGACAGAACTTTAGATTTCCAGTTCTTTCGCTGCTGCTAACATATTATTTAAAAAGCTGTGAGGCTTTTGCGAGCTATTTTGCAGATAAAATCTTGCTACTCCGCCGTGAACTCACGGCCACAGTTGAGACAGTGTGTGAACTTGAGGTTCCATGCACGTCTTCAGGTTTAATCTTGGATCATTTCAGTCCTCTCAGTCTCGAGGAGGTTGACAGGCTGCTCTTGACTGTACGTCCAACCTCGTGCAGCCTTGATCCGTGCCCCTCGTGGCTTATAAAAGCTTGCCATGAGGGGTTGCGTGATACGCTCCGGGAGATTATCAACAAGTCCTTTTCAGAAGGACTGTTCCCGGAGGCACTCAAGGTTGCGATGGTCCGCCCTCTCCTTAAAAAACCATCTCTGGACCCGGCTGTTTTGGCCAACTATCGGCCGGTGTGCAACCTACCCTATTTGGGTAAGGTCTTGGAGAGGGCGGTGGCGATTCAGTTACAGAGCTTCATGGATGACACCTCCATGCTGGACCCGTTTCAGTCCAGGTTCCGACCGGGTCATGGGACGGAGTCGGTTCTGGTCGCCCTCACGGATGACCTCCGAAGACATCTGGATCGAGGCGGCACGGCAGCACTGGTGTTGTTAGACCTGTCGGCGGCATTTGATGTCGTCGACCACCAGTTGTTGATCCACCGCCTCGCCGATGCTGGGATACGGGGGCTCGCTTTACAATGACTTGCCTCCTTTCTGCAAGATCGGGGACAGAGGGTTGCGCTCGGGGAACAGACCTCCCAGACACTGGTGTGTGGTGTTCCTCAAGGGGCGGTCCTATCCCCGATGTTATTTAACATCTACATGCGCTCCCTTGCCCAGATTGTCCGGAGGCATGGGCTGGGGTGTCATCAATATGCCGATGACACCCAGCTCTATCTGTTGTTGGGCGGTCGGTCCAGCTCCTCCCCAGATGACCTGGAACGAGCGTTGCAGGAGGTTGTGGGCTGGCTTAGACTGAGTCGACTGAAATTGAATCCTCTGAAGACGGAGGTCCTGTGCTTGAGTCGGACCGGAACGGGGTTAGGGCACCCACTTCCGTCCTTCGGTGGGGCGCCATTGGTGCCAGCTCTGAGGGTCAGGAGTTTGGGTGTGCTCCTGGACTCCTCTTTGACGATGGAGGCCCAGGTAGCAGCCACCATCTACGGCTGACTAGGCAGTTGGCTCCCTTCCTCGAATGCGAAGACCTAGCTACAGTGATCCATGCTATGGTCACCTCACGTCTTGATCACTGTAACGCTCTCTACTTGGGGCTGCCCTTGTCCCAGATCCGGAGGCTGCAGCTGGTGCAGAATGCGGCGGCCAGGCTTTTGATGGGTCTCTCTTTGCGGGACCATGTCTGGCCTGTGCTGCAGCGACTGCACTGGCTGCCTATAGCATACCGGATCAGGTTCAAGGTGCTGGTGTTAACCTTTAAAGCCCTTTATGGTCAGGGGCCTGCCTACTTGAGGGACCGCCTTTCCCCATATAGGCCCCAGAGGCTACTGAGGTCGGGCACCCAAAATCGCCTGACTTACCCCGGTCCAAAGGAGGCCCGGTTGTCTTGTACTAGGGCCAGGGCTTTCTCGGTGGCAGCCCCTTACTGGTAGAATGAGCTCCCGGATAACATCAGAGCCCTGCGGGATCTGTTGCAGTTCCGCAGGGCCTGTAAGATGGAGCTCTTCCGCCAGGCTTTCAAATAGGGGCCGCCGCCAGGGAGAAAGCCGATTATACCACCCCCCTGGCCATGTTGATCGCACCCTGCTGCAGTTACCCACCGGAGCGCTAGGAAGTCGCCATCTTGTGGTATTTAATTTTAGTGCTGTTTTAAATGTTTAAATCTGTAAAGTTTAAATGTTTTAATCTGTAAACCTGTTTTTATGCTTTTATATGTTGTTAGCCGCCTTGAGTCGGTTGTAAAACTGACAAGGCGGGATATAAATGTTACAAATAAATAAATAAATAAATAAATAAATAAATAAATAAATAAATGGTTTTGTTTTTTTTTAGCTACAGCACCTTTTAAGGCACCATAACAATATTTTACATAAGTAAATTTAAGAGACAAGTTTTAGGGTCTGAAAGTAGATTCAAGTTTGTGTTTATTGTCTTGGTACAAACATGTTTCTGAGGTGTTACATTCCAGCAGTACCCAGAGGTACCATTTATTTTTTCTAGTCTTTGTTGGGTCAGATACCAATAAAATAGGAGGTTGTAGAAGTTCTCTTTCATGGCTGTGTTTGCAGTATATTTACCAGGCATGCTATAGATTTAGCCCCAATCTAGCCAGTATCTGATTTAGATATTTCTCCCATTTTTAAACAAAATTTGATTTCCCTGCCTGTTCAAAAGGGCTTACTAGGTTTTAACAGAGTAGATAAAAATCAATGTTTTTAAAAAAATAAAAAATCAGATTTTTAAAATTTATATATATATATATATATATAGTTATTGTTAATGATTATTTTTCTCCTTCCAATAAAGTACAGCAGAAAAGCTGTCCAAATATGAATGATTAACCTATTAAACCAGAGATAGTTCACCTTGCAGTGATTTCATAATTATATATTTCAGTTGGTAAATAACCAATCATTAATTTTCTGATATAACTAAAGCTAACCTGAAAAGTTCATATGCAAAAATAAAATCTTCATCTGGGTTGTAAATATAAAGGCCAGGAAGAATGAACTTTTATGTAGAAGAAAACCATGATTTAAATGATTTAATTTTGATTTAAATTAAATCCACCCTGTGTTTAAGACACAGGATGAGCAACCTATGTCATCCAACAACTTTTCAGTCTTCTTCAGTATACATAAATTGCCTCTAGTAATCCTAATCCAATCATTTAAAAACATCACATTCTTGAGATACTCAGAGAATAGTGGTTTAGAATCTCGTGTTCTTTTCTGTAGAGTATTATAACTGTTGACTCCTTATTTTGAAATCAGTATGTCTAAGTTACAGCAATTGGCCAATCCCTCCACACAAAGAAGATGCTGTAAGGTCATCTGCACTTTTGAGAGGAGATGGATGGAGTGTAATGGCAGGGTCTCAATCACTCTCAGCATTCCACAATTAAGGATACATCTGCCCATCAATCTCTAATTTTGACATATTTATTTCCTTTACTATGTCCCCTCCCCGAATTAAACCCAAACAAATGGTAACCATCTCATCTAAGCTTGTTATTCTTGTTTGGTCCTTGAATATGTTAAACATCTTCATTATGTTGTATGCTAATTTACTGCTCACTCTCTACCAATATGTATGGACTGGCCACTTCCATTTCATTGTATCTGAAGAAGTGTATGTGCACATAAAAGCTTATCATTTGAATAAAGCATTGTTGGTCTGAAAGATGCCCCTGGACACGAATTCTATTGTGCTGCTTCAAACCAACATGGCTACCCACTTAAATCTATCAGTGTGGGGGAAGTTAGTGCAAATATACTGGTGTAGGAAGCTAGCAAAGTATTGTGGGAAAGGTTAATTTGGGGTATGACTGATCACAGGGTGAAAACTTTCATATTGAGCTTTAGAAAGCAAACCCAGTCTAGTTTTGAGGCACAACCATTTCTAAGAGGCCTTTGAATTTTTCTTTAAATTGAATTAAACAGTTGTGTTAAAATGAAAGAGGTTTTAGTTTATGGAACGTATTAGCGTGTGCACAGCTGGTTTGAGGAGCATATTAGCATCAAATACAGTTCTCTCAGCGTTGAACTGTTGCTCATTCTAGTTCTTCTGAGCTCCCACTTTATTTCTGTTTTGTCTTTAATTATCCCTTCTGCAGAAGAAACTGTTCCCTTCCCTCAACTCCTTATTGTTCTTCCAGACATCACTGTCTCACTAAACAGCAGGAGTTATCACTATACTTCGTTACACTCTTTTTCATTTATTAGGACTTAATTTTTAACACATGTAATCTTTTCAGCCCTGCACTGTGTAGTTAAGGTCGTTTGTAAATTTGGGGCTCCTTTCTACATGGTTTCACTGGGATGGCCTTACACTGAAAGAAAGTGTTTCTTTATGACAGATCTGACCTACTGTTTTGGCTTGTTTGCAAGAGCCTGTGTAAATGTTTGCTTTTCCTGCACAACTGACCTAGTCCTTCAGTGTTTGGCTCTTTTGTCACTTTGCTTGTTCTACCATGTATTACTTGTCAAAGTAAGACTCCATTGTGTGTAGCTTGCCAGAGTGTTCATTCATGAGACTGCGGACTTCTCTGGATCTGGAATTCTATATTGTGAATTGTTTAAATGTCTGGTTTGCATATTACTTAAAAAGTCCCAATATGCCCTTTGTAGCTAAGCTTTAAATTTAGCCTCACTGTTTATAAGAACCAAGTTTGAGTCCAGTGGTACCTTTAAGACCAACAAAGTTTTATTCAAGGTATGAGCTTTCGTGTGCATGCACACTTCTTCAGATACATATCTGAATACATATCTTCAGGTGCATATCTGAAGAAGTGTGCATGCACATGAAAGCTCATACCTTGAATAAAACGTTGTTGGTCTTAAAGGTGCCACTGGTCTCAAACTTTGTTCTACTGTTTCAGACCAACACAGCTACCCACCTGGATCTGTAACTCAAGAATGAGAGATTTGTTTCCTCTTAATGTTCTCTACGATGACAAAGTTGTAAGATAAAGTTTGGCAAGTAAACAAAGTTCTCACTCAAAATTTGTCCACAGATTTTACAAATAAAAGGAAGAAATACCCTGTTTTGTGTGTATACGTGTATGACTTGTGTGTTTTCAGATCTTAAGTATCACACCTTTCACAGTGGATATAACTTTTATTTGTTTGTTTGTTTTGCCATCAAGTCGAAGCTGACTTATGGTAACCCATAAGGGTTTTCAAGGCAAGAGGTGTTCAGAGGTTACTTATGGTAACCCATGGGGTTTTCAAGGCAAGAGATGTTCAGAGGTGGTTTGCCATTGCCTGCCTCTGGATTGTGACCCTCATGTTCCTTGGTAGTCTCCCATCCAAATACTACCCAGGGCTGACCCTGCTTAGCTTCTGAGATCTAATGCAATTGGGCTAGCCTGGGCTATCCAGGTCGGGGTGTCAGTTTAAACCGGCCTTGCTTATCAGTGGGTACAGGCAGCTTTCTTCAAAGACTGATCCAAAGGATTCCAGTGCCCGTCCCCCGAGCTGACACCATAGTATTAATTAGATAATGAGTACAGTGCTTGCAAAGCCATTTGAGTACAACCCACACTATATGGTGTGAACACATTAAGCTTTAATTGACACATAGCTAAAGTTGGGTTGCCTTGGGGTAGAGACTCAGCAGTAGCTCATCTCCCACCTGCTGTCAGAAGTAGTTTTATGCCCCCTTTATGAAATTTTTGTTTATGCAACTTAGGCTAAATTTAGTCATGCCTGCCTAGAACATCAAAACTAGTATTGGGATAGTTAGGCACTTCGTAAATGGGCAGGAGGAAAGCTGCTCAATTGCCATGTGGCAAACTTCATTTTTTAAAGATCAAAACCACAGCAGATTTGTACGTGTTGTAATGTTGGTAGCTGTTTATGAACAGATGTTTTGTCCCAGGAATTGAATGATTCATGAATGGTCCGTAAATATTAATATTTTTTGATATATAGCTACAAATATACTAACACTATTAGAAACAAGTGAGTTACCTGTAAGAGGAAAATAATATAGAATTATATTATTTTTGGTGGACGTATAACGATGTAGGTGAGGTGGGAAGTCACTGGGAGGGGGAGAAGAAAAGGAAAAATGGGTCTCTGTAATAGAGTGACAATGTAATGTGTGTAAGTTAAGTTTTGACTCCAATAAAAAATTAATGTTAAAAAAAAGATGTTTTGTCCCAGGAGACAATTACTGACCTTTAGTGTGTATTTTTTATTTTTTTCTATTTTCAACCATAACATAAAGCAGTAACATTCAAATATCAAAACAAAGAAAAAACTATGAACAGTATACCAGAATATACATTTGGCATTGTTACTACTACTCAAACACATACAAATAATGCAATAATACCCATTAAGAATGAACAACATCATAAAGCAATAATAATACTATGCCTATAATATACATATTATAATAACAAAGATTTCGAGTTTTGGGGAATTACTTCAAGCTGCGACAGAAAATCTAATATAACAAACCACACTTCTGCAAAGTCATTCTGAGGTGCACTTAACTCATACTGACTAATCTGGTATGTAATTTTTTCCATTACCTATGTCTCCCATATCTTCCAATACCATAAAGTGAGCATGGGTGGATCCAAACACTTCCATGTTGTAGCTGTGGCAGATTTTTCAGCCACCAAAAGGATAGAGATAAGTTTCTTCCTAATCTGTGGCACTGAGACTTCTGACCAATGACTTTTAAACATATTTCATCTGCATCATAATTAAAAAAACATTTTAGCAAAACTTTTATTGTAGCCCGATTCTGATGGCTACTGCAGCAGTGGGAGGGGCCAGTGGCTCAGTGGCAGAGCATCTCCTTGGCATGCAGAAGGTCCCAGTTTCAATACCCGGCATCGCCAGTTAAAATGATTAAGTATTAGATGATGTGAACAAATTTTGAGTGAGAACTTTGTTCACTTACCAAACTTAATCTTACAACTTTGTCATTGTAAAGAACATTAGTAAGGCAACATATCTCTCATTCTTGAGTTATAGATCCAGGTGGGTAACCATGTGGGTGGTGTGAAAGACCTCAACTGGAGACCTGGAGAGCTGCTGCCAGTCTGAGTAGACATCACAGAACTGGACAGATCAAGTATGAGGCAACTTCATGTGTGTTCATGTGCCAATTGCCAATGTAATAATAACATCACTGGTTGGATCCCTGTGAATATTCTGTAAGAGGGGGGAAAGTCCCTTGACAAGGCAAAGACTGCGTAGTGAGCATGCCGGTGACCATAGCAATCCTGGCAATGCCTCCCCCAGTCAGGCAGTGGTAGATGATGATGTTCCCCTACTTGTCACACACAGGTGCAGCCAGTTGCCACCTGCCAATGTAGCCACTGCCCCTTGACGTTACTCCCCCTCCCCCGAGTCCCGGAGGACAAGGATAAAAAGCCGATGACAGCACAATCATTATAGCCAACAGGTGAATTGCATAGACACAGCAGTCAGGACGCCCACCTGTCCCCTGGCAAGGGTCTGACGGGCAGCAAAAATGCTGTCCAAACACAACCATCTGTGCTCCAAGCCATGTACCCCATACCCCAAGAAAGAAAAAATATAATAAAGGTAGATGCTGGGCTCAGATCCTCCGCACCCGTGACCAGCAACCTAACTACTTAGCCAGACAAAGAAGGTCAATGCTCAGGTGGCATGCCAGCAGGCCTTAAGCATTCCACTGCAGCTCTAACAGCACCACCAGCCATATAGCACTGCACAGGCAGTAATATTGCACAGACGTGCCTAACTCAATGGAAGGGCACTAATACAGCATGTCTAGGGCTCCTGGTTCAGTCCCCACATGGGGAGAGGCCAGAGGCAGGCAAATGTTTTGGAGCTGTCATGTCGCCCCCGCAAGTCACAAAAGGGTGAGCAACACTGCGGAGCCAAATTGGCTGCCCTGGAGAGCCATCATTTTGTCTGAGAGACACATTCACACATGCACTTTGTGCTGGCCCCTTATGCCCAGTCCACCCTGAGACCCCAGTGCACCCACACTGCCAAGCTGTGTGTCTCATCAGATGACCCAAAGGTCAACCCCTTGCTAGAGCAGACACACTTCCCCTCAGACCACCCCAGCCCCCGCCCCGTGCAAGCTGCACACAACAGCCATCAGAGTGTGTGAGTGGAAAGGGGTTGGGAGCTGCAGAAGGGTGGCCATTTCCGTCAGTTGAAGAGCAAGCTGTACAGCATGGAAGCTCATAGTAAACTACATGTCCTCAGTTTTTAAGGTGCCACCAGACTGTGTTGTATTTTCCAGCTGAATGAAACACAGGTCCAGTGGCTCCATGAAGACCAGCAACATCGATCCCAGCATGAGCTTCCATGAGAGAACCCACCCCTTGGATATGTGAAGGGGGGGATCATTTTGGGAATCCCCAAGGGGAAATCACGGAAGTGATCACAGAATGGCATGCTGTGAGGGGGTGTGGGTGGTAGGGAGCGGGGAGCAAACCCCATTTGCTCAACCGCAAATAAGGATAGAATTGTAACTCACTTCAGATTGTTATGGAAACTGCAGCAGAGAAATAATAGCAAAGTATTCAGTGCATCCCCTGCGCCTCTACAAATTGCTCTGGGAAGCCATGGAGAGATGGGGCAAGCCGTTCCTATCCCAGCATGCCTGTGAGCAGGGTGGACTTGCCAGAGAGATGCTGCAGAAGCTGGGATGGAACCAGTGGAATGGCGGCCCCATGGCAGAGTGGCAGGATCAGCACTGGTCACTGGTGGAAGAAGGAGGAGGAAGATGAGATTAGATTTGTACCCCGCCCTTCACTCAGAGCCTCAGAGCGGTTTACAAGCGCCTTTCCCTTCCCCTCCCCACAACAGACACCCTGTGAGGTAGGTGGGGCTGAGAGATCTCTTTCAAGAACTGTTCTTTTGAGAACAGCTCCGACAGAACTATGGCTTGCCCAAGGTCATCCAGTAATTGCATGTGGAGGAGTGGGGAATCAAACCAGGTTCTCCCAGATTAAAGTCTGCACACTTAACCACTACACCAAACTGGAAGCCAGCCCATACCTCACTAGAAGTGTCATCTTCCCAGATGCCAAACAAAGACATACACAATGATAATGAATAGCACAATAGTCCTGATCACTGCAGCCATGCTGGTGGGGACTCTACTCTGTGTGGGGGCTCCGTTTGTTGGGATACCCCCACTGCAGCTCATGCCATAGCCATCCAAATGATGCTTACTGGTCCTTTGTGTGGATTGCACCTCAGCTCTGTCTACTTCATCTGTTTCTGACGCTGCAAGCCAATAGGTGCCGTGGTTGCTTGACCAGTAGATCCACATCCACAGGTCTGGCACCCCCAAAGTCCAGCTGTGCCACCTTCTCCCACTAGGGTGGTGCCCTGGCAAGAGTCTAGTATGGGGCCACCAGCGTCCTGCCACAGGCCCCCTGGCATCATACTCTTTGGAGTATGCCCCATCATGTGGAATGGGACCTACTGCTGGTGCAGCTGCCTCAGGTTGCCCACATACACATGCACCACTCGCCTTTAGGAGCCTGTATTGCTGAGGCAGTGCTCAGGGTGTGAGGGGGAAGGAGGAGGTGGATGTTGGCCTAAGCCTGCCAGATCCCCACCCCAGATATCTTGTCTTTATGGGTTTGCTCTTCTGTTTTGGTGTGCATCTCCAGAGATGGGGTACCTGTGAGGATTCTGGGTGCAGGTGCCTCCTCTGTGGTGCTAAGCATCCTCTCTTTGCATTTCACACCACCAAGATGAGACACTGTGTGCTCCAAGTATGCATGTCAAAGACCTCAGAGATGGTGTCCTGTACCATTCACCCCATAATCTGTGTTATGGAGCATCCTGGCTTGGGTTTCTAACATGTGGGGGAGCAAGGATTGGCTTCCACTGGGAGAGGTATGACTGGCCATGGCCATAGCCAGTAGGTTTGCAAGAAGAAATGCAAGTAGGTGGCATTTCTGAAAGTGTGATGCCAGAATGCAAGGATCGACAGCTTGACAAGCTTTAGGGAATATAAAATCCTTATTACTGTTGTGAACAAAGCCATCCCCTCAACAGGGACACTGTATTTGCAAACCCCAAAAGACTTTCTGATTCAGCTACTGAAGGCCTGGATGAATAATACAGTGTTATATGAAGAAAGGAGCCCCTGCAGAAATTTCCCCTGGACCACTTGACCTGGGAGTAGTCCACCTGCTGGAATGCTCCTAAGAGCATGTTGATTAGAAGCCTTTTGTCCCCAGCTTCCAGAATATCCATTTTACCCTGGAGTAATTGGCTCTAGGTTGGTGGATTCTAACCTAATGCTATAAAACTCTCCTCACTATATGGCTTAACTTTGTCATTCACTTCCAAACCCAGGGAAATGTCATCAAGCTGCTGCTCAGCCTTTGCTGGATCAGACTGAGCAGGCACACCAACTCAGGCATTCCATATAAATCATCTTAGAGCCCCCTTGGATTTGCACCCTCTTGTAATGCACCCTTCCCCAAATGCATAAAGAGGGCTTCTCAAGTCCCTCCAGTTTTGTAGTTGGTTCTGCTTCTGAGGCTGCTTTGTGGTCCTGAGGCCTCTTTCCTGGACCTTTGCTCTTTCACTAAATCACTGAATCCCCTTGCCTTTGATCCCCAGCTTCGTAGCTCTGGCTCGGATTTTTATTTATTTATTTATTTTTATTACTTTTATCCCGCCCTCCCTGCTGAAGCGGGCTCAGGGCAGCTTACAACATAATAAAATCAGCATACAATATAAATACATAAAAACAATAAAATCACTCAGTCAGTCCCAATTTCACCAATGGTGGCGCAGCATAATAAGGTGCCTCGAGTGCGTAAAATCCATTCTCCATTATTTCCAGTGGATGGAAGGCATTTAAAAAGAACACTGTCCCAGATCTCAGCTCAACAGATTTTTTTCTTCAGGATAAGGCAACATATGTTTTTCTTCTCATCCTCAAACCCAAGTAGGCAACAACTCAGGATACTATTGCTAGGATTGTGTTACTACATTAGAATTGTGTTTTCCCTTGCATTTCATTTTCTAGCCATGTATCTTGCTGAGTAATTAAAGATTTTCTTATTTGAGATTCTGTCTGTTTCATTTTTTCCTTCTTAACCGGAATGCAGTATCAGATTGGGGCCCAGACTGTTCGGTCCCAAAACAATTGCACTGGTCATACAGTCTTTTCATGTTATGGGCCTGATGTATGTACCGGTTTGGATAACAGTACTAAAGAATATGTGTGGATGAATAAGCACTGATTTAACAAACCATGAAACTGATACAGTTTCTTAGAATCCATCTTTGGAGTCGTGAAGGATTTAAAAAAAAAATCAACAAATGATCCATTTGGGTTTTGTCTAGCTGTGGCAGCTGGAAAGTTTAATTATAGGCTGAGAAGCCCTACTGGGATTAAGGAAAGTGTTAGCAGAAGGGGTGAATATTAATGACAGCTGTTTGCCACAGGCCCCAAGAAACAGAGTATGGGAGGGGGGGACTGAAGTATAATGTCCAACATATGTACTATAAGTACTTTAAAAAACCTGGTCCGTTATTATGGAGTGAGTTTATGTTTTCAGAGTTTACATTTATTTACAGTGGGGCTTCCCTGCCCCTTTTACTGAAGATGTATTTACAAGAAGAACAACATTTTGCATCTTGTCAAAGGCAAAAATTGCACACCAACAGCTGTGTGTTGTTCCATATAGGTGTACCATGCATTGGCCCAGATGTAGCTTCTTAATTTCATTTTTCATTTTAAGGAATGGGTTTAAATTATAATTAATTACCCTGAGGTGTAATACACAGCCAAATCAAGCAGCACTTGAAATTTGGGTGATAATGACCTTCAGAAACAAATGGGCTTTGTGTAAGTGACGTCCTTAAGGAAATATGAAAAACTGTTAGGAATTGCTGTAGGTCATCCTTTGATTTTTGGCTTGGTGTTTGCAGCTGTGTGCATGAATGGGGCAAAGGTCAACCTATCCTTTCCATCCAATACCACCTCTGCAAAAGATAATAGTAAGCTTCTGTAGACATCTGTTTTCCTTCTCATATTTGGAGACACATCAAAGAGGTTTTTATTGACTCACAGAGCCATGTGCTCTCCTCAGAGCCATCTCCAAAATTAAGCTCAGTTGTTGGAGTGAACATGCACCGGCTTTAAGTGTAGAGCTACCTTTCGCCACTTGTCATCAAAAGACAAAAGGTGTTTAATGCCCTAATATTCTTCAGTCAGCTTTCTGGTACAAGGAAGAAAACACCATGAAGTATTTAACATTCAGGACAAGAATTCAACTCAAGAGTTTCCTGTCTTGCTGAGGTAAGAAAGAACCAAAAGCAAACACCATCTCGCAAAAGGTTGTGCATGTCAACCCTTTTTCTATAAGGAATGTTCTATATATTCCTGCTGTCCATTGTTCAAATAACTTAGTCTGAAAGGCTTGACTTGCAATGGGTAAGCAAGGAGCCCCCGCCCCGACATGGCAACTCAAGACAGTTTGTGTTGGCATGCAACC
Source organism: Lepidodactylus listeri (assembly GCA_029233225.1). Lineage (NCBI taxonomy): Eukaryota > Metazoa > Chordata > Lepidosauria > Squamata > Gekkonidae > Lepidodactylus > Lepidodactylus listeri. The sequence goes on along the minus strand of JARCFY010000006.1, from coordinate 72,799,717 downwards.
TAGTAAGAGGAATTCCAAATCCTGGAGGTCGGAAAGGTGCTCAGACTCTCTCATTCAAACAACTGCATTTCCAACTGACTCTTTAACCTGGTTAGCCGCAGCGGTGATTGTGGTTTGATACAGAATCGAGTTCCCCATCCCTGAAACATTCTGCTCCTACAATGGAGGACTTGTAATTGCACCAATCCAACACAACCCCTATTTAGAACAGCATGAGTGAATTTCAGCACCAGGTTCTCTTGCCTTTGTGTCTTGCCTTTGTCTAGCAGCTGGTGGTACAGCTAACTGGAACAGTTTTGTGTGACGTTGTGTTGAACCAGTTTCTGGACTCCAGCCCAGATAAGGTACCCACAGTAATTACTGTAGAGCAACTGTGGCAGTTCTGCTTAGGAAGTATGGTGGGGAAGTATGGCGGGAAATATTCTTTTTAGCATTTTTTTTTTGCCAAAACAAGTAAGCTGATATTTTTAATTTTTCATGTAAACAGGTAGTAAAATATTATAAAATGAGCCAGTGTCTATGGATTTAAAATTTGTGTATAGCCAGTAAAGGCTAGTAATGTACTGTTGTAACCTGCCATGTAACTTTTGTCTTTCAATTGTTTCAGTTAGCATTCTGCTTCTGACAAAGTACTTTCTGCGACACTCTACCTAAGTAAAGATGCTGTTGTCATATTAATGCATGTAGAATTCTTCAGCGTATGTGTCTGCTGTTGAACACTGTTGATGGTAGCCCCACCCTGTGCTGTGCTGTAGCATCATAAGTGTAACTTGCTGTAGCATCATAAGTGTAACTTGCAATTAAAAATGGAGCAATAGAGAAATTATTGGTATGGTATGCTTTACATTAAGATAGAGCACTGGAAATGTAAAGAGTAAAATAAGAGGATATGCAAAACAATATGATGTAAGATGTTCAGATCACTATTTTATGATCTGATTACGTTTTTGGTTTGATACGTATGTGTTTGGAAGGACTTGTGGAAAATCACAGATGTTGTTAACTAACTTCTCCTTGAATTCTCCCAGTTTCATGTCTGAAAGGTCTTTGTGACATGGCTAATTACTAATGTTTATGTATGCATGTTACTAGAAGTGACAAGTAGACAGGAGCAATCTTTATTAGTGTTCTTGTCTCCAGTAGAGGCCAGTGGATTGCACAGATAGAAGTATAACTTGCTCTTCTAATGCACATGAGTTTGCTCTCAACATATTAATAAATTATATCACAGCCAGCCAAGCATCTGAGATCCCATTATGTCTCAAGAGCCTTTGAAGCCAGAAAAAAGAGAAAATGGTTTGTATATTCCTAAAATGCTAGCAGTGCTTTACTTTGTAGCACTACCACAAGCACTGAAACTTTGAATTGGTGGAATTTTTTCCTAGATCTATTACAAATGAAGCACATGGTTATTTTCCACAAATGTATGTCTGCCCTCTTGGACTCAATACTTTGAAGATGTACCAACAGAATACCTATATGACTTTTGGGGGGGGGGGGGTTGTGGCTTTGACGTCTTGAATGACCAGGATGGGTGGCCGTGTTGGTCTGTCTGTAGCAGTAAAAAAGAGCAAGAGTCCAGTAACACCTTAAATACTAACAAAATATGTGGCAGCTTTTATGAGACACTAGTGGCTCACTTCTCCAGATACCAAGGTTCCCATCTCATCCTTGTGAGATTCCTTTGTATTTATGTACTTCATTTATACTCCATCTTTCTCCCTGTGGAAACCTAAAATAGTTCACAACATTATCCCCCTTCTCCATTTTATTCTCACAGCAATCCTGTGTGGTCGTTAGGCTGAGAATGTGTGACTGGTCTGTTAAGCAAGGTTCCATGGCAGAGTGGGATTCAAACCTGGATCTCCCAGATCCTAGTCCAAAATACTAACCACTATGCTGGGTCTCTTTTAAGGGACTGAAGGAAACAGTAGCCAGTAGATATTAGCCATGCATTTTACCAGATATAATAAAATACGCTTCATATATAGCAAACAGTTCTAAAGTATAAGCAGTCTAACACAAACTGACAGTAAGGATTCTGGGAAGGTTGTATGATAAAATGGAATGTTAAATTGGGAGAATCCATCATATACACCCTGCAAAGGCTCCGTTGAAACTTCTGATTGCCAGGCATAAAAGTTGAGGGCTGGTTTACTTTGCTTGCTCCACATCAGTGTCAGTTGATTGAAGTAGCAGCTGCAACATCAATCTTGAAAACATCTGAAATGGATGTAGGTGCACCTGGGAGATGTTTTCATGGATCAGACTGCATCACTTTGAAGAGGGACTGGTGTTTATGCTTAAACTAAAAAAAAAGTTAAAAAATAATGTGGAGAATGAACATCGGTGTTAACCTTATATTGTGAAAGTCCACTGCTGGTAGAGTGCAGCTGTTCTTTTGCCTTTAACCCTATTTTTGATATTCAGTACATCTGGCACAATGGGCAATTGCATATCAAGGAAATCTGTTTTCACAGTTGACATTTTGTTGTTTGAAAGGGTGTTTTGCATACCTTTCACAGAACTGACAATGTGTTTGCACTAGTGAAATATGTCTTTTTGTAAAATTACCAATAACCAAAACAGATCCTTATCAGAGAATAAAAATATCTAAAACTGTGGTGAAAAAATCTAAGATTGTATTCCTGGATGGATTTACCTGCAAGTGAAATCAGTGGGACTTCATTTGCCAATGATTGTGTTTTTAGTTAGTACCCAGAAAATCCTTAAATATATGTAAGAAAATGTTTAAGCTATTTAACAACAGATGATTTCCACTTTTCAGAAAGCATTTCAGTGAAAAAATATAGCAAAGACTCAGAAACCGTATAATTAATCTAGAAGGAAGCAGTACCCTGCATCACTTCAGGGCCAATTTGCATGTTATAAAGTTCTTGTGTCCCCTGCGGGGCCACCGTGTGTCCTGTTGATAAGAGATGTATCAATAGTTGTGTGTTCTATACATGTTTCCCCACTGGGTCAGATAGCACATCCCTGGGGTGTTTCAGATTGGTAAAGGCTTACACTCCCTTCCTCCTTTCCCTGGTCTTAGTCAGGCCTGTAGATGCCTGGGAATTAAGTTCTTAGCACAGAAACCCCAGATCATGTCTATGGATAGGGCCCAGAGAGTGTACAAGAGCTTCTGAATGTCTCTTGCCTTGAAAACCCTAAGGGGGTGCCATAAGTCAGCAGCGACTTGATGGCACTTTACACACAAAAATTCCCCCTCCCACTTGAACTAACAGCAAATTCAGGGGAGAGATTTCAGTCCATCAGACATCACAGAGGAAAAGGTTAAATGCAACTCCTGATAACTCTGCTATGCTGATCAAATTGGGAGCACGGTGGTAGAACTATAAATGTTGGTAGAGCCAATCACAGACAGCATGTGGTGTGACACAGCAGTTAGTGAACTGACATTTTTTCTAGTATCATTTTCATCATCACCTTAATAAGTGGCAGTTTGTAGCTCTACAGTGACACTGAGGGCTCAGCTAGATGAGATGGAGATCTATGTAAGTTTTCATTTCTATAAATATCAGCCTCAGGGCCTCAGTTGGATCAGAACTGCTCTAAGAGTCATTTGTGTTTGCTACTCTTGAGAGGAATGGAATGGTACCGTTGATGTCAGCAATAGAAGGATGTTGGCACTGATGAGTGTAAAATCATAATGGAAAAAAATCTGGTCAGTGAAGAGCGTCTTAATAAGATATTTGCATTGTAGATTTCAAAAATTATTGCATAGTATCATAGAGTTGGAAGGGGCCATGCAGGCTATCTAGTTCAACCCCCTGCTCAATGCAGGATCAGCCAAGAGCATCCCTGACAAGTGTTTGTCCAGCCGCTGCATAGGATATTGAGTTTATTTATTTATTTATTTATTTATTTATTTTGAGATTTATAACCCGCCCTCCCTGCAAGGGGGCTCAGGGCGGCTTACATGGGCCAAAGGCCAATCAAAGACATTAAAACCTATAAAATCAATAAAACATTCATAATAAATACAATTAAAACATATAAAAGCTTCCATGATATCACTTCTGATGGCGACTTAGTGGGTGACATAGCCCCCCCCCCCCCCCCGTCCCTGTGCCGAGACCATATAGGACCAGGGTCATCATAGATGTTAAAAATGATGGGTGGTATCTTTGGTGGTAGCTCCTATTCAAAAGCCTGGCGGAAGAGCTCCGTTTTGCAGGCCCTGCGGAACTGCATCAGGTCCCGCAGAGCCCTGATCTCCTCCGGGAGCTCGTTCTACCAGATAGGAGCCACCACTGAAAACGCCCTGGTTTTTGTTCTGGCCAGCTTGGCGTCCCTGGGGCCAGGGACACATAGTCGATGTTCGGACCCCGACCGTAGTGCTCTCTGGGGTATATACGGAGAAAGGCGGTCCCTAAGGTATGTTGGACCCTGGCCATATAGTTTTATCGCCAAAGGTGTTGTGCTGGGTCAGCAAACTTTTATAATTACAAATTTGTATAATTACGTCAAAATTCAGGGCAAGAGATTAACAAAGAGTATAAGAGAGTTCATTTGCATTATTGAAAATGCAATTTAACATTCTTGATCATTAACATGATAATAACCTATAACAGGGGTGGCCAAGCTGTGGCTCGGGAGCCACATGCGGCTCTTTCACACATATTATGCGGCTCCTGGCAGGGCAGCTGGGGAAGCAAAGGGGAGACATACTTTTTCTCCCTCCCATCTATTTGCTTTCTTTGTTTCTCTCTCTCTTTCTCTTTCTTTCCACCTCTCTCTCTTAGAGAAATCAGTATGATTAGCAAACAGATACCATTATCAATATCTGTTTTTATCCCTCTTGTTTTTATTTTTGGCAGTCTCGTTTAATGTTAATAAAAAGTAAATTTGCAAATTTAAAAAAAATAAAAACATGTATAATATTTGTTCCTGTCTCGCGGCTTTCAAACATCTGACATTTATTCTATGTGGCTCTTATGTTGAGCAAGTTTGGCCACACCTGACCTATAACGTCTCTGCAGCCCAAACACTGGTTATTGTGAGTCATGTATCACGAAGTGGGACATATGAGGTCTCACAGTAAAGTAATAAATATACACAGGAATACTCTGTATGATTGTTTTAGTGCACTGGCATAAATCTGTGCATGGTATGGTATATTTTATTAATTTTATTTTTGCATTTGTATTCCGCCCTACCCCGTAAGTGGGCTCAGGGTTGCTCGCATCATATCATGAAATAACAGGCCATTCTAAAGACATCAAATAATCAACACTATACAAACAACATTAAAATTTAAATAGATTATCTCTTTAAATTATTCTTTCTAAAGAAATCTAAATGTACTCGTCGACAATTCAGTAGTTGGCGTCTTTCAGTGTACACTAGCCCCATGCTAGAAGGGTGATGGATCAGGATGGATTAGGTCAGTCATTCCTTGCACCAATAATATGGCAGTGCCATAGGCAGCTGGAGCAGGGGAGGCTGATGTTACTTGACATCTGCTGCCTCAACCAAAGGCCTGGCACAACAGCTCCATTTTACATGTCCTCGGAATTGCAACGAATCCCACAGGGCTCTAATTTCAATTGGGAGGAAAAAGCCCTGGCCCTGGTTGAGGCAAGATGGACATCTTTCAGGCCAAGGACTACAAGGCAGTGCTGGTCAGCAGAGCGCAAGGCTCTGCGGGGCATATATGGGGAGAGACAATCCCACAGGTATGCTGGTCCCTGACCACAAAGGGCCTTAAAGGTTAACACCATAACCTTGAGTCTGACCCGGCAATCAAATAGCAGCCAATGCAGTTGGTGCAGCACTGGCTGAATGTGCACCCACACAGGCATCCCAGTCAGCAGGTACGCTGCTGCATTTTGTACTAGCTGTAGTTTCTGAATCAGGTTCAAGGATAGGCCCTTGTAGAGCAAGTTACAGCAATCAATCCTGGAAGTTACCATTGCATGGATCACTGTCACAAGTCATAGGAAAAGAGGCAGGGAACTACCATATTTTTCACTCCATAAGATGCACCTGACCATAAGACGCATCTAGCTCCGCTCGGTGCTGTGGCTTGGGAAAGGCGAGGGAGGTTAAGACGCACACACTTTCCCCCGACTTTTTTTGGGAGAAAAAGTGAGTCTTATGGAGCAAAAAATACAGTAGTTGCCTGACCAGCCTACGATGATAAAAGGCTGACTTGGCAACATTGGTGACCTAGGACTCCATGAAAATCAAAGCATCCAGAGTCACTCCAAGACTACTCACCGATAGCGCAGGCAGTGCCCCACTAAGAGTTGGGAGTCAGATTCCTGACCCTATTCCCCCATGGCTTTGGAACAGGACCTCCATCTTAGCTGGATTTACTTTCAGCTGGCTCAATTTTAACCAGTCAGCCACAGCCTCCTAAACCCTGGCCAGATTATCTGAAGCAGATTCTAGCCAGCCATCAATTAACAGATACACCTGGGTATCATCAGCATACTGATGACAGCCCAGCCCAACCCCCCAGATTAACTGGGTGAGGGGGCGCATATAGATATTAAATAATATCAGGGAGAGGATCACCCCTTGCAGGATGCCGCATACCACAGAGTAACATGGTGAAACCCTCTCTTCAAGCGCCACCCTCTGTCCCTGACCATGGATGAAGGAGGACAACTATTGTAAGGCCATCCCCAAATCCCCACATCGGCAGTCTGGTGGGTCAAAAGGTCGTGACTGACTGTGTTGAACACTGCTGTCAGATATGGTAGCAGTAGCAACACTGACCTGTCTCAATCCAGATGTCTCCAGAGGTCGTCTGTTAAGGGCTACCAGTGCAGTCTCCATCCTGTGGCTAGGTCGGAAGCTGGACTGAAATGGGTCCAGGATAGAGGAGGCCTCTAAGAACACCTGGAGCTGCTCAGCTACTGCTTTCTGAACACCTTACCCAGGAACAGAAAGTTCAGTACTGGGTGGTAGTTGGCTAGGACCAAAGGGCATAGGGTCCAAAGAAAGTTTTTTCAAGAGCAGTTGCACCACCGCCTCCTTCAGGCAACCTGGGAATGTCCTTGAATACAGGGACAGGTTGATGATCTCTCCCAGAGGAGCCTGAATTCCATCTCCACAGGCTTTAACAAGCCAGGATGGACACAGATCCAGGAGATAAGTGGTGGGCTTCATAGCTGCCAGGGTCTTATCAACCTCTTCCTGGGAGTGTCGGCTGAATTGGTCCAAGACTGGACTGGAAGACAGTCAAGGGGTTCCAGTTCATTTACTGTTTCAACCATGGCAGGGAGGTCCTGTCAGAGCAACAAAACTTTGTCCACAAAATAGCTCACAAATACCTCACAGCCAATGGCCAATTTCTTATCCTTTTGTTTCCCTTGTGACTGGGACGCCAGTGACCTAATTATCCTAAACAATTGGGCTGGGTGAGAGCTAGTGGATGCAACGATGACCATGTAGAATTCTTTCTTGGCAGTCTTCGTTTCCATCTCATAGTTTTTCATAAATGATCTAAGAGATGCTCTTGTAGCTTCATCACAAGTATGCTGCCATCCTCACTCTAACTGTTTTAGCTCCTGCTTCATCCTCTGGAGCTCCTGGGTATACCATGGAGCTTGTTTGGTGTGAGGCTGAAGAGGGCACCGTGGAGAGATTTTTTCAATGCCTGCTGAGAGACAGCTTTGCCAGTCCTTGACCAGCTCATTCAATGAGTCACCAGGGGGCATCGGATCCCGCAGAACATTCTAGAAACCAAGTGGATCCATTAGTCTCCATGGGCGAGCATAAATTAGCTTGCCGCCTAAATAGGGAGAAGTGGGCGTGCACAGCTGGGCCTTCAGAGCAAAATCGTCTGACCACTATCAGTTTCACATCCATCCCTGCTGCAAAAATAAGATCCAGTGTGTGGCCTGCCTAATACAAACTGGGAGAGTTCTAGTGCTGCCATGGATGACACTAGATCCCTGGCCTGCAAGGAGGCTGCATCCTAGGCATGGTCACTGAAGTCCCCCAAGACTGATAGCCTTGGATGCTCCAGCGTCCTGCCTGATATAGCCTCCAACAGGCCCGGCAAGGTACACCAGCCAGGTAGCCAAACTCTCGCCAGCATTCCACACTAGGTATTCAAGGCTAGTAATTTTTGGATTACTTGAATTACTGCAAACTTTCCATCTCTGTTATTTCTCTGTCTGCAAAATATCTCAGAAGCCTCTTGGTTATCTCGAAATCTTTGCCTGCAGTGACCTTTGCATACTGGTTAACCTAGCATCCCAACTACCTCTCTACGCTTGGCTCTGGAACTGTAGGCTACATATCCCTGTCTGAATGTGACAACCGAAATCCTGGTAATATTGACTTTAGTGACATCTCATTGGTGCAAATAGTGTCAGTGTTAAATTTGAGTGCTTTCATTTTAGCTTGTTTTGGAGTTGTGTTATTGCATCCCTTTGGTTTCAAAATGCAATGGCTGTGTTCTTTTTATCACAGTTCATGTGTGTTGCCTCCCAGTGCATCTACCATATCATTTTGCCAAAAAGGCCCATTCTAAGAGATTAGAGTCCCATTTATTTATCTTAAATGTGATCACTAGTGTTACCAATATCTCCCCATTCTAACATCTGCTTTAGTTTGTTGAATTAACCTTTATTTTCATATAAATTATATATAATAATTGAGGAAGAAAATGGACAGATTAAATAGCTGATAATTTTTTGAAGATGAATCCATTTGAGACATGGAAGCACATTTTGAACAGCTCTATAGTTTATTAATTGCTGTTTTTTGGTATCCTGCAAAATGTATAATAACATGTAAAATTTTAACATTTTTAACAGTTTACATTAATGTAATCCAGCATATATATACAAATATATACACACACCTTCCTGTCAAGATGATTCTAGTAATGTCATTGGGAATATTAAAGTACAGCCAGTTTCCTGCCCAGTGCAGCTGTTTCTATCAGAACTCCAGTTATGAAATTTTATTTCGTTTGGGAAAACAACATAAAAGCTAAAAGCGTGTGCACAGTTAGGTAGCTTAAATCCCACTGAAGTCAGTGGGGATTTAAGCACCCTAACTGTGCAGGATTAGAGCCAAAGGCTTTATGGAATTTGCAGCTCATTTCAATGGAGATTCAAATTAAAAATGTTATTATATAAAACCATGTAACATTATAATTTAAATCAATGTTCAGTGCTACTGAACTTTAAAGGAAAAGTGTTGTTTAGCACAGTTAGTGTTTTTCAGTCACACCTGCAAACCAGAAGAGTATAGCAGGACATTCAGCAAACTATGACAAAGATTCATATTTAGACTAAATCCAGTGACTTGTAAATTAAACTTAAAAGTAACTTGCTAATAACTTGCAAGTATGGAAATCTTAATCCGGTTTGTGAGCATATAACAGGGCAACTTTAAAACCAACATGCTGTCTGTTAAGGAGTAAAAATTGCCTAATACCAGGAAGGTGACACTAGATAGTGAAATGGATACTTGGATTATGAAAATTTGTATTTCAGTTTGCTAGATGTCTGAATTTTCATTGGAAAGAAATCTAAGTCCGGATAGGCAGCTGAGATACCAGCACTGCCACCCTAAGCAGAGTTATACCCCTCTAAGCCCATTGACTTAAATTGACTTAGAAAGGAACAACTGTTTAGGATGGTACTGTAACCAATTAAAACAAAAACTATTTTTAATAAGATTAGCCCCTTTATTGTAGCATGCGCTTTCATGGATCTGATGGTGGTCTGTAGTCTGCAAAAGCTTATGTCTTTAAAATGCTAGAATACATATTATTGTTCTGTAACAGGCTAACTTGAGGTAGTCTTTGGAATTTGTTATCAAGACAGGCAGGTGAAAGCATCTGTGTGTGTGTGTGTGTGTGTGCACACATACAGGCATAAACAAACAACTCCTTGTAAGCAAGGGGCTGGTACTAGTGATACTAACCATGAGATAATAGCAATATTTGGTACTAGTGCTGTTTCTCTGACAAGATAGTGAGAAGAAGAAGAAAAGAGAAGAAGAGAAGAAGAAGAAAGAATTAAATTAAGCTGTTCCAAGAAACTCATCTGTGCAAGTGAAGTCATTACAGTGCATTGTAGTTATCATTAATCACAGGCAAGGAAAGCCAGCTGATGCCAAGCAGTGTAGTCAGGATAAAAGAACACTTGGCTTTACAGTAGGTGAGAGGTTGAAAACCCAAGAAAATTAGACCTGAATAATGAAAAAGTTGCAAGTCTACTGAGGGCTATAATGAACCATTTTAGTGAATCTTTCCACCCTTCCTAATTGCTTGATGAAATATTTATTATTCATTTATATTCAGTTTCCAAAAGTATTAGGTTATAAGAATGCCATTTACAAATACTTTTTTTTTGCTTTCTTTATGGTTTGAATGGAGTCTGAATTATTATTTTCCCGTAATCATAAATCTTTGTATAATCCTAGTGTGGGAATATTCTTGTTCTTCCAGAGTATAATTGAGTCATCAGCAAAATATAATGCCAAGCATGTTTCTTCTGGGATAAGGGTAGGGTTGCCAAGTCTTACCAGTGAGAAAGCGGGGGAGTCCTGTCCCTTCTCCAGGAGTTCCTCATGCACGCTTATACGTGCATGCCAGGATGACATCACCTGGAAGTGACGTCATCACGCTGGGCAGTCGGCCAGATTGGGCCACTTCAGGGGTGGGGTTCCCCCACCGGCCGAATCCAGACCACCGGATTGGGGACCTCTTTAGCAGGGAAATCCCTGCCCCCCGTGGGGACTTGGCAGCCCTAGATTAGGGCTAAAGGACAGAAGAGGACTGAGCATGATGTTCAGGTGGGTTTAAACTCTAGAACTTCTCTTTGTGGAAAAAGAAGCACTTCACTGCTGGAGGCTGAAGGGGCATAAAACCTTGGAAGTTTTAAACCCCACTACCTCTCAGTGTGAAGAAGCAGGAAATATTGACAGAAATGTGAGCCAAGATTAATCCTTTTTCTGAACAGAGATGCTGTAAATACTCTGTGTAGATGTATGTTAACAGTTATTATACAGTAACTGATATTAGGAGATAATTTCTAGACTGAAGTGTAATTACACCTGAAAGCAGGTGTAATTTAGGCATTTCCCCTTTCAGAAATTAAGGCATTGATTCATCTCCATCTCTGCCACCTCTGCTCCACAGTGTTATGCCTTTTATATCTCTTGAGAGAAGAAGTGAGGATGCTAATGAAATCTAAATAGCTGATGGTACGCCATACTGCAGTATTATGGCTTTTTAAAGACTTCTTTGCATGCCTGCTTGTGGTAGCCTCTGCACATGTAAATAGCAGATGGGAGGCAATAATGGGCATTAAAATCTCAACTACATTTCACAATTAGATCATAATTAATTTCCCTGTTATTTTAATTTTTTGATCAGGTAAGCCATATTATTGTGACTATACACAGGTACCATGTTACCTGTCTAGTGATATGAAAATACTACATGGTAATATTGAGACTAGACTACTTGAATTCACTCTACATAAGTTTCCCCTGGAAGTCAACTTGGGGACTCCATTTGGTGCAAAATGCTGCAGCTCCATTATTACCAGGAGTCAGATGGACCGTGCATATTACTCCCATTCTGTAGTCACTCCATTTGCTGCTCATCAGCAAGCAGGCTCAATTCAAGGCATTGGCTATCACATACAAAGCCCCTCATGCCCTTGGACCTGTATATCTGCAGGACTGTCTTTCTCCTATGCTCCACCACAACAGCTTCACTCATCTGAGCAGGGCCTTCTACAGGTGCCCCCCTCAAATAGGCAAAATCAACAGCTGCCTGCCCATACACCTGATTTGCTGTTGTGGCCTCCACCTTATGGGAATGGGCTGCCTGGTAAAGTTAGGAAGTCTCCTGCTTTTCCACAAACAATGCAAAACTGAATAATTTAGGAGAAGAGTAGGCTTTTATACTTTGCTTTTCTCTGCCTTAAGGAGTAGGGTTGCCAGTTCCATCTTCAATCCCAGTGGGATACTTTGGGGGGGGGGTGTTCCCGAAGGGGGTGGGGTATCCCAAAGGGGACGGGGTGATGACATCATGTTGGAAATGTCCTGGCTCCAAGCCCTGCCCCCACAGGGACAGTCCCGCTGGCCACGAGCTGCAGCCGGAGGGCTCCACCCACCCAATGCCTCTCGGAGATCGGGCGTGCAGGGCCCTTTCCTGCCAGCTGTCTGCACTTAAAGAAGAAGAAGAGAGAAGAGATTGGATTTATACCCCGCCCTTCACTCACTTGGGAGTCTCAGGGGGCTCTCTTTAAGGGGCTCTCTTTAAGTTCAGGCAGCTGGAGGATCTCACATGCCCAATCTCTGCTCGGAGATCAGGCATGTGGGGCCCTTTCCCGCTGTGTCTTCACTTAAAGGGGCTCCCTTTAACTGCAGGCAGCCAGAGGGCCTCGCACACCTGATCTCTGCTCAGAGATTGGGGTCACGGGGCCCTCCTCCCCAGCTACCTACACTTAATGGGGAGCTGCGGGTGTTGGGGCTTGGGGGTGGGGCTTTCCCTGCCAGCCAGCTGGCCAGCAGCGAGTTGAACCCTCCAAAAAGTGGGTAACCCCTGCCAAACGGGAGGTCTGGCAACTCTGTTAAGGAGTTTCAAAGCGGCTTACAATTACATTCCCTTCCTCTCTGCACAACAGACACCGTGTGAGGTAGGTGGGGCTGAGAGAGTACTGAGAGAACTGCGACTGGCCTAAGATCACCCAGCAGGCTTCATGTAGAGAAGTGGGGAATCAAACCCAGTTCTCCAGATTATGGTCTGCAAGTCTTAACCACAACACCATACTAGAGGACTTTTTTATATAGGTAATGGGGCTATACTGTAACAAAATAGTTCAGAAAGAGACTTTGGTAAAGGTATAGGGACTGTAGACTATACTACCATGCCAAATACCTGCTGTCTGCTGCTCTTAGTGTGTTCTTAGTACATAATTTTTGTATCTTTTAACATGTCATGTTAGTGCTTTTGTTTCAACTGTTTCTGATTTCTGCTTGTTGCTATTGCACTGATTATTAGATGTCCCATCCTGTTGATTGTATTGATTTGCACTGTGTAGTCCAATTTGAGTCTTAGGGTGCCTTCAGATGGGCAGCTAATCCTGCCATTGGACCGGCTGTATTTAGATCTGGATCTTTTTAATCCAGCATTGCACGACCAGACAGCTCCCCCGTGAATTGCTTTACCATGCGTGAGTCTGCAGTGGATTGTCTAGACAGCATCCACCGTAAGGAGCCGTGCAGTCAGTTTTTTTAAAAAAAAATTCTGTTTGTGCATGTGCATATCTGCATATGTGCTTATCTGCATATGTGCATATCTGCTTATGTGCATATCTGCTTATGTGCCTCACTGTCTGTGGACATTGCATGTTTAAGCGGTTATGTGCACATCACTAAAAGTTTTTTTAAATGGCGGCTGTTTGGGATGGTCTGGAGACCATCCCTACGGGCTGACTGCGCACTGGTGGAACGACCTGATGGTGGAAAGTCTGGCACTGGCCCATCAGCCAGCTTTAGACTGGACTTTAACCACTGTCTTCTAAGTACAGATCCCCTATGGGGATCAATGGGCTACTAACGAAAGCAGCAAAATTCCCAGATGTTTAGGTCTGGACATGCACTTTAAATCCACCAGGCACTCGTGCCTGGAGCGGCTCAAGAGCTGTCTGAACGCACCCTTAGTAAGAAAGGAAGACTATAAATATAACAGTTTGATGTGAAATCACTGGGCTTCATCTGGCAACTCTAGATCTCTTCAGGGTGCTCATAGCCCCCCCACCAATTTTTTGGCTACTGGTGTGTATTCATATGGGTTGTGTGCATTGGCTGTTGCTTATAGAACAAGTAGTCATCTGTGTATTCACTGTATGAAAGCTGAATGTATTGCTTAAAAAATACTTTTGTGAGTTTGGTTGTGTGTGTTGGTACAGATGATGTCGGTATCAGTAGAACAACTATAATTACTTGTCAAGTGGATTAGACATTGGAGGAGGAAGGGCTGAGGAAAGTAGATCATCAGTCATGCAGGGAAAGAAGGATGTGCTGCTATCTGGATTCCTGCTTCCTCCACCTCCCAGTCAGCTGCTGTTACTTCAATTTCCCATCAATATTGTTGAAGTAACATACATGCCGGGATCTGATGACCTTTCAGAGAGCAGCCTTTTATTTATGTGTTAGTTTTATATATCGGACTTCCTCAAAGGATGGAGTGGGGTTGGCAACACAAGCTACGCTATGAGAGAGGCTTGGCAGAGAGAGAGAGAAAGATTTGTACAAAGCTACCCAGTGAGCTTCTTGACAGCTGTTCGAAGGTTTTAAATTCTTTTTGCAAAGTAACTGTCTAGAAAACAATGAAGAAATTATCTCAGTGCTCACTGAAAAGCTGATAGTAGTAGGTGTCTCTCTATCAATAAGACAGTTGGTTTTCTGGAGAGGATAATTGCATGGTTATTGTGCTTTCTTGGTTAACTGAGTTATATCTTGGTGATGAACAAAATTAAAGTGCAACAATCGTGTTTCATTTCAACCTTTCACAAATCAGTGTATGGAATGATTAAAGTTCAGATTGTAACAATGTTGCATTTATTTATTTTTTGGATGCTTACCTGGTTGATTTTATGGCTGTAGTAGATTTCATGCCTTGCCATAGTCTTGCAATCTGATCAGTGTAGAAACCCTGATTTCTTCAGATCCCAGGAAGCTGATGACCTACAAAGATTTTTGCACTGAGCTACCAAGAAGGAACAGGACAACTGTGATCTATTCTGCCTTGAGTTTCTACCAACACTATTGGACACAAAGAATGACTGATCATCTGGTTGATGTTTAGGAATCCTCTGAAAGCCTAACCAAGTATTGGCCCTAAGCAGGGCAAGTCTGGCTAGTGAGTTTATTGAGTTTATTGGCCAGACTAAGGAAGTTTAGATAACACAGAATGGATGTGACCTTTAAAGAATAGCAATGAGGCAGGAGACAAAATATACAAGCCCAAGGTCTCCTCCCAATATATATAGAGGAGTACAGACATTATTATCTATACTGATCAACAAGTCTTAAGTTTGGTCAGCTGCACTTTGTGATAGTTGTCATTGTTTTCTGATTTTAAAAATCCAGCTTGTTCAGAACTCTGTTTTGTATTTTAATGATAATGAACACCAGAGATTTGTATTTAGGGATATACAAATTTTGCTGTTTTAATTTTTGTGTATGGTCAGAAGGATCATTTCCCCCCACCTGTTTCCTTTATCTAACTTCTGGTTTTTGTTTGTAGGGTGTGTTTTGTTTTGTTTTGCAGCAGTATTTTTAAGCAATTGATCGGTAGTATTTAAAGGCAGTATTTCATTCAAATCGCTTTAATATGGGGGGGGGGGAGGTCTGCAGTTTTATCCTGAGTGTGGGAAAACAATAAAGAAAATGAACACTTGAATGAAGCCGGAGTTATCACAACGTTTAGCAACGCCCCTGTTTTTTATTGCAGAATAACTGACCATGACTACAGAATCTGGATCAGACTCTGAATCTAAGGATCAGGATCAAGAGCAGAAAGAAGCTTCTGGTCAGCAAGGAACAGCGGGGACCGGGTCTCAGCAACAGCAGCAACAGCAGCTCAGTCAAGAACACCAGAATGAATTAGAACAATTCTCTGCTGTAGCAGCGCACAGTACCCCAGTAAAAAAGGAACAGGCAAGTTATCCTGATTAATTATAAAAATTTGAATGTGCGACGGCAAGCCAAAATACGGTTTTACTCAGACACAACTGTTCATCTTATTGAACAGTTTTCATGTCTTTTAAGACTATTTCTTTCTTATAACTCTGGCATAATTAAGAAATATTGATCTGCATGGGTCTGTATTTGAGAAGGGGGTTAGAAACTCTCTCTTTTTCACTTCACAGTCGTGTAATATTTTTGCAGTTTGTGTCAGATTGTCCATCCTGCTGTGCTTAATTTAGAGTCCACTGCTGCCGTCAGAGGAGGAAAAAAACTATCACTATTTCATCTCCATGTTAGATCACACCAATTTGTGGAGAAGCAGGAGAACACTGGAGACATATTTCTGCTTTGACACCTGCTGAAATCTAATTTCAGTCATGGTAGTGTGATGTTTGAAACCAACAAAATCTCAAGTTTATTAAGCCCAGACAATTCTCAATTGATTGCCCTCTCCTGCAAACCTCTTTCTCTTGCACGGAAGTAAAAATCAATTCATTACATACTTGGTCATCCTGAACACATCCAAGGATTTACACCACCCACTCACCTTCCCTGGGGGTTTGTGCCTCCTCCACCATTTTGGGGCATCTCATAGGGCACAGGTATCCCTCCAGGTCTCTTCAGCTATAGCTGGGGGGACTGGAGTCGGCATACTTGGTCCTGTTTCCCACCCACCCCCCATATATCTTAGCTTGCCCCTATGTATGTTGTGTGTACAGGGTTAAGTAATTCCTTTGTATGGCTGGTTCACATGCCCCGATTGAGTTGGTTCAGTGTAGCAAACCTCCCTTTCTGTGATTGCTGAGTGGAATAATTCACGTATAGATGGTATGTGATTTCTAACTGATTGCATTATAACTACATTCTAACATGTGACTTAATGCTAAACTTTAGAACATCATTCACCACTGACTATTTTTTTCCCAAAAGAACATTGATTATGGAAGTGAAAAAGGTACAACATGTTAAAGTAGTCTCTGTAACAAGCACTCCCTGGGTCTGTGTGTTCTCACATGCCTGTTTTCCTGCATGTAAAAGTGTGTCCTTTTCATTGCCACTATGCCAAGATATACAGCCTATCACATAACCAGTGCCTTGGACAACCCTAGTAAGGCTGCCTCTGAGCAATTGCAAAAGGCAAAGCTTTTAGTTACTGTAACTCCCTCTGTGCATCCACATCCTTCTTGTATAAGAGTGGTCTTCAGCATTTGAGTAGAACTTGAGTCACAGTCTGCTTTCTTAAATGGAAAAGAAGCTTTATGACTAACAATTAAACTAGAGCACATATCTGGAAAATAGCTGTCTGACCTAGCAGATAGAGTTCTAAGGAAAAGAACAAATAAACATGAGTCTAGCTAAGTTACAATACAAGACAGTTACCTTGGATGGAGCAAATACATCCACAGACTCCCTGCTTCCTCTTTGCAGAGGGGTTTCTAATCTTGGATATTTCTAAAGTATAATTTCTGAAGTGTTTACCCTCTTGTCTAACTGTTATTGGATCCACTTATTTTAGTGAGATTCCTAACTGGATTTTAAATTCTGCATATAAACTATGTTTGCAAATAATTTTCAATTGTCACATGCTATTAGCTAAAGAAATGCAGTTGTGCTGTGTGAATGTAACACTTTTATCATTATCTTAGCTGATATATTTGAGTGAAAATACTGACCTTTAAGGAGTTGCATCTTGCAACCTGTGTCATCCTGTAATGTTAAGGATTTTTTTCCCCAGGGTTCTGCCATTTGAATAGTGGGGGAAATGGTTGTACATTTGAATGCTTTGGTGTGAGTTGTTTACAAACATTTAAACTCCCGCCAGCAGCCAAAATGGTAGTCACTGGAAAGTTGCATCACACAGATCTGCTGCACATGTAGAAAAATACAACTGTCATACTCAGTTTTCTTTTCGAAGCTGGCCCATCTCTTAGGTAATGTGTTTCTGCAGAAAAAGGATTTCTTCTGAAATGAAATCCTCGAGTAGTTCAAAAGAAAAGTAAGTAGTCCTAGGGCTGGGTGCAGTATCTCTTGTCTACTAATGAATAGAGATGGAAAATTTTGAAGCCAATTGGGGGGGAGCTTTCCCTCCCTTTTGTTCAGAAAAAACCCTGAAATTTTGGGGGAAATGGACATATACTTGAAATATATGCATATATTGAACTATATGCAATACTTAGCCCAATCAAACATAAGCCAATTTTATACTTTAACAAAATAAATTGCATCATTTATAACTTACTTAGCATATAAAATGGTAGTATAATACATATTTATGGAATTTAAAATTGCAAATATATCCTGTACTAGGAAGAAAACTGCAAGATGATAAACCCTGTGTACCTTAAATTTTGCTATCTGGTTAGAGACAGCTCAGTTCTCAATGAAACTTGCAGGAAGGGGGAGATCAAAAGGAGGTGGGCTAGAAACTGTAACAAAGCCTCAGAGGAAAGCTCTGAAAGATAGGGCAATAAGATATTTGTGGGCGGGTTTGTCACAGTGATTTGGGGGAGAGGTGAGAAGGTCAACCACAAGTCAGGTCAAATGGGCAACAAAAGTCATGCAGCTGTTGAGAGGCACTGAAAGTCCTGCATGCTCCCCTCCTGAAGATTAGGTATCCAGCTAGGTGCAGAAATATACCTTGGATTTAAGAGCTGTATGTGTCTACAGCATGCCCAACTTTGTCTTTAAAAGAATTTCACTCATTCAAAAAAGAAAATATTTCGAAGGAGTTTCTTTCAGAACTCCCCCAAATTTCCAATTCTATCATCAGAAAAACTGAAAAAAACATCTTGGGGACCCCACCCCTGCTTTTGCATTTCTGTTAATGGGGGATTTTCCTCTGTTGCTAGTAATGTTATACTGAAGAGCTGTGTCCTGCTGGCTCAAGGCTGATGGAACTAGCAGAACACTTCTTACATCTGTGGAATTTTCTGCCGCAAGCAGAACAGAAATATATCTGTAGACTTCACTATTTTTTAAATGGTAGCAGACTGTTTTTTAAAAAAAAGAGAGTAGTAACTTTTGATATGGTGCCTTCACTAAGCTGCTTCAGCAGTCTGAAATCCAGAATCAGTAATGTATCCATGTCAGACAGATTTCTGTCACAAAACTGAAGATAATGGATTTCAGTTGTTTCATATATATCATTTAAAAAGGTTTTTTTGAAAGCATTTCAACTGCAATGTTTGAGGTTTATAAACATGCAATAAAATAATATAACACTTCCAGGGTTGCCAGCCCCCAGATGGGAGCAGGGGATTTCCCAATTTCAAGAGCCCCACCCCCAACAGCCACGACCTTACGTGATGTCCCTGATGTGGTGATGTCGTCACGCCAGGTCATCATGTGGCAACACTCTAGTATTTTGGGCAAAACTCTGGTTACCATAGAGTTTTGCCCAAAATACAAGAGTGTTGCCACGCAACATTCCCAGCATGATGATGTCACTTCCATGCGACATCATCATGGGAACCTCATGCGAGGTGACATCGCCCCACCCTCCCACTCCTGGAAAGCTCCCTCCGACCCCCTGTCGGCGAGGAGGTAAGACCCAGCAACCCTAAAAGCTTCACTTAAAATGGCTAAAACAAGATTGCCCCAATTCAAATTCTAAAAGTTTGTCCGAAAATTCATACCTTTTCTAAGTATTAGAAGGGAGGCTTGCTGACAATTATTAATTTATTTAGAACATTTTAATACTGCTTTCTCACCCAATTTTTGGTCCCCAAGACAGTCAAAACCATTAAACAGCTTTTGAAAATGCATATTATGAAACCAATTAAGAACAACAATTAAAACCTGTAGGAAAGCTGTAATGAAGCGTTACACACTTTAGATAAAATGATTATTACAAATATTCCTTCATGAAGACAAAACAAACACAAAATGCAAAAGAGGTCCATATACAATCATGATGGTTGATGAAGTTCTCCGGAATATCCATTTCGTGAAGACTTTATCCAAATGAGGACCATAATTACAGTGGTGTCTTCTCTTTCTTATTCATCATTGAATGAACTGAAAATGACCACATTTTCACATAGAAATACTTCCCATTAGTCATACATGGGAAATGCAGATGGGCAGGATAGAATTGCTAAAGCCTAAAGGAGGTCCACCAGCAGGGCCAATACTCCAGAAGCCTTCCCCCTGTTGCCCCCCAAGCACCAAGAATACAGAACATCACTGCCCCAGACATAGTGTCCCATCTATACATTGTGGCTAACAGCCACTGATGGACCTCTGCTCCATATGTTTATCCAATCTCGTCTTGAAGCTGTCTGTGCTTGTAGCTGCCACCACTTCCTGCAGCAGTGAAGTCCAGGTGTTAATTACTCTTTGGATGAAGAACATAATTCCTTGCAGTCTGTATCTATAATAGAAAGGGACTGTTTCACTTTGTTGCTGTTTATAGGGGTAATTCATGCAGACTCAAGAAATTTAATTGAATCTCAGATCCAGTGCTGTAAAATGGTTGCGTTTGAAACTTAGCACAGTTCTGTTATCATGTTAGTACCTAAACAACTATTCCAGTTTCTTCTTTGTTAATCCCATATAATGACAGAGTAAACATTGTTGCTTTTTCAGATCTGCAGCCTTCACCAATACTAGTGCACTAGTACAGTTTTATATCTATTGTTGTGATTTTCATCGTTTACATAGCACCAGTAGTGCACTTCAGATTTACACTCTAAATTTAGACTGGGGGAGGAGAGAAGGCTAGGAAAGTGGCAGGGGTTACCAGGGAACAATACAGCTAATGGCAGATACAGTATAGTTAGTTGGCAATTTTCTTTGCATTGTATCCTGGAAAAGGAGTCAATTGCTGACTGCCTTGGAACTGATATAACTTTATTTTGACTTACTTCTCCATGCCGTTCAGATGGGCATACATGGATTCTCCCACTCTTTTTACCACCAGAGCCATCTTGTTAGGTAGCTTACCCTGGTAGGCAGTGACTGGCCTATGAAAACCTTCCTGGCAGCATTGGGTGCTTTGAACCTGCATCTCCTCAGTGCTAGGGCGATACTATAACCACTATAGCACTGTGACTGATAGTTTATGGCTTCCAGAAGGCTCTTGCCTAGTAAAGGTAATTCTGCAATTGAAGCAGTATGTTTTGGAGAGCATATACTTAGAAACCTTAGAGATGAAAAATCTGGAGACTGCTAAGAGATTTCTGTATATAAAATTAGCAACTGCATGTGATTTTTGTTAAGGATGTTGGAAACTTTTTCAAAGGACAAGCTGGGCATACATTCTGAACAAAGTGTGGACTTGTATTATAATAATCTCCAATCAGTTTGAGAGAAGTGGTAAACTACTTTATGCACCTGATTGTGTGGGCCGCAGCTCATGAACACCTCTGCCACACACAAAAATAAATACCAAGGTGATTCATGACTCTTTGTTTTGTTTACTGCAACAGAATTACTGCAGCACAGGAATTGAGACTCCTGTAGCCAGCCCTTTAAAAGAGAGGATGGAAGCAAGAATAAAATAGAAAATAAGTTGAAATTTATTTCACAGAAAAAAGATGATAGTAAATATTCTGGGAAACTAGAATAGACTTGCAGTGCAATCCTGGGAAAACTTTCCTTGGGGTAAACTCAATGGAATAGACCTGAGTAGGATTCTGAGTACATCTGCTTAGGAGGACACTGCTGGACACTGTACTCTCTTGCTACAGGTGAAGTATCTGTGCATGCATACATCCTGTAGTTTAACTTCAGCTATCTTAGCTCTACCAACAGGGCACTGCTGCTGTGGAGGTTGTATTCACAGTTGTGAGCACAGCTGCCAGTGATGTTTATGGTGGCAATAGGGATGTCTGATTTACTATTATGGAATTCCTTGTCATTTGACATAGATGAAAGCTGGTGCAAGCATGATGGTTCTCTATTAGATGATTGGTGAAGTCACGTTCTGCAGTAAAATTCAAGAAATGGATAGAGTAGTATTGCCACAAATATATTTAAAAACAAAATGTACATGTTATAAGTGCTTTTGGATCAGTCATTTCCTTTTGTTTACTCATTAATTGGACTTCTCTGGCTGTAAATACTCAAACATCAAACAGCTTGTATGATCCAGAGAGAACATTTGAGGAGCATCATTGCTGCTCCCTCCCCCAAACTGTAACCTTTCCTCCCTGTTAGATGTTAATTGATGGGTCAGTGGCCAGATTTTCAGCTTTGCTGGATGAATATGTCACAAAGGAACTTTTGAGCAAAAATTAGGTCTGAAAGAGAAGCATTTATGCATGTAAAATGTGAAATACTGAATACAGGTTGTGTCTCAGTGGTCACTTTTGTCCTAGATTAGGTAACTGTATGAAAGGGATGTCAGGTTTCTTTAGGAAGATGAGGCTTAATTCCCTCTGAAACTAACTTGCTGCATGAACATGTCTTGACAGCTTTGAGTCTTCCTCTAATCGTTCCTGGCATGTTTTTGTGTGCAGCACAAATTAATATAAGGTATTCCTGTGACTGTCTAACCTAGAGCACTTCCCCAGCATTGATTGTTCTGCTTAGCTACTTCTAGAAATTAATACCTGTATACCTTCAAAAGGAAATACACAATGCTTGTAACACTCTTCAATGTTTTTTTAAAAAAACCAAAACAGCCAGGGAATCATTAATAGGGGAATGAGGGGAGCTGTTTAACCTTCCATCTCTTTTCTGCTGAAAATTCCTCCATGGCTGCTTTTCTATTCACAGGGGAAAATATATGTTTAAGACAGAAAGATCTTATAGAATCCTGGTCCATGTATACAGTACTATATTAGAGAAGCACAAGTAAGCCAGTGTTGTTCTGGCCCTGTGGTGTAGAGGTTAGTGTGCTGCATTTGGATTGCTACTTTGCCATGAAACTCTAAGCAGTTTCTAACCAGTGGATCAGGACCCTCAGCTAGGTGGAAGAGCCTTTTCTTCTGGGTGGCAGTTTCCTGTACAGCTGTCATTTTATGTGCACAGGGAACAAGTTTACCTTTCCTCTTTGGTTGCAACAGGACACTGGAAAGAGGTTATTCCGTAATGGAGAGGATTTATCCACGGCTCCCTTGGCTTTTTCCTTCAGTGTGGTACACCTTCTGCAGTTGTCTTACGTTTTCTTGTCCCCAGTCCTTTTGGTCTTCTGGCTGTGGTTCTTGACTTGGGTGACAGCAAAACTCAAATTCTCCTTCTTTTTGTTACCGGAGTCTGATATCATGAGTCTTCCTGTCACACGCTTATAAATCTATGGGTCCAGTGTCTGGAAAAGATCGCTAGACGCTAGCATTAGACCGCCTTGGTCCAATCAGTGTCTTTCAGTCTAATCTATCACAAAGGGTTGCTCTGAGATCAAAATCAGAATGTAAGCTATCCAGGTGGGAGAGAAATTTCTTAGCATGGAGTGCAGGAACTATACCCTATAGATAAGGAAAAGCATGACTGTAGTAGTCATTTGACATCCCCATCTCAAAAGGGTCTTATGGGCTATGTTAGAGAAGAAGGTGGGGGAAGGGTGGGAGGTACGTGGGGTTTCTTTGTCGTTATATTTACTATCCTATGTGGGAAAACAATTTAGAAAATCTTAGTGAAATAAAGGCTCTTCGCTGATGGGGTGGCAGTAGGACAGGGGAAAATATTAACGAGCCATTCCAGTCCTAGGATTAGCTGAATTACTTTGCTTTTCTGGATATGTTATTGCGTACCATAGTCCTGTGTAGCTGAGAATACCTGACATGTATGCAGAATACAGGGTCCTTATCCTGCATTAGTAATGGTTTTGGCATGCCTCTTGCTGAAGTATTTCCAACTGCTGAGAAGGTTTGTGAACACAGGTGGAATTTGTTTTTCTTTTCCCTCCACAAAGGTCAGGAAACAGTAGGAGATAATCCAGGTTCATCTTTAGAACCTCATAGTAGTTTACAGTAAATTCAGAACACTCTGTCCCATAAAGCACTCCATTTTCTGTATGCCCACTGCCCTCTGGGTGTTAGTGTTTTTATCTTTTGGGAAGAGATAGAGGAAAGCGCAGAAGAATTTAGGGATTATGCATCAGAATTAGACACTCAAAAGAAACAGTCTTGTAGTCTAGGGACTTGAATGAGTGTTTTTGTTTTGGTGCACGTTCACTTGAAGCTGTCCAAAATGTGGCTCAAACAGTTTTGAATAAAATTGCTTATGCAATACTTCATTAAGCTGCCTCCCAAGCACAATGTGGCTCTATACAGAGCTGAGCATTGTCAGATGAAAAGCTCCAGCTGGTCATGTTGAGTTTGGCTGAGCAATCAGGCATTGCCCAGGTTGTAACAGAAAGAGACAGAAGTGGACCGGCCACTTACCTAGTGAGAAAAGGAGTCTGTGATGGAGGGTGAGCAACACCAAGAGCTTATTTCAGACGAGGTAGAAATGTAGATAGGAACCATTGCTCTCTTTTTCAAAGCATTACTGCTAATTTTTGTTCCTTCTTTTTGGAAGGCTTTCTTTTATCATTGTAAAGCCAACATAGCAGGATCCATGGTGTGGGAATGTCATCCCTTCCTTCCATTCCATTTGCCCATTCAAATTTAGAGATACATGTATAGGTCCTTGTATCTTTTACCACTTCCAAAGAAAAGGAGTTGAGGAGAGGAATGGACAACTAGCGGGGGGGGGGGGCAGGCTCTTACATACCACCAGTCCTCACCTCAGACTTACTTCACCTGTGACTGTTTCACATAATAAAATAAATCCCCTGGGGAAGAACAGTAGTTGAGTGTTTGGTAACATGGACACCATGCCCTAGATGAATTTCATCTTTTCATATACTACTAATGAGGGGGAGTAATTATAATAGGAGATCATTGCCCCCCATGTGCTTTACTATAAGTAGTGGAGTCTGTGTACAGTGTAACAGAAAACTCTAGGTCTGAAAGCAGATTAAAGCTTTTGGCCAGATTTCTTTCATTCATCTTCCATCTTTGGTGCACCCCCACATTGGGACAGCACCTGTGCAGGCCATTTGCGGATAAGTTTCTTTCTAGGTAAAAGTTATCTGTGGGGGTGTCCTTCCCCCTCCCGAGCTAACATCAACAGTTTTTCCCGCCCAAACTGTCACATGCTTTGGAGGCAGGTGCCCCCTTTCCCTCAGCTCTTTTGTTTGCCACTGCTTGGATAGGAGCATTCCAGCTTAGCTGTGCTTTTTTTTGTCTTCGTTTTTACCAAACTGGTGTTTTTTCTGCTTCAACTTCCTCTTTTTTCAACTGAGACTTTCCTTTTCTCTGTGAGGGATCATTTGTCCGGGTGAGGTGACTCATCAGCCTGCCCTTGGGTCTCCCCGCTGCCACCACTTGTGGTGCCCAGCATGGCTTCCAAGGTGCCTTTCAAGAAGTGTACAAAATGCTCAACCAAAATGACCCAAAGTGCTGAGATGAGCTTTGTCTCATATGTTCGGGAGAATCACATAATGTGATTCGCTTGCAAATTTGTCAGGGCTTTACACCTAAGGCATGTTTGGACAGGGTGTCCCAACTGAAGGCTACGCTACAGGAAAATGCTCTGTCTGCCTTGGGACCATCCAAGTTGGTTCTAGGACTGGAACCTCTGAAGCCGTCTTCCTCGGGCTGGTCAACCCCAGTTCCAGGCCACCATGTGTATGGTCAGTTCCAATGGCCTCAACATCCCAGCAGATGTCACATCTGCCTAAGAGAGCCCCTTTGGTTACTCCTTCCTCACAACTGAGATGCCCTCATTCTCCATCACCCTCTGTTCCATTCCATTCCTCATCGGAACCACTATCCCAAAGACAAAAGAAAGCAAAGAGTAAGCAGAAATCTGGCTCTGCTTCCAAGCATCATAAACATCATTTGTCCTTCCCAAGGCATTCCTCCAAAGAGCAGGATGTCATCCTTGTGCCCCCACACACCCCATCCTTTCAGTTGGGATCTCCTGTCAGGTCACTGTCAAGAGCCGAAGAAGAGCAATCTAGTCTCCTGGCAGGGCTGCTGGTACGAGCTGAACTGACCATGCCCTCATTGTGGCAACAATGTTGTCATCCTCATACTATATTATACCAGCATATTTTCAACAGTGGCCTGAGCACCGGCCTCAATGACTCCAGCCTCCGCCTCCTACTGTATGCTTCAGACATGATTTGTTGATCCTGGTTACCTGGAAGCCTGCTCTCTTTTCATACCACCTGATTTAGACCCCGAAGAGGAAGGTACTGTGGCATCCTGTTATAGCTAAAGGAGAACATCAGAACTGTCTCCAGACAAAAAGGTTGGGGACCTGACCCCTATTTCCCCAAATGAATATTTGAGATTTTATAGTGAATAAATGCTCAGGCTGGCTAAAGCACTAGATATTGACATCTACACATCCAATAATAGGCCAAAAGATAAGATTTTGTGTCGCCTTTATCCTGACTTGCCTGGTATTGTGGCATTTCCTGTTTTGGAGGGCCTTACTGACCTGAAGGTACTGATTTGGCAAAAACCTGCATCTACCCCTGTTACTTCCTGCAGGGTCAAAATCTTATATAAGATCAAGCAGGACTCACCAATTTCTTACAACTCTTCCACCCCCTCTTCACTGTTACTGGGGACATCTAGAAGAAGAAGAGATTGGATTTATACCCTGCCCTTCACTACTCGAAGGAGTCTCACAGCGGCTTACAATCTCCTTCCCCTTCCCCTCCCCACAACAGACACCCTATGTGGGGCTGAGAGAGCTCTGAGAGAACTGCCCTTGAGAGAACAGCTCTGAGAGAACTTGTGACTGTCCCAAGGTCACACCAGCAGCTGCATGTGGAGGAGTGGGGAATCAAACCCGGTTCTCCCAGATTAGACCATGGCACCAAACTGGTGCATCACAAGCCTGGTCAACTATCCTCTCCATCTGATAGAGTCGACTCTTGGATTCGTTAGGCAAGAAATTATATTTTTCTGCCCTGAATTTCAGGATTGCAAATTACCAAACCATCATGGGTGGCTACCAGCTCTTCCTATGGGGGAACCTGTCACAATACCTGGACACTCTTCCTGAGGAGCCAAGATCCTTGGCCAAGTTGATCCTTTCCAAGGCAGTTAGACTTTCCAAACAAGAGATAAATGCAGGTAGACATGCAGCCGATGTGGCACCAAAGTTCATGACCTCAGCCTTTGTCCTGGGATTATATTCCTGGTTGCATACAACTGCTCTCCACTTAGAGATGTGCTGTAGGGTCAAGGACCTCCTCTTTGAGGGATCTAGCCTTTTCTCACACACCACAGGTGAGTTCCTGTCTATAATAAAAAAAGAATCATCAAACAGCCAAGTCCCATAGTGTATTTTCTTCAACTTCTGCTGCAAGGCACCGCTTCACACCGAGTCAGGTTTGCTACACCCTTCTATAATGGCCAGAGGCATCAGCAGCAACAGTCACCCTACCAGTATCCTCAGCGTCAGTGTCAGCCATCTTCCTCCCAAAGGAGAAAGAGTGCTTAGAGGTCTGCAACCAGCAACCTCCTCGTAGGGAGCAGAGTCAGCAGTTACCAAAATTCTGACTATCCGTTCAGATGTCCTCAGATAGTCCCCTTTTCAGAAATAGGTTAGCTTGTTTTTATAGTGTTTGGTGTTCTGTTTTTTCTGACATTTTGGTTTTGTCTGTTGTTACTTTCTGGAGTTCACCTCTCTTCTCCCAGGTCTCCCCATGTCAGCGGTGATAGATAACCAGTATCCTTTGCTCTGATTTCAACTGATCAAGCTCTTAGAGAAAGGCACAGTTGAGAGGGTTTCCTGGGCCTGCAATCTAGGGAGTTGCACTCCAGGTTCTTCCTTGTTGATAAAAAAAGATGGAGGCCATAGGCCAATCATCAATTTGAGAAAATTAAACAGATTTCTGAAGGTTTCTAAGTTCAAAATGGTTTTTCTTTCATCTGTAATTGAGTTTCTCACTCCCAACTCCTGGTTTGCTGTCTTGGACCTTAAAGATGCTTATTTTCACATTGCTATTTACCCTTCACATAGAAAGTACCTTTGCTTCAGGCAAGGCTCAGAAATGTTTCAGTACTTGGCACTCCCATTTAGCCTTGCTACTGCTCCTGGGGTCTTTACTAAATGCATGGTGGTAGTCGTGGCTCATTTAAGGGCCAAAGATTGTTTTGTTTTCCTCTGTCTGGATGACAGGCTTGTTGTGGCCCCCTCTCAGGAACTCCTGAGGACTCATTTGGATGTGATCCTTTCCACTTGCTTGAAATTGGTCTTAGTGAATAATTGGGAGAAATCTTGATTGAAGCATGCCTCCAGATTTGGTTTATTGGGAACATCCCTAGATTCTCTGCAGGAGAGAGCCTTCCTACCCCCACCCCCACCCCATATAGGGAAGTCTGTTAAGACTATGGCTCATGCCTTTCTGTGAAAAAAGTGGCAGCCAGTCAAGTCTATCCAACACTTATTAGGCCTTATGGCATGTACCATGACTGTCATTACCCTGGTTAGGCTGCACATGCATAGTCTCCACCAGTGTTCCCTTTAAGCTGAGGTAGTGTGAGCAAGCTCACAGTTTTTTAGCCTCCAGCTCACACATTTTTGTCTTAGCTCAGGAAGGATAGCTCCAGAGCAAACTCATTTATGCAGTAGCCAAATTGCTCACTCACAACTTTAATGCCAGGAACTTAAAACATAGAATTTTTGCTCACTAGACTCCACATCTTAGAGGGAACATTGGTCTCCACCTATGGTTTATTAGGAAATATGACCTTATGAAGCATCCCCCCCCCCCCCCCCGGGCGCTGTTTCTCCATTCCCAGATCAAGTTTGCAGTCTCTTAGTTGGTGGACAGAGGATGCTAGTCTTTTCACAGGAGTCCAATTTGGGTTTTGGGTCCCACTGATCACCCTCACCGCTGACTCTTTCTTAACAGACTGGGGTGCCCATTGTGAGAGACTCTCAGTACTGGGTAGGTGGTCAGCACTCAGCAGAGGCCTTCACATTAACATTCTTGAGCTGCATGCAATCAAGCTCACTCCTACCTTCTTCTCAGATATTCTCCAGGGCAAGAGGATGCTTGTTCAAATGGACAACACATCCTCCATGTATTATCTCCACAAACATGGAGGTTCTGGGTCGTGCAGGCTGTGTTTGGGGGCTATTGCAGTTTGAGATGTGGCTAAAAGTATCAGGATCTTCTCCAGGGCTATTCATATAGTGGAAGTCCTGAACACTATGGCTGACAGCCTAAGCAGAGTCTGTCTTACCCATCATGAGTGGTCGATTCAGCCCAAATATCTTCAGGAAGTTTTTGAGATGTGGGGTGCACAAGGAAAAAAATTCAGTATGTTTCCGTTTCAGGTATATCAGATCCAAAAAATATCGGTAAATACCAAACTTCCCAAATACCAATACCGATATAGTATTGGGTTTCAGAAAATATTCGGTACTTCCAAATATATTTGGGTCTGTTATGTCCAGGGGAGAGCAAGAAGGCATGTTTAAATGCCTTCCCTTCCCTCCCTAAGCCCCTTGCCACTTCCACTGGTCAGTTTCACTCCCCACCAGGCCATTTAAACCTAACAGCTGACTGGCAAACCAGAGTAAAACTGACCAGTGGATGTGGCCAGGCAGCTTGAGGAGGGAAGGCATTTAAACATACTTTCTCGCTCTCCCTTCCCTTCTCAAGTCCCTAGCCGGACAGCTGGGGAACTGAAGGGAGAAAGGGGAGGCATTTAAAACGCCTCCTCTTCACTTTCCTGAATTTGTATTCGGCTTAGGAAATACTGACTAAATACCAGTAAGGCATTTATTCAGTATTTTTCAACTTGGGGAAGCCAAATGCACACCCTTATTAGACATTGTGTTGGATCTCTCAAAGTCAGATTCCCGAATAAGTGCAAATGCCTTACTGTGGAGATTTTTCTAAACTCATCTTCTAAAGAAGTCAGTGTACAACTGAGCAGCTATTAGTGTTTTAGTGACTAAAAAGGCTTTTCAAAACCCTGAATGCAGTTTATCTCTGTTGCAGTGCAGTTCTATAGCAGTCTAAATATTAAGTTCTGAGTAGGGGAATCTGTAAAAGGGGAATCTGATTGTGCTTTGTGATTCTGAAAGCTTGCTGTGATCAGCCACATTTTTTAAAAAAATCTGAAATTGGAACTTCATCTCCCTATTTTCTCTTTTCAGTCTACTGACAAAGAACGTGAATTTGCTGCTGCAGCAGCAAAACAACTGGAATATCAGCAGTTTGAAGACGACAAGCTGTCTCAGAAATCATCCTCAAGTAAACTCTCTAGATCTCCTCTGAAGATAGTCAAAAAACCAAAAACTATGCAGTGCAAAGTGACCCTCTTGGATGGCTCAGAATATGGCTGCGAAGTGGAGGTAAAAATGGGTGTGTGGGGGGGTGTACTTTGACTGTGCCTGATATCCGCTGTGCAGTAAATTAATTGTATTTGGTTGAAGAGTGGGAGTAATAGAGCTCTTTTTATTTCAAAAGGACAGTATTTCCAAAAGGAATATAGTGCTTATGAACGCCTGTGGTTGCCAATCTGGAACACTTGCAGTAGAAACATAAAAGAAATGGACTATTTCTGCTTCCAGGGCTTCCTTTGATTCTGTCTCTTTGTGATGACTCACCTAGCAATTCAGTCTCTTCTTGAAAATACAGTAGTAGCCCTCATGGTCATGGAGAGTGTTGAGAGCAGAACAGCAGGAGACACCAGCAAGTGAAAACAATAGCAGCAGAGATTGAAAACTGTCAGGGTTGTCACACTCTGGAGCTCTGTTCTCTATCTGTGTCAGAGTCCAGTGGAAGAGAACTGTATTAGGGTTTGGTGGTGAGAAGGTTTTTGCTTTGTGTGTTTGAAAAAGAATAACCTGTTGCGAGTTTGACAACTTTATTTTCAAGGTAAGGATCTTGTTGGCGATTGTGGAAAAGAAGCAATTTATTTATCACCCAGGGCTGCAGCATGCAGTAGTGGTGAAAAAGGCAGACTCCATGGTGGGATTATTGGGAAAGGATTTGAAAATAAAATGGCAAGTGTAGAAATCTGTGCTGCTGCTGCATTTGGACTATTCTGGACAATTTTGATTGCCATGTCGAAGGAAAGGCATTGTAGAGGTGGAAAAGGTGCAGGAAAAGGTCAGTCTAAAGAATTATGAGTTGGAGCATCTTCTTATGCAGAGAGAGACTCTGGCTGCTGCCCTGAGGATGCTTTACTGGGAATTCTGAGTAGATTTGTTTAGGATTGCTTCCTGTGGCAGCCATTTTTGTGGTTGCCTCCACCTCCTATAGCAGCCATTTTGTGGTTGCACCTACCACCCTGTCAGAATTCCAAAGGTACCCTCAGGATCAAAAAGGTTACGGATGCCTGTCCTGGAGACGAGGGGAAATTCTGAGAGTGTCACTATCTGAAGGCCATTTCTTCTCACATTCCTTGGTTGTTTTGAGACAGGAAACTGTAATTCCCTGGGTGCATGTGATTCCTTGCCCTGGTGGGTAAATGGACGGCTTAAGTATTGACCCACCATGTCAGATAATGGTAACACATTGAGTAGGATTTCAGATTACATGTGGTCACATGGCCTGTTTGAATTTGTTTATGTGGTTTTGGTGTGGGGCTGGAAGTGATTGAGAATATTTTGAAGAAGACAAGTTAATGTTGGCTGCACCAGATTTTTGTTTTATTTTAAAGCCATTACATTGTCAGCAGACTACATTCTTTTTTGGCTTGTCAGCATTTTTATAGTGCAATCCTATGCAGAACAACTCCAGCTTAAGGTCACTGATTTAGTGAGTTTAGACTTGATTGTTACTCATAGTTATGTGTAGGATGTGTAGAACTACTCCACTGCCTCTTCTCTTTCAGTGCTAGAAGGGGAAACAAGGGTTGGGCTCCTGAGTTGTCAGGTGTGTTCGATAACAGAAATCCTCCTGACTAAAAAGGAATAAAAACAAGAAATGTAAGGCCTGTGTTTTTGAAGGCCTGTTTTTTACTGGATGGTATAGCAGCCTACCACTGTCAGTACCACCACTGACAGGCAGATGGGTTATTGAGCTAATTTGGGCTATAACTCTACATGTGCTACAACAAGCCAGTTTAGCATAGAAAAGCAAGGAAGCATCTTAGGAGCAGGCTCGTACCCAGAAAAGTTTTTGTTAGGGGGGCCCCAAGGGGGTAGTTTAGTACAGTGGAGCTGACTGCATCACAGGCTTGTTGTTAGGGAAATATAGAGGGGGAGAGACATGGCTAGGTAAGGGCTAAACGGTAAGGGCGGGGGAGCAACAGCACCTGGGGCAGTTCAGAAATAATAAAGAAAGGTCAGGATTTGTGTCTGGGAGTTCTGTTCTCTCTGAAGCACTGTGCATTGCTCCAGAATCAAAGCCCACCCCCCCCCCCCCGAAGATTCAAGATGTCTGGCAAGTGTTGCTGAAGGAGCTGGGAGAACCCCTTGAGGGTTTACAGACACAATCTGGTTCCATTGGCTAGCTAGCAGCAGCTGGACAAAACAAACCCCTGAGCATCCCCTTAAACCCTGGTGCCAATGGGCTATTCTCCTCACATCCCCTTCCTACACCCCCCCTCCCACCTTTGCAGGCAATCCGAGAAGAGAGCAAAGACAGGAACTTCATCTCGCACCTCCCAAAGCAGCTCTGGTGTTACAGTCGCACCGGCAGCAAGCTGAGCATGGGCTGAGACATGCTTCCCCTCCCCTGGCAAGCCAGGCGGGCACTTCATAGACAGGGGGAGGGGGAGGCATAGCTGTTTGGGGAGTGTGCTGGGCACTCCTAGGCCCCCCGTGCATACGGGCCTGCTTAGGAGCCACTACAGTGAGTATGCTTCACTGTGCCAGTGAGTATGCTTCACATAGTGGGTAGATGTTCCACAGTGCACATAGAAGTTCCTTAGAAGAATTTTATGTAATGTAGAAAGTGTTCAGACATGACCTGTAACTGTTCCCCTGGACTTGGTAGTTTGAAACGGTATAGCTTAGCAAGGACTGCACTGCATGATTCCTGTGATGTTTGTTTCAGCTCTTACTATGGGCCACGTTCTCATAGACGAGCTGGGAAAGGAACCCTTTTAGGCAGAAAAAGTACCATGGTCAGGTCTGGACTAGAAGAGGAAATGTGCAGGCAAATACATATAAAGATTGCCCCGCAAATATTAGGATGCACAAATAACTCTTTGTGTTCAAATAGCCTTGATGCTTTCTATGAATTGCATTTCTTAATTTCACTGTCTTGTTATTTTGGACTGCTGTGCTGTGCAGATGCATGAAATTACTCATCTGCTGCTGACTGGCTCTGCAGCACAACCATTCAAAACAGACTGCCTCCATTTTGTTTTCTTCTGGAATTACTACAGAAAAGAACATTTTCTAGAATATTCACTAGTGAATGTTTGAACTCAGTTTTAGGCCTCAGATGGGTATTTGCTTGCAGTGAGAGTTCAGCTATAGTGTTTTTAATACTATATTATGTTTACATTTTAACCTCATAAATCATATAGAACAGGATTCTGCAGTATTAATAGTCTTTTAAAAATATTAATGGTGAAGGATAACTGAATAATTGTCAAAACCCTCTTGTCCCAGAAGAAGGCTTTGAGTAAAGGTCAAGAGCAAAACACATAGTACTGCAGAGTGAATCGTCACTGGCTAAGGCAGAGGTGTTGAACTCATTTGTTACGAGGGCCAGATCTGACATAAATGTCACTTTGTTGGGCTGAGTCATGTGTGTCATAAAATGTAATGCTAGGTACAAGAGAGATAAACTGTGTAAAAGACAGCAGCAGCTGAGCTCCAAGTTGGTGTAAATTCACTGCAAGGCCCCATGGGCTGGGAGGGGGGTGCAAAGAAAAAGCCACATGGGTGGACTGGAGAGCACTGGGCAGATGCACCCATGCTGCTTGACTGCTGCAGATGAGGTTGTTCCTCCATGCAGAAGCCACAGAGTGGCTCCGCCCAATCCCCCCCCCCCCAAACAGTCTCCCTTGCACAAGTTACTTGTGGTCTGCATAAGAGCCCTGGATGGGCCAGTTCCAGCCCCAGGCCTTGTGTTTGACACCCCTGGCCTAGGCTAATGAGCCACCACCAGCCCCTGCAAACTAATCCTCAGCTGAGAGACCAAGGGACCAAGACTCCAGACCTACCAGGTGTTAATCAAGAAGTCAGTACTATGAGGTTGGACACTGGCAGGTTGAGTTCCACAATTACTTGGCAGCTGTAGTCAAAATCGGCCAAGGTAGTGTGTTGAGATTGAAGCTTCAAAAAACCAAATAACACCACTGGAGTATAATTAATAAAGTTTATTAAAAGAAATATGCAAAAGTATACAAATATAGAAGCAGTGCAAAGCGAAGGAGAAAATAGTTAAACTAAATAACTATCCTAGAATATTTATTCAGGCTTTAGTCCTCTGAAGCTTGAAGCTACAGACTGATGTGACAGAGTCCAGATAGAACTCCAAATCCAAGAAGCAGGTATCCTGGCTGCACAAAGCCCAACCTGTAGTCAAAAGGGTGGCCAGAGGGAAGGCCCAAAGGGATCAAACTAGAATGAACAGTCTTGCTTTATGACTGACTGCCTGCAGCGGGCCTGGTCCTATTTGGCCAATCAGTGTTTTTAAGACATGTGACCATGGACTTCTGCAGCATGGACTTCCCAGGCCCATGATCTCACTTGCACTTGTGCCTGGCTCCAGTTCATCCCTCATCTCTCTTGAAACGGCAAGTCATAGTGACGTTAATTTCCCCCAGAGGAGCCTTCAGTGACTTGACTAGGCCCAAAAACCTGAACCCAAATTTGAAAGGCCAAGTATCAGCTAGACGAGCTCAGTTTCTTGACAGTACTGTTTTCCAGAACAAGTGATGTTGTCTGGATTTGCAGGAATCGCTGACTGAGCTTAAGGTGTCAGTTCAGAAGAAGCAGCTAGGTGGAAGCATCCATATATGAGGTCCACAGCTGCAGTGACCTGTCATATAATGTGAACACAAAACAGAAGTAAACAACGATTCAGCAGTCTCTCTTCACAACAATCTTTTGTCTAGTCTATAACAACTTTGATTGAACTGGTTTCCAAATAGATATTTAGGGAACCCCAATCCAGTGCATGATTTGATTTTTTTTCCTTTCAATAGCAGACCCATTTGCCAAATAGCAGACTGCTTTCAAATCTCTCATCAAATTCAAAACCTGTTTTGCTTCTGCTGTTTGAAAAACTGAAGTACTAAAGGCGTCTTGTGTTCGCAGTTGTATGGCTGTTTGGATCCTGCCTTTGTTCCTGTCCCTAGCCATTACAGTTCTTTACAAAAAGGCTAATCAAATGATGTATGAAACAAAACAATTAAATCAAAGAACCAACATTTCTGGGACAGAAATAACTGAGAAATCTGCCAGAAACTGCAATACACTGATATTATCAGTTTCTTCCTAGTGTGACCTTAGCTTGTAATATTCTTTAGATAGGGTTCAAAGTACTGTTCATCACTTACAACCATTATTAAGAAGTTAGTATGTGCTATAACATCTTCATCTTCCAGTAGTGCTTTGTTTTTGACACTTAACAATGGGATTTGTACTTTTTGAACTAATTTGAGATAAACCTTCAGGTTGCTTGAGGCACTTGAACAGGAGGTTGTTTTAGTTTGGCATTTTTCTAATTATACTTAAGTGGACTGCTGTGCTCTTGAAGAGGCAATCTAACTGTAAAGGCACTGTGGGCACAACCAACACCAAGCCAGCATTTTCTCCACTTACTGAACAATGACTGCAATGTGTAGGGCATTTGTTGCTTTGTTATAGTAGAGTACCTGTGCCGGAATTACATGTAGCCTTTTAAGAAATCTAATCATTTGTCACTAAGAACCATTTATTTCTATAATCTCTTCGGTGAGCGTAAGGTTGTAAGGGACTCCGAAAGAGCACTACAGTTGTAAAGGTAGGAGACAGAGACACGAGTTCCTGGAGTGAGGGAATGGAGAGAAGCAGTTTTGCAGAATACCAGTAGAGAACTGATTCCTGGGGCAGTAGACATTCAGAGATGACTCACAATAGGACTACAGAGTTAAAATAAAGTTTGTTTGTTTCACACTTCAGTCTCTGTCACAACATTTTATGAGGTTGTCAGCTGCGGATCGTGTGTAGTATTGGCAGAGAAACAGAAAATAAAGCAGTGAAGTACAGAATAGACCGGCTAAACATTGCAGTAGGAAAAATGGAACATAGAATTGCTGGCAGCATAGATGTTCTGAGATAATCAGAAGCATCTGGCTACCCTACAGTTCAGAACCTTTACAATTTTCTTGAATTGCAGATGACTGATTAGTACGCCCCTACAAAAAATAAATCTTCCAGTAATGTTTTGATGGACAAGATTACACCAAACCATGGGATGAGGGGGGAATGACTGTGGAAGAAGGCCTTAAGTAGAGATTCCAGCCTCCAGTGTCACCTGGGAATTCCCAGGAACTACAGTTCATCTCCAGACTATAGAGATCAGTTTTCCTGAAGAAAATTTGGAAGGTGGATTATTTGGCTTTGTAACCCACTGAGGTCGCTGTCCTCCCCAGTCTCCATCCCCTAATGTCCAGGAGTTTCTCAACCTGGATCTGGCAATTCTAACCCCCATCCCCTGCCAGTGGCCAGTGGGGAGAGGGGACCTTTGTATAATGTTTGTACCTAGAATCCAGACATTGCACTACTTAAAGATGTGAAGACTCCCCTAAAAACTATGCAGTTTTTAAAAGCACTTTACATCCCCCTCCCATTTTAACACCTTTTCTGGGTATTTTTGTATTTGTGTGTACCTGTGCGCGCGCGCGTGTACCTGTGCCTGGGAGTCATGGCGACCTTTGGCAACTCCCACTGGGGCACAGAGGACTTCAGAGAAGTGGCTTGATAGCCTGCCTCTGGCCTCTCAGCCCTGGTATTGTCTGGAGGTCTCCCATCCAAATACTTGCCAGGGTCGGCCCTGATTACATTCCAATATCTGACAAGGTCAAGGCCCAATTGCTGGATTTTTAAAATTGAAACTTTGGAGAAATGAAATAGTTTATTTCTTAGAATAAGCGGAATGCTTTTTAAAACAAGGTTTCACTCATTCAAGATGGGTAGCATTTAGACAAACCCATTGAACTGCAAGAAATACTTGATTCCATTTGGGGTTTGAAAAATAATAAAGCACCAGACCCTGATGGCTTCCTGCCGGAGTTTTATTTAAAAATTGCTTCTACATTAGCTCCAACTCTCCTGACTGCATGTAATACTCTTCTTGATTCCGGAGATCTACCTCCCTCATGGAAATTAGCTACCATAAATATCATTCCGAAACAAGGCAAAGATCTGTCATCGCCAGCTTCATATTGACCTACCTCCCTTTTGAACTGGGATTGTAAGATACTGACATCTATAATGACCAAAAGGTTGAACAAATTTATGAGAAGTTATATCCATTTGGATCAAGTCGGATTTTTACCAGGTAGAGACATATCAGATAATACCATCAAAACGTTAAGCATAATTGATTCCTGTGCTAAATCTAAAGAGCCTACTCTATTGCTCACTCTTGGTATTCAAAAAGCCTTTGATTCATTAGAGCTGAAATATCTACAATCTGTACTTCAAAAAATGGGCTTTGGAAAAAAGTTTTGACGTTTAATCCATACCATTTATCACTCTCCCTCAGCAAGAGTTCGTATTAATGGAACGCTTTCTGATCATTTTCTGATTGCCCGGGGCACGAGACAAGGCTGCCCACTCTCACCCATTTTATTTGCCATTGCACTAGAACCATTAGCCTTACAGATATGATTACACTCACATATTCATGGAACCAAAATTGGAGGACAGATCTATAAGCTCAGCATGTTTGCCGATGATATGCTTATGTACATCACGAACCCAGAAGAGTCACTTCTACATCTTCAAGATACATTACATGAATTTGGAATGATATCTGGCTTGAAGATAAATTCTTCCAAGTCTTCAATACTGCCTCTCAATATCACACAAAAGATGAAAACTGAACTGTCCAGGAAATTCTCCTATCACTGGTCTGAGAACTCTTGTCACTATCTTGGAATCAATATCATGGCAAATTTGAAAGACCTATTGAAGTTCAACCACCAGCAAAAGTTCCGAGACATACAAAATGATATATTGAGATGGAAGACATTGCATCTGATTTGGTATGATAGATTTCATTTGATCAAATCTTCTGCTCTCCCTAAGCTGATTTTTTTTATTTCGCACCATTTCTTTGAGGATACCACGAAATACTCTTTGGCAATCTACCTTCAATGATTTTCTGTGGCAAGGTAAATGCCCCAGGGTTGGTTTCTCAATCTTACGCAAAAATAATAAACAAGGAGGACTAAATTATCCTGATGTCAGGGCATATCATAATGCCTCCATACTGGCCACTGTGGTTAGGCTTCTAAGAGATAATGACAAGGCGGCCTGGAATAAAACACTTCTTCCACTGATGACTTCAACATCTGTATCAGGGTTGATTTGGGATAAGGCTGCTTATTGTCCAAAGACAGTTAACAAACAGACACTCTTATCAGACAGTCTCAAAACATGGGATGTCTACTGATGAATGCTGGTACCTACACTTTCTCGATACTTTTCTGCACCAATCCTGGTTACTGCCTGGAACAGAATGGGGTACTCCATCTGTCTGGCAACAAGTTTATATCACAAGATTAATAGACATCTCTTCAAAATTGGACATCCTTTTGAAAATGGATCTGGAACGGAAATTGAAGCACTCAATTCCATGGTTTTTATATTTACAGCTCCAACATATGGCTTCACAAGTCCATCTCCGAGACATCTTGACTGCTCCTCGTACAGAATTTGAGTGTCTGTTGGAAGGATCATCAGCTGGGAAAAAAGGTCTGATCACTAAGATCTATAATATTACTTCACCTCCACAAACCCAAGTTACTTCCGTTTCATCATTCCTGGCATTGTGACTGTCAATAGACATTTTCAGAGGACCAATAGTCTACAATTTGGACGACCTCTCTATCCAATACGAAATCAGCAACAACCAAGCTGCAAAATTTTAAAATCTTGACTAAATGGTACCTAATGCCCAATAGACTAAGTTGTATTTCAGCTTCACAATCCTTGCAGTGTTGGTGGGTATGTGGAAAGGAAGGCTCTTACATCCACTGCTGGTGGGCTTGTGATGTTGTTAAATCCTTCTGGAAAGATGTGATTACCCAAATTGATCTGATGATTGGCTATACAATTCCTCTGAATCCAGAAACACTCTTGCTGAACTTATGGCGTGAAGACACAATTCCTCAGTTTCAACGGGATCTCATTACTAGCTTACTGACTGCAGCAAAAACGGTAATCGCATAAACTTGGAAATCTCAGGCGCTTTCAAGATTTCTTTGGATAACAAAAGTGTGGGATCAGTTTCTGATGAAGAAGATTACGTATAGCCTATACCAATCAGAAATTTTTCCAAAATCCACAAATTTTGTTGAGAAATGGTACTGTTTCTACGAATTCAACTTTACACACAATATTCTGCCACAAAATAGGTTTTGTAGAGACTTAGTACTGATATGATTCTACTTGCTATTCTTTACTCTTCTATGTTCCTTTGTCTATTCTATATCTATATGTTGTGTTTGTTTAGAATATGAAGCAGTAATAGCTTGAAAAGGGCTCTGGTATCCTAAAGCTCCAATTCCTATTGGCTGATTAATAAAGACTCCCATTGGTCCTGAAGCCAATCTAGATACCCAATCACTGAGCCCTGTTGGGTCCAACAGTATTGCTTGTATATAGTTACATTGTTGAAAGTTATGTGTTGGAACAGTATAAATGAAAGTACTGCTCTCATAGAGCTGTCTTTTGAGCTGAACAATGTCACTGAATAAAGCCTGTTGTTTGGATTCATTGCCTCCTGCTCAGTACTTAAAACTATAATTTCTTTTAGACACACTTGCACACCACTTTAAATATAGATTTACAATAATTAAGGATGTCTAAATTCTTGAAGTTACGGTAACAAGTTGATGCTTCCTTATATATCAGAGATTCTTTGATGTATTGTTTGTTTATATAATCTTAAAGTTGTTGTAAACACTCGTTATCTATTTTTACTGTATACTTTGGTTTTTCCAATAAAATTATTTTTAAAAAAAGATGGGTAGCATGAAAATTTGTAAGTCAATCTAC
Organism: Lepidodactylus listeri; assembly: GCA_029233225.1. NCBI lineage: Eukaryota > Metazoa > Chordata > Lepidosauria > Squamata > Gekkonidae > Lepidodactylus > Lepidodactylus listeri. Next base: position 72,759,862 of record JARCFY010000006.1, on the reverse strand, counting down.
AGTATTCCCATATATACTGTAGACACATATAACATATTTTAAATAATGGTCGTTGTTTAAATGTAAATAATTTTGGAAACAATATGTTGTAATGTATTTAATAATATCTTTTTTAATAGTTCAGTGTTTTTGGTGTTATAATGTTCAACTTGATATCTAAATATGCTGGCAGTGCTACTGTGAATGTGTGTAGGGTTGCTGACCTCCAGATCTCCTGGAATTACAACTGCTCTCCAGACTGTACCAATCAGTTTCCCTGGAGAAAACAGCTGCTTTAGAGGGTGGACTGTATGGCATTATAACCCACTGAGGTCCTTCCTCTCCCCAAATCCTGCCCTCCTCAGGCTCCACCCCCAAATCTTCAGGAATTTTCCAATCCAGAATTGACAACTCTGTGTACGAGACTGTTGTTGTTAAAAGAATTTACTTTCTTTTGTTTACTACAAAACTTGTTTTGTAATTTCAACTTTTGCTTTTTACCTTTCACTTGGCAAAAATTAAAATACACGTGGTACGGGTTCATAGAGCCAGCTAGACAGGCCCGCATGTTGGGAGGAAAGAAGAAGAAGAGGAGATTGGATTTATACCCCGCCCTTCACTCACTTGGAGTCTCAGAGCGGCTTACAAACTCCTTTCCCTTCCCCTCCCCACAACAGACACCCTGTGAGGTAGGTGGGGCTGAGAGAGCTCTATTCCCAAACTGTCCTTGAGGGAACAGCTGGTCCAGAGCTATGGCTTGCCCAAGGTCATCCAGCCAGGTGCAAGTGGAGGAGTGGGGAATCAAACCCGGTCCTCCCAGATTAGAGTCCGTGCACTTAGCCACTACACCAAACTGGCTCTCAGATTTTTTCAGATTTTCAGAAGGTTCAGATTTTTTAGGAACTAGTCAGCATTTTGGAATGAGCTGAGCCTAAAATAGGACAAGTCTGCTGGTGCTTAACAGTATGAGGTTGCTGAGCAGCTTTTAAACTGACCCATCTGGGAAACATAAGCATGTTGCTTATTGCCATCTCTGACAAATGGTTAGTAATAGATTTTGTCATTTTCCTGCTGAGGATAGGAAATCTCCCATCCCCAGCTCTTGGTGCCTGCCAGCAAGCTGGTGGCTGGCTGTAGGAGGGGAAATCACCATGAAGTGGTGATGTAGCTTGCAGGTTTTCAGACATAACACTGTTGTCTGATGGCATCCCCCACCCATATTCCAGACTCCAGCCAGCTTCTAGCCAGTGGCTGATAACCCTTCTGCTTTGGGCAACAGCAGGAGATGAGGCAGGAAAGTACTTTGAACTCAACCCATAACTTGTATTTTGTGCTTCTACAACTTTTACACCTGAATTCAGAATTCCAGTTTCACTATGGGAATGCTTTTCAAAAGAGTGAGAGTGTGTAATGCAGTTTGGAGAAAACTAACAGAAAGCCATCAATTATTATATTGTATTATACGCAAAGCATCATGATGGCTTAAAGACAGGATGTAGATGTAACAAAACAACCAAGAAATGCTTCAGTAGGGTTGTGATCTTTCTTGTGTATATTGTTTTCTGCCTCGAGTCTTTTAATGAAAGACTTACTTAGTGTAAAATTAATAAATACTGTACCTTCATTAAAAGTGCATAAATGGAATGTGATATGTTTCTAAACATGCCTTGCCTCAGACTGAGGATAAATCAAAGGAGTGTGTGATAAATATGTGTGTACACACAGATATGTAGGAGCCAAGCAAACTGTAGGATGCAGTGTATGCGAGCACGTGCGTGCGTGTTTCTATATGTGTCACTTGGTAAAATTTAAGAAAGCCACCTTGAGTCTGAGAAGGGTGTAATATATATTTTTAAATAATATTTTTTTTTAAAAAACCCTCTGGCCTAAACAATGGAGAATGAGTACTACAGTCCTATAGCATCCTTTAATGCTATAGTCTGGCTGCACTCTTGCTGCTGATGTCACAAGCAAAGACCCTAATTTGGTCTGACTCCAGAATTAGGACTAGGTCACCAATCTTCTTAGTAGGATTTAGCAATCCTTTGAGCTTTGTGTTTTTGGTTTTTTGAGATTAGTGTTGGCTTTTTAGGATTGTAAACTCAATGAGTATTAAAAAAAAAAAAGGTTGGCCCCAATAGAAAGTGTGCCGTATTATACAATGTCATTGACACAATGGGTGTATGTTACTTTAAGATGGAAAGTGTGAGGCATTCATCTACACACTACAAGTACACTAAATGAAGATGAGTTTAATACTCAAACATAGTTTAACTATAACTGCTGTAAACTGTTGGGAATATTATATGGCATTGTAAACTATATACTATAAATGGCTGGGAATATTATTTTTTCCCAGTAAGCATCTTTTGTATAAAATGTAATTTTTTAAAAAATGGGACTCTTAATTGGACATCGATGATACTTTCTAATCTACTTTAAGAGGTTTATTTGTCATGAAGCTTTAATGTACATTATACCATATGCACAGTGCAGGAGCTGTGTGAGTTACAGCGATGGTTTTACTCTATAATATTCCTTTTGAATTGTGTATGCTGTGCATTGTGCTTTTTGAAATTTTACATTTGTGTAGAATAGAAATATTTTAACACAGACTTGTCTGAACATACAACTAAAATAATGACAACTTTGGCATTTTGAAACTATAGTTCAAAATCAAATAAATGTTTATTTACAGTATCTACTGTATTTTCTGGCGTATAAGACTACTTTTTAACCCAGGAAAATCTTCTCAAAAGTCGGGGGTCGTCTTATACGCCGGGTGTCATCTTATAGGGCGGGTGATGAAACTTCCCAGCTGGACTGGAGAATCTGCGGTTACCCCATCCCTACCACGTCCACAGCTCGGCCGATGGAGGGGAACGAGGGGGCAACCAAAGGGAAGGGCACTGTGCAGACCTCCAGCCAAAGGGCGCCTTCCGAAAGACGGCGCGCGGGGCTTAGTGAGGTGGGACTAGGCAGGGCCCCCCCGGGAAATGAAGCGGCTGCTACTCGCACCGCCGGCAGCCGCGGGAAGAGAGGCCTTGGGCCGCTTGCACTGCCGCGGGGAGGGAAACCTCGCATTGCTCGTGGCGGCCGCAGTAAGGTCTTGTGCTGCTCGTACCGTTGCCGGCTGCGGGGAAGGAAGCCTTGCGCCACTTGTGGTGGTGAGGCCCTGCGCTGCTTGCGCCGGCTGCGGCGAGGCCCCACGGCTGGGGATGGTGCAAGCAGCGTGAGGCCTCCCTTACCAAGGCCAGTGGCGGCGCAAGCAGCAGCCGTTTCATTTCTCAGGGGGGCTTGCACCGCTGCTGGCCGTGGGGAAGGAAGCCCCCATGCCGCTCACGGGGAGGCCCCGCACCGCTCACAGCGGCTGCAGGGAGGTGTTGTGCTGGCGCACAAACCCCCGCCCCCCCGAGAATTTAAAAAGACGACGCCCCTGGTGTGAGCTAGCTTACAGTTTCTTAGCCTCCGGCGTCCACAGAGCCGCTTGAGAGAGAAGGACTAACTGAAGGTCTGGCGCTGTATTTGGTGTGCATTGGAAGAGGGGTAGTCTTATACAACGAGTATATCCCAAACTCTATATTTTGACTGGAAAAGTTGGGGGTCGTCTTATACACCCAGTCATCTTATACACCGGAAAATACAGTACATTTGTAGTTTACAAATTAAGTGTAACACAGTCTTATTAAACTAAGCTGTTTTTTTAAAAAACCACTAAGCTCACTGTACCACAGGCACTGTACTAAAGGCAGAGCATATATCTATATAGTGCACTGTACTACAGGCACTAAGCTCACTGTACTACAGGCATGTTACTACAGGCAGAGCATGTATCTAGAGTAATTAACTTGGAGGCTTTGGGACTTCCAATATATAACATTTTAGGTAATTATTTTTAATATTAAATTCACTGCTTGTACTCCCTCTCCTTGAGCTCTTGGCAAATGAGTATCAGGAATAAATGTCAACGACAAAGTTTGAGTCCACTGGCACCTTTAAGGCTCAACAAAGTGTAGTCGATGGATGAGCTGTCGTGTGCAAGCACACTTCTTCAGATGCAATTAAATGGAATTTACCAGTCCATACATATAAGCAGAGAGTAGGCAGTAAATTAACATGCAACATAATGAAGATATTTATCAGATTCAGGAATTACAAACTTCGTTTATGTGGTTACCATTTAACATAGTAAAAATATTTTAACAGATGCAAAGACCAAACAAGAATAACAAGGTAAGTCTACATGGTCACCATTTGTTTGGCTTCAGTTCTGGGGGGAAAACACAGAAAAGCAAATAAATATATCAAAATTGGACACTGTTGTAGCCTGCTTAATTATGAAATGCTAAGAGTAATTAACTGAACCCATGCTGTTACGCTCCATTTGTCTCCTCTCAAGCATGAAGGTAACTAACAACATCCTTTTCTTTGAGGTCAGGTGATTTGTTGCACATTTGTTATGTGTTTTGTGTCACCAGACCAGAGAAATGCATTTTAATCTACCATTCTAAATGATCTTACATTCTAATATTCATTGCAATACATTAGAATCACTATTCCATTCTACCATTCCAAATAAGAAATACACTAAAATAAAGAGGATGTATGGTGAGAATACAGATGTGTAAGGCCTGCATGAGTTTAGCATATGCAGTGATATAAGAAACCAATATCCCTGTTGAGTTGGGGGAGGGGGATTTCCAAGTTTTTTAACAACTTGTAATTCAGCTTTTTCCCTTTCCATTTTGTTCCTGAAGTTCCTTTGCTACTTTGAGATCAAACATTGAATGTCCTGGAAGGTTGAAGTGTTCCCCTACAGGGTTCTCAGTCTTGTGATTCCTGATATCAGATTTGTGTCCATTTATCCTTTGGTGTAGGGTTTGACCTGTTTGCCCTGTGTGGAGAACTGAAGGGCATTGCTGGCAATTAATGGCATATACAGTGTTAGAAGATGAGCATGTGAATGAGCCTGAGATGGTGTAGTTGATGTTTTTAGGTCTATTGATTGTGTTGTCTGAGTGTATGTCGGAGCAAAGTTGACATCTGGGTTTATTGCAAGCTCTGGTACCAGTGTCCATGTTCAAATTAGATGTTGCATTGTTGTGGGTGAGGAGTTGTTTGAGACAGGGGTGCTGTCTGTGTGCAGAAGTTCCACCACCACCCCAGTACTTGTGAAAGAGAACTGTCATTATTCAGTAGAGGTTGTTAGTCACTGATGATGGTTGAACTGTTTTGAGTTGAGAGCTGTATGTGACCACTAGTGGTATTCTGAAGGACCATCTTCTCCCATACGGCCCTCCTGACTGTTCCATAAATCACTGGTGGGCACACGAAACAGGGCCTTTTTGGTGGCAGCCGCACAATTATGGAACAACCGCTCTGGGGAGGTGCACCTGGCCTCACTGTCGATCCTCAGGAGGCAGTTGAACACAATTTTATTAAGGAGTGCATTTGTTTTTATTTATTTGTGATCCTAACCAGAGGTTTTAAATCTAAATTGTGGCTTTTAATGTGTTTTTTATAATTGTTGTTTTATTTATATTGTTTTTAATGTGTTTTTAATCATTGTTATGTTGTAAGCCGCCTTTAGTTCTGCAGGTGAGAAAGGCAACTAATAAATGGTTTAAATAAATAAATAAATACCTGCTTTGCATACTGAGGTGTCAGGGAAAAGGCAGGCATATAACATATTTAAATAAATAAAACTAAAGATGCAAGTCAGTGTCTAGTCATTCAGATATGTGGAGCAGGGGGCTGTGGAGACTGCCTGAGCACAGAAGGCACACAGATTACAAATAATGTATTTGGGCTGGGATGGGCGTGTTGGCAAGGCTTCAGTCCAGTTCACAGAATGACCCAGCTTCAAGGTTTCATAAAGCATGGGGACTTGCAATTAAGGATTCTGCCTTAACCCACTGGCTTGAATTTGCTGAGTTTATGTATATCACATCACTTAGAACATAATGCTCTGTGTACCATAGTAGTTTTGTCTCAAAACACTAGCCACTGAATATTGCATAAGGATTAGACGGTTAAGTACTCGGATCTCTTTGTGTCGTTTTCAAGGTTATCACACAACTATTTACATTTATTTAGTAAGTATTTAGTAATTGATACCTTATTTTAATAACTGTAAATATTTCAATTTGCTAGCAATTTTGATAGAACAATATTTTGCCATGCACGCACTCTCTCTCTCTATATATATATCTATGTATATGTGTGTGTGTGTGTGTTTGTGTGTGTGTATATCTTTTTTGAGAACAGTGAGCCTTCACAAAAATGTAATTTTTGCATCCTTTAATGTGTCATGTCAATATTTTGGTTTTGCTTCAGTTCTGTTTTTCTGATTAGTTCTACAATCCCAATCCTATTGCATATTTTATTGAATGCCCTTCCTGTTAATTGTACCAACCGACCCACCCTGCGTAATCTGCCTTGTATCTGAGAAAGGTGGACTATAAATAACGTAAATTTAAAAAATAAAATTATTGTCCAAAGCAACCTCTTTTAAAATATTTTAAATTGTATACTATACATTCATTCATTCTCTTTTTTCTCGCTGTTTGTTCATATGTCTGACTATTTTAAGAGGTATGGAGTTGAATTCCATATGCTGCAAAAGGAGGAGTTTTATAGAAGGGAGTTTCCCACTGCAGCTTCCTGTGTCACACCACAAAATGTTGCTTCTCAGAGAGTCAGAGCAAGAACTGGTACAAGGATGGAGGGTAGGGTTGCCAAGTCCAAATTGGAAAATACCTGGGGACTTTGGGGGTGGAGCCAGGAGAGGGCGGGGTTTGGGGAGGGGAAGGACCTCAGCATGGTACAATGCCATAGAGGCCACCCTTCAAAGCAGCCATTTTCTCCAGGGGAATTGATCTCTGTCAGCTGGAGATCAGTTGTAAAAGCGGGAGATCCCCAGGCCCCACCTGGAGGTTGGCAACCCTAATGGGAGGTGTCAGTTGATTTCTGCTGTACCACGGCTGCCCCCACACTTAGGGTTGCTAGGTCCTCACTGGACACCGGCAGGGGATGGGGGTTAAGGTTGCCATATCCAGGTTGGGAAATGCCTAGAGATTTGGGGATGGAGCCTGGGCAGAACAGGGGCCTCAGTGGGGTACATAGTTCCATAGAGTCCACCCTCCAAAGCAGCCATTTTTCCAGGGGAACTGATCTCTTTAGTCTGGAGATGAGCTGTAATTCCAGGGGATCCTCAGGTCCTACTGGAGGCTGGCATCCCCTCCTATATGTGTTCCCATATTGATATGCAGATCACCTGACATTCAGGAATTGTTTTTCAAGTGGGGGGGCATAGAGTTTGCAGTAGAAAGAGCAAAGATCCTTTTGGTAACCTCTTTAACACTCACTTTATACAGGAAGGGGAAAGAGTAATTTCTGCCATTCTTCCTTCCCACTACAGCCCCCTTACTGCATCTCATATTTTCTGCCACTCAGGATTAGCTTGGGGGCGGGGGGCAAAGATTGCTGCAGTGAGAAGTGCAAAGATCCCTTTGGTAACTCTTGCTCCATGTAGTGTTTTTGTGAGGAAAGGGCATTTCTTTTCCCAAAATTCCCTTTTTTAGATAGAACCATTGATTCCTCTTATTGTCTTTCTTCTCTCTTTTTTAAAAAGAGGGATTTCACTTTCATTTGTCTTCCCCTCCTTCCCCTCAGATTTGTGGATTACTCTTTGATCAAAACAGAATTGATTAGAAACTGACTCCCAGTTGCCAAAAAGGAAATGTGAAATGGTTTACTGGATATTGGGAAGAAATTGGGTGAAGAGGAATTAATTTCTCTTAACTGTAGCTGCATGCAAGAAAGGGAAAGCAGCCAATTCCTTCTTCCCACTGCTGTCCTCATGCTGTATTCTGCATTATTCTAAAGAATCCCCCAGTGCAGGGTGCTGCAGCAGAAAGTGTCAAAGATTCCTTCTGTGAACTTGTTCTGTTCATAGTGTATAGGATACAAATGACGTCTTTAGAAATGTGTTCAGCACCATATGAAGTATTGCAAAGGCTAAACATGTTCTTCATTTTATCTGCTTGGAAGCCCTGAATCTTAGTTGTAGGTGAAATATATGTATTGTTATTACTGACAGTCTGTACTTATATGGTCGTGCTAAGAGCCAATGTGATGGTCAGGTTAAATGGTTACATTAGGGCTGAGGACAGACTGGCGAGGTGGCCCGCTATGCCTCCGCTTTAGAAGCAGAGGCAGAGAGGCCGTCCAAACAGCTGCAGCTGTCCCCCGCCGCCCGCGCGCACTCACCCATGCCTGAAGTGCTGTCCTTGCGCTCCAGGGGAACCCCTGGGAACTGGTCTCTAAGTGTCTGGGTGCGCATCCCTGGTGCTTTCCGTGGGTGTGGACATGCCGAACGCGCGGAGCACGTGGCACCTGAAGTGTGGATGGGCTGTTCTGGCTGCTGCGGCTGTGCATAGCCATGTCTCGGCGAAGCAGCCAGCAGCCACGCACCTCCTCCCCGCGCAGCCAGTGTGAACGGGATGCCCCAGGCTGCTTTTTCTGTGCAGCTTTCAGCCATGTGGCTGTTCTGGGACAGATCCTCAGTCTGTCCTCGGCCTTGGAATGTGGAGATCTGAGTTCAAATCCCCATTCAGCTGTGAAGCTCACTGGGTGACCGAGGGTCCAGTTATTGTGTCTCAGCCTAACCTATCTTATTTTGAATTTTTGTGTGGAAAGCTCCCTTAGCATTTAGACACTGTTTGCCCAGACAGAAAATAATTTTATGCACAAGACTTAAGTGTAAAATAGTTAGTAATTTCTGCTTTGAAAGTCTTGCACTAGGAACTAGGAACCTGAGCAAGTTACATTGCTTAGATGCTGCAGCAGACGTCTGCAGTTCAGAGACTGGCATAACTGTAGACACTGAAATCCATCAATTACAAGGGTGCTATTACTGTGCTGCAGGCCAAGTATTCCTGACAACCAGTTAAAACTCCCAGGCGTTGTTCCTACAGGGACAATTAGGTAAGGCACAATATGGATGAAACAGTGATTAATGCTTATGGATACTATATTTTACTGTATGGCTTAAATACATAAAAAGTGTGTATATTTGCATATATGTACATATTCTTTTTTACTTTAAGCAGTTTTAATTTTGAAAACCCAGCATGGCTATTGTGAAGTATGAATTGTGTATTTCTGAAAATAACATGCCGAGAACTCAAAGCTATAATTTTTTGTTCACGCAACATCTCAGGTGAATTTTGAGGGGGGAATGATTGGTTTCTGTATCATCTGGACAAAAGATTGAGTCTTCACCTTGGTTTCTTCTGTTCCATATTTATCATGGACCATAGATCTGAACTCACAAGAGTTTCTGTCTTCCACTACTAATTTCAATAACCTCAAAGGTATTAGTTAGTTCATGAGAAGAACCCCACTGATATCAGTGGTGCTTCTGTCTCAGCAAGAATGCTTAGAACATGTTTAGATTGACAGGGACAGTTCTGATTTTTCCCCTACACAGTTCAGATCACTAGCACACTAATAACCTTGCATTTGCTGGGATTATATTAGTAACTTGTTGAAATCAGTAAGAATTTAAATCTATACATGTACATAGATGAGGCTCAGTGGGGACAAACATACTATACACTCTTTGTAGGTTTGAAAATTAGTGGTTCAAATTTCTGCATTCTTTGATATTCAGAAAAAAATGTGGTTGATTTTAAAATAATTTTCTTCTCCAAAGATGGCCCTCCATTGTATTGCTTTCTTGCTGTTTTTCTTTATATGTGCCTGTTTTTCCCTTATGGAAACCATCCTAATAGGAATCTTTTATGATTGCTTTCAGAAGCTGAAATATTTCTTGCCTTTTGCAGTGTGGCTTTTTGTCTTGTTCAGCATTCCTTATACACATGAGACTGCAGTGTTACATACAGAAATAGCTGTGCTGTAAGATGTGGCCACTGAGTCACTACCATAGATTTCATTTCAAAAGAGAATATGTTCTTTTGTGCTTCATACTTGTTCAACTCATCTCTTATAGATCAGTACACTAAGGGTAGCCAAGCTTGGAATTAAAAATAGAAAAATGAAACTGAGAATAAATAAGGAAGAGAAAGGAGAGGGGGGAGAGAAAAAGCTTTCTGGATATACATTTTATACGTATGTGATTGAACAGGGTAATATTGTACACATCTGGCTGGAACAGACATAACACTTGATAATTCCATATTGTTGCCACCAATGTCACATGGAATTCCCTTGGTACTGTGAAAATAGTGGGCATATTCTGTATCTTAATTTGTGTGCAGAAATTACATAATAAAGGTGATGTACATATGCATTTGGCAACAAAGATGGGGTTAGTGGATGTATTCAACATCAGCACCCTTGGTATTATTATCAGCACCCTTGGTATTATTCTCAGCTCAGCAATTCTCTAATCCAGTCTAACTAATGAGCCAGTTTAGCGTAGTAGATAAGAGTGGCGGACTCTAATCTGGAAAACCAGGTTTGATTCCCCACTCCTCCACATGCAGCCAGCTGGGCCAGTCACAGTTCTTTCTGAACTCTCTCAGCCCCACCTACCTCACAGGGGCTGAGGACAGACTGGCAGTCTGGAGCGGGAGGAAACCAGGGTCAAAAGCTATGGGGTTAAAGTGCTCCGGGGCTTGCCATTCACACTGGCCAGTGTATTGCGGGAGCATGCCATTAGGGAACGTTCAGACTGCCGCGGAGTGACCCCGGGTGGGCTGGCCTCCACAGCTCGTGGCGGAGCCGTTTCGGCAATATGTGCAGGTGTGCCTATTGTGCATAGGTGCATGGCCGCATCAGCAGTCTAGAAATTTGAAATCTCCCCACCTCCTGTATTGGGGCATGGTGCGCATGGGTGCATGAGCGCTCATGTGCATATCTTCGCGATGGCGTGTTCACACTGCCACCTCCGCTTGACTCCCGCTTCTTCCGGTCCACACTGCCAGGAAGCGGGAGACAAGTGGCAGACGGACCCTGGACACCGGTTTCTGCCGGTGTCCTTCTGAAGCAGCAGGGAAGTGGGTAAGTACGGAAGGGAGCCGAGGAACAGCTGCGGCTGTTTGAAGGGGCTCCCTTCCCCCGTTTCACAAGCGGAGCCCTCCCCCTCCACTTCCTGAGTCTGTCCTCAGCCAGGTTGTCTGTTGTGGGGAGAGGAAGGGAAAGGTGATTGTAAGCCACTCTAAGACTCCTTCAGGTAGTGAGCGGGGTATAAAATCCAACTCCTTTTCCTCTTCCTCTTCCTCCCCCTCCGCCTCCTCCTAGTTGGAGATGAAGGAAAAACATCCTTCTCTCATGTTGCCAAGATGGAGAAGCATGGCATTGTCTGTGGACAGGGGAAGAAGCTGGAAGGAAAGAAGCTTTCCCTAAGAGCAGCATTCAACACTTCAAAGGGACATCAGAGAGCAGTAAAAGGAAAGGTGGTCAGTGCCCTGCCTGTCTAGCTCTCTGACTCTCTCAGTCTGGGGCAAAGAGACAGTGTACAGTCCTTCACTTCCAACAAATTAGGCAATATTTGAAAGCATATATTGGAAATGTTATCAACATGCATTTTTTTTGGTTTTTGTCCTGAACCAACAGATATGTTCTGGATTGAACCCTGCATTAGAGCACTGAGCCCCAGGTTTGCCAAATCTGGGTTGGGAAATTCCTGTAGATTTATGAGTTGAGTCTTGGGAGGACAGTATTTGGGGAGGTCCTCAGTGGGTATAATGCCATACAGTCCACCCCCCCCCAAGTAGCCATTTTTTGAAGGGGAACCAATATCTGTCATCTGGAGATCCGTTGTGATCCCAGCAGATCTCCAGGTCCTTCCTGGAGTGGTTGGCAGCCCTACCCTGAATACACACAAGAATGCAGCACAAGGTTGTTTTTAAATCTGCAGCCCTGGTGGCTTCTGTACTTTGTCCTGAATTGGTTCCTTCATACGTTTCCCTAGCAGATAAACTTGATGGTCATTTAGTGTCCACTGATAGGGGAAGGGATAGTTTAATCAAATTTAATTTAACCTGTGTCATTTGTGCGTAATTTTGCTCTTTGTACTTCATATTTCTATCACAGTAAATAGTTTCTTAGGGACTTTACAGTAGCTTTCACTTTTTCATTCTTCCTGAAAAACTTAAATAATTTGGGGTGGGGGGAGCAGCAGAATGGAATGAATATACGTAGTGTTATGTGTAACTTATAGTGTAGTTTAGATGAAGTGTCATTTTAATGGTGCTGAATATTGTTCTTGAATTCCAAAGAATTAAACATGTATTCCTTTTCCTGTTTTGTACCTCTTTCTGCAATTTTTGTTTGCTTAGGTACTTAACACCTAATGATTATGGATGTGTTCTGTGTTTCCTAAAACAAAATTGTTCTGAAATCTCAGACTCTTGCATTGTACAACCAGTATACTTTGTGGATTTTCAAGTGTGCAATTACCCATTACTAGAGTTTTACATACTGATTATTCTGGAAACTAATAGAATCAGCAAAAAGACAGAATTCTTTAAAAAAAATAGAAATAGGTTCACTAGAAGAGAAATGTAGGTTTATACGCATGCACACTCTTAAAAGAAAATTTGCATTGTTTGACTCGGAATCCACAAAAATTAAGAAAGAAAAAGTATAGATCAGGAGTCCCCGGTATGGTGTCTCTGTGTTCCATGGCACCCTCCAAAACCTTTTCTGGTATGTGCCAAGTATTTTTAGGAAGTGAGTGGGGCCAGGTAGGGCTTTTGCCCAGCATGGCTTCTGACTCATTACTGGAGATTTGGCTGTGCAGATTTTTTTCAATGTTGCTTTGGCAGCAGCTGCCACCACACAACAAGGATCTACACTGTGTTACTGAAGTTAAGCTGGAGCAATCATTTTGTGGCTGGCTCTGCCTCCTGTGGAAGCCATTTTGTGGCAGCCATTTTGTTGCTGTGCCCACCTTGCCATGTGCCTACAGGCTCAAAAAAGTTGGAGACCCCTGACTAGGGTTGCCAAGTACTCATCACAGGCCAGCGGGGGGGGAGTCCTCTTCTTGCCGGGAGTTTCCCAGGGCGTTTCTGGGGACGTTGTCCTGACCGGATGACTTCAGGGGTGAGGTTCCCCCCACCGGTCGAATCCGGGCCGGCGGATTGGGGACCTCTGTAGCGGGGGATCCCCCGCCCCCTGGGCAGACTTGGCAGCCCTACCCCTGACATGGCTCTTCACAAAGCTATCACAATATATTTATATGTGGCTAAAGTTCAGTACGAATAGAATTGGTGTCTTTACATGTTGTATCTTCACAAGAAAATAAGCTTGATCATATATCAAACAAAAAAATATGTATTCTTCTACGCAGTGTTGTCTGTCTGTTTGCAGGTGGATAGGAAGTCTGCATGTTATTTATGATTGTTTAGTGCTAAAAGCTTTATGCTGTGAAATGTGTGGCTGCCAAAAACATTCATTTAGTGAATTCAGGATAAGCAATTTTTAATGCTTCAAGTTTAGGGTAGCCTTGCCAGTATTTGCTCTGTTTTCACTGATTCCTCTATGCACATTTATCCCAGAGGTTTATTTTTTTTAATGCAATAGTCACTTGCAGTGCCATCCTAATGTTACACCATTTTAAGTCAGTAGATTTAGAAGGATGTCACTGTGCTCAGGACATTTATTTTCTTAAGCACTTTCAGGCCACTTGTCTCCCTGGAGAAACCCAAAGTGGGTCACTAAACAAAGTTTTCAAATTACAGAACTACAGGAAAAATATAGAACAATAGACAAACAAATAAATGTGTGCTGGTCCACATCCACAGATACTAGGCTGTGAGCCCTCGCTTAAAAGTCAAGAGCCCTGTGGCTCATACCTCTGGCCCTGTCCAAGCTCAATCCCCTGTAGGAAGAAGAGGGAAAAAATCAAGATGGAATTCAGCTGTTGCTGCCAGCAAACCTGCAGGTTCTTCCTAATCCCCCACCCCAACAACATTATTACATTTTTATTGTACCTATGCCAGATTTCTCACAATATTTTCTTAAGAATTATTCCATGTTTATCCATTTTATTTTGTTTTCATCATCCTATGATCTTATGATATGTAAATTTTAACATTAAATTGTTATATCTAATTCCACAGTTTGACTTTTTACATTCCACTCTATTTAAAGTTTGAATGTTTATTGGCAGCTTATCCAGGGCTTTTTTTGTAGAAAAAGTCCAGCAGGAACTCATTAGCATAATAGGCCACACCCAACAGCAGAAACTTATTAGCATATTAGGCCACACCCCTGACAGCACAGCTCCCTCCCAGGATTGGCTTTCCCAGGTGCCTCACGGCTTCCGGGGCACATGGGGAACCCAAGGGAAGGAAGACAGTTTCTGGATTGGCTTCCCCAGGCGCCCTGCAGCTGCCTTCCCTCCCTAGATTGACTTGGCTTCCCCAGGCGCCTCGTGGCTTATGAGGTGCCTGGGGAACCCGAGGGGGGGGGAGGCTGTAGGTGTGGCCAACTCAGAAGCCAGCCGGAACTCCGTTCCTGTGCGTTCCTGCCCTAAAATAGCCCTGAGCTTATCATTATGAAATCCTTTTAACATTGTGAGTATAAGCAAATATGCACTTGTAATAATATTTCAGTGTTACGCACCTCATCTTGCAGTGTCTGTGTTTGTGTAGGCGTGCACAAAATCATTCCTTGACCTGAGATGCCTAAATTATGGGAGAATGTCTGTGGTATCTAGCACAGGCTGTTATCAGAGCTTGCTTCCAAATAAGTGTTCATGAGATCAGCATGCCAGTCTTCAACAAATTCTGCTGTCTAGAAGCCAATGGATCCAGTAATTAGCAGTGACTCATCTTAGAACTTGCATACACAATATTGCCTCTAATGGATTTCCCCAAGAGCCACTAATTATTTCTGTTGCTTGTAAAAGGTTTGTGATATATTCAGAAAAAAACACCAAGTACCAGTATTGGCATACAGAACAAGTATCATAAGCAGCGGCAAATGTTGATTTAGTTATATGTCCATATATATGACATATATTTCCCTTAAAACTTTATGAAATTAAGTCAGTATTTATTTGATCTAGTTCAGTAATTGCATGATGATCTGATTCTTGATCATCTAACTTTGTCACTATCTTCCGCCAGTGGGTGATGACCTTTTTATTTCATTTGGCATATCCCCAGTAAGCTCTTATTGACCCACCTTCCTGGTTGTATGTGCTTGTTTGTATGTTTATATGTTTTTGTAGTAGTGATAAACTTTATATACATATTTTAAATGTTATTTAAATTTTTAAATGTTTTAATACTAGTCATTCGCTGCCTTGGGGACCCTATTTGGGTGGAAAGGTGGCATATAAATATTTTCAAGAAATATTAAGAATCCTGAATATGATGTCTATTTTTAACCGATTCTGTGTTCTGAAACTTTAAAACATTTTCTTTTGTGCTTTCCCATAGAAACGCTCAAAGGGCCAGGTGCTGTTTGACAAAGTGTGTGAGCACCTGAATCTCTTGGAGAAGGACTACTTTGGGCTAACATACAGAGACATGGAAAACCAAAAGGTAAATTAGCATTTGAATGATGGGAAAACTGTCTACAATCCAAGCATAGACACTTAAGTAAATGGAACTGTGACAGTGTTTATGAAAGTCATCAGGTTTAAAAACTGTTTACTGTCTAACAGTTCATAATTTGTTTTCTTGCAAAAGCACAACTTTTATGTAATTTTAAATTATTGTGGTACTGTAAAACAGGACACTGCTTGATTAACTTGTTCCATGTTACTTAAGGGGCAGGGGGAAAGTAATCTGTTGTCTTGTATATTTGTGTTCCTTCGAATTTATTCAGGTACCCCACATATATTTTAAATTTTTAAACTTAAAAAATTATAAAACTATTGAGCTTTGTAATGTAGCATAATGTTAATGCACAGAAATGGATTTATTATTGCTATTAGTTTTCTTTCAAGGCTCACATTACTCTGACAGTGTTGCTCAGATGATGCTGACACATGAAGTTCAGTGACCTATGAATATGCATTATCCATAGCAAAAAAGCCTAAGAAAGCAAAAAGCTTGCAAAAATGACCCTGCATTTTTGGCACCCTGCAGTGAACGTGTGGGATGAAACACACAACCCCTTGTATTGGGAATGGATAGCCTAATTTCTACTGATGCTTTGACTGGGGTGGGATCAGAAAGGAAATGGTGCTTCTGTATATAGACTCCGTTCTGATTTGCAAGTTCTTGTAGGTAATTTTTAAAGTGGACAGCAGTTGCCTTCAACATCCTTATTCAGTATAGTCCATCATAGGCAAAGACACAAAAGTTTTTTTTTTTTAAATGGGTGTGTTCTTAGGTGTAATACTAAATTACAATTTGGTTAATGCTATGCAATAAAAAGTAAAAAGCAGCTCACAAAATAAAACAAGGTAAAATAATAAAAACATAACATGAAGCCATTAAAAACACTTGAAAAACCAGAGCATCAAAGCATATAAAAATCCTGATAATACAAACACATTCAAAGTCCAGGGCACAAAACATCTAACCACCTAAAAGGTCCTCATAACAATCCTCAGGCTAGAAGTAATTTATAAAAACAATTTAACAGATAAAATTCTTGGTTAAAATACTAGGTAAAAAGAAATGTTTTGGTGTGGTGCATAAAAAAGAGCAGGATAGGAGCAGGGTGAGCCTCAAGAGGAAGAACTTACCACCTCTGCAGGTCAAGGGGACGGAGAGGAGGACTTGTGTGAAGGATATCAGCCAGTGAGCTGGATAGTATGGGAGGAAGTGGCCTTTGAATTACTTTGGTTCCAAAGAAAGTAAGCACACCCTGGATATGATGCAGCCATTTTGGTCCAGTTGTTCTCAGGGAGAATGTCAAGTACGCATCTAGCTTTCTCTCACCAGAATCATTTGTGTTTCACTTTGGCTCTAAAACTGTATCTTTGTTTTGTTTCATTTGCTTTTAGTTTGAAATGCAATGTTTGTTATGCATCTGATTCAGATTTAAAATAACTGCTTTTCAGAACTGGTTGGATCCAGCGAAGGAAATAAAGAAGCAGATGAGAAGTAAGTTGTGCTCTGTTATTTATTAGAAGAGAATGGTGCTTTTTTTTTTTTTTTAGAAAAGCAGCATTTTTCTGGGGATTTTTTTTTTTAAAAAGGTTAAGCGTTCCTGTTACAGAAAGTATTTTCTTTTCTTTTTTTAATGTCAAAATATGGTTTGCCATGAAAGCAGATTCCCCCCCCCCTTCAGCTGTGAGATGGGATGGGGTAGGGCAGAATGCGGGGGAGCCCAAGGATTCCCCAGGGTTCTTCCCATAATTAACAACTTTTTAAAAATGCATGAATCATATGAAGGTACAAGTTTAAGGACTGATCTTCTCTGTCAGGGGCAGTCAACTTGTTCATGCTGAGTAGCTTTACATCTGGCTTGTGGGGGCTGCCATGTTAACTAATGTCATGCTCCACAAGGATCTGCTCTTTTGGGTAAAGGGAAAGGGCAGCTGTAGCCATGTTGCAAACAACTCACTAGTCAGATTTATGCTGATTTGGCCTAGCTTGACAGTTTTCTAAGCAAATCTGGGAACTGTACATCTCAGGTCCAAAAGCTATATGTAAGGGAAGTCATATATTTTTTCCCAGCCTAACTGAGCCCTCTTAGTGACATAGACATAGATGAAATTATCTAGAGGCCCAGGTGTCTATTTATGCTCTAGGATTTATAAATAGCGGTCTTGCATAGTGTTGATATAGACTGTGCTAAAAGATTGCTGGAAAAATCAAATTCTGAAGATATACCACAACAATAAAACGAGAGGTGAAAAAACTAGGAAAGGATGAATGAACTCTCCATTCTAACACATTATGTAAGGATTTTAGTTCCAGGAGAAAAGGTGTAGCATGACTGTGGTCATGCTGCTGCCCAATCTTTGACACATTGCAAGCTACAGTATTGTGATGTGAATGTCCAGTTGAAAGCAGTAACCATGCCTTATCCTGCATGTTGGAACATCTTGTTGGTTGCCCAACTGATCTCTCCTTATATATAATTCAGGAGTGGGGTGGCACATTCTGAACATTCCACACACTCCTAAATCAGTTGGCTCCATGATGTATCACTCCAACAGTCCCTATCCACTGGCTGCTTTGCCTGAGTCCCGCCTCCGAAATTCTAAACAGTTTGCTGTGCTTCTCTCCCCCATAGCCAGTTAGAACACAGAGATCGTCTGCATATGCAGCCTGATTGGCCTTTGCCTCTAACATTCTAAACAGGTTGCTGTTGGGAGTCATTGAATGTGTCATGAGGTAAAATACATCTCCCAATCTTCCCTTCAACAGTCACTGGCATTGCCAATCACCATGTTCTGCAGCCACCGCACATCATTTTCCCTATAAAAAATTTCCCAGCTATTACAACTGATCTCCAAATGACTAAGATCAGTTCTCCTGGAGACAATGGCTGCTTTGGGCATTATACCCTGCTGAAGTCCCTTGGCACCCCAAACCCCTCCCTCCCTAGGCTCTACCCCTCAAATCTACAGGTATTTCCCAACCCAGAGTTGGCAGCCCTGTAACTGGCTTGGTCCTCCCTGTAACTGGCTATGGAACCGCTTTCCAGACCCTTGGAACCCAGAAGACATGGTATAGGAGGAAGTGCTTTTCTACCTTAGCGGCCATTGCATAACCCCAAATCAACATAAGTCAGGGGTGGAGGGAACCACACCTGTTACCATGAGGCTGTCCTCCCATACTACCTGTGTGAGGCAGCAAAATGACTTGAGACAGCCCTGCCTTATAACTAAGCAGAAGGAAATAAACATGGCTCACCTCCCTCTATTCCCCCTTCCCTCTGGTGCCCCACCAGTCACAGCTGGGACACTCACCTGGAGCTCCGTTCTAGAGCCCGTTGTATTTCTTCCCACAATGGGCCTTACTCCTAGTACACCTATATTACAAAAAACACATGTACCACATTTAAAATATATTAACATGTATTTTCCTATAGAAAGTGTGTGTCTATGTAGTATAATTGTTTTATGGAAAGTAGCTGTTTTCACTTTAAGTTTTCAACCTTAAATTTTAAATTTAATTTTTTTGTAAGCTACCTTAAACAGGTTTATTTATTTATTTATTTAGATTTATATCCCGCCTAGCCAGCATTCGCTGGTTCTAGGCGGCTAACAATATGTAAAAGCAAAAACATAGAAATATAAATAAAATCACATCAATATATATCACAAGCAGTAAAAGACTACAAACACTAAAAAGATGGCAGCAGAAGAACTGACGACAAAGCAAAATCCAGGGCTGGGGGCAGCATCCAAGATATCCCCAGCTAGGAGGTTTCCACCAGGTTATATCAGACCAACAAGATGTACCAGGCCATACTAGTGGCCCTTCCCCCCAGTGGCGGCTCCAAAAGCCTGGTGGAAGAGCTCCGCTTTGCAGGCCCTGCGGAACTGCAAAAGGTCTCGCAGGGCCCTGATGTTCTCCGGGAGCTCATTCCACCAGTAGGGAGCCACCACTGGGAAGGCCCTACTCCTGGTGGTTGCCAACCTAGCCCCCTAGGGCCAGGGAGGGTCAGGCGATGTTGGGTGCCTGACCACAGTGCTCTCTGGGGTGTATACAGGGAAAGGCGGTCCCTTAGGTAGGCAGGCAGGCCCCTGACCATATAGGGCTTTAAAGGTTAAAACCAGCACCTTGAACCGGATCCGGTACGCTATAGGCAGCCAGTGCAGCGCCATCAGCACAGGCTGAACATGGTCTTTCACCGAGAGACCCATTAACAACCTGGCCGCAGCATTCTGCACTAGCTGCAGCCTCCAGAACTGAGACAAGGGCTGCCCCATGTACAGAGCGTTACAGTAGTCTAACCTTGAGGTGACCATTGCGTGGATCACTGTCGCCAGATCATTGCGTTCAGGGAAGAGAACCAACGGCCTAATCAGCCGAAGATGAAAAAAGGCTGTCTTGGCAGTGGCTGCTACCTGGGCCTCCATAGTTAAGGAGGTTCCCTGGAGAGGCAGCATAACAATTCTCTAAATAAATAAATCCCGACAAAATGGAGGTGCTACTGTTGGGAAAAAGGTCTGACACAGGAAATGGGTTTCCCCCTGCTGGGGTTGCACTCCCTCAAAGGAGCAGGCCTGGGACCAACCTACCTTAGTGACCACATTCTCCCATATGAACCTACCTGCTCATTCCGGTCGTCCTCAGAAGCCCTGCTTTGGTTGCCCTGGCCATCTGAGGCTGGACGGTTGGCAACCTGACGAAGTGCCTTTTCCATCATGGCACCAAAACCTTGGAACTCCCTCCCCGGCAGGATTCATCTTGTCTCCCTGTATCACTGTCTTTCAGCAGCAGGTGAAGACTCTTTTATTTGATCTGGCATAGGTCCAATATTGGTTATTGACCATCCTTCTAGTGTTGTCTGTTCATGTGTTTTTACTTAAATTTTATAATTATAACTATGTTATAATTGTTTTAATGTTTTTAATGTTCTTCGCCTTGTGGACCCTGATTGGGTGGAAAGGCAGCATAAAATGTTCTAAATAAATAAATATCACTGGATATTTATATATTCTCTGGTGGGGGGGGGGCAGTTTGCACTGTCAATAAAGTGCCTCCCACTGACAGGATCTCCAAGTTTCTGAGAAGCCCCAGGGGTAAGGGCTTCCTAATGACACCAAATTTGGCCTTGCCTGACTAGCAGACAGCAGGTTATGAGATCTCCTGCTAGAGCAGGATAAATCCCTCATTTTTTTCCTGTAGCGTTCCTGTCCCCTCCCCAGTTCCATAGTCAGAGGGAGGGTTAGAGGCATAGGCCAGTGCCTGGGGCAGATCAGCTCTACATGAAGCAGCCTTCCTACTTCCAAGTCTTCTCTTGCCCTGGTTGGGGCTCTCACCACTTAGGTAGGGAGGTTTCAGCTCAGCACCGGTCATAGCAGCTGGCCAGAGAGAGATCAACAGAGGAAGCTGCAGTAGTGTTGCAGAACCCTGCTTCCTTCCTACATCAGCCACCTAACATACCTGGGAAAAGTCTTCTTACACAAGAGGTGCCTTCCGCCCTGATTGGGTTGCAGAGAGCCAAGCATGAGCCCAGGCACCGGCCTTGGCAGGCAGTTAAGGTAGATAACAGCCAAAGTGGCCACTCTAACTCAGCACATGGTATCTCCCCCAGCTCTATGTGTGGCTGCAAAGTAAGAAGGAATGTACAACTACCTTCTGTTAATGCAGGCTCCTCATGGGGGAGCCTGCTGCTGCTTCAGTCAAGGATGGTGCAGAGACAAGCCACAGAGCTCATTCCTCATCTCTGCCAGACACCAGTTAAGCAGCTTGCAGAGCTGTGAGTACATAGTGGGGAGAGGCAGGGGAGGCCTCTAAGGAGAAATGGCCCTTTCTTGGCGACTGCAAAACTGTCAACATTCCATTGTTCTTATAGGATAATTTCTTGTTCATCTCTTATTTGCATTTCCCCATTTTTTCTAAGCAACTTTGGCATCTATGTTACTTTCCTATCCATAAAATAAATTGGGTTAGTTCCTATGAAGCTTCTTCAGTGGGACCCTCTTGGACAAAATGCCATGCAGCACAGATGGCTCCAAAGGGAAGGTGGAGTTGGAAGAAACAGGCCCTCCTCCCTGTTCCACTAGCATGGAATCCGTTGCACCAAACAGATGCCTGTGTTCTTTCTTACTAACACTTCACAAATAAAAATGCATACAATACTCAAATGTATGCA
The DNA here is from genome assembly GCA_029233225.1 of Lepidodactylus listeri. Lineage (NCBI taxonomy): Eukaryota > Metazoa > Chordata > Lepidosauria > Squamata > Gekkonidae > Lepidodactylus > Lepidodactylus listeri. The sequence goes on along the minus strand of JARCFY010000006.1, from coordinate 72,738,169 downwards.
AGCATTACATTTAGTAGCAAGTGTTCTCCATCTAGAATTAGGAATAAAAAGTACTATTTGTAGCAACAAATGTTGATGTATAGTATGAGTAATGAGAAATCTTTTGATTATTCTAAATGTTTTAAAATGCATCTCTCTCTCTCTACAAAATAAAGAAATATTGAACTAAATATTGAAGTGAAGAAAAAGGATTATAATTTTTTATTTTGTACAGGACCAGCCCCAGGTTTTTTTGCACACTAGACGAGGATACCTTCTGGCACCACCACTACCCCCATGCGCTCACCAATTTTCAAACATAAATGCATTTTAGGAAGAATGCAAAGTTGGGAGCAACTTGAAGGCACTTCACGCTCACACACATAGTTAATGCAAATGCAGCACATGTGGTCTTCTCCCTTGCCAGCCTCCTGTAAAGAAACCCTGCTGCTAGTTGCCTTCTTGTTTTGTTTTTTAACTTTATGTTGGTTTCCTTGTCTATATGATGACCCCCCCCTCCGCCGCCCATCACAGTCCACTTTCACAATTAAAACAGCCCCCCAGCACCGTTTGAACCCCCTTCCCCGTGGAGAAGGCGCCCTCGGGGTCCCTTGAGCAGCATCCTTCCCAGTCTCCCTGCGAGCTTTAAACTCTCCTGGGAAGGTTTACACTGGGCAGTGTCTCTTCTGGGGCCCAAAGCAGTAAGTCTTCCAGCCAAAGCAAGCCAGACATCCTCCCACCCCACCCCCTTTGCACACAGAATCCACTCCTGCTTCCTCTCTGCCACTCAGTTACTGGCTAACTACCCCTCCTCCACAATGTGACCCCACCATCTTCACAACTAGCCAAACCTCCCCTGATCTCCCTCCCAAAAGCTCTTCTCCCCCAGCACTGCCTCTGGGCAGGCATCTCCGCTGGCATCTCCCCCCCCCCCCGCCAGTCCAGTCCTCTAAGGCAGTGTGGGGCAGCGGCCACGGAGGAGGCGGGGGTGTGGGCTTATTGGAGTGGCGGCCGCGGGTCACACAGGCTGCGCCTTGGCTTCACCTGCTCGCCCAGCACTGCTGAGCAGCACTGCCGCCACTACCTGTAAAGTGTGCTGGGCTCTCGCACTGTCTTGCCAAGTCTCAGTCTCTCCACTGCCCCATTTGCCATCTGTGCCTGGATTTTGTATTCTGCTAATGACAATCACAGCTGGCTTATACTTGCATTAGAATTTGTGAATGATCTGTGTGATTCTAATCAAAGTTACAGCCTTCTAAAATTTTACAATCTTAATTTTTTTAATGGTGTATGGCCTATGGGCTATTAAACCTAAATAAACTTTGAAACTTTGAACTTACAGCCTTCTAAGTCCACCAAAGTCAGTTGGTTTAGAAGAATGTGACTCTGTTTAGGAGTGCACTATAAGAGCACTATCCAGGACAGAAAAATCTGTTTAGGAGTGCACTATAAGAGCACTATCCAGGACAGAAAAATCTAGTTTTCATTTCACTGTATGAAAAGATGTCTTTATAGATGCACATTTTCCTACTTCAGAGAATTTCTTTAGAAACATATTGTACTTCAGGACATCACTGATCCTTAACACAATAACACAAATCTTACATGTGTACTTGATAGAACATAGGACTCCATTGGGCCACTGTACCATAAAAGAGGCACAGTTCCTTGCATGGCACATAAATGCTGCTTCTGCATCTGGTTTTACCCTATGGGAAAAGCAAGTCTGAATTATATGTTTCTTTTTAATGGAATAGTATGCCTACATTTATGCAAGGGATTGAGTTTATTTTTCCTCTTGCTGTTTCTACTGCAAACAAATAACATCCAAGCATTTTGAAGTCTGATTGAAATTAATGAATAAGATTTTTATAAATTGCAATTCAGAATTCTGGCTATGTTGAAAAAGCCAATAGTTTCCAAGTGAAGTATCTATAAGGCCACCTTAGGTGAAGAAGCTGAGGATGTACAATTTTTAAAAAATCTATAATAGACAAGGATGAGCCAAGAAGGTATGGAAGGCTCTGTATACAGCAGAGGCTCAACCATGTCAGCAGCAATCCAAGCTCTAACGAATGGTACCTGTAGGAAACTTGCAGGCAGTTTAATGTACCTTGTATTGTCAAGATTAGCGTGGCTTCTCTTCTGTCAGACACAGCAAGGCTATGGTAATAAAACCTGACATGCCTTCAACATATATATTCATCACTCAGTTTAAATAGTTAAACATAGAGCACTACAGAATGCAAAGCAAATGAAATAAAAGGCCCAGCATTTTTGCAGTTATCAAGGTGTATGGCCTGATTTAAGTGTGAAATAAACATGATTCTTTACTCTATTATTAGATGGTATTTTCTTGTGTCAAGACACAACTAGTATAAGGGCAATGGGCATCGTGGTTCTTCATTTGAACAAGAGAATGGTTAAATTCATATATTCACGTGAATATTTATTTAAAACATTTATAGGTGGCCCTTCTGCCTTACTTAGGATCTGCAAGTTGGTGAACGCTCAAAACAACATTAAAATACAGAAAATATATATTAAATATTTAAAACAAATAAACAAAGCATACAAATACATAGACCCATAGGCAAAGAGGGCCAGTGAGAGTTAATGAGGGAATGCCAACAAAATGCCACCTACTGGCAGATGGCAGCGGTAGAGGGATTACAGACAAATCTCTGTGGGTAGGGAGAGCCAGAGTTTGAGTGCTATGACCAAGAAAGCCCTTTCTCGAGTAGCCATCTGTTGGGGGCCTCTGAAGCAGGGCCTCTGAAGATGAAGTGATCTAGGAGGTTCATATGGCCTTAAGGTATGTTCAGGCCTTAAGGTGTTCAGGCCTTAAGGTATGCTGGCCCCAAACTATATAGGGCTTTAAAGGTCAGTAGTAGCCCCTTGCATTGGGAGCCAGTGTGGGTGTAAAGAGACCGGGGTGATATGGTCCCTGTCACCCATCCCAGTCAGCCTTCTGGCTGCAGCGTTCTGTACCCACTGTAGCTTCTGGACACACTTCAAGGGAAGCCCTATTTAGAACACATTGCAGTAATCTCTTCTAGATGTTACCAAGGCATGCAACCAGTGTTCCCTCTAAGCTGAGTTAGTGTGAGCTAGCTCACAGTTTTTTAGCCTCCAGCTCACACATTTTTGTCTTAGCTCAGGAAGGATGGCCCCAGAGCAAACTAATTTATGCAGTAGCCAAATCATCTGCTCACAACTTTAATGCTGGTAGCTCAGAAAGTAGAATTTTCGCTCTAAGGACTCCGCGGCTTAGAGGGAACATTGCATGCAACCTAGTGACAAGATCTTTTCTGTCCAAGAAGGGCCACAGCTGGCTCACCAGCCAAAGCTCATAGAAGGTGCACCTGGACACCTCTGGAACCTGTTTATCCAACAGGAGGCCTGGATCCAGCAGCACCCCAAAGCTACAAACCTGCTCCCTTAGGAGGCGTGCAACCCCATCCAGAACAGGAGATGTCAAGCCTTGCCCCCACTAGTAGCAACTCCACTTTGTTAGGATTAACTTTCAGCTTCCTAGCTCTTAAATATCTCAGGCACCAATTCATGATTTCCACAGCCTCTCTGGGATCTGCTGGGAGCATAGGAGTTATATCAATGTTTTGTGAAAATGGGGGACAAGATGGAACTTCAATAAATCAAATCAAACTTGGTGGGATGCAAGGCCGGGGGGGGGGGGTCAAGCAGCCATCCCCCAACATCACACTCTGAAAACTATCTTCAGTGTAGAACCAAAAGTACCACAGAACAGTGTCTCTCACTCCTAACCCCCAAGTGTGGTCCAAAATGATACCATTATCAGTGGTTTAGAAAGCTACCAGGAGAATCAATAGTATTGTACCCCCTCTGTCCATTTGTTAGTGCAGGACATCCACTAGGGTGATCAAGATCAGTCCTATAATAAGGCCTGAAACTAGAGTGGAATTGATCCAAACAATCTACTTCATTTTAGTATCCTTGAAGTTGCCCAGAAAGCACTCATTCAATCTTACTCTTTCTATTATAGATCATATGTATGTATGTATTTGTTACATTTTAGATCCCCACAACAGTCCTGTGGTGTAGGTTAAGCTGAGTATGTGACTGGTCCAGAGTAACCTTTGTAGATCAGCAGGGATTTGTATCCAAGTCCTGTCAAGTCAACATCCAGTGCTCCAACCACCACACCATGTTTAATCATAAAACATTCAGGGTTGCATCATAGACTCATGGAGGTGCATCTTTCTTATTCTTCTCCTCCTCTCAACAACACCTTTGACTTCAGAAAAGGTGCTGTTGCCCAGAAGGACACTTTTGGACAAAATCTGCTATGGACCATTCTCTGCAAATTTCCTATGCTGGTTACCACCTCTCCCTACTGCAGCCTCCTCCCTCCCAGTTCCAGAATGCATTTTTGTCCAGGAGTCAGCCTCTTAACTTGCAAGCATTGGCTTTTTGGAATCCATTTCTTTTCACTTGCTCCTTACTAGCAATGTTTTTATGTCAATGTTTTATAGAACATAAAATGTTGGTGTTGCTGCCTTTAAACTAATGTACCTATGGAAATATGTCAGTAATATTATCTAATCTTAAGACTTTCAGAGCAGACTTTTAGTAATGACCTTTATATTTGCCTTTGCAGTTTTGTTCATGATAAAGACTAAGCACTTGTGCTAAGATGGTGTTTCCAAAAGTGCTGATTGGGGTATCCTAGATACAATTGTGCGTGCTTCACTTAGTTGTGGTCACAGAGTTTGAAACACTGCTGAATGTGTACCTAGCAGTGCTCTTTCTTATCTCCCTTTTCATTTCTATTACATAAACTACATCTTAGCCAAAAAACAGTTTGTTTGCATACTAGATTTATGGGCAATACAGGACAAAATATTATTTGCTAAGAGCTATAACGCTGCTTGGGAAGAGACGTGTCATTGAATATTTATGATTAAAAATGACTTTGAATCCTTAAGAAAGTATTGAAGTTGGTCCACACAACTCAGTAACTGTTAGAAGCCACAGCGTGCCAGTAATTCCAGTAATCCTTTATACTCTTGCAGGTGGTGCTTGGCAGTTCTCATTTAATGTGAAATTCTACCCACCTGATCCTGCCCAGCTTTCTGAAGATATCACCAGGTAGTTCAAACATGAGCACTGTTCCTAAGTTGTGTCCCCCCCCCAAATTTCTGATGATAGTAATTTCCACTTATCCACAGTCCATATATTGTCAAGTGACACCATAATTCTAACATTAGCAGGTGGTAGGAAAAGGCATCAGTGTTTAGCTGAGTTTCTGCTCGTTGTTTTCTTTCATGCAATATTTGCAGTTTGTTGGTGTTCATGTTAAGTGTTTGAAATAAGGATGAATTTTGTTGTTGAATGCTGTAATTAATAACAACACATACAACATAACAGCATATATAGATGAATGAGAAAAAAATCAATAAGAATGGAAAGGCTGCTGCTGTTTGGTGTAGTGGTTAAGTGCACAGACTCTAATCTGGGAGTCTCGGGTTTGATTCCCCACTCCTCCACTTGCAGCTGCTGGATGACCCTGGGCAAGCCGTAGTTCTGTCAGGGCTGTTCTTGAAAGAGCTCTCTCAGCCCCACCTACCTTACAGGTTGTCTGTTGTGGGGAAGGGAAGGGAAAGGAGTTTGTAAACTGTTCTGAGACTCCGAATAAAGGGCAGGGTATAAATCCAATCTCTTCTCTTCTCTTCTTCTTTTAGCTGACTTTGTTTTTTAAAAAAAGAAGCTGGTATGCTGATTTAGAACTAGTAAACATATACATTATTTGGTAAAAACTACTCGCTGCAAATCTCAGGAATTTAATTTAAATATGAATATTCCATATTTCAAAGTCTGAATGCTTTTTTTCATGACTGTGCTGTTTATTAGGAATGATTGCGAAATCCTATTAGATCCCATTGAAAAAGTATTCCATTATACCTTCTATAAGAGGAAGGCGAGATCTCAGTTATACTTTTGTGTATTTCCTCCTGCCTGCCTTCCCCTCCTCAAATTACAGCAATCTGTGTTACAGTTACAGGACTGCACTTCCTGTTATTAAATTCAGTTTAACATTTCCAGATATTCATAGTCTTTGTTTTTAAAAATCTTTTTTCAGGTATTACCTGTGCTTGCAATTGAGAGATGACATAGTTTCTGGACGGCTGCCTTGCTCTTTTGTTACACTAGCACTGCTGGGCTCCTATACAGTTCAGTCAGAACTTGGAGATTATGATCCAGAGGAATATGGAAGTGATTATGTCAGTGATTTTCGCTTTGCGCCAAACCATACTAAAGAACTGGAAGACAAAGTAATAGAGCTTCACAAAAGCCACAGGTAAGATAAGCAAATGGATAGATAGATAGATAGATAGATAGATAGATAGATAGATAGATAGATAGATAGATAGATAGATAGATAGATAGATTGATTGATTTTCCCTGTTAAGGGAAGAGAAAAGTAGTAAAAGTGCACGATATTATGAAAGATCATTGTGATCTTTCATTTAAATCAGTACATATAATAAATGCATTTTCTAAGTTCAGTTCTTTCTAAAATATATTTTCACCCATACTTATTGATGCTTGTCAGGGGAATGACACCTGCAGAAGCTGAGATGCATTTCCTGGAGAATGCCAAAAAACTGTCCATGTATGGAGTAGATCTACACCATGCCAAGGTATGCATAATGAACAGAACTCTAATTTATCTTGCAGCCCCAGCACCAAGGGGAGGGCAAGGCGGGCACCAATGGCAAGGGGTTCCCTTATTCCACTACCAGTAACCCCCTTTTTACCCAGGTTTGGACTCACACATGCACACACAGTTTTGAATAAAATTGGAATATAATTGGCCACAGCTTTATTGCTTACAGCTGTAAAAAACCTTGGCACAGCATGGGGTACCAGATCCTGTCCATCGGCTGATCCACCTGCCAGTCAATGATCCCCTGCCTGCCCCAGCCAGCTGGCTGGAGTAGTGGGAAACCTTGGGATGACAGGTCACTGGATCCCACAAGGATGGCCGCCCTGGAGTGTTCTCCACTGCCACCTGAGCATGAGGGTAATCCCCAGCAGCCCCCCCAGGCTGGGTGTTCCTCTGGACCCTCACACCAAGATTCCTTGAGAGTATCCCCATACTTAGGAAAATGGGCATGCAGGCCAGCTTTCCTGAGCATGATGCTGACGCCCCATGCTGATACCACCACAAGAGCTGGTAGGAAAATGCATCAGTTGTTGGCTGCGTTTCTGCTTGTTCTTTAATGTCATGCAATACTTAACACTGTTTGTTGGTGTTCATATTAAGTATTTTAAATAAGGATATATTTGTTGTTGAATTCTGTAATTTGCCCACAACTAGATATTTTGTAAACTATTCATTTTTAATTAAATGGTGTTCTATAATTATTAAAATGGAACTCATTAACAAACGGAAAGAAACTCTCAGTTAAGATATCATGATGAGGCCCTGTTATGCTTACATCTATTTTTAGAAGTGAGATGGGTTACCATAGAACCTTCTGTGCAGTAGCAACTTGATTGTATAACTCATTTCTCAATTCTGTCCACATGGCTGCTAGGTTAGTGAGTTTCAGGCACAGGATGAAACATATCTGTATATGCAGGATTTTGGTTATGGAGTTGCAGTAATGCTACAACTTCTTTCCTCCTGTTTCTTTGAGAGATCCTGAGGTTATTACAGAACATTGAATGTTTTACTTGGATGTGACTGCTATGATTCTTATAAATTGGATGTTACTAAATTAATGTGTGTTTTGAAAGATTTTAAGGTTGTTTTAGACTGTTTTGTTGATAATTTTATTGTTAGCCTCAGGACAGGAATCTTTTGACTGAAAAGCAGTATAGACATTTCTTACATGAACATAAGATTGAGTATAATATGAAGAAGCATTATGTCTGCCAGAGCTGCAAATAGTAGGTTTGTTAATATTTCGGTTTTGTATTTCTCCATTCAGGATCACATACATGAACAGAATAAAATTAATTCACGTTCTTGAGAAAAGTTGCTGGGCAGGAGGAAAAAAATTTAGTAGTTTAGGCTGCAAAAGATTATTTCAGAAACTAAGATAAACACATATGATAGATGCATAGATTTCAAAAGAATTGAGGATGCATGAAAATATTAAGATAAGCACAAACATCAAAAATATATTCAGTGCACTTCTAGAGAAATTTGCAAAAACACATGAATTAAAAAAAGACAGACCTGAGGCCATTTATGTTCTTCATGAAAAACAAATTCAGTAATACTTTTTATATAGTAGAAAAATATATCCCAATGTTTAGCATAATAATTTTTTTAAATTTCTATCAGTAATATCAAAAAGTGCATCTTACAGGAAAAATATAATGAACGATGGGAATAGGACATTAGAGTTTTATTTTTTATTACATACACACACCTTTATATATACATATTTCACCTCTTTCAGAGGCTCCTTGTGTACAAGCAAAGTTTTTGTTGTTTGAATCAAGGAGCTGTGGCTCAACCTTAGAGCAGCTGCTTTGTATGCAGAAGGTCCTAGTCCCTGGTGTCTCCAGTTGAAAGGATCAAGTAACTGGTCGCGTGAAACATCCTCTGCCCGAGAACCTGAAGAGTCACTGCCAATCAGAGTAGACAATACTAACCTTGATAGATCTGTGACCTGACTCTGTGTAAGGTACATATGTTCGTACTTTCATTGGGGAGAACTTGGGGATGCCCGTACCGTGAAGTCAACAGGAAATCCTTTCTTGTGAAGATTTTCAGTGTGTAAAGATAAAGGTTTCTCTTGCTTGAAAGCCAGTCGAATCTGACTCTAGGGGGTGGTGCTTATCTCCATTTCCAAGCTGAAGAGCCAGCACTGTCCAAAGACATTTCTGTGGTCATGTGGCCAGCATGACTAAATGCCAAGGTGCACGGAACGCTGTTACCTTCCCACCAAAGCGGTACCTATTGATCTACTTGCAATTTCTTGCTTTCGAACTGCTAGGTTGGAAGGAGCTGGGGCCAGAGATGGGAGCTCACTCCGTCACGTGGCATTCAGGTCTTGAACTGCCGAACTACCGACCTTCCGGTCGGCAGCTCAGCATCTTAACCTCTGAGCTACCACGGCCTCTGAGTACATCTGACTCAATGCAAATTTAGTGCTAGATTGGGTGCTGACAGACAAGCTAGCACAAGTTATACAAGCCTTTCTTGGGGTTGGAGCCAAGCATTTTCTTTCACTAAATGCAGAACCTTTCTCTGACAGAAGACCCTTCACTTAGCAAAAGGGAGTTCTTAAATCCAAAATGTGGGCAGGAACAAACTGAGTGAAAGTCACAGCTAGCGTGCTGCTTCCTCTCCCCATGTGGGGGCAGACCAAGGGTATCTCCCTCTCTCCTCCCTCTTTCAGGAGGGAGACCAGGGGGTGGGACCCTTTCCAGATTCATTTTGGCCTCCTATCTGCCCCTCTAAATTACTGACAGATTAGTTTTACACAAGTTTACTCAGAATCCCACTGAGGTCTTTTCAGTGGAAGTTACTCCTAGGAAAGCGTTGTCAGGTTTGCACTGTTAGGTGCAATCTTAAAATCACCCTCCAGGTAGTAAAATGGGATTTACGTTTGAGCAGACTTGCTTAAATGGGTGTCCCACAACATCTGATTTGTTTTGGTTCAAAACTTGTATTCTGTACTCTGGACAAGAAGCTATTGTCAGTACAGAACATGGAGAAACAGGGTGGTTAACAGTAGACAAAGATGTCAGACAAGGATGTATTTTATCTCCCTATCTTTTCAGTCTGTATACAGAACATATCATAACTGGATTAGATTTAGATGAAGGTGGAGTGAAAGTTGGTGGAAGGAACATTAACAATTTGAGATATGCAGATGATGCCACATTACTGGCAGAAAATTGTGAATACTTGAAAAAACTACTGCATAAAGCATAAATGCCAAAGCAGGATTACAGCCTGAACATCAAGATGACAAAAGTAATGACTACAAGGAAAATACACAGTTTTAACGTTGACTATGAAAACATTTTCTATTTCTTGGCTCCATCATCAACCAAGAGAGACTGCAACCAAGAAATCAGAAGGAGACTGAGACTGGGAAGGGCAGCCATGAAGGAATGAAGAAAGTCTAAAGATGTGTTGCTGGCAACCAAGATCAAAGATAATTCATACCATAATATTCCCCAGTACTGTATATGGATGTGAAAGTTGAACAATGAAGAAAGCTACAAGAAGAAAGTAGATTCATTTGAAGTGTGGTTTTGGAGGAGAGTTTTACAGTAACTGTTGACCACCAAAACCAAAAATAAGTGGGACTAAATCAAATCAAACCTGAACTCTCTCTAGAAGCTAAAATGACTAAACAGTGACATTTATTAGTCTCAGACCAAGATATTTCTTGCTTTTCTGACAGATATTACACTCCAGGTTGGCCCTATAAAACCCACAGCCCTCCATGCCTAATAAATTTTGCATTCCTAGCCTGTAACACCCAAATACTATGGTGCTCAAGGCCTATCAATAATGCTAGTGAACTAACTTCTCAGTCTGTTATATTAAAGGATCCTTATACTGTTGACTACAACTACCAGAGTTCTTAAAACCTGCTTTCAAGTGGCTATAGTCCTACAGAGCTTTCTTTTATTTCTCACCAGTCCCCTTTTATCTCCAAAGAACTCTCCTTATTCCCCTGAAGGCACATTATCACCTCTTAATTAGTTCTGAAGTAAAGCTGATTTACAACCTTGTGCCGAGGCATGTTCGCTGCTTCCCCCTCCCTCCGCTCCGTAGGCCAGCTTCCTCTCAGCTCTGGCGTATTATGCACTAGTATTTTCCCTCGCTTTCACCATGCATGTTGGTCGGGTTTTCTTTGTCATTCTGCACTGATTTTCCTCCCTTCAGTGCTCAGTTTGCTTTCTGGTCGTTGTTTCCTTGGGTTTCCTGAGAGTGCTTTTGAGATGATTTTTCCCTTGTTTTGCTTCCAAGCCGAAGGTAATTCAAAAGCGTACAAATTCCCTTGCCTCTCCACCTTGCCTTTTCTTCCAGCTTACAGTCTTGCTCTTCAGCTGCTGCCTCTGTGTTGCTTGCTGTTTCTTCAACACCCGCCTCCCTTCCCACCAGTAAGTTGTTTCTATTTAAAGTCCACCAGTCAGGTATGGTCCCCCACCTCTCCAATGGAATGGGTATTCCCTCATCACTCTTTCAGCTGAGCCTCTGGAGGCCCCCGCTTGCTGCTTAAACTCACAGGGGCCCTCTCTTGGCCACAAAAAGCTATCGTACTTGGATCAAATTCTGAGAAGACAAGAGTCACTGAAAAAGACAACAGTGCTAGGAGAAGTTGAAGACAGCAGGAGAAGAGGAAGACCTAACTTGAGATGGATGGACTGACACAATCACGGAAGCTACAGCCCTCAGTTTGCAAGACCTGATCCAAGGCTGTTAATAGGATGTTTTGGAGGTCATTAATTCATAGGGTCACCATAAGTCAGAAATGACTTGGCAACACTTAACACAAAAACACATATAAAAACCTATATACATATAAACAAACATATATACAAACAATTAAATATGAACATCCAGAGAGGAAGAAGGGTCAGTGAAGCGCCATACTTGATTAAGGAAAGCTTCACCTATAGTGCATTGCAGTAGTTTAATCTAGATGTAACCAAGGCATGTACCGCAATGGCAACATCATTTTGCCCAGGAAAGGCTGGCTCACCAGTCTATAAAAGGCACATCTGGCCAACACTGCCACCTACTTATCTAATAGGAGGCCTGGGTCCAGCAGAACCCCAAGATACAAGCCTGCTTCTTTTGGGGTAGTGCAGTCCCATCCAGAACAGGCAATACCTCAATTCCTGGGTCAGTCCTTTACCTATTTAGTAACATCTCTGTTTAGGATTAAGTTTCCACTTATTAGTTTCATCCATCACAAAACTCTGTCACTGATTTGTGTACTACCTTAGTAGAGAATGGAGAGGTACGTTGATCCATGGTCATATGCTCAAAAGATGGAAAAAGAAAAATCGAAACTAAGTGTTAATAATGGTGTTACTGAAGTTCACATTCGCTTTAGACCATAATACAGTTGGCAGTGAAAATGTAAACAAAATAGCACAATTCTAAACACCACCTAAAACTAAACTAAGCATTTTGGGGGAAAGTCTTCATTCTACTTCTTTCACTTATTTATTTACTAGGATTCTGAAGGAGTTGAAATCATGTTAGGTGTTTGTGCAAGTGGTCTTTTGATATACCGTGACAGACTCAGAATAAATAGGTTTGCCTGGCCTAAGGTGCTCAAAATTTCGTACAAGAGAAACAACTTCTACATCAAAATCCGACCAGGGGAGGTAAGATATGAACTCAACCATTTCAGCATTTGTTGTCTCAAACTGGTTCTGCTTGTACTTCTTTAAAAATTAATACTGTATAAAACATCTGTTTCCTATGTAAATTTAGTCATTTTGTTTCAGCTTTAAAAATAATTATTGCATGGTAATTACCCTTCCCTATCTCTTCTGCCTGCCACTGGATTGGAAGATGCTCCCTCCTCTGCAAGAAGGGAGGAGGGCTCCTGCAACAGCTAGAGTATTCTGCTGTATTGGCACAGGCAGAAGACTTTTGCTCCTGTTTCTTGGGTCCCTTTTTTTGTCTCAGAAAGGCAGAGGGGATGAAATGGCAGTGGGGAAGTGACTGCAGAATGCTGTGCCAGCTGGTGGGCTGGGTTTCCCTGCCCAATGAATGCCTGCTCTCACAATCCTCTTTTTCACCCTCCTTCCCTCCACATAAATCTAATTACAAAGCTATATCATTCACATTACTTCAGCGTGTATGATGTTTCAGAATTCCTCTCATTTACCTTTCTATCACACCTATAAAGTAGGTCAGGTTCCAGATTATTGACTTCTTCAAGGATACCCAATAAATGTCCTGACTAAACTGGGAGTTGTATATAGCTCTACTAATCCCTTCAGATCCTAGTGCACCACACTGTCTAAAGCAGCGTGAACTTTATAATAGTGATGGCTTGATTTTTGAGTAATATGAGAGAGAGAATACTGTATAGATACATTAATCTACTCCAGTGGTAGTCACTCCAGGTCCTGCAGAGAGCTGCATTCACCGTTACCATTAACAGCAGCAGCAGCAGGATCAACAACAACAACAACAACAACAGCAACAACATATTGACTCGTATCTTTGGCATGAGTCCTGAACCTCAGAGAGGCTTGCAGCTTACCCATTCACAATAGCAGCAGTTTCATGTCTGAAACCACTTGCCAACCACATGGGGTTGCCACGTCCAACTTAGGAAATACCTGGGGACTTTGTGGGTGGAGCCTGGAGACTTTACCATTCCATAAATAAAAATACAGCAGTGCAAGTCCCCTGAATACAGTCTTCATTTCCTTGTCCTATTTTTGTCTTTGAAGGATTCCCCAGCAGACACACTTCCATGAAATGAAAGTGTAATTTGTCATACCCCCACAAGTCCCTTGTCAGGTTTTGGTAGCATTTCCAAGCACAGCTTTATTAAGGGACACACAAACATACCTGGCATAACATTTTATGACACACACGGCCTGGCCTGACGAGGTCTCATTTGTGTCAGATCTGGCACTAGTAACTAATGAGTTTGACACCCCTGATCTAGGAGGTGGAGTTTTCCTACATCCCATAACCAGCTTCTAGTTAACTCTTTACTATCCATTTTACTATACAAATGACTTCTGAAACAAATGCAAAACAAAAAGAGGGACTGTGCTCTCTTCCTCTTATACACTTCACACACTCACCAGGAAGAATCACATGGCTCATGCCTGCTAAACCCCCCCCCCCCCCCATGCAGCTTTCGTCCTGATGAGATTTAAAGGTGCAGATACACATTCCCAAACACGAACAGTTTGCAAGCTTCTTCTAAAATATTCTGCCGAGACTTAAAGGCACATCATGGGAGTTGGGGTGGGGTTTTCCCCAACCTGCCTGCTGGCCAGCAGCGGGAAGAAGCCTGCAAAATCAAGGCATCCCCCTCCCGGACCTGGAGGCTGTGGTGAAGGTGCCACACTGGGAAACAGTGCTCAGAAAAGTCATATCAAAGAGCCACATGTCACTCCTAAGCCACTGACTGTCACTGGTATGAACTCTGTACTGCTGTAATTTTACCTAGATTTTGTGGCTGGCCCAGAATCCAGTAACCTTTTCTACTCTTATTACAAATAATTTGTCCTCACATACGTACAACTTAAAAACCATTAACCCAATTAAATATACCTTTCTTGTGAAATAGTTGTGAATTTTATATGCTAGGTTCTTAGCTTTAGGAGGCATTTTAATTTCTTAGATACCTAAAATCTTAACACACTACTGTTGAAAGATTGCCCTCTGGTGGTATGAGAAGGATCACAGCAAATAGTGTGAAACCACTGGGCTTCTTTTTGCCATCAAGTCACAGCTGACTTGTGGAGACCCCTTGGGGTTTTCAAGGTAAAAGATAGTCAGAAGTGGTTTGCCATTGCCTGCCTCTGTGTCATAGCCCTATATTCCTTGGTTGTCTCCCATCCAAGTACTGACTAAGGTTGATCCTGCTTAGCTTCTGAGATCTCATGAGATCAGGCTATCCTGCACTATCCAGGACAGAGCTGTAGTAGACACTGAAAAGGCAGGTCACTGCATCCGTTGGCAAGTTCACATCTGCTTAAAAAACTACAGTTCTTTCATTTTCAATAAACAGTTACTTCTTCTGCCAATAATTTAAAAATAGTAAATATTTGGTAGAAGTCCTCCTCTAGACATTTATTTTTTAAAGAACTGAATCCAATTTTTTGTTATGGAGGAGCATTCAGTAATGCCAGCCCCCACTTGCAGTTTGAATGGTGCAGGCAGCATTTATCATCTCAGGGAGAGTGAGGCCTCACAAAATGTCGTATTTATTCAGTCTATATATCTAATTCCCAAGTGGCCACCCCCGTGCGGATATCTAAATCCACGTGGGGGGGGGGCGCTTGGGGGGCAGGGAGATTTTCCTACACATGGGGGGGACTCCCCCCGTGTGCAGAAAAATCTGAAAAGTAAAAAAACTTTGGGGGGATATTTAAATCCACCCAAAAGTAAAAAAGCGTTCCCTGCACATGCGTAGGGAACGCACTTACCTTGGCTCCATGGCTGCTGCTGCTGCTGGCAGAAGACTTGCCTGGCCTCGCTGGGGGGGGGGAGCTGGCAGGGGGAGAGCTGGCTGGCCCTGCAGCTGGAAGCCACGCAGGCCTCGCCATTGCTGGTGGGGGTGATGGGCTGGGGGAAGAGCTAGCGGGGGTGAGAGAAATCAGCAGGCCCCGCGCCTCTGAGGCGTGCAGGCCTCGCCAGGACAACCAGGGGTGGGGGGAGAGAAATTGGCAGGTAGACCTCTGGAGAACAGGTCTACCTAGCCCTTTCCACTCTTGGTAGACCTGGCTTCCAGAGAGCAGGTCTATCCACCCCAGTCCACTCTATTGGTAGACCTGGCCTCCGGAAAACAGGTCTACCCACCCCAGTCCATTCTATTGGTAGACCTGGCCTCCAGAGAACAGGTCTACCAATAGAATGGCAAGGGCTGGGTAGACCCATTCTCCAGAGGCCAGGTCTACCAATAGAGTGAAAAGGGGCGGGTAGACCTGTTCTCCGGAGGCCAGGTCTACCCAGCCCTTGCCTCTCTATTGGTAGGCCGTCAGCCACTTGGGCCTTGGAGTGGGAGGGAGAATCGCCGCAGGGTGGAGGGGAAGAGGACTTACCTGGGGCTGCAGCCTTTAGGAATCCTCCCCCCCCCCCCCCCGCACGAGTATCACGGGTCTCCGCCTCTTGTAGGTACTAAAGTACAAGTCCATCTCATATACTGAGGCTGCAGAAAAAGTCTGCATCACTCACAAAGCATGCCACAATGGTAATGTCCATATATTTATTTATTTATTTATTTTGTGATTTATATCTCGCCCTCCCCGCAAGCGGGCTCAGGGCGGCTTACATGGGCCAATGGCCAATCAAAACATTAAAACCTATAAAATCCATAAAACATTCATAATAAATACAATTAAAACATATAAAAGCTTCCATAGTATCACTTCTGATGGCGACAGTGAATAACATAGACCCCCCCCCCCCCCCCCGTCCCTGTGCCAAGACCGTATAGGACCAGGGTCATCATAGATGTTAGAAATGATGGGTGGTATCTTTGGTGGCGGCTCCTATTCAAAAGCCTGGCGGAAGAGCTCCATTTTGCAGGCCCTGCGGAACTGCATCAGGTCCTTCCTCAGGATTCAACTTTCAGTGTGCATTTTAAATGTCAAGTTTTCCCTGAGACTGAATTGACAGAACTGACAGTGAGAATGTCTTAGTTCTAGAGCTTTTTTTCTGGGGGAACAAGCCGGAACAGAGTTCCGGAATCTCTTTGACAAAACTTTTTTAAATGTTTTAAAAGTTCATGAGTTTTCAGTATACAGACTGAAAACTTCATTTTCCTCTTGAGAGTTCCAGCACCTCTTTGTTCAAAGGAAGGGAGGGAGGGAGGGAGGGAGGGAGGGAGGGAGGGAGGGAGGGTGGAGAGAGAAAGAAAGAGAAAGAGAGAAAGAAAGAACCCTGCTTAGTTCTATGAAAATCAGGCAGAATTGTGTTTCCACCGTGAAGAACTTCCTCCAGCTGCATACACCTCAGTCTCCACTCATGTGTATCCTGGGCCCAGAGCTGGGAGAAGAAAGAATGGGCTTTTCTCGCAGCACTTCTTGTACTCAACAGAGGGCACCAAATACTTGCACCTTTCACTGTGGGATACAGGCTGAATCTGCTAGTACGGCTAGCTTGAAATGTCTGTACTCAAATAAAAAGATGCAGTAGTAGTAGTGTGTATCTTGTGTGGTGGTGTGCAGTAGTGCTAAAATGAAGGGGGAAAACCACTGTAAAGACAGAAACCCCCAAAATAAAGTATTTTCATTTTGAATTAGAACATAGGCAAATAACTTCATCTTTCCCAGAGGTGGTAAAAACGGGTCATATTTGTTAAATGTAGGTTTGATGGATTTTAAAATATTTTCTGCCTGTAAAATCTGTGACTTGTCAAACTTGACATTCTCAACAAAATGTATAGTACAAAAACAGCCGTGCTTTCTTTTGATTTTAACAAGATGTTATGTTATGGCACTTGTATTTCGAAATAATTTTTTGTATGTGTGCTATGCTTGCCCATAACAGGATGCACTTGGAATGTTGTGACTAAAAATACTGTTAATTGGATACAGACATTCAAGCCATTAGGAGATCCCAAGTAAAAGTTGTCTGTTCTTACCTTTCTGCTGCCTTTTGTGTGACCTTAATAGAATGATACAGTCCATCAGGAACGTTCTTACATCCAACCCAGAAGTTGGTCTCTCCCAAGGGAACAAATCACAGTTCCATGGGCAGCTATAAAACTAGAATTCCTGTTACTTGCTTAAGTTGGCAAACAAAACAGTGGACTCCCAGTCAGATTTATGTCATTTGTTTGTACAGATGTGAATATGTCTTTAGAGTGATGACTGAAATAACAATCTTAGTCATTATGTATTTGACAATATCCTGCACTGCAAATAAATGAATGTTCTTTTCCCCCCCTAGTTTGAGCAGTTTGAAAGCACTATTGGTTTTAAATTACCAAATCATCGTGCTGCAAAGCGTCTGTGGAAAGTTTGTGTTGAACATCATACGTTTTTCAGGTACAACATTTTTAATGGTTTAATTAGAAATGAGATACATAAAATAAGCATTAACTGTACTATAAGCATAACTATACTAAACCACCCATGCTGTTCACCTGTCCTATGCACAGGTGCTTTCTATGTACTGATTGGTGGGAATTCTTTGCCACTTGTTAAAAATAAGTAGATTTAGTTCACATACAAGGACTAAATTTTTCTGAGAGCACTATCGCCACCTTGTGATTTATGTATAGAACTGAATTTTAATCTTTTATCATATTATGTTTTAATCTTTTAAATTGTTATACGTACATAGAATCATACAGTTGGAAGGGACTTCCAGGGTCATCTAGTCCAACCCCCTGCACAATGCTGGAAATTCACAAATACCTCCCACACACACACTTCCAGTGACCACAGTTCCGCGCCCAGAAGATGACAAAAAAACCAAACACAGGCTCTCCAGCCAAACTGGCCTGGAGAAAAATTGCTTCCTGACCCCAACATGGTGATCAGCATTTCCCTGGGTGTGTAAGAAAGGGCCACGAGAACTAAGCA
Source organism: Lepidodactylus listeri (assembly GCA_029233225.1). Classification (NCBI taxonomy): domain Eukaryota; kingdom Metazoa; phylum Chordata; class Lepidosauria; order Squamata; family Gekkonidae; genus Lepidodactylus; species Lepidodactylus listeri. The sequence goes on along the minus strand of JARCFY010000006.1, from coordinate 72,719,926 downwards.
CTGAGGCAGCCCTTCCTGCCCTCCGTCTCATGATCTGCCTGTTCACAGAATCAGCATTGCTGGCAGATGGCTATCTAGCCTTTCTGAAAACCCCCAAAGAAGGAGAGCCCACCACCTCCCAAGGAAGCCTGTTCCATTGAGGAACTGCTCTAACTGACTAATGTTTAGCCAAAAACTCTTTTGAAAACTGTGAGCCTCCCTTGCAGGATAGGGCGGGAAATAAATAAATAATAGAATCATACAGCATTCATCTTATCCATACAAGAGTATTCTGTTTTATCAGAAATAATACTTATTTGTTCTTGTTTTTTAAAAAACTGATGAAAGTGATATGATTCTGCCGTCTATACTCTTAGCGTTGTGTTTCTTGCATGAGCAGGGGGTGGATTAAAAAGCCCCCCCCCTCACTAATATTTGAATAGTACAGTTTTTTTCTCAACATGAATACCTGAGTTAAGTGATATACAACAAAGTATCCTGGTTGGATAAACCGGAATTTCCCCTCTACAATCCAGGCCCGTAGGCAGGCTATTTTTGTTCAGGGGGCATTTACAATTTTAAAGAGGCAGTTAAATTACAATTAATTAAATCAATCTGAATGCCTGTCTTTAAAAGGGGAGGCTCTGAGCCTTTTTCTAGCCCTTCCTTTCAAGGGACAGGGCAGCGAGTACATCAGTTCCTAGGGAAAAAACAGCTCAAGGGCATTTACTTGCCTTCAGAAGGCATCTAAATACCTTTTGAGCTCCCTTCCACAGGGCAAGAAAGCTTAGAAGGGCACTCAAGAGTGGAAAATTGATTTGCATGTTTCCCAAAGGCTCATTGGAATGCTTTTGAAAGACTCATCATGACCTAGGTAGTATAAAGCAGAACTGGGCTTGCAGAAAGGGGGATTGTTGGAGATGTATTAAAGGTGCCATTCTTGAGTGCCCTTCTAAGCTTTCTTGCCCTGTGGAAGGGAGCTCAAAAGGCATTTAAATGCCTTCTGAACTATCTTTTCCCAGGTCCCATGATGCCTCCCAAGAGTTCTACAGTGGGAGGGAGTGAAAAGTCTGAGGGCAAGCCATGGTGCCACTGCCTGCGGGGGGATCTCTCCTCAGAGTTTCTACACACACACGTGCATATAAAATAACACACACACCCTGATAAGGCTTCCAGCATGACTATTTGTGAGGTGGGTCTTTTAATTAAGGGGGCAGGGCCCCAAAATGCCCCACTATAGCTATGGGGTCCCCCTGTGGGCTATACACACTAAACTCACAGCGAGGCTCCAGCTGACTCTCCTCTACCTGTTCTCCAAGTGAGGTGAGGATTGGATTTACGAGGTCCAAGTTACGACCCCTCAAAGAAGGTGCCTTCAGGAGAGTGCTTCCTGGGGAAATGATAGGCGGAGGTTCAGGAGTGAATAGAACGAGCACTGTGCAAGCTAGAGACATCAAATGCACAGGGACCTCCCCCTGATGCTCCTCTACATGCTAAGTTATTCACAGATTGGACTTTGGGGGCCTGAGTTAAGGCTCCCCCAAAAAGATGCCCACAGGAAAGTGCTTTTGGGGGGAATTTCAGGCACAGGTTCAAAAGTGTATAGAACAGACCCCCTGCAAGCTACACACACCAAACGCATAGGGAACCTCATGCTGCCACCCAGTCCTTTACAATCTCTCCAAGTTGGGGGTGAATTATATTTACGGGGTCCCAGTTACCTACTGCCATAAAAGGTCTCCCCAGTACTATCTCTGGAAAAGACTGCTGTAGTTACAGGAATCTATGGAAAACAAAGTTTGAAACCAACAAAATTTTATCAAGGTATAAGCTTTCTTGTGCAAGCCCGACACCAAACTCACAGGGAAACTTCATCTGGGTGAACAGCTTCCCCAGCCAGACACTGGAAGCAAGGCAAGCATCCCCCTTCCCCCCTCCCCAAGTCTTCAAAAGCAGGTTCTGAAGGACAGAAAGGCAGACATCCCCAGAGTTTTGACAGGAGCTCCCCAAGGTAACCCCATGGTAGCTTGGCAGGCACCCTAGAGGTACTAAAAAGGAATGCCAGGATTGCCATTGGAAACAATGGGAGAGGCTTATGTCCCATTAGACACAATGGGAACCAGAAATGCCGGTTGACTTGCATGGCCTCGGTTGAAATACATTACAGTACAAACTAGTTGCAAAGAATATGCAGAGTAGATTTTCAGTTAAAGTCTCTGGGCCCAGATAAACTGCTGAATAACTGGAATAACAGATCCCAGAGTGGAATGACAGTCCCCAGAAAGAGAATTCATGCTCTGGGACTGGAATGACAGCCCCCCCCCCCAAGTGGAATCATGGAATCATAGAGTTGGAAGGGACCTCCAGGGTCATCTAGTCTTGCACAATGCCCCTGATGGTCCCTGGGACAAGCAGAAGTGTTCAAGGGCTAGAATGAGAGTACAAAAAGTCTACTAGCACTGGAATGACAGCCCCGAGAGTAGAATGACGGCTTCTGAGAACAGCAAAAGTGTTTTGGAACTAAAATGACAGCCTCTGCAACTGGAATGACAGCTCTTGGGAGTATCTCGTGGGAGACTGGAATGACAGCCCCCAGAATGGAATGGCAACCACTGGTAGCAGAAGTCTTCTGAGACAGGAGTTCCACTCAGGAGGCTGTCATTCCAGTTCCAGAACACTGAATATCATCTGGTCACCAGAATATATCTTATTGGTATTTTATGGTTACATATTCAGAATAGATATGTACAAGTACAAATCCCTAAAAGCAGACTCCAGTCACACCAGGCCCAGGCTTGAACTCTGATAGCCACCTGCCTGTAGCCCTTTAGCCGGTGAAAAGGCTCAATGAGCAATCTCTAGAAAAATGTATAACCTCTATAGGTTGCCAACAGGAATGTGCATTCACATACACTGACAGATTCTGTCATTTTTGAATCTGCTCCATGCAAAACACAGCAGGCATCCCACGCTGCCCCCACTGCAGAAAACATAATAACTTTGGCAGGAACCTCTGATGCTATGACTTCTGTGACTTCCAGCTGCCAAGCCTACTTCCCATGGTACCAGCTTTTTCTGAGGGAAGAAATCTGCCTGGCCCATTAGTTACATCTGATGGCCCTTACATTTAGGGACAAAAAGCTCTTTGAATTACAAAGCAACAAATGCTCACTACCATGTTGCTGAAAATGGGAGGAGGCAAATGGTCTCTGCCCTAGTTCTCTGTCACTATGCCACGTTATGGTCATCTGCTCTGGCCCCAGATGTCAGGGCTAGAACTGAAGACCTTCCTTTTGACAAGCCAGGTATGTTCAGACCAAGACTGACAATTCTCTAAAAAGGACAGAAGACTGCCACACAGTCTATGGACCTTGCTGTGTTTTCACCCAGACTGCAATCCACCAGGCACTGTCACTAATTATTAGAATGTCAAACAGCCTTTCAAGTTGTACTCTGATCAGGGTTCTTCTAACCCACAATCATGCCATCCAACATGAAGATCACATTCATCTTCTCATTCCAAACAGTCCTCCAGCATCAAGATGGGATTTTGAGATTCAGAGTGACTTCCCCTCCTGCCCCGCCCCCACTTCCATCCCCAGCAGCTGACACTTCCATGTGTCACTTCCAGTGCTCACTGTAGTCACACTTAGCTATGCCATAAAATTCAATGCCATCATTGTCTTCAGATCTATCCGCTTCTGCTGCCCTACACCTCAAGCAAAGAATCCCTACTCCTCAAGCAAGCAATAAACCCTGTTCCTTGGTCTTAGAGAGGTCAGGGATTCTCCTCCCGATACTTCACCATGCCCAAGGTGGGTGGATTCCTCCATCCCATTCTGAACCTCAGAGGTGTCAACCACTTTACTACTACTACTACTACTACTACTACCACCACCACCACCTCAGGATGCTTCTTAACTTATTAGTTTTAAGCAGATTACTAAAACATAGGAAAAGCTAGACCAGATTTGAATGGTTGTGAAAATCTATCACAGATCCAAAAAGACTTCTGCTATTATTTCCTAATAAAACAGGTATGTCTCTTTATGATCTATATTTTGGAGCCAAGGAAGAATTAAAAGATTTCTAGGCTCAAAAAAGTAATCACATTCAAAGGTAACATGATACAGAGTGTCTACACTACCTGCACCACAGTCACATATTCTATTAGAGTATGGTCTCTTAAGATATCTCACTTGGAAAACTCTAGGTGGTAGGGTATTAAGGTGCACTAACATAAAGACATGCCTATAGCGAGGAACAATTAACCACTTTATTACTCCTTGCAAGTTCAGGATGATTACACTTGCTTCCATTCTTCTTCTATTATGCATCTAAATGATGCATACTTCCAAACTGTAGTCAGGCCTCAGCATCAGGTTTGCAGCGGCCAAGAGCCACTTCAGTACATACTGTTGCCCTTCAGCCTCATCATTGCCCCAAGTTTCTTTACCAAATGCATGGCAGGGGTTGCAGCTCACTTGAGGTGCTGCGGCAGAACAATCTTCTCATACATTGCTAACTGGCTGTTGATAGAGGGAGTTGTCCATCCACTCTGCTGAAGCACCTAGAAGTCAGTCTTCATCTCCACGGCTACAGAAAGAAGTGACACTTCATGTGACTTGAGACTCCTTTTCTTTATGAAGGCATTCCTAGTCTCCCTTTGCTCAGCAGGGCAGTCATATGAATTGACCATTATCAGGGCTGATATCCATTTCCACTGGAACAAGGTTATGCTGCACCCTGGTATCTCCTTGATACTTACGGTTATTTCTGATTTTCATTTGAATCAGGATATCTCCCAGACAACCACTACTGATAAGAGAGGATCTTGCACTTGTTTGACATCAGGAGGGCACTGACCTTCTACATTGTCCACACCTTTTCCTTCTGTTCACATGTATGACTCTTGATATCCTATGGCAGCAACCACAAAGACTAACTTGACAGAGGCCCAGCAGATGGATCTCACAAAATAATGAGTTGAGTTGGAGTATAAACCATCACCATGATATCCTGGTACATTCTGTCAGATCCATGGCAGTATCCCATGCTTTCGTCAAGGGAATACCTCTTCCTGAATTCTGTTGAACATCCACAAGGGCTTGTCCCATCACCTTTGTGCAGCACTGTGCAATAAACATTAGAGCACTCAGGGATGCTTCCCTTAGGTGAGCTGTTCTTCAGTCCATCTTCTCCTAAGCTGCACTCAGCTCCAGGTAGGCAAGTTTGCTAATCTACACCCATCAGTGTGATACACATCCAGAAACTAAAGACAGGTTGCCTACCTGTAACTGTTGTTCTTGGAGTGGTCATCTGTGCATTCACACAGCTCTCTCTCCTTCCCTGCTGCATTTTAGCAGTGTCCCCAAAGTTGGAAGGAACTGAGTGGGAGAGGCGTGGCTCCCTCCCTCTGGGCATGCATGGGGGATCTCTATGCTGGGAAGGGGAGGAGACTTTCACACCATTTTGTAGCTATAGATGTTTCTGAGATCAGCTTCTGTCAGGCACAAAACTCATAAATGAGAATGCACAGATCACCACTCCAAGAACAAGTTACAAGTAAGCAACCTGTCTTTCTCTTTAATCATAGTCAGGTACTTATCCGTTAAATTTCATTTTTATGTTTGCTATGAAGAGCCAACTGTTTTTGTTTGGGACAATAGCTGACATAGTCCCATAAAGGCTTCAAAGTATTCAGCCAGTTCTTACATAGTACAGTACTAACCAAAAATATCATAATACTGAGGCATACATCTATATCTCTTCTGTTGTAGAATATGGGCTTAAATACACAAAATTTCATTTTAATGAAAAATTAGTTACAAATGCATACTATTAATTTGCTTTGATACATTCTAGGCTCTTGCTACCTGAAGCCCCTCCCAAAAAATTCCTTACGCTGGGTTCCAAGTTTCGCTACAGTGGGAGGACACAGGCCCAAACGAGAAGAGCCAGTGCGTTGATAGACCGCCCCGCACCTTATTTTGAGCGTTCTTCAAGCAAACGCTATACTATGTCTCGCAGCCTAGATGGGGGTAAGATGTTCTTACTGGAGGTTTGGGGTTTTTTTTGCACTTTATCTCTTTGTTTCTTAAGGCACAATCTTGTTACAGAATAGATTTAAGCCTCTTGTTATCTCGTGTCTCCTGAGCTATTGCCAGATGACATTTGTAAGTATAAGCATGATTTTTCATTTACTATAGAAAGATTAGATAAAGAAACTAAATAAATATTAGAATATTGTCTTTCCTGGGTTTTTTCAGTGGCAATCCTGAAAAACTGCAGAAAGAGAAATAACAGCACTTCCATTCCCTTGACAACCTGTTCCCTCAGATGCTTTCTTTGGGACTCTTTACTTTCTTCCCAGTTTTTCATGGTCACCCAGCTAAAGTGGTTTGGCGCTAGGTGGTCAGACATGACTTCCTGTCTAGATCTAAACCATGCACTCATGTTCCTAACCAAAAGGCTGTATTCAGCACATATAATCATTGCTGTCAGGACTTTACTAGTTTAGGTTGCATCTTGTTGCCTGTGAACTTTACAAAGGCAGGTAGGGAACTAAAGTTTCCATGTTGGTTTACTAGCAGCTGCCCACTTCATTGTTTTGCTTGCATGCCTACAGCTTTTTATGAAAATAAATTGATTTTTGTTTTGTAATATAAATATAGCCTTTGAGTTAAAAGCTATCTCCCTCATCTTTTCTGTGCTTTTACTGTTGCTCACAGAAATCAAGAACTTACAGCCCTTTAAAACTAACCAAGCCTGATGCTTAGAAATATAAATGCATCTAACCAGTTTTCAATACAATACTGCTTTAATTGCATGCAGATTATGGCATATGACTGTTTCCTGTGAAGCTCTAATTCAGACACCTGGGCTGCAGTCACATGCGCCAGTTGAAGTGGAGGGGAAGAGAGGCTATTTCCTCCAGAGGAATTTGACATGCAGTTGCGAGATCACACGGCCCTTTGAAGCTGTGGGCTTAGCCTGCCATTGTGTGATCAGACGCAACTGCGGGTGAGTCAGGGTTTTTTTGCCATTTGTTTCCCTTGCACATAAGCGAGGAATCGCACCTCCGCATGGAGGGCTCCCTATGGAGTATGCGATGATGCACACACTGTGAAGGGGAGGAACACAGCATGGAGTCAGGATGGCCTGATCAGACCATCCCAATGGTATGAGAGCATGCTTTGAGTGATCAGACGGGAAAGTCCACCCATGGCCCACCTTATCCAGATAACACTGGACTTTCCCTAATGTCTTTAATTCCGCTTCCGTGGTGGAAGAGCACAGGTTGCCAATGACTGTGAGATGCTTTCCAGATGTTGCTGTTTGATCTGTCCCTTTAGATGCATCAGGCATTCAAAGCTATGTTGGATCTAAAGGAGCATGTGATCGCAGCCCTGTACTTCTTAAAATTAAGGTGACTGGGTGGATTTCATAAATGTTGAATGTAACAGACGCTGAAGAGCACAGAAAGTTAACCAACTCCCCCCCCCCATACAACTGATATTCCATATAAATTAGTAATAATACCCATTGCTCCTTGCTGCAACTAATAATATGGGTGGTTATCACTTGTTAATAGTGATCCTTCAAGTTGTAAAATTCTTCCTGCTGGTTACCAAGCAACTCCTGATCTTACTGCATGAATTGGAGTACAAATAGTTCTGAATGTTATTTTTCTTCTGATCAGTAATAGCAGAAGGTCTGCCTTGTGAGGGCAGAAAGACGGTATAAATTTTGTAAAATAAATAGGAAGTCATTATCTACATAAAGTGTTGGTATAAACTGTAGCATAAATGCAATTAATATTGTGCTGCCATGTTGTAGTACTGCTAGGATAAACAGCATGGATCCTCATTGACACAGTGCTCTGATTCACCCACTATTAGAGTTTTGCTGTTTTCTACTGTGTTAAGAGGAAATGTACTGTTACCTAGTAAATGTGATAGTTGCCATCTTAGTAGCATAATCAGTGGATAAAACATAATGATCTCAAATAAGTGAGGCATTGTGTTGTATGTATGTATAGATGATGTCATGCTCTTATGGGCAGGCCGTAAGCCTGAGAGAAATGATTGGGAGATTTACTGAGGAGTGGAGTCCAGTATACATATATTTCAGCCTCAGATGACAAACCCTGCAGATTAAGTAGTATGGAACTCTTTTTGTAGGAAACTGTTTGAGGTTTCAGAGTTCTGAATACATTAACTTGAAAAATCACTGTGAGCAAAGCATACATAAAGAGGGGGTTGGAATTTTTTTTATCAGTTGGTTTTTTATTGAACAAATAAGTTTACACTACAGTATTTATCTTGCATACCCTGACACCTGTGAATATAAGTTATTCAAGTGTGTATTGATTTTGTAATTAATCAAATATAAAATTACCAATCACCAGAGTGACATAGGTGTATATCTGGCTTTTATTTAGTTGTATCTATCTTGCTTTTCTTCCAAGGAGTTCAGAGTGAAAGTTCATCCCACTAAAACTTGGTTAAGAAATAGAGAAATTCAAAGTACAGTGAAGAACTAAAGCTGGCTTTTCCATGTCCAAACAGTCTAGCTGTTACACACTTTTTCACACGGAAAAGTGTAGTCCTAATGGTTTTAGCATCATATGTTGGCCACTTGGAAGAATGCATATAATTGCTACCATTGCTGCTTTTAAAGTTGGTACTCAATTTGCCACTGGGCTGCATGTGCTTCATTAAACTTGAATAGTAGTCTGTAGTATAATTCTACAAAAGGCAATATGTTTTCATTGCATCTGGTTTAGTTGCAAAGAAGGTGTTCCAGTTCATTGGAAAGAAAAAATAAAGATTTGGAGCACTGAGTATGTAAAAACCAACTTATAGAACATTTGTCGAGCCTGGTACCCAGGAGCATCCATTGAGAGTTAGTTTCTCAGGAAATCTGAGGCTCATTTAGAGCTACAAATAGTAAATTAATATTTTTAGTGCAAAATTATTAGTGAGGAATGATTGAGGATGGTCACATCTGGGTTAACTGGCTACTCAGAGGAATTTGGTGGGCCTGCACCATGTAATCTAAGTAGATTGGTTACAAATCTTTTGATCAACTATAAAAAACGTTCCCAGGTAATAGGGTAGCAGATGTTAAATTTTTAAATTATTTTTAGTTTAAGTACTGTTTTTATAGGAGGGTTTTCTCCGGCATGAGAAAGGGACAATGCCTCTTCCCACTGTGGAATCGCATATACATTACAGAAAGAATGTTGGCTTCTTCCTTTAGAAATATTTATGCAGCAGACATATAGATAAATATATGATTTATTGGCTTAAGATGATTTATTGACTTAAAACTCATACAAATACTCAGTTAAACGGGGGAGGGAAGCGGCGGCGGCGGCTCCCTGGGGGGGGAGCGGCGGGGACATGGTCCCGAGCGCGCGCGCTTCGCGCGCACGCACAAGGAAGCCCCCCCCCCCCCCCGGGGATTTTAAAAGTCTACGCCCCTGCTAAGGTGTCATGATTACAGTGGAATGTTTACACCGTCGGGCTTGCCAAAGTGAAGAGAAAAGGTGACACGTAATAAACAATTATCCATTTGGCTGTCTCATTATCAAATGTATTAATTTTGGAATATCAGTGTCACTTGATTACATGTTGCTAATATATTCAATATATAGAAATGGTTTTTTACATATTCAGGTTTCTACAATGTTACTTTTTTCTTTCATATAAGGTAGAGAACCTTATTTGGATCTCTGTGTTCTTGTTTTCAGGTTTACCACATTCTCCCATTCAGCTTCATTTTGTTTGGATTGCATTTTGTTATATTATAGCTAAAATACTGAGTCTTTTGTTGTTGTATATGCCTCTAGAGCAATATTGATTGTTCCTTGCATTCTCTTACACAAGGAACACTGTATGATGCATTCAGCAGCTAATATTTACAAGTATTCTGAATAAATGTTATGAAGCATCTGCATGTGTGCAAATACATACAAATCCCCAATATTGTGCATACACGTGTGTAAATTAACTTGACCCCCTAGCAAATGTAATTAGTATTTATACATGTTTCTGCATGATTTGAAACATGCCATCTCTTTGACAGGTTTTCATAATCCATTACTTTTTTCTAGTTAGCTTTACAGAGAATACTTTATTTCAGATTTTACCTCTTTAAATTATATTTGCTTTTAGCATCAGTGAATGAAAACCATGAAATGTACATGAAGGATTCTATGTCTGCTGCAGAGGTTGGTACTGGCCAGTATGCCACAACAAAGGGCATCTCTCAAACCAACTTGATAACCACTGTGACTCCAGAGAAAAAGGCAGAAGAAGAGAAGGACGAGGAACAGAGTAGAAAAAAGAAAGAGGAAGTCACTCCGGTCTCAGCAATACGACATGATACCAAGGTACGATTTTCAAGCCTCTGTTTAACTCAGCCTGCTAAAGAATTTTATCAATGATTCAAAAACTGGGAAAGAAAGAAACAAAAGTGAGAAAAATCAAAGTATATATGCATGCTCCATGGTGAAAATAGTTGTGTTTGTGTGCTATCAAATTCCCTTGTACCAGTTTGAACAAGGGAATTTATGACACTTGTCTTGTTTTATGGGGAAGCACTTGTTAACATGTAGGTGGCATTGTGATTAAGAGCTGAAATGTCTTCTACGTTTTACTTGTTTCTCACAAAGATAAGAAAGAAATTGTGAGATTAACTGGTAATTTTTAAAATTCTGCTTGCTGTTACTTTATTTTGATAATTTTGTTCCAATAACTATTGGGTCAGATCTTATTTTCCTGACTGGACAGGGTGTCGGTTTCCTTTTAATTAACCGTAGAATCAGTGTTACTGCCACTTCTGTAAAGAGTACACAAGTATAGTTCTGACATTCATCACATTCCACTTTTCTGCCATATAAATGTAGAATTATGTTAATTCGATTCTTTACTCTGCAGTAAATTAGCACTATCAGTTTCACACATGCCATTCAGTTATAAGGCTAAAAGTAAAGAATAACATTTGCAGTTGCAAACTACACTGAAGGAAATATCATCTGTTTTATCTCTGTTGGCAGAGCTGCATTTGGGGCGTGTTTGTGTGCGTGTAAGTTTTTCTAGTACATCAGAGCAGACTGCAAATTGCAAATATTGCTAAAGAGTAATATTTGGAAATACACATTATTATCTTAAAGATTTTTTTGATCTTCAAAATTTCTTTCTGATAAGCAATATGGATATGTTGGTTTATTAAAAAATAAGATAAGAAATGTCTGGAATATGTTTTTTACATGCAGGGAAATGTAAACTGTAGTGATTTTAACTAATTTAAAAATACATTTTAATATCCTTTCTAACATGATGTACACTATGTTAATTGTGAATTGGATCCTGAAAGCTAGGAATTATAATGGAGTTCTGCTTTCGAAACGAGGCTTTCCCACTTTCTTGTCCTTTTTGCAGCCCCCTGAACTCCCAGCTGAGGGGGTTGGAGACTTTCTTGAATGCTGTAAGATAGGAAGCAGAGTTCTGCTTGAGGAATGGAGCTTTATCAACAACTCCATCCCACTGTAGCTTCCTTCACCCTTGAAAAAGAACACCAGGTGGTTGGGGGGACTCAGCCTTTCCTTTCCTCTGGCTGTGTTGTCATAGAAAGGGCTGCAGCTGAAGAGGGAATCAAGGTCATGCACGGTCTTGTATAAGCTGGTAGTGCAAGAAGCTGACTAGATTTCAATTTATAATTTCAGTTTACTTCTCATTAAAGAAATCTAACCATGCAGGGAAATGAGAGTAGGAAGATATAAAAGCCAAGCTTTCATATAATCCATTTAAGACCCTAACCCACTGATTTTTGTGTGTGTAAACGCAGACTGCTTGCAAATATCTGTATGTAGGAATCTACCAAACTGCATGTCAAATTTCTCCGGAGGGAATAGCTTTGCTTCCCCTCCGCTCCGCTCTGTATGTGACTGCAGACTGGATTTAGTCCACAGTCCTCCAAGCGAATACTGAAAGCTAATAACACTATTAGTCTACTGCAGCATACTTGCAAGAACAACTGCATGCAGTCCTGTACTGGATGATGAGAGGTTCCCCCCCCCCCCCAGTGTGCCAGTTGTGCATCCATTTAAGGTGATAGTAAATATGCTGCTTTTTTAAAAATGGAACTGGACTCTACTCACCAGTTTGTTTGTTTATATCTTATTGTATTACATTTTAGGTTACAATTAATTTTACTTTATTGTGTTTTGGTTAGCTATATCAGTGAATGTTTCTGGAACTGGAATGTTTTAGAAGATCATTAGGGCTTCTTGTTTCTCAGTGAAGATATTGGCGATCCATGATCTGATGGCTATTGTCTTAATATAGACAGCAGCTGCATGGGATTAACTCATTCTGCCTGACCTGTTTTCCTGTGGTAAATCACCCCATTTATGGCTCGCTTCCCCTGATCAGATACTCATATGTTTCCTTTACCAGGGCAAATGGTACCTTTGAGAATTGTATGAGTAGGGAATTAACTGCCACTCTCCCTGCGCAATGCAACCACCCTTCTCTCCCCCCAGTAGCTGCTGTTTATAGACATTGAAAAGCAAAGGAAATATACATGGATCTTTACTTCTTCATACAGTTGCATCTTGAGAGGATTAGACAACTTTCCCTGAAACAGCAGATAAATTTCCAGAGAAGTCATCTTGATCAAAGTCCAACATGACTGATCTTCTGTAATGCACAGCCCCCAGACTGTAGCATTCTGAAGTCCACCCTAACATCATATGTGGTTGTGGGCACTGCTCTGTGTAAACGAAGTAGTCCTTAGATCATGCATCAGAATTGTCTGTAGCCCAAAGAGATTAAGAGGACAAATATGGGTTTTTAAGCAGACAAATCAATGTGAGTTGGACCCCTTGACATCGGTAAGGGGCTATATAAACTGAAATTATTAAGCACTTGGTTTTATGATATCCCAGAAAATCAATTGGAATAAAAACTGCAATGACTATTTAAAAGGCAAGCATATAAACACCGAGTCAGTTTTGTTACTTACGTGCACAGTAATGCTTGGTAATAAACACGTTTTTAGAATCTAGTTGTATGATTTGATACTGCATATGTGTTCAACCAGAGTCCAGTCACAAATCAGTACAGCCAACCAGTAGCTGAATGGTACAAGAAAACTGAAGACAATCTAAATACATTAATTTATCAAATTGGCTATAATAAGTGCCCTAAATAACCACTTATGTAGGATTATCTGTGTTACCCAACCATATCTGTAACACATTTGCACTCAGATCTGCTAATGCTACACATCATGCTAACTCACATCATTTCCAAATTTTATTTGATTATCAATTTTGTTTAACACCTAGTTGCTTTTGAGCTTAAAGAATGGATACTGAATAACAACCCAATGTTCACTTCTCTTGCACAAGCTCCATTGATGAGATCTGAGAGAGGCTTATAAAATTAGAAAGGTGTGGGGACCTTAGTGGCTATAAAAAAGGATTAGTCAGAATGGCTAGGGAATGGCCATCACTATAATTCTATATTTGAAGCATCTCAGAGGTATCTGGGAGGTTATTATTGGAAATAAAATCTTGGAGTACACAGACTTTGACTTGATTGTGCAAGGCAATTTTATCTTGTCCCCTTCCTATTTCACCAGCAGAAACTGTTCCACTAAAAAGTAGTATCCTGACCATTTTGTATCTGATTCTCTGAAATCAACACACAAAATGGTTTTACTTAGCAAATACACTCTTTTCTTGTTTTGCAGTTAGAATGGAATATGCACAGTATGAATATTCCATTTCAGAATAGTCACTGAGCTTTCTTAACGCATTTAGAACTAGCATGATTACTAGCCCAGTTAACATTTAACAGGGCCAAACTAGCCCAGACTCATCAGATCTTGGAATCTAAGCTGGGTCGTCCTTAGTTAGTATTTGGATGGCAGACCACCTAAGGGGTACAGGGCGAACCATCTCTGAATGTCTCTTGCCTGGAAAACTCTACTGGGTTGCCATAAGTTGGCTGCGATTTGACAGCACTTCTCGCCTCTACTGAATGAAGCCAAGAGTAAAGTCCAAATGTTGCTAATACTGTAACAGATCTAAGGTGATGTTCACTGCTTTAGTTGTTTCTGAGGACTGTCTTCTACCTTGAAAAGATAAATGATAAGACATAGTTTTAATCAAGGCTCTTTTTCTAGGAGGAACTCCTTTGCATATTAGGAGACACATCCCTAATGTAGCCAATCCTCCAAGAGCTTACAGAGCTCTTTTTACAGGGGCTACTGTAAGTTCTTGGAGGATTGGCTACATTAGGGGTGTGTCACCTAATATGCAAAGGAGTTCCCCCTAGAAAAAGAGCCCTGGTTTTAATAAGCTATCACTCTCTGAAGTATCTGTAGACCATTTAGAAACAAGGGTTTGAATTGTAACTGTATTCACAGAATGGAGCTTTTCTGCCATTCTATTTTTGCCTATTGCATCTCCACGAAATCCACTCTTGAGGAGAAACTAAGAATGCTATAGGACATTGCACAACCATCTGTAGTAGAGAGAAGGAATTATCACAGTTAGAGGAAGCTATTATTTTAACCTACACATACTGTAACCTGTGCTGGAAAGAGGCAAGTGTATTAAAGGCGGCATACACACATAAGCTAGTTAGTTGATTTATCTGCAGGGAAACATTTAGCACTTCTCACATGGAAAGTTTTGCTTTTCCATGACATCACTGGACACTCCAAGAACATATGGCATTCTGTGGTAAAAAAATTACTAAGAGTCCTCATAGATCATACCTGCATTACACACTAACATCAGATTTGGACTTTAACTCTCATTTCGCCCTTTGAATTTTGGCAATTATAACGTAATGAGGTGGTAAGAATTCTCTGTCAGAGATCTGTATCTATGTGCCACGAACAACCATTCCCAGGATTGCCTGGGAAGTAGGCATGGGTTTGGATGATCAGGAACTTATTTCAGGATTAAATATTCTATCCTTGATTCACACACACTCTCTCCTGTGTTTCCTGATTTCTTCTAACCACAGTATACTATTATATTTGAATCAAGCAAACTGTGCTTAGCACTAATCCATCCAAACTGTGATTTGAAATCATGGTGTGAAGTGAGTGTCTAAACCATGCTTGGAGTTATAACTAGTCATCAATACCCAATGCAGACATTATAATAAACGGTTTCATCATTGCGTCTTTTGTGCAGTCCCACATGGAAAATGTGCATGTACAGACCAACTGTGGGTTCTGACAATGTCTAAAAGCTTCTGACAATGTGAGGTGCTCTCCCACCATCCAGTGTGGTTTCCTGCTCAAACTCCCTATAAAAGGGTTTCATTCCTCAGCTCCCCTTTCACCACCGCTGTAGAAGGATGTCTATCTTCTCTCTGATTCCTGACAGTTGCAAGGCAAGAAACAGTTGTGGAACTGATCATCTCCATAAGTTGTTATGGCAACCTGTGGATTCCCTTTCTCCAGCCTTATGGCTTCAAAAGCCCTATTTTAAAAATATTTTAAAGCTGTGTAACCAAGATGGCTCAGTCAGACGCTAATGACTGTTTCTTGGTTACCTCAGCGACACTCATGACACCTCAAGGTGTCCCCCCTGCAAGCAGTTGATTCTGAAGTCTTACAATGAAAGGGTTTCCTGGTTTAAAGCCACACTGTGGAAAAGCACAGTGAAAAGAACAGTCACAACCCCAGCTCCAACAGGAGAAAAAGGCTCTGATAGGACTTCACGCTCCTGCTTGGTTCCACCAGTTCCAACTGTGCCCCTGGCTTCAGTTCTGATACCTGTGCAAGTTCTATTGGCTTCGGTGTCAGTTCCAAGATGACAACTTCCTCCTTGGAGTCAGCCAAAAAAGCCAAGATGAGGCTAAAGCCATTGTGAGCATTATACCATAAACAGGAGAAACTAAAATAGCCCCACTTTCAAAAAACAAGAAAGGTGGGCCCCAAGAAAGGTGTTGGTGGGCACCATGGTGACCACAGGCGTCACACTGGGGACCACTGCTGTTGAGTTCAGAAACAAGCCATGTTTTGTCTTCTTACCATCCGTCCTGCCTCTCCACCCTTGTTATATCAAAAGGTCAGTTCACTCATTCCAAAGGGAGCCATAGAGGAAGTTCTGTCTGAGGCTGAAAAGGATTTTTTCTCCTTACATTTCATAATGGAGGAATAATTGAGAGGCTAACGTCCAATTCTGAACCGTTGTTTTCTGAACAAATTTGTTGTTGCAAAAAGGTTCTGCATGGTTTTTCTTAGCGATATCAGTCTCTGTCAAGTGTTGCTGTTTGGTTCACAACTGTAGATCTTCAAGAGGCTTACTTTCATATCTCAATAAAATGGTTTCGGAAAAGTCTTTTGTTTTCATTGTGGAACCAGATGTACCAATATACCATTCTTCTGTTTGGCCTCTCCTACACCCCAAAAGTATTTGCAAAGGTAATGCAGTGGTAGTTGCCCACCTCAGGGACAGAGAGTAGTAGCAACATCTTTTGGATGACTGGTTAATTACATCCCTATCCAAGGACACTGCCTGCCTATATTTCTGTTATTCTGGACATTCTCCAAGGCTAAGATCTGCAAGTAAACCTGGTGTTTTCTGCCATGCAAGGTATAATCCTTTATGGCCTCAGTGACCCTCTTTGCCAAACAAAGGCTGCAATCTCACACACTTTCAGTGTACTGTCCAACTGGATTTTGCCAGTTCACACAGTAAAATCCAATTGAGAAGTGCACTAAAGGTCGATTGAAAGTGGATTATTTAGTGTATGTGATTGCAGCCAGACTCAGGCCACTACAGAATCTATTTATAAAAGTTTCTCCACACCAGCACAGCCCCCACAAGCAATTTTCTGTTCCCAGAATGGTTTTCAAAGCATTGCTTTTGTGGTCTGGGACAGACCTTTTATACCAACTGGGGGAAAACCCCACACACTGTTATGATTTTGGGGAACCAGGTTTATTTTAAACTGTAAACTTTCCCCTCGGTTACATGGAGATCACTGAGGCAGGAGTTGTATGTAAATAACAAAGAAGATTTATTTATTTATAGATTTGTTTTAAAGAACAGCAGAACAGGTCTCCAGATTGTCACAGGAGAAACCTTGCTGAGACACATAAGTTTAAGCTAGTTATAGCTTCAGAGTGTAGTTTGAATTCCCTTTAATGCTTACAGAAACAAACAGGCTTTTACTGATTAATCACTAAATTGGATCCTTTCACACACAGGATTCTACCCACACCATGCTGCTCTTTCCCAAGAGTCAAACTAAAAGTACAAGGTCTTCATCACTCAAACTCTCAGCAAGATGCTTTGATAATGGGACATTGGCCATCTTCATTGCCCCTAATTGGCTGAGGCAGAGCTCTAGCCTGCATGGCCAGGTTTCTTGCCTAGTTTACTATAGCAGGGATGGACCCCACAGTTTGTTCTCCTTCATCACTGTTGGATAAAGATAAAGGAGTAGCTAAGTCCTTGATCAAGATTCACCTTACTGATATAACTGCCTTCCTTGTTCCTATACAGTCTGCCTTGGCACCAAGGAGACGGGAGTAAGTGAGCTTGCTACTCTTCCATGTGGGACTGCACAAGAAGACATGATAATGAAAACATGGTTGCGCTTACCTGTAACAGTTGTTCATTGAGTGTTTTTCTGTGCAGGCACACATGCCACTCTCTGTTCTCTGTGAGCTCTCTTAAGTCTTCCTGTGCTTGTACCTTCTCCAGCAGCGACCTCAACAAACTGAGAGTGGTGATCTTCCCCTTTTTAGAGATGGTTAGGGCAGGAAATTGCACCAGAAGGTGGGAGAGTGCCTTGCACTGTCAGAAACATTTAGATGTCTGGTTGGTCTGCGCATGCACAGTTCCAGTGTATGCCTGTACAGAAAAACACTCAATAAACATCAGTTACAGGTAAGTGCAACCATGTTTCAGAGCAACCTGAAGACAGGGGAAATAATCAGCATGTGAATAGAAGGAGAGAGTGGACTAGGACTGTCTAAATTCAGCCTTTGCATCGGAGAGCTCATGAACCAAATTAGTGTGGGGCATGGAATCTAAAACTCCATATCATAACCATTCTATAGCTCAACATTTTTAAACATAAAGGTTCATACTAGTATATTTTAACAGACAGGTTGTCTTTCAAATTTGCTTTATTGGGCTGCTACCCTTTGTTTGAATAATTATGGCATGCAGCATGGGAATTGGTATATTTTACAGTGAATAAATCTGGCATTCTTTAATCTTGTGTAATTAACTTTCTATACAGAGGAAATTAACTAATTAAAATTTTCTTTTTGTCCTTTTTGCTCTTGCACTTTGTTTGCTGCTCTTTCTTCTTTTTCATCAGCCACCTTTGCTTGGCACTGATTCATTACACCCATCTCCGTCCTTCCAATCTAGTCCACTTGAGTCTTCAACAAAGCTCCGCAGGAGATGCAAGGAAAATGGAGAGAAGTCATTTGATTGCGAGGCACCTAAAAATGCCACTCAAAAGCACAACAAGTCTGACTTGGACTCTGATAGAAAAGGAAAAGTTTGCTTAGTTGAACAAGATATGGCATTTAGCTATAAGCAAAAACCTGGCAAAGGTGGAACTTTGTTTTCTTTCTCCTTGCAACTTCCAGAATCATTTCCCACTCTCCTAGATGATGATGGCTACTTATCCTTTCCTAATCTCTCTGAAACCAACTTCCTGCCAGAAAGCATACAGCATTTTCTTCCCATTCGCTCACCTTCCCTCGTGCCTTGTTTCCTTTTCATCTTTTTCTTTCTGCTGTCTGCCTCTTTCTCAGTGCCATACGCCCTCACTCTCTCCTTTCCTCTGGCTATGTGCCTCTGCTACCTGGAGCCCAAGGCGGCCTCCTTGAGTGCTTCACTTGACAATGACCTGAGTGACAGTTCAGAGGAAGAGGTGTGTACCTCGGCACAGAACACACTTTTTTGTGTTCATTGCTTCAGTCCTAAATAGTGTTAGAATGCTGCAATAGTAGTCCTACTTTCAGAGCCTCATTTCTGTCTGTGCTGATATGTTCAGATTTTTTTTTTACTTCTGTCGTGTTAAGAGTGTAGCTTGAGCCCCAGGGTTAGGCACAACACTATGTGTATGAGGTAGTGGTATTTACAAATTGCCACAAATCCCTTTTACAATAGCTTATTTCTAGCCTTATTTTCTAACTCAGTAACTATTACACTGGTTTTAGAAACATCTAAAAACAAACAATTAAGTCTAGTTTTATATATAGTTAACTTTTCTAAGCATAGATGTTGTAGCAGTTTAAACTTAAAATGTGGTACATAACTTAGCAGCTTTTCACTGGGTAAGCATCCAGTACAGTGCTGAGCAATTTCAATTTCAGAACTTTATAAATAAATATATGCATAAGAAAATATCCAGTCTTTGAGATGTGTGTTTTTTGGATATGGGTATTAAAACTTCTCTTCCGCAGATCTAATTAGTGTTTCATTAACTAATCGCACTGACTGAGAAACTGCCAAAGAAAATACATCGACCACGTCACACTTACACTGCCAGAACTGGTGCTTCTTATATGAAGGGCACTTTTCCGTCTGTTTGCCAAGGAAGTAGACTGTCCAGACAATATTTAAATATGCTTATTACAGTTCAAAAGAGATCCAATCTATTTTGCACAGACTTAATTTTTTAAATTATCAATAAAATTGAAATCAATTTCACCATTTGTTGCCACAGTTATTTTATACATACATTATGATGAATAGTGGCAACCAGATTTATATTTTGTATTCTCCAAGGAAAATATTACAATATTTACATCAATCAGGGTACAATCCTGAACATACCTTCTGGAATACCCACATTCTTATTTTCTGTCAAACTTCAGCATGTTTGTGACATTAGGATTAGTAATCAAGCAAGCAAGAGTTGTTGTTTTTTTAACTACAGTCCAAAGCAAATACACGTGGGAAGAAACCCCTCTGAACCTAGTGGAACTTGTAAATAGAAATTCATAGACTTGAGCATATCTGATGGTTTTGAAACAATGATTACCCCAGGACCAGTACTTCCATGGTAGATTACACAGATTTGTGCCTAATCCAGGGTGCTTCTCTTGTTGGACACATTGCATGAAAATTTATTTTAAACTTGGGCATGTCTGCATTACATCAGCAAAACAAAACACAGCAGTTATTAAGAAAAGCTAAAGGACATGTGTCTAGCAGTTTCTATTTTGGTTTGAAGCTGTCTGACATTTTACTGGAAAAGCCTTTCCATGTCTGCTAGTTACAATGGTAGTACATCACTTAGAAATTAAAGTTGCTTAGTAATTACCTACTCATTCTTTTATCTTCTGGCTCCCAGAGAAACTTTACTTTAGGGCCCCGTTAGGCTTCCATTTCACTGCAAATCCAGTTGGTGCTTCATTAAATATTCCCATTGGTTGAGAAACTGCCAACATCAACAACTTCTCTCTAGATAAGTCTTTAAATCTTTTACTGAGTTATTATCTACCTATACTTTTTTGTTGTAGCCCTTGATTGTAGTTGCAATTGCATACCTGCAATAAAGGATTACTGATTTTATGTTCCCTCTAACAGAAACTCTCAAGTTTATACAGGCAGGATCATATTAAAAGGCTGCAATGATATCCATGCTTGAATAATGTTTGAGGGCCACTACGTTTGGGAATGTATTCCCTCCACCATCATGGTGATGGACCTTTTGCATCTGAGAAAAGTTTCCAAATGTAAAGAGAATGAGAGGTATTTTAATAAAGGGGAGTAGTACATACAGGTTACAGCTAGAGACAGTTAAAAGGCATGATTGGGAATATAACACACTGGCCACCAGTTCAGTCAACCCTGATAGAAGAAAACCAAATCCAGTCTCATAAAAGTAAGTGTGCAGAATGCAGAGCCTATTTAAGAGTTACAATAAATATTTTGCACCTAGAAATATTCTAATTGTTGATGGCTGAATAGTAATAATGTTACAAATGTAAAACTGACTGTATATCAAAGAAGTTTGGATTTATATAATTAGTTAATAAGCAAACTCCAAGTTTCACGGATGAGTTACCAGCTAAGTAGTTCATTCATGAGAACTTTTGTGACTATTAATATATGCATATTTCTTTAGTTAGTGTCATGGAATATCACCATACTAAATACAATACTGTATTGCAAATATATCCATTCAAAGAACAGCTTAGGGTTGCCAACCTCCAGGTGGGGCCTGGGGATCCCCTGCTTTTACAACTGATCTCCAGCTGACAGAGATCAGTTCCCCTGGAGAAAATGGCTGCTTTGAAGGGTGGACTCTATGGCATTGTACCATGCTGAGGCCCCTCCCCTCCCCAAACCCCGCCCTCTCCCGGCTCCACCCCCAAAGTCCCCAGGTATTTTCCAACCCGGACTTGGCAACCCTAGAACAGCTACTGAACTTTGCCATGCTCCATAACATGTACTGCAGCATTACATTGCTTGATTATGCAAGGGACAATGTAGCCATAATCTTCATTTGGAGTAAGTCTAGGCCTAATGTGGCTTACTGAACTAACTAGAAGAATGGAGGTGACACCATTTCCCTTCTCCAACACTTCCCTGAGATCAGGGATGTGTAGGTTCTCCCTAACAATGCATGTTGTCCCAGGATCTCAAGTGGTAGTGTCTTGTTCAATGGAGTGACTGGTTTTCCAAAACCAATTTTGCTGCTCCTGTGCTGAATCAAGCTGCATTGAAAATAAACATTTTAATCTTATTTTTGTAAAACCAAGGATGATAATGAAATCAACCTTCAAAAACTCAAAAAGTTTAAGGCCCTTTTCTCACTGGGATCATTTGTTGTCTGGCATGGATTTCTGAGTACAAAATATGTATACCACCCATCACATATAAAGAATACATCTGAGAATTTTTATTGCATTCCTCTTCCCAGTGCAGGGGACATTCCAGGTTTTACTACTAGTTGAACACAGTAAATATATACTTTAATATTTGACAAGTGCCATATGTATTCTGTACTCTAGTAACCACCCCAAATACAAAAGATCTGATGAGGTGCAGCCATTCAAATTATCTAAATGAAATAACAAACATACAATTTATTTTTGAAATGCTTTTTCCGGGGGGGGGGGGGGGGGACTTTCACATTATCAGACTCCATAAATGTAGTTTACAAATGCTTTAAACAAATAAATTTGGGGAAATTAGAAATGCCATTAAGATTTGTCTTGAAACTGATGTGCAGCAGTGGGGATGTATATACAGACAGTTTGGCAGAGGCTTAGAGCTGCTGCATGAGTGATTTTTAAATTAACTGTGATTAATTTTAACAATGGCTGCCAGCCTGCAGCAGGAACCTGAGTGGCTGTGCAAAGTTGCTCTGCCCTTTTCCAGATTAGCCTCTCAGAGCTTGACACTAGGCACTTGCACGACTGTTTTTTGCAGATGAGCCAAACCCTGGGAACATTGCCTGTGTTCATTTTGGTGGGCATCAGCTACATGGTACCATTAGAAGACATCACTAATCTTACAACAATGTATTGTTTGTGACTAGCAGCTCTACTGATGCTAACAGAATCTGTATTGTTGTGACTGGGGACACTGTGGCACTGAATTGCCTTTATACTTTAACAAGAACTGTTTGAAAAATCTGAGAGATCACTCCCCCATTAAACTGATTCAGTGTATATGTACCTGTACTAATTCTTTTTCATTTAGTATTATTAGATTTGTTCTTGATACAATCTAAATCACAAATTGTTAAGGGTGGATAATGCTGTGCTTTGTTTCATTTTTATCATTTGTACCTAGTGAATGTCATTCATTTTTGAAAAAATCTTTTTGTCATGTTTTGTACATTGGAATGATAAGTATTGTCTTTTTTAAAATATTCTCTTAGAACTTCAGAATTTATCAATAGCATTTCTACCTTAGCAGTAACTGATATCTGCTGAGAGTTGCTGCCCTCTCTCAAAGGCAGACTGTAGCACATTTAATGTGTTGAGCTCTTTGGTAATGCAGATACCCACTTGGCCTTTTTTTATAGCCAAGGATATCAAAATCTGTACAAATGACGGGCTGATAGACAGGTGACTGTTAATGTGGGAGATATATACACACACGCAAAATTATTTCTAACGGTTTTGTTTCAAAATATAAAATTCCATATTTTTCCATAATTTTTCATTAAAAGTTTACAAGATGTTTTGGTATGTGTATTCTAGTAGGAACAGTGCTTACAAGTTTTAATTGTTGTTCAGAGCCACTTGGCTTTCCTAAGAGGAATTAAGAGCTACAATTACATGCCTTTTTCTAATAATATTTTGTTTGGCTGCGCAATATACCTTGAGCCTTGCTCTGATTCTAATGCACCTGTTTCTCATTTTGCTTCTTTAAATTAGCTATGTTTGGAAAGAAGCTCAAGTGCAGTTCACAGGGATGCAGACTTGGCTAATCAGCGTGTGACTTATATTTACTGACAAACTGGGTTTATTCTTTTTTTCCGGTTAACTTGCTGGAACCTGGTTACTCACACAATAAAACAGACTGACAGTGAAAGGACAGATACTGCTGCTGATGGTGAAACTACTGCCACAGAGGTTTGTTCACTTGTTATCACATTGTTGTCAAATAATGTAACATGTATCTTCAGATATAAGTTTTTGTATGTTAGTGCTCTGTACAGGTTTATTTAGAGCAGCTGTTACAACATACGGGGAACTAGGGATGGGCACAAACCAGAAAAATGCAGTTTGGTTTGTGGTTCGTGGCTGGAGTCCCTTTAAACACCTAGTTTCTGCTGCATCCACGAACCACCATAAAGTGCTTTAAATGTTCATGGAAGTTTGTGATGGTAGATGCATCACAAACTTCTGTTCACAAACCACAAATGGCAAAATTCGTGTTGAGTTTTGTTTCATGATTTAGTTCATGCCCATCACTACTGGGGACCTCAAACAGTATAAAATACTTAAACATCAATGATGCACCAATGAGAAAGCATATACATATGAATAATTTACAAGGGTTTTTTCTTAAAGTACTTACTACAAGTGATGACTGCAAAACTATAACACCTGCCAATTTTGAATATTTTGGAAATTTTAAAAACAGTATATTGTTCAAGATAAGCATGTATTTTACATTCTGGTTCTCGAACACAGTTATATAATGTACATCCTAATAATATAATTAGGATAGACATGCTGTGCAGGATAGCATTTTATACTGGAATAACCTCTGTCACACCTTCTATCAGTGGAGACTTGGCCATCCAGGGTCAGAGATGAACAGCAGTTTTTCCCTTAGTGAATGACAACCGTTCACCTAAATAGGAAAAGTAAAGAGCTACCCCACTTGGGTGGAGGCCAGTGTTCCCTCTAAGCTGAGTTAGTGTGAGCTAGCTCACAGTTTATAGCTTCTGGCTCACACATTTTTATCTTAATTTAGGATGGCTCCAGAGCAAACTAATTTATGTAGTAGCCAAATCGCTTGCTCACAACTTTAATGCCAGTAGCTCACAAAGTAGAATTTTTGTTCACAAGACTCCACAACTTAGAGGGAGCATTGGTGGAGGCTAAACTACCCCCTATCCTGATGAATCCAGTATCCCAGCCAATAAGAATCAAGAAGACTGTGTTTATCAGCATAGCATATAGGATTCTCTAGGGATGCATACAGACATCATTAAATATTGCACGACAGCAATCATATGCAGTTTGATTGTCCACTGTGCTCAAAGCAATCAAGTTGCAAATGACTGGTATAGTACAATAGCCAATCGTGTGGACACACTATTAGTCATACTTACTAGAGTGTAACGGAATGTTCAGAAAATATAACATACAGATAATCTTTCTGTCTGTGTGTTAAGTGGAAGACAGATCTCTTGATGTTTACTCTAAAGCAAGAGTAGGAGGCTTCACATTTAATTGGAGCAGTATGCTGGGAGGAGGAGTTTAACTCTTTTCTCACATCATTTTTTTTATTTAAATCCCCATTTCCTATACCTTGAAACTGCTGTTAGTCCTGCAGGAGAGAAAAAAAGATAATAGTAATTCAAGAGAGAAGAAGTCAATTATATCTGAAAAACAGTGCCAATCAAACTCGGAACCTTCTTGCTTTCTTTAGATTAATAAATAAAAATATCAAAAGATCAGAATTACCGATTTCCCAAGTCAAGTATAATTTGGCACTCAGTGTTGAAGCTTTTTTTGACAATTCATTGTTTTTATTCATTTTTTTTCAAATGATTTTAAATGATTTTAACTGCTCAGTATATATTAAACAGAAAGCAAATAGTACTAAAGTACCCTGGTCACTACACCATATTGATTAGAATCATTATTTGATTTCTAAAATACAGCCTCTTTTAAAATTCATAAATAGGAAGCATGATAGATTTATTTACTTTATTTATATTCTGCCTTTCATCCCTCTCCTCCATTTTATTCTCATGACAATCTTGTGAGGTAGGTTATGCTGAGAATGTGTGGCCGAGGACAGACTGGCGATCCGCCCCGGGACAGACGCGGGGCTGCGCTGTCCCGGGGCGGAGGCGGGGCAGAGGTGCGCTGACGCGGGGGCGTCCAAACTTCCGCCCCCGCTTCCGGCGCGCTGCCGACGCGTCCAGACTGCCGCGAAGCAGCAGGGACGCGTGGCACTCCAGCCGGAGACCAGTTAGAAGTGGTCTCCGGCTGAAGCGGATGGACGGCGCCTCGCGGACGGGTGAGTCCGCGCCGACGCCGGAGGACAGATGCGGCAATGTGAACGCCCCGTCTGCCTCCGCTTTAGAAGCGGAGGCAGAGCGGGGCACATTGCCAGTCTGTCCTCGGCCTGTGAGTAGCCCAAGGTCACTCAGCAAGCTTCCATGGCATGAGGGGGGATTCGAAACTGGATTTTCCAGATCCTAGTCTAAAACTTTAACCACTATACCACACTGGCTAAATAAAATATTTATTCTCCATCTTTGAAGATCTTCCTTATACAGTAACATAACGTGTAACACAAGTATATTTATATTAACTCATTCTATTTAATGTTCACATTTGCAGCATATTCTGTCTGGGTCATACTGATATTTTTAAAACTCTAATAAATAAAAGCAAAAGTAAAACATAAACACTGGGGATTTTTTGCACAAAACTCCATAAAGCAAAGATAACGTTTTGTAATTTAACTAAATGGCTGAAGTTTATTCAAGCTAGTTTCACTGTTCCACTCTCACCTCCATGAACACACTCAGTGACCTGAAGCAAGCTGCTCTCAGCCCAAGGGCCCGCCTCACCGGAAATATGGTGATAGTAATCCTGACCTCCAGGATTGTTTAAAGGATTACTGAGTATGTGAAACACGAAATGTTGTGAGACTAATATGCTCTGAAATACTTGTATTATTTATTATACATGTATTGTTTATATTATTTTATTGTAATAGTTTACTTATTATTATGTTTTCAAATCTTTTCTGTGCTAACAGTCAGACCAAGAGGAAGATGGTGATCTCAAGGCACAGGTGGGTGTGTATGTATGTGGAGGCTGGGCTAATTATTGGTGCCTACAAAAGTTTCTCAGTGTGACATTTACCAATTCTGCCTACTGCACCTTTCTTGTATCCTTTTAATATTGTTGCCCTTATGTTTCCCTTTCTCTCTCACTTTTTCAGAGTAGTCTGATTAAGCGCATAAAGGGTGAAAATGTGTATGTCAAACATAGTAATCTTATGTTAGAGGTTGGTATTGGTATATACCAGTGCATGTACTGTACATGTGTTTTGATTATAGTGGTCAAGCTGTGAATCTACACTATGATGCATGATGTATTCTCACTTGCTAATTAATTAAACAGCTATTTCTCTTCTGAAGACTTTCTGTTACACTGTCTTTTAGGACTCTTTGTGTGTATGCCTAGATTTTTTAAAAGCTTTTTGTAGGTAGAATCTAGAATGTATGTGGAATCTGACAGTCCTTTAGAACATTTGATGCTCACAGAAATGAGGACCACTTTACACACTGCATTTTTTAAGTGTTCCCATAAAATGTTTCATACATAAAAGCAAAAATGTAATTTGTGAATGCAGTAAATGAGTTTGAAAATGCATATACTATACAGATAAAATCACCAGGAAACTGGGTAGTTTCCTCATAAGAGTATATTCAGTGGTGAACACTGGTTTGCTAACATGTTCTGTGTGAAGCGGGCCTAAGAGTGTCTCTGTAAGCTATCTTTCAAAAATACCACAGTTTCACAAGTGTGTTGTGTTAGTGCTGTGAGACCTAATCCCTCCAGGCCCTTTTCCCTGTTTTTGCTGACTAATTTACATGGTTTGATTCCCCCCCCTTTCCCCCCCCAGTTTACATAACCTAAGTTACAAAATGTGGCATTTTCCCTCAGGAACTAGATAAAAACCAAGAAGACCTGATGAAACATCAGACAAATATAAGTGAGCTGAAGCGGACGTTCTTGGAAACTTCCACAGATATCTCAGGGACCAATGAATGGGAGAAGAGGCTTTCTACATCACCAGTCCGGCTTGCTGCAAGACAAGAGGAAGCTCCTATGATTGAACCACTTGTGCCTGAAGAAGTGAGTGACAGTTACCCTCTTCTAAGCCCATTGACTTCAATAAAGGGTATAACTGTTTAGGATGACATTGTGTCTTCCTGTTTTTCAACTTCAGTGCCCCAACAAACAAATTAGAATTAGTGTTAACTAATTCTAATTCTTTTGATTAGAGTGAAACATTAGGCTATTAAAAAAGACAGCTTAGGGTAGAAAATAGTCAGGATATCTCAAATCTGTGAAATAGATTATAAGTAAGAATAGATAACTAAAGAATTACTTACTGTATCTTTCTGCCTAACTTACTAAAAGTGTGATCATATGAGACAAAACTGAGTACAGAGCAGTCAGTAGAGGGTTCATTGCTGTGATACCTGTGCAGTCCCATATGCTTACTATGACTGTACAGGCCTGCCAAGTGAGGGATTTTTGAAGCTCAAAATACCTAGAGGCACTCCATCCCCCTCCCCCACACTGTTTTACACCTTTTCCAGCATGCTGTAGCGGGGACAGAGTGCTCTTCCTTCAGTCCTCTCTCTGTGTTGCTGAAAGAGGTCTGTTCACAGAACCGCCATCCTTTTCACACTGATAAACCTACCTCATTAACTTATCTAGAGCGTACAGCCTACAGAATGGCACAAAAAGCTTTCTTTAAGAAATGTGGGTATTGTGGGTCAAAAATCCCCCACTCGGATGACCACCATCAATAGCTACTATGCCTCAGCAAGGAACACAATGTATCATGCTGTTCCATCTGTCACCAATTCACCCAAAAGGCAAGGCATGACACTTGGGGGGAAAGCTCTATCTGGCAAGACAAAGATCCAAGCACTGTGCCTTCAGCTACCAATAGAAGAATCCAAGCATCCTTGATTCCAATGGTTCCAAGGCTGAAACCAACCATTCTGGACCCGAATATGTCCACAGGGACCCTATGTCCCTGAAGCAAAACTCCTCAGAACAACCATTGAAGAAGGCTTGGCACAAGCATAAGCATGCGGAGAAGCCTCCTAAGTCAATGGCATGGTCCACTCCTTCCAGTCCTCGTCATAAGGACCCAGTTCCCCACAAAACCTCAGTGGAATCAGTCAGTCAGTGCTCTTTCCAATAACATCTCACCATCCTGTTTCAGAGGTCCAGTACTCAGGATCATCCATTCCGTGTTGTCAACCCCTCTCATCTCACTGTTCAGAACCACCTCCCCAATTGGTTTTGACAGAATTATATTTGACATTATCCCGATCACTGTGCCAAGAACTCCAGTATGACTGCACTACTATGACCAAGGCTGGGATCTGTATGCTCCTCTCAGTTCTGACCAAATGGAAGCGGACACATACAGTGTGGATGATCACAGTCTTCTACAAGAACTCCATGAACAGATGAACACACTGGGGGGTTCGACGAAACTTTGATCCTGGTTTTGGAGACTGGGAATCAGATTACTCCTTGAAGTCTTTCCCTAAAGACGTCATGGCAGAATCATTCATGTACTCCCCCAGTGAAGACCTTTGCATCTGTAACGAACAACTCATCCAAATGGCAAGATTGCTTGAAATCGATGTCTTGTGTGCCCCACTGAGGGTGATGGATTCAATATTCAGAGTTATGCATTCATCACATTCCCAGCCATGGAAAGTTTACTTGAGGTCACTACTGGTCCTTGGTTATGCCTGGCCTCGTTGTCGTCTTCTACAAAACATATAGAGAATCAATGCAGAACCAAGCAGGAAGAATACTCTTTCCACTTCCGGTACCTTACTGCCAACTCCCTGATAGCATACTATACCCCTGTCAATACAGAGGCTGAAAATTAGATGAAATAGGCAGAAACCTTCCATCTGGCACTACTACTCAGCCAAGTGGAAACAATTCAGTAGATGGACCACAGAACAACACTTGGACCAGTGCATTGCCCAATAGAAAAGGTCTTCAAGTACCTCAGTCAGAAGAGGACTCACATCCACCTTCTTCAAATCCACTTTGCCACTATAGCATATTCAAGTTGATGGGAAGTCCCTATTTGCCCAAAGAGAATCAAAACATTTCATCAAAGTACTACTGAACCAATTTCCACTAGTTCAACCCCCAGTGGAGCCTCACACTGGTGCTCCCTCAACTTATGGGCAAACCATTTGAACCAATGGCTGCTTGTCACATTCACCCACTCACTATGAAAACCATTTTTCTAGTAGTGATAACATCAGCCAGGCATGTCAGCAAACTACTGATACTGAGACACAACCACCCCTTTCTGAAAATATTTGATACTAAGATAGTTCTTCACACCGCTATGGAGTTCTTACTTAAAGTAACATCCTGGTTCCATTTAAACCCAAATATCACTTCACCACTGTTACATCCTCAGTCGCAAGACAGAAGAGAACAAGCCCTTCATTTCTTAGATGTTAGAAAAGCCCTCCTCTGCTATCTAAATGGAACAAAATCCTTTTGAAAAGATGACAACCTACTGATCACTTCACTAGGCTCCACAAGGGCAAGAAACTGTCAGCCCAATCTATCTTGAGATGGATCAACACGTATATCAGACTAAGTTATAAACTGGCATGAGTTAACTGCTCACTGAAGATCCATGCCGATTCTTCCTGAGCAGTCTACATCTGCATCTTTTTGCTGTGGACTCACCATTGACTCCATCTGCAAGACTGCAGAGTCGTCCTGCTCCTTCACCTTTGCAAGAATGAGAGATGCAGCAGTGAAAAGAGCAGTCCTGCAGTCTCTATTCAACTGAAAGCTCACACCCGCCTTCCTAAGACTGGTAAATCAACTTGCTAATCGTTCATGTAGAACTGCATAGGTACCATGACAATGAAAACAGGGTTGCACTTACCTGTAATTGTTGCTCATCGAGTGGTCATCTGTGCAGGCACACAACCCTCCTGCCCCTCTATGAGCTCTTAACTCAATCTAGAAACTTTACCTCACTCCAGAGGCAGCAGAGAGAAAATGAGGTAAGGGCGCTCTGCGCCCTCTATGGCCACTTCCACATTGTCATTTTTGTCACTCATTTTTCCCTATTGCTTTGGGTCCCCCCCCTTTCCACATTTGTTTTGCTCCCTCTGAAACTACTAGAGAAAGCAAAACACATTGAGGGGGGGAAACCCTGAAGCAATAGGGACAAATGAGTGACAAAAATGACAGTGCTATATCACACTGGAAGAGGTGGGATACAGTGTCAGGGAGGAAGATGGAGTACTTCTAGGCATTTTGAGCTTCAAAAAATACTCTCCGCAACAGGCCTGCTCATGCACAGTACCCATGCGTGATTGCACAGGTGACCATGTGATGAACAAAAGGTACAGGTAAGTACAATGCTTTTTTCCTGTTAGCATAAATAAAATATAACCCCAACAATATTACGATTTGTGACTGCTTTGCTTTATTCTGGGATTTCTATGGAGAAGAAACTCCTATCCTAATCAATAGTTGACTGGCAATTTGGCCAGTTTCATTGGCCGAGGACAGACTGCCGATCCGCCCTGGGACAGACGCGGGGCCAAAAGCCCCGCGCGAAAAGCAGCCCGGCGCAGCCTGTTCCCACAGGCTGCGCTGTCCCGGGGTGGAGGCGGGGCGGAGGTGCGCTGACGCGGGGGCGTCCAGACTTCTGCCCCCGCTTCCGGCGCGCTGCCGACGCGTCCAGACTGCCGCAAAGCGGCAGGGACGCGCGGCACTCCAGCCGGAGACCAGTTAGAAGTGGTCTCCGGCTGCAGCGGATGGACGGCGCCTCGCGGATGGGTGAGTCCGCGCCGACGCCGGAGGACAGATGTGGCAATGTGAACGCCCCCTCTGCCTCCGCTTTAGAAGCGGAGGCAGAGCGGGGCACATTGCCAGTCTGTCCTCGGCCATTGTTTCTACATGACGTGAAGTCCCAGGACTATGAGTGAGGAGTATGGGTATGAAAAGTGAAGAAGGCATGACGTATGCTTCTGATTAAGTGCTCTCTAAACCATCTGAACTTAAGCTAGAATGAAAATGTGTTAGTCTGTATGGTGCCACAGGATTCCTGTTTGTTTTTTTCTGCAACAGACTAATGTGATTATGTCTGTGTTACATTCAGCCCTAGCCAATACAAATTGTGTGTGGATGTTTTGAAATCTCATCTAAAGTGTAGCAGCATAGCTACAATCAATAATCAACAATTTCCCTATATTCTGACTTTGTAGTCACATCATTATGAAAAAAGGAAAGGAAAGGAAAGGAAAGAAAAGGAAAGAAAAGGAAAGGAAAAATTCAAGAGAATTTTAGTCATCCACCTTAAAGAGTTCCTAAAACCATCTGTTGAGCACCACACCATTTGAAGAGACATGCTATGGAGTCTGAATAGTGATTCCTAGACACATACTTCTCCAATGACATGTCATATAGAAACCCAGAATGGCAGAGTGTTAAGGAGTCAGACTGAGATAAAGGAATCCTTGTTCAAGTCTCCACTTGCTTCAAAAGCTCTTTGGATGACCATGAGCTAGTCATTCTGTCACAGCCCACTACCTCGAAGGATTGTTGTAAACATAAAAATGGAAAACAGAACAATGTATGCCATCCCAGGCTCCTTGGAGGAATGGCATGATAAAATGTAATAAATAATAAGCAATGGTAATGTTAAGGAGATGTGGTTTTTCAGCTTCTTTTTGGGGTTACAGTGCACTGGGATATTGGAGTCTTTCAGCTTGTTACAAGGCTTGCCAAGGAATCTTGAAGTGTGGCTTACATTCTTATTCAGTGCAGAATTATATGAATCTAAGCTCTTAGGAATCAATTAACCCAAACCTAATTCTGCATAGGACCAGGCTGCCAAGGACATCTCAGTTTCAGCTTTAGTGGTCTTGTTTGTTTGTTCCCAGTAAAATAGCTCAGTAATTTGTGTTCTTCCTAAATATTGGAGACATACCGGGGGTGGGGGAGGGGGGATTTCTGCTTGTTAAATTACACACAAATATATATATTTTCCTGCTTCATCTTATTCACTAGACCAAAGAAGAAAGAGAAAAATCTGAAAAACGTATATTTTTGCAGGACAGCAGTACATACCTTGATTCTCAGGTAAAAAATGCTCAGATCCTTATGATTTAAAAGTAATTTTTGTGGCACTGACTCATTGGTGGGTAGGAAGAATACTAGGGGAAATAATAATGTGAAAAGGTCTACAAGACCTCTTTGAGACTTATTCACTAGAGTCTCAGTGGGTGGAGCTTAGAATCATTTGATGTCATGTCTGTGTATGCATGCATTTATATACTAGATACCTCTTGCAAACAATATGCTTAGTAATACAGTGTTAAAAAATTTCTCTTATATGCTTCACACGTTAGAGCACATAGCAGGTTTCCCAGTACATCCATACACCTTAGAAAGTCTTATCTCCCTTGTCGTATATTTCTGGCTGAGGACAGACTGGCAGTCTGGCCCGCTCTGCCTCCGCTTTAAAAGCGGAGGCATAGCGGGCATCCAGACTGCCGCATCTGCCCCACGGAGGCGCCCCGGACTTACCTCGTCCAGCGATGCACTCCTCCTGCAGCAGCCGGGCACCACTTCCAAGTGGTGTCCCGGCGGCTTCGTGCACGTTCCACCCGCTTCCGGCAGGTGTGAACGTGCGCGGGCAGAGCCATGCAGCATTCTGCCACCGCCGCCAGAAGCCGCCCGCAGTGTGGACACTGCGGGCTGCTTCCTTGCAGCGGCGTCTGAATGCTGCACTGCAGGGCAGTCCCCCCCCCCCCACGCACGCCTTGTTCTGCCGCGCTCCTGTAGCGCGGCAGAACAATAGTCTGTCCTCGGCCTTTGTCAGTGACAAGTGTGTAAAAATATGCTTGCATTGGGCACATGTTAATTGTTATGATCTTTCACTATAAAAAGCAGTTAGTGTGCACATAGTTCCTAATGGATGCAACAGAGACCTCTTTCTTTCCTTACTCTTACTGGCATGTACAGTATATTCAGGTATTACTGGACTGTTACTGGGAATAGGAAATCTGTGCCCATTATCTTTATTCCTAGAACTTGCACTGAGTGGTAGGGTAGGACTGGATGGGGATGTAAGAAATACTCCTATTTTCCAGTAACAACCTTTTGTGTTGCCTCCATGTCTGCTCATCTCTGTGTGCTAGGGTGGGGAGAGAAACAGGCCTGTGGGATTCCATCTGCTTCCAGGTGGGGAAGGATCATTCTGCATCTGAATATCATAAAAATGTAAAGTGCAACCTTTGACTTCTCTAATTGCTATAACAAGTTGAAGTCTTACAGAGTTTTTCATGAAGCTGCAAAAGCAATATTTCACTGGCAGTAGGATCACTTCTCATGAAGCTAATAGGCAGAAAACTGTACTGTTCTTTCATTACTCCATATAAATGGGCACAGTATATACATTTTAACTAAACTTACACGCATCTCTCTCTCTCTCTCCCTCTAAAAGATGAGTTTGCACTATTTGCAATATTTGCACAACAGTTAAGCATGTTTATTTAGAAGCAAATATGATTGATATGATTATCAGTAAGTATGCTTAGAATTGGATCTTTGGATTATAACATACCAGATGACTAATTGTAAATTAAATTGTGTCCCCATAAAATTGGTATAAATATGCAGTATTTTCAGGAGTCAGTGGTATGTTGATAAAATTACTAAAACAAAGTGATTTTCTTCTGGTATCATTTATTTTGGACTTTACTTTCTACAAATTTCAGTGTTTAAATTGTCTGTAGGCTTTTTGAAGCCATTAGAATTCACAAAACTTGTATTCTGAGCATGGTGCCGTAAATGTCCTAAAGGTATTATATTTCACTTTCCTAATGCAGAGATAAACAATTAGCTGTTCTAATTTAGCTTTTATATTTCAAATATAGGGCACTGAGGATTGGGTTATTGTAGACAAAGTACCCACTGAGGTAGTTGATGGTGAATCGAAAACCATTGTGACATACAAAGTAATGACTGTGAGCGGTAAAACTGGTGACATCCCAGCCAAGCTTTTAAAACCCACTGCCACTGATATACAGACCTTTGAGGACTTGGAAGGCGAATTGCAGTTGAAAGATGAGAATAAACAGAAAATGTACACTGTAGGAAAATCGTACGATACCGTTTCTGGGAAAATTGTAACCATGACCACTAAAGTAAAAGAGGGAGAAAAATGTGTGCCATCATCACTCGAAACGTTACAAAAACCGGAAAGGGCAGTGCTAGAATCTGTGAAAATCATTCCTGTAGTAGCAGAGTATGAAATTCTAGAACCGATCACAGATGGAAACGCCCGAAGGTTATCTGATGCAAAAAGAAGGGTATCAGAATCATTGACTCCCATTAAAGAGGCAGATTCCCGGCTGCAGAGTCCTGAAGAGGAAAGTTTGAAGAAGACCCAGAAAACAGATCAGGATTTGTGCCTGCATGACACACTGGGAAGTGTGCAGATGGCCAGAGCTGAAAAACCTCTGGACAGTGAAAGACTAAAAGGAGAGCCGTTTGGTCGGAAAGATAAGAGTATATCAGAATGGAAATATTCCAGAGAACCACCCTTTACTATTGCTACTGCTCACTATGTTACTGAATCATCAGCATCAAGAGTAGTGGTAACATGCAACTTTGCCACAGTTTAAAGATAAAAGCATGACTTCTTTAGGCAATACGCTCACTACCCTGCCTTTTGGTCCTTTTGCTGCCTGGCTTTATGTTGACAACAGCCAACCCAGCTTCTTATTATTTCCTCATGGTTTGTCAATTAACACAATACAAAGCAGGCATTTTGGGGCTTTTAAACTTTTAAAAAACAGTGTTACTGAAATATAATATCTTGCTATGGCTTCTTTTGAAGAGGGAAAAATGCTTCACAAGACCAGCAAAATCCTAGTGCTAACTACTTTGCTTTTTAGATTACTGCTTATAGTCATTACAGATTTGTGCTCATTTATTTTCCCATTATTTTCCTCTCTGTACCCCTGCCACTTTCCCTTCTCTCCTTCGTCCTTGTCTCTACTTTTGCCAGTTAACATAACTTGTGTATGTCCGTGTGCTTCTCTTTGTGTGTGTGACTCTGCATTTCTCTGTTTAGACAAAACAACTCTCCAGTGAAAAAACTTTGGATGGTTCAGATATCTTCACTTTAATAGAATCTGCAAGAAAACCAACTGAGTTCATAGGAGGGGTTACATCTACTTCACATAGCTGGGCTCAGGTGGCCATTTGATTCCATCTCTAGATTTTAATATGGGTCTGTGCTTTTGGGAGGAGGGGAATGCTCCTTATATTTTGCATATAAGTGTGTGGCCTCACTTATGTGCTGAAGTTTCCTCAGAATGTGCATGTTGGGAAGGCTTTCTCTCCTCTTATGCTTGAATCACATATAAAAAACGTGGAGGAAAATTAGTATCTTTGGCTGTGATCACACACACTAAATAATCCACTTTCAATCCACTTTTGAATCGGATTTTGCCAGTTCACACAGTAAAATCCAGTTGGAAAGTACATTGAATGGATTGAAATTTGATTATTTAGCATGTGTGATCACAGCCTTTGTTTTGCTTGGCTTTAACCATTATGTTTGCTTGAAAGCCCTAGAACTGCAAGACTGATATGCAAACAGAATGCTATGTAATCTCTTCTGACTGTAAATACTAAGGCCTATATACGACTAAGCTCTGACCTGGATAGCCCAGGCTAGCCCAATCTTGTCAGATCTTGAAAACTAAGCAGAGTCAGCTCTGCTCAAGCCATCTCTGCATGTCCCTTGCATTAAAAACCATAAGGGGGGTCACCATAAATTGGCTGTGATTTGACAGCAAATCATATATACCCAAACACACTCTACTAAAGCTACACCAACATCAAAACCTAAGCATCTCATAAAGAAACAAAGTAGATAAGCTTAGTGGTTTTAGTAATGTAATACATTACTAATATATTAGTAATATATCACATAGGTTTCTGCCATTAATTCTTTCCGATGGTTCAAAGCTGAGGCAGCCTGCTCTCTTGGGAAAATACCTCCAGTTGCTGCAGGTGAGATCTTTAATTTTAGTGACCCTCCACTCACAAGGGGGGGGGGGTTTCCAGTGATGCTTCCAGCTCAGCCCTGTTAGGCTAGGAGACAGTATAGGTCATGGGCTTCACTCTTCCAGAAGTGAAGATGACCCCAGAACTCCACAACCAGGATTCTTCTCCTCTCTCCTTGGATTGGTGCCCTGAAACCGGGGGGGAGGGAGTAGACTGGCTTTACAGGAGATCTTCTACCCAACATTCTCTTCTCATCCAAAGACATCAATGGGGGGGGGGGGGGAGGCACACTTAGCACTTCAGCTTGTGAGGTTGATACCACAGCAAAATGCAAATGAAGTAAAAGCTTCCCCTCCTCACTCCTAGTCTTCAGAGTGTGGAGACAGGCACTTGCAAAAGGAGCAACAGGACTTGGATAAAGAGCAAGAAGTCTCTACTTGCCAATGAATCAGGATGCCAGGATGCATGGGCTCAACCAGCCATTATTTCCACTGAAGACTTCATAGGGGCTCGTCTCAACACATGTATCTCCTCTCATCTTAAAGCTCGTTCTGCAAACTGAAACCTCTGTATGTACAGGGATGGCGAAGGGGAGTCCTTTAACTGATTTCTTAGGGGAAATGGCTCAGCAAAATCTCTTGGGTTAAAAACCTTGGCAGGCTTTAGGGGAGCTGACCCAACCACCTCCTCATACCACTCTGACTGCCATAAAAAACTCAGAAAGCGCAAACATGTCCAAAAGAAAGAGCCATTCCTACTCCTGCTCCAGCATGGGTGTAGCGAAGAGGCCTCACAGGACAGAGGCCACTGCCATTTCCCACCC
The DNA here is from genome assembly GCA_029233225.1 of Lepidodactylus listeri. NCBI lineage: Eukaryota > Metazoa > Chordata > Lepidosauria > Squamata > Gekkonidae > Lepidodactylus > Lepidodactylus listeri. The sequence continues at coordinate 72,682,551 of JARCFY010000006.1, read as the reverse complement.
TCTTCTTCCCCTTACAAGAAGAAAATATACAGTCCTCTCTTTCTCAAGAAAAGATTCTCAACTTCAGGAGGAATAGATTGCATAGCTCCCTTCCTGACCACGAGTCACCGGTGTCTGATTACTTCACTAAGGCCGAGGACAGACTGACATTTTGGCCCGATATAGGTCCACTTTTCAAGTGGATTAAGAGAGCCCGTTCAGACAGCCGCAGCTAACTGGCGTTGCTGTGCTGCACTCACCCAGTCCTGAAGCACTTTCTTCCCACTTCAAAAATGTACCTGGTGAAACCAGTATCAAGACATCTGGGTGCGCATTCATCCTGCTTCCTGGCAGTGTGGACACAAATAAGCATCAAGCGGTGCCGGTAATGTGAACCCACTGATCCGGCTGCTGCACCCATGCGCCCATGTGCAGCTCGGCAAAACAGACCAAAGCTGTGTGGTGGTGCGGCGTCACCGCCAGGGGCTGCCGTGAAGTGTGAACGCTCTGTTCCGCCTCCTCCCCGGTATGGTCCCGCATCAGTCTAAGCAGTGTGAACAGAAAGCCCTGCAAAAACTCAGCCTGGGTCTTTTTGCCCCACTTCCCTTGCGCTTCAGTTTGCCAGTCTGTCCTCAGCCTAGGTGGAGAAAAGTCCTCTGGAAACTCCTCCTCAAGCTTGCTCCCCTGCCCAGCTGCCCCCGTGTTTCAAAAACAGCTTCCAAAAGTAATTAGAGTTCTTGAGCCCTCCAGTGAGAGGCTTCCCCCCATCTGTCTGTGGGGTCTTGTATGGCTTTTCATCAGATGGGAACCACACCTCTTCTGCTGTTCCATCAGTCTTTAATAACATTGTGCATCTGCAATTGGAATAAGATATTCCTCCTAGTGCAGAATCCACCCAGCAACTGGTTTCTAAGTTTTATTAATTCCTGTGATCTCAGAATGCTTCAGAATACTTCATATAGATGCCCCAGTAGCAGATCTGACTTCTAATTCAGTCATGTTGGAGGAATCAGATAGGTTTTGCAGAGACCCATGTGTCAAGAGAATCAATTTGGTTATTTAAAAAACTTCAGAGTTTCTTCTGCAACACTAAGAGCATCTACAGCTGGCTTTCTGTTTGCTAGGACTATATATCTGGGCTAGTTATTCTTTCTTCAGTGGATAACAATGTTCCACAAGAGTTGAAGGACAAGCTGAAGAAAAATTTCCTTGGCAGCAGCCTGCACTTGTGTATGCAACCCTTGGATACCATCCAACTATCAGCAAGATCCAGGGTGTCAAATGTTGCTTTCTGCAGGAATATAGAGCTTTGCAGTTTGGAAATGGACCCAGCATTGCGATCAGGCTTTGCTGTTTTTCCAGTCAAAAGTATTAAACTCTGAGGATTCTCTGGATCCTTGTCCGGTAAAAACAAACAAACCCCAGAGACAGGAAAAAGGCTTTAACTACCTGTATATAAGAGAAAATAATCATGCAAGAAACATCTCTATCCTTTTGAGAGCTCACCTTCGCCTCTAAATCCAGGAATTACTAGAACTTCAAAAATAAGTTGCAAAGACCTAAAACTTTGTAGAAGGACCCTGACCATTGCATAACAAGTCTTCCCGTCCAGCCACAGGATCAGAAAAAGAAACCCTAGTAGCATGATGCTAACAGCATTGGTCTTCTCTGGGCATAGTGGGGGGGGGGGGTTCCCAACATTTTGCAGAAATATCACAGCAGTCAATTTCTGATTGGTGGATGCTAGAGACAATAACTGAGGATATTCTTTTGAAGTAGAAAGAACTCCTTCAACAAATTTGTTCATGTTCCAAAACACCAGTGCTCTTCCAGGCATTGACTTCTACTTCAAGCAGGACCAGAAGACATTAGGGTTTAACTCTCCTTAATAATCCCAAATAAAAATGAGGGCATGTGGGTCATCCTGGACTTAAAATGGCTAAATTGCTATATTAGAGCAGCTGAGATTCCAGGAGACTTTCTGACACTGGTGGACCTGTCAGTTTACATGCACATTCCTGTTCAAAAAGCCCAGAGGAAAATCCTACACTTCACTTACAATGGGCCTTTGCCCCATAACTGCAACTGGTGTTTCAGTGTACTTATACTTTCACAGTTTCTCCTGGAAAGACTAGACAAAAGAACTTTCCTCATACGATGACACAAACACCTTCCCATGTGTTGTTGTAGATCCTGTTGACAGAAGTCTTGCATGACTCCATGAGTGCAGCAAAGCCTCCTTAGAGTGCCTCTCAAGCAGTCTTGAAGGCAAAGATAGTTTGGACTAGCCATTGAACTGAAGTTCATGGTTGGCTTCTATAAGGGGTTAAAATAAATGGACATGCAGACTGAAGTGGCCACATCTGGGCTACTGTTCAAAATTCTGTTCTGTCCATAAGTAGACTAGGTGGTTGTTGTTGTTGTTTTCAGGCAAGTAGCTTGTGTGACTGGCTCTGCCTGCCCATGTGCCATTTTTGACTGGTTCTTGAAAATAAGTAGCTCCCAGAAGCCTGAAGTTTACTCTCCCCTGCTCTGAAGAGAGCAGCTGCTTTTGCAGCTAATAGGACTCTTCTACCCATTTATGGGACAGTCAATGAGCATATCCGTTCCCTTGTCACTGCTACATATTGTGTTGTTGTTTTTAATCCTCCCAGGTAGCATTTGGCAGAAAGGTTTTGCAAAACATATGTGTTGTTTGGATGATGTTCCCACCCTGGGAGTGAACTGCTTTGCTACATCCCAGAGTTCAGACTGCCCCATCCCGACCCACTATTGAAAGGAAAATTTGTTCACTTACAGTGAATTTCCATTTTTTGCAGTTCCAGAGTAGCACAGTCTTCCCACTTTCCCCCACCCATTCAAGTCATGCAGTACTCTGCAGCTTGACAGGTACAAGAACCTTGGAGTGGCCTCTGAAAAGAGAGCCTCCACCAATCCTAGCATACTTATGTCCTGTGGGATGCTCTCTGCTCTTTACAGGCTTTTCCCCACTTTCTTCTTTTCTCTGTTTGCTGTCTTGATGGATGTTGGAGCATGTTTTCTTAAGGTTTTCTTTATGTTTAAAGTGTATAGCAGAGGGTTTTTCAAGAGATGGTCTGGGAGCATTGTGGGAAGCCCCTCTCATTGGGGTCATCAAAGCCTAGCAACCCTGCCTGCAACAATGGGCATCACTTTCCCAAGAGGACCGACTGCCTCATCCTGAAACCACCAAGAATGAAATCTGACAGTAAGTGGATTTTCCCCCCTTTTCCCCTGCAGAGAACACAAGCAAAGACTGATCAGGAGGTACGTTCTGGTGAAAAGAAGACAGAGGAGGAGCAGCAACAGGAGACGGTGATGAAGGTTGTGCAGGAAACTGTATTGGTCGAGGAGAGAGATGTGATAAATGTGCATGCAAGTGCGGATGCTGCTAATTTGGCTGGCGTTCAGCTGGATGCTACGGCACAGGCAATGTCTCATGTGGCGCCTGGCACCCAAGGGAAGGAGGGCTGTGCTGTGACTGAGGGGGCTAAAGAGGAAAAAGGGCAGGAGACTGAGCAAGCTGTAACCAAACAGGAAGAAACTGCCACTGTTTCTCATGATCAAGAGGAGGAGCAGAGTGCAGCAGCCCTAGTTTTGGATGCACTGGAAAGAAAACCTCTTTTTGAGGTAATTAACAACTTCTAATCAGTCAGTTCTACAAAAAGCATAAATAGATGCATTTTTAAATACTGAATTCATTAATGAAGTGTTAAGAACATGTTAGACTATTGTTGCTGTTTAGTGAGCAGTTTGTTTCTCCTCTTACGATAGGGCTGCTTCCCAGCAATTGTTTCTTCCATGGATGGCTTTCACACTATAAACTATGAATGCGCTATAAGATAGGAAAGTTGTACATGTATCTATTTCTCTGCATATTCATGAAGAGAAATACACTTGACAACATATATATTGCATAGAAGCTGTTTTCCTACATGGATATATGGAATCTTTGTAGGAAACATCCCATATGAAATAGTTCATTTTTCCTCCCTTGCATGGCAATCTTGATGCTTGCTGCTGGTTTGTTTTTTGTTTTGAGTTCAGGCAAGACACATCTTGTAGTCTGCCCAAAAGAATGTGTGCTGCTGAGCATCAGTGCCTAACCATGCTAAGTATTGTGACAAATCTTACCAGGAACACAGGACTTCAGTGAGCCGTTCAACAGAAATATCAACCTCTGTTGATCTTACCTAGGCAAAAAGCTTTTCCCCTGCACTTCTCATGCCTACAGAGTTCCAGATGATTAACAGAAATTCTCTCCTCTAATTGACATCTATATGACTTAACCTGCTTTTAATCATATTGAAGCAAAATTAGCTTATATGAACCAGAGCAATTACAAAACAAAAATTAAGCTAAAAATTACATGGCTCAATCCTCTTTAAAGGTGTTCTATATTAAATACAGTCCTGGTTTAGATATAAATGTTGTTGTAAGGTGCTGGCGATGCATATTTGAGTGTTTTGTCTTACAGTGGAAATCTTTGTTCTCAACATATGCAGTAACAGAGTAGATTCATCTTCTGTTTTATTCCACAATTATTTTAGAGCTCCATAACTTTAATATTCCCTGGAATTACCTTTTTTCATTAAAACAGTCACCAATTGTGAAGACTGAAACAATCAGTTTTGGAAGTGTTTCTTCAGCTGGGGAGAAAACTGAAATTTCTATAAAGGAAGTGCCCATTGTTCATACTGAAACGAAAACGATTACATATGAGTCATCTGAGGTAAGAAATACTATAATCTCTTGGACTTAACAGAATGTAGACAGGTGCTGGGAAGATGAATGAGATCTGCACTGTGACTAGTATGCCTGGTTCCCAAGGACTGCATTGAATCTGGGCTCAGGAGCCTTCCAATACAGTTTTGGTCGTAGCATCTTGAACTTTCTAGCTGTCTTTATTTTTTATAAACAATTATCCAACAGAAAATATTTAAATACTAAAATGGAGATGTAAAGATGTTATCAACCGGAAAGGCAAGTAAAACATTTTTCTCCAGTTCTCATTATGTCAGAGGTTCAGCATCAGGATTTTTCAGGTGCCATGTCCAGTTTTTCTAAAGGCTGAACTAGACAAGAGCTGGAAGGACTGTGTTTGGATACTTTCTAATTTTTAAACTTCTGTAAATAACAGCTGGTGACAGGGTAAGTGTTGGATCAAGACTAAAGAACAAGGTAAACCCTTCCCCTCACACCTTTTTCCTGATGTAAATCAGTCCCCTAAAAGAGTGAGGTACCCTGGTAAAAGTTTAAATAGCAGCCCTCCTAGGCCAGTCACATTAACTAAAACATTGACTAGCCCTTCATCTTTCAGATTATATAAAGCCGTTTTAAGATTCCATGAGGCGCCAAAATCAGTAGGCTGGACGGACTGCAACTCAAAAGGGGGACCCTGGCCACTGGCTGCATTCTCTCCCTGCTTTGCCTCAGTCCTGCCCACAGAGCCACCAGCCAGCGTCCCGGCCTCAGTCTGGAGGGAGCCAGCAAAGGGGAAGGATCCACTCTTCTCCTCCTCCCACTGCCGGATGGATCTAACTGTCCCCTCCACCCTCCAAAGCAGTCATTTTCTTGGGGGGGGGGGGGGATCTGTTGTCTGGAGTTCAATTATGATACCTGGTGATCTTCAGGCTCCACCTGGAGGTTGGGTACCCTAGGCGTAGCAGTAAACGCTTCAGGGCAGGATCTGCTAGATCCAGGTTCCTGCTTAGTGGGTAATTTAGGGCCAGTCACAGACTTTAAGCCTAACCTACCTCACAGGGTTGTTGTGCAAGTCAAAAGGGGGAGAGGAGAATGATGTCAGCTGCTTCGGTCCCCATTGCAGAGAAAGACTACTTTTCCAATAGGGATAGTATGGTTGTCAATCTCCAGGTGAGGGCTGGAGATCACTCAGAATTACAAGTGCACTTCAGATGGCAGAGATCAGTTCCCCTGTAGAAAATGGTGGACTCTATGTCCTTATACCCTGCTGAGATGGACTGCTTATGACAGCCAATGTGACATAGCAGCCAGGGTTTCAGAGCACAGTGGAGGTTGCAGGAGGGGGAGATGGAAAGTTGAAGAGTAAGGTTGATGTTGGCTGGGAAGGAGATAGGGTTGCCAACTCCAGGTGGAAAATTCCTAAAGATTTGAGGGCTGGAGCCTGGAGACGGTGAGGTTTGAGGAGGGGTGGGACCTCAGACAGGTACAATGCCATAGACTCCACCCTCTAAGCTAGCGAGTCCCTCATGGGGAACCATTGTTGCCAATCTCCAGGTGGGGACTGGAGATCACTCAGAATTACAACTGTTCTCTAGGGAGGAGGGGGAGGAGATAGAAAGTTGAAGCCAGGGGGCAGATAATGATACACTGACAGTTGGCTGGGAGGTAGGGTTGCCATCTCCAGGTTGGGGAATTCCTGGAGATTTGAGGGGTGGACACTGGAGAGGGTGAGGTTTCAGCAGGGGTGGGACCTCAGACAGGTTCAATGCCATAGACTCCACCCTTCAAACCACCCGTCCCCTCATGGGGAACCATTGTTGCCAATCTCCAGGGGAGGGATGGGGATCACGCTGAGTTACAACTGCTCTTCAGATGGTAGAAACCTTCCCCTGGAGAAAATGGTGGACTCTGTGTCATTATACCCTGCTGAGGTCGCCACAGCAAGTTGACACTGAGTGCCCCAGGCCAAGGTACTCTCCCAGAGCTTCTTTCTAGAGCCTGTTGTATTTATTTCCACAATGGGCCTTATTCCTAGTTCTGTATCTAAATTGCCTTCCCTCCCCATCCAACTATTAATAGTGTCTTGTGCAGTTTGGCCCTAATTTGAATGAAAATCTGTGAATTAAAAATCTGTAGAGGAATATATATCTTCTTGTACACATGTAATGTGGTGAAGGGGTTTGCATGTGTCAGCAAAATTGAGTCACTCATGGTGGAATGGTCACAGCTGAGACACCAGACTAGGACACCTACCTCCTTCAGGAATCAACAGCCACATCAGCAGAAGAGAACAGACAGTTCCAATGGTGATGGGAGACACAGGAATCCTTGAAGGGTAGCTAGTAGGCAGCAACAGTAGTGGAAAGTGACACTGGCAAAGGATCTTTCCAGTGCCATTTCAGCTAACGCTGGTTAGTACTGCACAGAAGGCAGTCACAGTAAACCACTTCTGATCATTTCTTACCTCAAAAGCCCTACAACAAGACAATCCAGAATGAAAAAAGATATCATGCTGGAAGACAGGACCCCCAGGACAGATGGCACTCAATCAGTTACTGGGGAAGAGCTGAAGGATGAGTGTTGTTCTTAATGACTCAACTATTGATGTGAATGGGTGCAAAAGAAAAACCGTACACTGTTTGAAGCATATAATAGGTACATGGAATGTGAGGAGTATGAATCAAGATAAGCTCAAAATTGTAAAATGAGAAACAGAATGTTTAAACATTGCAATCCTTGGAGTGAGCAAACAAAAGTGGACTGAATTAGGACATTTTCAATTAGAAAATTATGAAATCTTTTACTTGGGAAATGACAAATACAGAACAAATAGTTGTTCTAATAGTGAGGCAAGATGTAGCATAGGTAGTAGGGCTATAACTTTAAACCTGACCAAATAATATCAATCAGACTTCATGGAAAGCATATCAGTATAACTATCATTCAAGTTTATGCCCCAACTACAGATGCTGATGAGGAAGAAATTGAAAGCGTTTAGGCTTAAGAAAAGAAACTAATCTGAATCATTTCCAAATTGGTCAGAAATGATTCCTGTTAGATTCTTTTCTTAAGTATGTTTGGTAGCTCAATTTTGAAGCCCTTTTTTAAAATATTGAGCGGGAGGCGATGAATCAGTCAAACAGGCTTTTATTCAAACACATTGCTTCAGCTCAAAAGACAGCTCTCTGAGAGCGGCACCTTAATTTATACTGTTCCAACTCATAACTTCAAACAATGTAACTATATACAAACAATCCTATTGGACCTAGGCGAGGATCAGCGATTGGCTACCAAGATTTGCTTAAGGACCAATGAGAGTCTTTATTCGTTAGCCAATAAGAATGAACCTTTTGCATACCAGAGTCTGTGGCTATTTAATAATACGAACACAACACCTTTCTTCTACTACTTTGAGCCTTGATGGTGTGTAAAACGGATATTGGATATTAAATGAATATAGCTATACCTGTATGTTACTGAAAACAGTCCATCTCTGAAGAAGATATCTGAAGTAAAGAATTTATCTGGATCCTTCATAGGATGGATTTTGGACTTACTGTATTTTTTGCACTCTTCATATAGATGTATTGGACCTTTCTTGAATGTATTTTCATTTGTTATGATGTATTTTTGTACTATTATATAGTGCAGGTGTGGCCAAACAGAACAAAAGAGCCACACAGAATAAATGTCAGATGTTTGAGAGCCACAAGACATGAACAAATATTACACCCACATTTTTATTGGAAAATATGAAAATTTCTTTTTTATTAACATTAAATGAAACTGCCACAAATAAACACCAGGTGACCAATATAGAAAGCAAACAGATTATGTACTTGGAAACAGAAGCCGGAGAAGCTGGATTCTGTCTGCCAAAAAAAGTCCAGGAACGGATTATGGTACAGACCATGAATTGTTAATATTAATGTTAGAATAAAGCCGAAGAAAAACACCAAAACATTTGTAATGCCAAAATACAATCTAGACAACATTCCTAAAGAGTTTAAAGACTATGTAAAGAACAGATTTGCATCACTAAGTACAAGTGAACATGAACCAGAAGAACTATGGGTTGAAACCAGAAATATTATCAAGAAAGAATGTGCAAAGACAATTCCTGTAGCCAAAAAAAATGAAAAGCCTCAGTGGATGACATTATGGAACTCTTAAAATTGCTAAAACAGATGAGAAGCAAAAGTAAAAGGTGAGAGAAATAGAATCAGAAGTCTAAGTGCAGTGTTCAACTGACTTGCACATACAAATAAAGAGAACTATTATAATAACCAGTGTAAAGTAATAGGAAAGAACAACAAAAAAGGAAGAACAAAAGTTCTGTTCCACAGCCCTGACCTGGATAGCCCAGGCAAGTTCGATCTCATTAGATCTCGGAAGCTAAGCAGGGCCGGCCCTGGCAAGTACTTCACTTTAGAAAGTGAAGTGAAAGTGGCAGTTGTGAGAAACAAATCAACAGGAGTAGATAGAATATCAATAGAGCTACTTCAAGCCACAGAAATACAGCCCATCAAAATCTTAACAGTGTGCCAACAAATATGGAAAACAAAGTAATGGCCCACAGACTGGAAATGCTCAGTCTACATTCCAACTCTGAAAAAAGGAGATGGCCAACACTGCAGCAACTATTAGACCATCACATTAATTTCTCATGCAGGTAGTGATGCTTTAAATCTTACAACAAAGACGGTTACCATATATGGAATGAGAAATGCCAGATGCTCAACCTGGATTCAGAAGATGAAGAGGCACTAGAGATCACACTTCAAATTTATGTTCAGAAGAAAATCAGCTTGTATTTCATAGGTTACAGCAAAGCTTTTGACTGTGTGTATCATGAAAAGTTATGTTTAGCTTTAAAATAATTAGGTGTACTATAACATCTGATTGTTTTGATGTGCAACCTGTACTCCAGACAAGAGGTTATCATTAGGAAAGAATATGGAGAAACAGAATGATTTCCAATCGGCAAAGGTGTCAGTCAAGGATGCATTTTATCTTCCTATATCTTCAATCTATATGCAGAACATATCATAAGGAAAGCTGGGTTAGATTTAGATAAGGTGAAGTGAAAACTGGTAGAAGGAACATTAAGAATTTGAGGTAATGCAGATGACACCACATTACTGGCAGAAAATAGTGAAGACTTTAAATGACTATTGGTGAAGGTGCAAGCAGAAAGTGCCAGAGCAGGATTACAGCTGAAAATGAAGAAGACAAAAGTAATGACTCCTGAGGAATTACACAACCTTAAGACTGACAATGAAGAAACTGAAATTGTTCAAGATTTTCTGTTTCTTGGCTCAGTCATCAACTGAAAGGGAGACTGCAACCAAGAAATCAGGAGATTGAGACTAAGAAGGGCAGCATGAAGGCATTAGAAATTATTCTTAAATGTAAGGAAGTGTCACTGGGAACCAAGATCAAGATAATTCATGTCATAGTATTCTCCATTACTATGTGGATGTGAAAGTTACTTTGGGAATTATTGACCTTGATGGTCAAAAAACTGCAATTTGAATTGGGACTGGACTGGAAACAACTGGAAACAAATATAACTGATATAATGCTGGTTGTATATGTTCATTTCTGTAAATATTCTGGTTTTGCTCCAGTTGAAATTTCTTGATTGTCTTCAAAGAAACTGTACATAGAATGCTTTGCAGTTGTCTGATCTGATTGTTTTGAAGAACTGTATGACAGTGGCCAGGACAGACAGGTGATCCAGGCTGTAAGTTGGTGAAAGGTCTTCCTAGCCACCTGTGCAACCTGTTTGTCTAGAGAAAGTGACAAAGTTAGGAGTACTCCCGGACTACATACTCAGGCAGTAGTCCAAACCTATCAACAACAGCTTACACCTATTGCCATATTAGATTTACTACCATCAACAGCACTTCCATTTTGCTTGAATTAATCTTTAGTTTGTTCATCTAAACCAGGATACCATGGCTGATGGTATCAAAAGACACTGAACTATAGATTAGTATAATCAAAATCTTTTAAGATATTTATTATTATATAGGACTTTTGTTCATTTGTTTTCTGCAGGCAGACACTTGTGCTGATTCAGATCCTGGAGTTCTGATGAGTGCACAGACCATCACATCTGAAACTACCAGTACTACAACTACTACACACATCACCAAAGTAAGTTCCTAAGAAATCTGTTGCTAAAATGGGTTTGGCTTTTAGGAAATGGATCAAAAGGTGGGCAACTGAAAGCCAAACCAGATAAAATAGTAGAACACTCTTTTGTTGTTGTATGTATGTATTAGCTGTGGAGACCCTGATTTGAACTGAGACAGGGAGGTGGGTGGGTTTCTGTCTCCTTCTGCCACTTTTCTGGCCTCAGATGGCCCCATGGTGCCAATATTTGCCCTTTTGTCTGAATATTTTTTCCTCTATAAGACAAAATTCAGCGTCACTTGAAGTTGGGAAAAAGATAATGCAGGAAATATCTCAGGCTTCCTTCCTATCACAGTCCCAGTCCAATTCAAGGCCTCTTATAACTGCTACTTACCAAAAATTAAAATAAACTTACATTAGAGATTCAAGCTTGAATCTTGTCTCATGGCCCTGAGCCAAAGAAACCAAGGCCTCTTCCCCACAGAGTCTCTTTTAAGCAAGTAAATCGTACATGGTAGATTCTGCAGCAATTGTCTGAATTACTGAACAGACTATCTAAATCATTTGTAATTACTAACTCTGGAAATAGGCAAGCAGGGGTCCACAAATATGGTTCCAAGTGGCACCGAGATATTTAATTCTGGCCCCGGCCACATGAGCAAGATCATCTGGGGAGGAATCAAGGCTATTTTGCCCCGGAGCAATTTGACTCGCAGTTGCGCGATCACACAGGTCGGTGAAGCTGCCAGTGCAACTAGCCACTGCGTGATCAGACACAACCACGAGCGAGTTGGGGTTTGGGGTTTTTTGGTCGTTGGTTTCTGATTCGCTTAAACAGAGGATCAATTAATCGCTTCTCCACCCCAGACTTCCAATGGCAGTATGTGATGATGCACATACTGAGAAGGGTTGGGGGAAACAACAGCATGGCGTCAGGATAGCCTGATAAGAGTATCCCCGACGCCGCAAATTTGTGCTGGAGTGATTACACGGGGAAAGTCCAGCTCTGGTCCACAGCAAACCATTTGATACCGCATTTTCCCTAGTAGTTTTTTACTCTGCTTCTCTGGCGGATCAAAACAGCTTGTGACGGCTTGCCGACGGTTGCGGGACACCTCCCAGATGTGCTGGTGTGGTCGCACTGCTTCGATCCGTCAGTGAATCGTCCCTCTATAGTGGCTAATGGGTGCATATGATCGCACCCTCTGATGATCAATGAAAGTCTTCAGTACACTCCACCGCAAGAGTAAGACATTTTAAAACTACCACCCAGGAAGACAGTGTGTGCCTTCTTATCAAAACAGTCATGAACTAGACATATCATCACAAGACATCCAATTCGCCATCCTATTTACACCTCTATAAACACTAGGCAGTAGTTGCAAAAGCTATACATTTATTTTGCTGGAAATTGAGATCAAAAGTTACCTGCCAGTGTTTGTTAGTGTTTATTTCTTTCCTTTAGACAGTGAAAGGAGGCATATCAGAGACAAGAATTGAAAAACGAATAGTCATCACAGGGGATGCAGACATTGACCATGATCAGGTATAGTATATAAACTATAAATTATCCCCAAATTAGTCGGCTGTGTTCTAACTATAAATCTAAGGACAATGTTAGTACTGGCATACCTTTAAAAATTGATTAGTCTTTAGATCAAAGATGATACTTCTGTTTTGAATCACTTTTCCTCATTTGCAAACTATGTAATTTATCATGAATCTCTCTTCACCTTGCTACTGATCATGCATGTTCCACCTCCTTCTTGTTTTTGCCCTTCTGTGGTTTCCTTGGGCTAGGCGCTGGCTCAGGCAATTAAAGAGGCCAAAGAGCAGCACCCTGACATGTCAGTGACCAAAGTAGTGGTACATAAAGAGACAGAAATCACACCAGAAGATGGGGAGGATTGACCACAGGTAAGAGGCTGTGATTTTTCCCAGACACTCACTGAGCTGGCATGTGACAAAGGCATTTTTCTTTCGTAATTCATCTCTAACCCTCTCTATTCTCTCTGGTATTTGTACATTTTATGGAAACAGTGATTCTGAAATTTACTTTATGTTCATGGGGCCAGTTTTTTCCCCCTCTTTGGAACAATGCCAGTTAGAGAAATAGAATAAACCCATTTGCTTGTGTCTGCTTGCTAGTTGTTATGCATTTTCATAGTCCAGTGTGTGCCTAAATAATTTCTGAAGACAGCTTACACATATGGCTTGTGAGGAACCAGGGAAACATTTTAAACTGTAAATACTTATGTATTTGATAATGGCTTCAGCCTATATTATGGACAGAAATACCAGAATTATAGGCTTTTACTGCCACATTGTTCAGGTATGGTTGCACCACTTTTAAATGTTATCATAGCTAGCTCTGTAGTAAGCACGGATCTACATCTCTTTGTCTCGTTTTTACATGGCTACTACTGTGCATTGTTTCGTATGGGGAGACAATACAGTTTTCCTTGTCTGCTGCTGTACTTCAACAAAGGCATGCTGACAGCCTCTAGCTAAACAGACATCTTGACAGTATTGCAATTACTGTATGCATGTGCTAGAATACTTTGTGCATACTAACATGCTATGCAAGAACCCTTAATACTAGCATCTTCTGTAGGTGGCTTTGAATGTTGTGTGCAAAACGGGAATTTTTTTTCTGCTTTGTGTGAACTGACAGCAACAGTTTCAAGCAGTGTGTGGTCCCAAATGTTGATAAGTCATACGTTCCCATATGGAAGAATGGGACTCACCAATGGATTTGGATAGCCTTCTTAATATAATTTACAGGCGGCTACCTTCAAGTGTAGCTAAAGTAAAGGATAAAGAAAATTTCTAAGGTGGGATATTCACAGTAGATCAGGTGAAGAAAACATTTCATTGGTGGGTCTCCTTTGCAAAGTATTTGGGAACTGGGTATAAAAATGTTATGTATTGTAGGCACCGCATCATATCTTGCAATTGTTTGAATAAATAAATAATTAATACAAGCAGCTGTATTATACTGAGTGAAACCATTGGTCTGTCTAATCTAGTAGAATCTATTCTAATGTACAATGCATTTCATGGAAAAAAATCTTTCCAGTTCATGTAGGGGATTGAACTTGGTATGCTCTGCCTACAAAGCATGTGCCACATTACTGAGCATAAAAAACCCTAAAACTGATTACTCTTTTTTGCTGCAGTTTCAAAACTTGACTAAATATTTTGTTTACTGAGCTATACTTCATTCTGTCCTCAAAAGTTAGTTCCGTTTTTTTCAATATAAAACACAGGTGATCCCTGTCTTCACTAGGCTCAGAAACTTATGAAATGTATCCAAGCATAATTTTATGAAATTCTTGTATATTGCTTTAGAAGAACTGAATGTCTGAACTGAATGCCTGAGACAATTCTTCTGGAAATTATTCATACTTCATATCCACCTCTGAATTAGCCCTGCTATAAAGAGTTAATTCTATTAGACTCAGACAGTTATAATACTGCTTGTAGCACAGTTATTTCCTACTATGATTTGTTATTATGTCATAGAATTTAACTGCCTTCTCTCTACTGCAGGAATAATGTAGCTTTCATATGAATTCAGTCATGTACGCCATTGGGAATAACAGAACCTACATGGAGTCTTGGTTCTACCCAGCAGGCTTACATCTCTCCAGAGAAAATTTCAATGTGGAAGAACTGGTCTTGATTGCTACTAAAGGCACTGGCAGAAATATTGTCCCATTTACAGCAATCTGAATCAGCATTAGTAATCCAATATTGCATGAAGCAACGAACAAATTACAAAAAAGCAGCATTTTAATTTTCCAAAACTGAGTTTCCATCTATACCTGCACGTTCATCACCAGTATAAAACGGCGATCTCATGTTACACACAAAACAGTTCATGCCTTCACAGATTATTGGAAGTATAAACAGATCACATTTTCTTAGGTGGCAAAACTTTTGTTTAGGGTAAATGAAGATTACCCTAAAATGCTAAAAGCTGTATAGGTACTGTGTATAATGTTTTATCACCTTAGATGTGCCAATAACTCACTGTATTCAGTAAACACTTTGAATCATATACTTGTGTCATCTGGTTTTATTATTGTCTAATAAACAATGATCAATCTCTAACATTGTTTAAATGGTTACAAGACGTGCATTGTTTACCTGATTTGAAACCTTTAATAAGTATTAATAATTTTAGATTATTCAGAGTTTAAAGTTAGAAATCTTCCACCCTTGACAAATCCTCATCCTATAAATTATGTTGTGATTATTTTTAAGTGTATGCATTCCTTAGCATTGCAGCATTATTACTCTGAATTTTTGATTTTTTCCAAAAAATATTTCCCTTTTGTTCTCAGAGAAGATGTTTCTTTTCAGAGTGTGGTTACATTTTCCTATCTAGGAGAGAGTTAAGCCTTAAACTGTACAGAACACCTACTGAAAAATTATTTGATATTTGGTTTTCACATCCATTTAAGGGATACTGTCTTCATTACACTGTCAGCCACATCACAACACATGGTGAATGTATGTTTCTGCATAGTGAAATAAAAGTGGTAAATGCATCCAAATTTGTATTGGTCTATGTCTAAGAACATGTCTTCTGTACTCAAAACTTCAAATACCATTTGTATGATATAAAAGACATTTTAATGTGCATAACATATGTTCTTCCATCATGCCACACTGTATTTATACAGGTACATGTAGAAAAGCAGAAGCCTGAAAAAATAGTGTAACAAACTCCTGTACAATTGTGTACATATGACAGATGCCCTCCAACTTCTCCTGTATTATATAGCTGTGTAACGTGTTTCACATAAATTAAATGAAGAGTATAATCAGCTATTTTTTAAGCATTGGCGTGGGAAAAAATCCTTTTGTATTTTCCATTCTAAATCATGAGAAAAGTACCCATTTCAACAAGTACTCTGGGCACAATCAAGTCAAAGTTAAGCACTTCAGTTTATTTCAATAGGACTGAAATGGATGAGATTTTTTTAGAATGCTTAATTTTGGGCTGATTGTACCCTTTACTATTTTGTGTTAGTTGCTCATTAACACTTTGTTCGCAGTATTCTTTAGTCAAAGAGAAAAGGTAATAAATTGTATTTTGTAAAGCTATCAAATATACATAAGGCAACTTTTGCTGGTAAAAGCTAAGTGCACACACAAATGTTTCAAGTGAATTGAGTGGCAGGAGCTTCTATGAAGTAAGATCAGTTCTTTTATGGTAGATTAAATGGAATAAATATTTTTAGAGAATATATACATATATATATATACATATATGAAGGAAAATAGAGAAATGATGAAAATAAGAGCCCTGATCCTATAGTTCTTATATGTGTGGAAGTACATGACCAGTTTGTTGAGTGACTTCCTACAGTATTGTATAATCACTAACAGACTTGTGACTTGTGACCTAGTTGGGATCATATAATGAGAATGTATACAGCCACATAAGCTTGAGAAAGGGCCATACTAATTATTAAATTCATGGCTGCCATGCGTTTACACCAGGTGGAGCTTCTGGTTCAGTAAAGTGGCATCTTCCCAAAATCATGAACCTGCTGGTAGCACAGTACACTCCCATAGGCAATTACACAGACTTCCAATCATCTGATCAGACCTAAGAATTATCTACCTTGTTATCAGGCCTTCTGGAAAACTGTGGATCAGGATGTTTGTTTTTACTTGACTAAAATTGCTCTCTAGATAATTCTCCATATTACAATAATATAGGCATACGTGAACCTGCACGTCTGGATTGTTCACACAACAGGTTTATATACTTAGCCGGATCACCAAAAGATACTTCTGACTCCTTCCCAGCAGCTTGATGCATATGCCACATTTTCACTGGCCCATTATTCTAGTCATAGCTATAACCTGATGCACCTTCAACTCTTGGACATGTTTTGCAATACTACATGACACTTGAATTGTTACGTGACTCGCAGAAGCATTCTTGCTGTTGATGCAGAAATCAGCCTTCACCCAGTCATTTTTAGTTTTTCTTGAAGATCTTGTTTGCATAACTTGTTCTTCCCAGTCCAACCATAATATTTTTTTTACTTAATGAAAAGCAAAGATTGATCATTTTGTGTCTAGATTTATCAGCTTCTTAACCTCATCATACATTTGAATATGGCATCTAGTTGTTATTCCTTCCTTCCATCCCTGTGAAAACCAAAAGCAGTTTTTCCCCCCTTGTGGCAGCTATTGAGGATATGAGTGTGCCATGTTTCTCGGAAGACTACACTCCAAATTCTTGTTAAGGCATCAAATGTAAAAAAAAAAAAAAAAAGATTCTGGAACTATATTACTATTCCTTTCAGGTAGTAATTGCATTGTTAGCAAAAATAATGACCAATAGTTACATTGTTAAAAGCTTATCCTGTGAACAGGCAGTTTGTTTGGGTTTTTTTTTTTAACTCAGCAATTTTTAGAGCTAAGTGTCAACGTTGCTATTAAAATTTGGGAAACATTTTGAAGTGGCTGAAAGGGTGGGATCTCAAAACTAGTTCAAATGGTAGTGGTAAGCAGATGCTTATTTCAGACAATAAACCGTTCTTGGTTCATACGATAAGGCTGTATCTGCAGTAGCCACTTCACAAATCAGCATTATCATTGTTTTGAGCACGGCACCAGAATTTGTTTTTATGAGACAGACTGATTTTTATGCCCAAGGGTTGCTGCTATGTTACCTACATTTTAGCATGACATTAAAATAAGAATGCTATCAAAAGCTGATTGTTCATAAGATTTGTCTGTTTAGAATGGGTGCTCACTGCTAGAATAACAAGTGCACAGTGGTGGCTCAATGTTAGTGAACTTTGTTTGAAGATACTTCCTGGGAAATAAATGTTGCTTTTTAATAATTGTGTTTTTTTTGGGGGGGGGGGGTTGACTGCCTAATTCTGTGCCAGATGAAATAAAAAGCTCTTGCCTGTTTCTAATAGCTGCTTTGTCTCAATCTTTTGGTTTTTTCACCCCCTTCCAGCTCTTGGTCCATTGCTTATATAACAAGATCCACTTTAAACCATCAATTGGGATGATTTGTCTTCATAATTAAAAAAAAACCCTTTTACATAACTTAAATAGAAAATGGAGGAATAATGCTATGTGACAACAAAGAAATACAGCAAGCATGACTATTCTTGATAATGGTTTATTTAGTTAGTATATTTCTTAATGCCTCGTTTTGGACCATCTGAAGTTTCCAAACCATTTTCAAAGACAGCACCACCTAGAGTGCATTACAGTAATTGAACTTGGATGTAATCAGACCATGGATCACTGGCCAAATCACACTTTTCAAGGAATGACCTTAGCACTGTGCAGACACAATGATGGCAAAAAAGTGAGCTTGCTTGGCTGCCATCATTGCCACCAAGTAGGCACAATAACATGCTCTCAACTGTGTTTGGTCACATTTGGTTGGGGTTAGAGTTTTTCTCCACTTGTGCTTTAATCATCTGCTCAACCATTTCATTATCTGAAGCTCCTCAGTTAACAAGGGCATTTTGGATTCCATGGAAGGAGAGAGGGCAATCATGTCCAGAGCCTGGGTCATCTCCATATTTTACAGGTCAACCAGGACTGCAACATGAGCACCAACTGCCACCAAGCCTAGGCTGGTGCTGCACAAGGAAGCCTGGGAGACAAAACTGGAAGACAGCTACCTTCTTCTGGTGGCTAGCATACATAGATCCTTGAGTACATGCTACAAAGCACTTCTATATACACATCAAAGGACTGGTGACTTCATTCCCATGCACCCCTTCATACTTTCAGGTATACTGCCTTCCAAGGAGCTTCAGCTACTGATGTGAAAAGGAGGAACTGAAAAGGTCCCCCCTTCCCATGAGCTCAGGATATCACTTAGGGTTGCCAGCCCCAAGGTCCGGGCAGGGGTTCCCCCGCTTCTGGGAGTTTCAATCCGCCCTGGCCAGCTGGCGGAAGGGGAAAGACCCGGCCCCAAGCCATGGCCACGCCTCTCCCTCCCTTCCTGCCATGATTTAAAGGGCTTCAGCTGATCAGCGAGAAGCATGTGGCGTGCCGATTGGCTAGAGGGCCCTTTAAATCTTTCAACAGGGAAGGAGAGGGGCTGTTGATAGCCGCCCAATTGGGCAGTTAATCCCCCCTGATGTTTTCTAACTTATTTGATTCTATGCCCTCTTTGATATACAAAGCAACAACAACAACCCATCCTTCCCTGTCCTGCCTACAGAGCTTAAACCCAGGCATAACTGTATCCCACCTAGGTTGTAGCCTGTTAACAAATACATGCAGAATTTGGGCTTCTTGTCTTAAGCAGGACACTGGCGGGGTAGGGATGGGTTCAGGGGAAGCTTCCAGTCTCACTTCCCCTTGCCTCAGCTAGATGTCAAATGACTGCCCCTGCAAGTTTGGGGAGTTTGGCCAGCTACACTGGACCTGAGAGGTCGCAGCCACAAAAAAATGTAAACACTGCAACCGGAGCTCCCTGTGGTTGTTTTTCTGCTGTGTTCTCTAGCTTGCTAAGGCTGGAAAGCAGGAGCAGCTTAGCCTTGTGAGACTAGCTAGCTAGCTAGGCAGGGTCCACATGGAGGGAGTCATACTTGGGATGTTGATGGGAAGATTTGTTTCAGCTGAAACCTAAAGGTCTTGGAGCAGCTGCTGCTCTATTTTCCTGTCCTCTCAAAGGAATTTGACATTTGCCTATACTTTGCAGTACTAGAAGAACTATGTTGCATCTGGATGATGTTGGTGAGGCCTGATTCAGATATAGGCACACGTTTAAGAAGCCCTAGGTATCTAGGTAGCTTTCCTGTATCAGATCATTTAATTCCTGACAAGAGGTACAACTCAACACTATCTTAAGTTTGTTGTGGGTCCAGAACACAAGAGATACTATTAGAGAATCTCTGTTTCCATTTTAATCTTTTATTAAAGCACTAGGAATAAGGCCTGTTATGGGAATAAATATAACGGGCTCTAGAAAGAGGCCCTGGTCTCTAGAAAGAGGCCCCAACCCTTGCTGTCTTCCCCCACCCAACCCTTGGCATTCACTCCCCCACCCTTGCTGTCTTCCCCCCACCTTTGGCACTCACTTCTCACCCATCCCCAACCCCTGACCAGTTTGGTGTGTGAGCCAGTTTGGTGTAGTAGTTAAATGCGCGGACTCTAATCTGGGAGAACCGGGTTTGATTCCTCACTCCTCCACTTCCACCTGCTGGATGACCTTGGGCAAGCCATAGCTCTATACCAGCTGTTCTCTCAAAGACAGTTGACTCAGAGCTCTCTCAGCCCCACTTACCTCACAGATCTAATGTGGGGAGGGGAAGGGAAAGGAGTTTGTAAGCCGCTCTGACACTACAAGTGAAGGGTGGGGTATAAATCCAGTCTCTTCTCCTTTTTAATTGCTGAATAGTGAATTGAGAATTAAATTACCTTGTGATGCATGGCACAGTATTAGTTGATCCGTTTGTTGGAGGGCCAGCTGTAGGGCTGGCTGCAAGCCTCCGGGTAAAGTTTGGAGATTTCCCAGAATTACAAGGGTTTTGCTCACCCAATAACCATCAGGAGTTGGCTCTTTTTCTGTGTAGCTCCAGCCATTTGGAGTGGCATTCAGCATGCCTAATCTCTGATGTCCTCTAAAACGTATCTTTTTCAAAGGGTCTTTAATTTTGGTTAACCTTATAGGACAGCTTGTATTGATTTTGGTGATGACAATATATTTTTTGGGAAGCAATGCTTGTGGTGATCTAGTCTGGTGAATTTGTGAATTGTTTCTGTATTTTATATGTTACTGCAGCAGCAGCAGTTTCAGTTTATTGTAGACCATGGGTCATAACAATATATAACATAATCTTCCGCATACTAACACTACAAAGTTAGCAAAATTAACAAAATTAATTAACAAAAATTACAAATATCATACACAACTAAACTGTATAATATCAGCCCAGTTTAAAAAGTTTGAAACAATTTTAACTCTTATTATAGCTATTATTCCATACAGTTCAATCTAATCCTTCTTACTGCTAATGAAAACAAAGCGATCCTATTAGAAACAAAATTCCTCATCTGCAAGCAAAAGTATTACTTTTTCCAAGTCTGAAGCTCCTTCCCACATAGATAGGATATTAGTAATAAATTTGTTTTGGGGGTCATGGTGAAGGGACATTTCAAAATATAATGTATCAGATTGCCTATTTCTCCTATACCACACACGGAGAATCGTAATGGGGCAGGAACACTTAAAAAAACAGCACTATCGAACCGCTGAGACCAGGCATAGCTTGAAATCTTAAACTAGTAAAGGCCATCCTTAATTTCATTGTTGTTAAAGTCCTCATATAAGAAGACCTAATATGATCTCTTTTTAGAAATTTGAAAAGAGGGGCCACTATAGATCGAACGATTACCTGACTATTTACATATCCATTTTAAAGACCCATCCCTTCAGCTCCTGTACTGGTGTTTTAGTACTTAACAGCTCCTTCGGAACTGCATACTTCGACTGAATAAAATCCAGATATTCCTTGTAAATCTTAATATATTTCAAAAGGGAGCAAAAACTTTGACAAGTCAGTGAATCCAGAGAACATTCTTGATTTTTCTTCCAATAAGACAGGACTCTAAAATTAGCCCTTGCTTTCATAGAAGGGATACTAAGTTCAGCTGTCATTAATGCCACTGGAGAACCCTTTGGCAACTCAAGAATCCAGCTAATAAAATAATTTTGTATTATTTCCAATAAATCCAGAATCTGCTCTCCCCAACCCCATATTTCGATGCCATAAAGTAAACTAGAAATCATCTTACTGCCAAACAGCTTGATAACAGGGTCAACCATACTACCTCCTTTGGGAAAAAATTTTTTTACTATCGCCCCCATGGTCTTCATGGAGAAGGACTTTAACGAAGTTAAATGAGGTCGCCAAGAGATGGTTTCTGAAAACGTTATTCCTAGATATTTATATACACTACACTGCTCAATCTGAACACTCAAGATTCTCCATACTGACTTCCTAGGTTGTTTCCTAAATATCATTACCTTAGACTTGGCATAGTTTATTTGTAGGCCTTCTTCATTTTTAGTTTATACAAGAGGCAAGACCTGCGGTACTTGCGGGGGGGGGGGGGGAGAGAAGGAGCTACAGGTGGAGGAGGAGGAGAAAGCAGCCGCAGGAAAGCCTTCCCCCCCAGGCAATGATGGCGAGGCCCGGGCCACCAATCCTTCCCTCCCCTGCACCAATGGTGAGGCCCGTGCAGCTCTGAGCCACCAGGCCCACCAATTCTTCTCCCCCTCACACCAACAGCAAGGTCCACACGGCTCTGAGCCACTGGGCCTGCCAATCTCTCCCCCCCCCCCACCGGTTCCAACAGTGAGGCCTGCACAGCTCTCAGTCGCCGGGCCCACCAATATCCCCCCCTCTGCCCCGGCACCAGCTGTAAAGCCTCAGAATCTCCCAGCCGCTGGCTCGCCGCAGTTCCCAGAGCATTCTCTGCGGATGCGCAGGGAACACTCTTTTACTTTTGGAGGGATTTAAATATCCCCCGTATGGTTTTTTAAACTTTTAGGATTTTTCTTCATACCTGGGGAGCCTCCCATGTGTGCAGGAAAATCTCCCTGCGCCCCAAGTGCCCCGTTCGTATGGATTTAGATATCTGCATGCGGGGGGCAATTGGCTATTTGATATATAGAGGTTATTATTAGATTGTAGACTCCTTGTCCCCATACACACATTACATGAAAACTACTATCTAGCAGTGAAATGTAATCGACAAGGGCATCTATCCCATAAGGTCCTGGTCAGGAGAGGAGTAAAAAAAGGATATATCCTTGCCCCTTATTATTCAATTTTTACATCAACTTCATGATGCAGATTCTATCCAATCCTGACTTCCACCCACCAAACATGGTGAACAGGTCACTACTATATGCAGATGACACCACTATTTTAAACCAAATATCTCTGTTGTTAACCAAATATCTCAATATCAACATTTCAAGGAAATTTCCCAACTTGGAGTTGGCTATTCACAATACTAAAAATCTTAGGACGTAAATTTTGATCACAAAAGCTTATGCTGAAATGTTGGTAGTCGTTAAGGCAGAGCGTTTTATTTAAAAGTCTTATTTAATGTTAAAAATTATAATCTGCTACCATTTTTAAATTAATTAAATTAAATTTTAAATTAATTCTATTATTTCAAAGCTAACATGCTTGTAATTAGCATAAACATCAAATATGTTGATAATTAAAATCTTGTACTTGTAATAAAGTTAATTCTTGACCACTATTGGACTCACCAGTTGACCTACTCAACACATACATTCTTAACAAATGGGATTAGACTGCTTCTTTCTGTGCTTTTTTCTAATTATAATCTGTATAATTGGGAGAATTCCTTTTCAAGTACTTGTAACTGTATACCAAATGCACACTACAATGAGTTCAACAGCAACATCAGTGTGCAAAAACCTGTTTGTCTCCAACAGCGTGGACTGGGCTAAGACAGTGTTGTGAATCAAGCCTCACTGAAGAATGTTAGAACTGGCTACTCCTAGGATGAAAAGGTGCTCTAAATCCACTCTGGCCAATCAGACCTATATGTTATTTAAAATAACTATGGCCAGGCATCAAGGATCCCCACAGAAAAGTATTTGACAAGGCCTAAGCACTGCTACTAGATATACTTGACAAAGGCTTCTGTAGCAATCTCCCATGTGGCCTGAGGGAGCACAACACAACTTTTAGCCTTATCAGCTACTTATGCAGTTACAAGAGAATGAAAAAGACATGCTCTACTCCCTTCTCCATGTGAGGATGCCATGTATAGTGAGGCAGTCACTGAAGAACATGAGCCAGGGCCCTCAAAAAAACTAGAGCCAGCCCTGTTGTAACCGGGGGGGGGGGGGGGGGGCACTAAAAAAATCAGCTCTTTCCTATATTCCACTGCTGTGACAAACGATTATTTTCTTGTCAGTGACATCAAATTGTTGTAAACCTTGTCGGTGTAGGAGTGATTGTTTAAAGCCACAATTGTTAAGTTCTGTTTTTTTAACATGCAGATTATACCTCTAAAATAGACGGAAGGTTAGCAACACTGTCATAAGGCAAACATATCTCTCCTTATATGTAATTGAGTAGTGGGGTGGCACTTTCTGAACATTCCACATGATCCTAAATCAGTTCGCTCCATGATGTGTCAGTCAGAAGCTGTCCCTATCTACTGGCTGCGTTGCCTGAGTCCCTCCCACAGAAGCAGCACCCGCCAAAACTTTCCTCAGAAGACAGTGCTTTACTCCGGTGAACATAATCTTCGCTCTCCTCACCAGATGATGACTGATTCCCTCAAGAAACAAAACCCACCATCTTTAGCCTCCAAGCCAAGTTTGCTGAGGCAACACTTTCCTTAAGGGGGGGAACCACCAAGTAAACAGCTGTCAGTGTAGCGGAGGCGGGGGGAAACCAGCTAAAGTTATTTTTAAAAAGCTAGTGGATACGCACACAAGCAGAGATAGAGGATGGGCCAGACACACAGAAAACAGGAACAGCTGACTTTCCCCCAGGGTTGCCAATTTCCAGGTGGGACCTGGAGATTTCCCACTGTTACAACTGATTTCCAGATTACAGAGATCAGTTTCCCTGGAGAAAATGGCTGCTTTGGAAAGTAGACCCTATAGCATTATACACTGCTGAGTCCTTCTGCGTGCCCCCAAACGCTGCCCTCCACAGAATCTACTCCCCAAATCTCCAGGTATTTCTCTACTCAGAGCTGGAAGTTGCTACACTCAAGTGTAGCAACTCACTGCAAGTTGCTACACAACCAAGCTTGGTTCTGGCAGTAAAAGTCCTTTTCCACACCTATTTTGGTCTTTGGCTGAAAACTCACTGGGGCCAGTCCTGATAGGATTTGAGCCTAGGAGAGGACAAGGTTTGAGGAGGGTTGGGGCCTCAGACAGGTACAATGCCATAAACTTCACCCTCCAAACCAGCCATTTCCTCCTAGTGAACCATTGTTGCCAATCTCCAGGTGGGGACTGGAGAACACTCAGAATTACAACTGCTGTCTAGGAGGGAGAGGGGAGGCGATGAAAAGCTGAAGTCAGAGGGGCAGATAAAGGTAGGTTGATGCTTGGCTGGGAAGGAGCTAGGGCTGCCATCTCCAGGTTGGTAAATTTCTGGAGATTGAGGTGGAGCCTGGAGAGAGTGGGGTTTGAGGAGGGGTGGGACCTCAGACAGGTACAATGCCATAGACTCCACCCTCCAAACCAGCCATTTCCTCCTGGGGAACCAATGTTGCATTTTCCAGGTGAGGGCTGGAGATCACTCAAAGTTACAACTGCTCTTCAGGTGGCAGAGGTCAGTTCCTCTGGAAAAAATGGTGGACTTTGTGTCATTATACCCTGCTGATGTCACCACAGCAAATTGACACTAAGTGCCCAAGGCCGAACATTCTCCCAGAACCTCTTTCTAGAGCCCTTTGGATTTATTTCCACAATGGGCCTTATTCCTAGTATTACATATATTTAAACTATTTTTAAAGTATCACTGTTAGTAATGAACACTATAGAGATCAACTGTAATTTTGGAACTGGGTTTATCAATATACTAATGACACCCAACTATATGTTCTCTTAACTCAACAGGCAATTGTCTTTGCTTTCAATCAGTACTTGGATGAAGTAGCTGGGTGAATGAGGGGGAGTAATCTGAAACTTAATCCAGACAAGGTAAAGTGATGCTGGTTAGGAAAGTCAACGTCTTGTAAGGGACTATCTGCCAATTTTTGATTAAATTGTCTTTATTGGAATATTTTAAGAGCTTGGAAGTCCTCGTTAAAGGCTGGAGTTGCGAGGTGTGTGCCCTCTTCAATTTACAAATTTCTTTTGTAAATTATCATCCCTTCTCGACACTGCCAATCTAGCTATGTTAATCTGCTATGCCTGTGTAACCTCGAGTGGGGCTGCACTAGAACAGAGCTTGAAGACTTCTGCTAGCATACAAATGCTGCAGCTAATCTTTTTACTTGGGTCACTATGATCCTATGGTAATCTTGAAACAAGTGCATTAGTTTTGTTTTCAGGCTTACTTCAAAATGCTAGTTCTTACCTTTAAAGTTATTCATGTCTTGAGGTCCATATATTTGAAGGACCACTTCTCCATTTGTGCACCAATTAGTCTCCTCTGCCGACTGTACTCTCCATTCCCATGGCATGTACTAAAGTTATGGTCAGTATCTTGTCAGCTCTCTAAAGCTGCCCCTCCTGTTCTAGAAACATTAAGAGCTTCCTTTTTACTACCTGTCAAAAGATACTGGTTAAAAGATTTCAGTTAAAACGCATTTAGATGTTGATCAATTCCTGGCCTATCTGCAAGCTCTGCTATTTGTACGTGTCAAAGTTTGTCATTTTTAGGTAATAAAAAGAGTGAACCAAAGTGACGCCAACGAATCTGTAGTTAATACTGTTCAACTTGTTAACTGTCTTCGGTAAAGGCAAGATGAACACCTTCTGTGTAGACTGCATTTTGCGACGGATTTGTTCTCTACCCTCAGAAATCCTCCTTAGGTCCTCATTGCCTTTTCTCCCCTGCATCCTTTCTGGTTATCTTTCGTCTGAAGCGTTCCCTTCTCTCCAGCTCAGATCTGGAGAGGCTCTATCCCTAACCGTTCAAACCCTCGAAGCGGCGGGAGGGCTCCTGCGTGTGCGCGCCAGAGGGAAAAAAAAAGGGGGGGGGGCTAGACCCAGGCAGCGCCAGTATGAAATCAGGGTGCTGACGAACGGAATCCACAGCTGGGTTTTCGCCTTGCTCGACTATCCTTTTTCCTGTTTAGCCAAACAGGCGCTATTGTCTTTCAACGTCCCTGTACACTGTCGTACTAGCTAAGGCGCGCGCAAACACAGGCACTCTTTTCCCCCCCGCGTCCAGGAGCAAACAAGAATGAGTATCGAATGCATTATTCTACATTAAAGCGGCAACTTGAACGGGTCCGTGAGAAGAACCCACACGAAGGTCTCCCTGACAAAAGTGAGGCCCGCGGCCTCGCGCGGCTACGCGTGCCCCCATCCACAGCGATGAAGCGCGAGACTCCGCTCGGCCAACGGGCCTGCTCCGAGCGCGGACTCGCTCAGGAAGCCGAGGGAACGCCAACAGGCCGCCGCGAGCGTCCACTTCTTTCTCTCGAGCGTAGCGCCCGCCCTCTCCCTGCGGGGGGCGCGCCCCACTCGCATCGCGCATGCACGTTCCCGCCTCCGGCGCGCGCCCTTCCTGCTCCTCTCGCGCGCACTCTATGCTCGTGCAGGAAGCGGCCGTAACGGTCAGAGAGAGAAAGACGCGCGCCAGTTCCCCCTAAATCCCCCTCCCCCCCTAAATTCCCCAAACTGCTTGCTCGGAGCCAACTGCTGGCCCCCCCTACACACACACTCTGTCTCCCTCCTCGCGTGAACCGTGGCGCCAGCAAGGTAAGCGGGCGGGGGGGGGGAGGGAATCTGTGCGCGCGCTCGACGACAGGCTGCGGCGAAACCCGGAGCCGAGCAGGTGGGGGAGGGGAAGAGGCAGAGAAGGGGGAGGCGCGATGGGGAGGCTCCGTCGCGCGCCGCTCCCTTTCCATTCCGCTCTGCGCGCGCCGCACGTCTCGGGCCCGCCGGGCTGCCCCGCGCTGCTCGGGCAGGTCTGAGAGGAAACCAGGCGCTGTGGCATTGCCGCCGCCTGATCTTGAGGCGCGGCCCCGCAGAGGAGCGCAGCAACCGGCCAGTCGCTCGCTCGCTCCAGAGGAAACTGTGTTTGCCGTCCCTCAGTGCCGCAGCCGCCTCCGCTCTTCAGCCGCTCAGACAGGGAAAGCGTGAGCGAGCTCGGCGACGGGAGCTCCTCACTGCGAGGCTGGAAGGAGGGGCTCGACACCGCAGCAGCCGCTTTCCCCCTGCTCTCGCGCGCACCCCGGCGTTGCCTTCTCGGAGGAGGGGTGACGGGAGCCGCGCGCCTGCGCGAGTTTGTGCGCATTCCCTCCCCGGCTCAGCTGCAGTCCCGTCCTGGCGGGGCGCAGGCGGAGAAGGGCCCTGCACGGGCACTAGCGCGCATGCACCAAGCCGAGTACCCACAGTGCACGTCTGATGGTTACTCGCGCGGATTCGGCGTTGACGCTCGCTCGCTAGTTGACGTGCACGTACAGGGTGCACACTCTTGCTTGCGTCGGGGGGGATCGCCTTCGGTTCAGTGCGGAGCAAAGGGGATTGACGAACCCATAAACGAACTTCGGGGCGCTTTACATAGTAATGCAGTTTAATTCCAACATAAACTTTCGTGGACTAAATCCCTCATATTTAGCTAGGCCTCTTACACCATGAAAGTTTATGCTGGAAGAAAATAATATTGGTTTTTAACGTGCCGCAAAGCGCCTTTTTATTTTTTTTCTGTGACATGGCTATCCTCCTGGAATCATTATTCTAGAATACTGATTTCCGCTTTCCCTTGTTACCATTTTGGCCCATTTGTCACAAGCGCAGCTTTGAAAAATCCATTCTAAATTTGGGAAAAATAAAAACAAAAAACCTGTTTTCTGGTCATTGTTGCCATTGTAACAATGCTTTTAAAAAGTTAATTTTTTTTTTAGTTCTGAAGTTGATTGTATTGGTTTTTTAAAAAAAATGAGTGTAAATTTAATCGGTTGCTTTCCTACACCCTTTAAAATTACAGAAGTTTATATTTTGCTTTTGTTTTGTTGGATTGTTTCTTTGGTGGTCAACATGCTACATCATAATCTTAAAACACATTTACTTGGAAGTGAGGCGTACTGATTTCAATAGAACCTATACAGGGTCACATTATGAAGCTGGAAAGTGCCATGACCAGTGCAAAGCTAATTCTGTAATATTCTTTGTTGGATTGCCAACCTCCAGGTGTGGCCTGGAGATTTGTAATTACAGCTGATCTCCAAGCAACAGATCAGTTATCCTGGAGAAAATCACTGCTTTGGAGGGTGTATCCTGCTGAGACCCCTCCTCTGGCTCCATCCCAAAATCTTCAGGAATTTCCCAACTCCGCTGGCATGTCACAGCTGATTTATGGCAACCCTGTAGGATTCTGAAGGCAAGAGACAAACAGATGGTTTTGCCAATGCCTGGCTCTGCATAGCGGCCCTGGACTTCCTTGGTGGTCTCTCATCCAAATACTAACCAGGGTCAACACTGGTTAGCTTTTTAGATCTGACAAGATCAGACTAACCTGGGCTATCCAGGTCAGGACAGTTTCCTTTAGGATGTTTTATTGTGTTGGAGAATACAATCTTTTAGACAGACAGACAGACACTTTTATAAACATGTGTTTACACCAGTTGTCTTCCCTTTAAAAACAGATCCAGTGTGTCAGCCATGTTGGTCTGAAGCAGTACAATAAATTTAGAGTCCAATGGCACCTTTAAAACCAACTTGGATATACCTTGAATAAACCTTTGCTGGTCTTAAAGGTGCCATTGGACTCCAGATTTGTTGTACTTTAAAAACATCTGTCTTATTTGTTGTTGTGCTGCTTAACAGGACAGTGAAAACCCTTTTATTTTTATCCAAGGGAACTGACTATTAACAGGAATGTTACTAAAGAATTCAAGAGCACTCTTAAAATATCTGAACATTGGGTGCTCTACTATATTATCCTTTTTGTGTTTCAGATTGTATCTGCCAAAAAAGGCTACTTCAGGCCTTATATTGCCCATTTTGCCCAAACTCATCAATATGGTACATCTCAATTTTGCACATATTTTATTTAGTTATTAAAAAGATATTTTACATTTCTTTAAGTCAAGCTAAAACAGCCAAATAGTATAAGAAAACAAGATATTCTGTATAATGTCCACATTTGTAAATCTAACTGAATGTCTTGTCAGTTGTCTGATGAATGGCTTCATTGGTCTGGGCAAGAGAGGAAGTCATGAAGTGGATCCCTTAGAAGTTCAAGTGCATCAGTGGGCTAACTTATGTTACTAACGTGTATCTGGAAATCTGAACTGAAAAGGAAAATAATGTTTTGGTTTAACTCCACCACCACAACCACCACCACATGGGCCTGTCTTCTCCAAAAATATTCATTTCCTTAGAACTACATTGGAGAAAACTAAAAGAATACCTATATATGCATAAGTCCCTTTGTGAGCTCAACATGCGATAGATCAGTCCCTCTCCCTTTTTAAAACTATTTGTCTGGCAAGTAGATATTGTACTTTGCTGATTCAAAAGGATATCTAGCATCTGAACTGTCTTGTGTATCAAAATAAATTACTTGGTTCTTTTGAGGTGTATCCTGACTAGTACTAAAAAAGGTCACATGGCTGATACTCAAAGGTAAGTCATGAGAGGACCTCACCTGGAAGTGAGTGGCTGAACAATCACAATGCACCCAGAGCATTGTTAACAGCTATGCATAGAAGCAGCTGGGGTTGGAGCTAAGTGGCCTATTATGTAGCTTGCCCTCCATGCACACGTGTTTAAGGATTTGACCATTGGAAATATCTTATTGATTTCAATGTAGACATCTGTGTAGAGATTTTATTTATTTTATTTGTAGACCACACTCCCCCAAAAGGCTCAGGGCGGTGCCCAGCATTCATTAAATACATATTCTAGTCAATAATAAATTAAATTCAGTTAAAACAATTAAGCAATTAAAACAATACAGCACAATCACTAGTTTAGATGGCGTTGGAAACTAATTTATAACCTTTCTCCTGGAGGGGAGCGGGGGAGTAAAGGAGGCCAGGCTCAATGAAAAAACATTGCTGTCCTCAACCATAGGCCTGACAGAACATCTCTGTCTTAATAGGCCCTGTGGAACTGGACAAAGTCTCGCAGAGCATGGATGTCACTAGGCAGAGAGTTCCACTAGGCTGGCGCCAGGGCCAAAAAGGGCCTGGCTGGGGTTGAGGACAGCCAGATCTCTTTCGGGCCCGGGATCACCAGAAGGTTTTGGTCCGCAAAGCATAATTCTCTCTTGGGGGGTATACTGGGTGAGACGGTCATGTAGGTACGTAGGTCCCAGGCTGTTTAGGGCCTTGAAAGTTAATACCAAAACCTTGAACCTGACCTGATACTCATCCTGGAGCCAGTGCAACTGGTGAAGCACCAGCTGGATATGTGCTGTCAGAGGAGCCCCTGTAAGGACCTGGGCCGCTATTCTGGACCAGTTGTAATTTCCAGGTCAGTCCCACGGCTAGCTCTACGTAGACCGAGTTACAGTAGTCTAGTCTGGAGGTGACTGTTGCATGGATTACTGTAGATAGGTCACAGCAAGACAGGAAGGGGGCCAGTTGCCTGATCTAGCATAATTGGAGAAATGCCAGTCTGGCAACATTTGTGATCTGGGTGTGATTCTGGTGTCCAGAATCACATCCAGGCTCTTGATAGTTGGCACTGGTGTTAAAGGTGCACAGTCAAGAGCCAGGAAATATCACTCCACCCCTGAATCCTCCCTACCCAGCCACAGAACCTCCATCTTTGATGGATTAAGATTGTATAGCAAATAATGTTTAATAACTTAAGTAATAATTTACTAAATATAACTTAAATAATGCACAGTGGAATAACTGCACATGAGAATACTTGGTTTTCTGTACAATTTGCAATTTGCAAAAAAGGCTGCTTGTGCTTAATATGTGATCTATTTATTACTTTGTGAATGGTTTCTTGCAGTTTTGAAATAATTTTAAATATATAATCTAAAGAAAGTGATGATGTGCTTTTAAAGAACCCCAATATTTTTTATTTCAGGTTCAAGGTGCCACCGATAAGGGTTAATCTGCTGTCAAAATTTTGTTCAGTTAATAAGAGAAGAGACTTCTTTGTTCATGGTACGGTCGTTTTTATTCAATGCATGTGAAGTTTCACAGATTGATTATGGCCATATTAAAATAGGAGAGTCTTTTTTAACTTTTTATAGGAATACAGAATAAAGAAAGGGGGTAAGGGAAAAAGAGAAGAAAGTAAAATTATAAAAACATACAGAAGGCAATTTTTACAGATATTAAGGACAATCATTGATTTAAAAGTATATAAAAAGATGCATAGCATGGTAGTTTAGTAAACCACGGTAATAACCTATTCTGCTATTTTCTCATGATATGTTTTCATTTTTGTCCTATTTTATCAAGTATAAAATAAAACATAGGTAAATTCTCATTAACTTTGTATGTAATTCTAATATAACAGTTTGTTGTAATAAAAACCATGGTAATGTTCTTAATATTTCATATAAGAGTTGTCATTTAATATACAACTACAAACATTAATTATAGTAAGCATAATAAGATCACCAATTGTTTTCAAATTCCTCTTTTCATCTCTGATTAATTTGTCAGTTTTGCCATAACTGCCTATTCTTGCATTTTGTCTATCCAATTCGCAAGAGTTGGACAACCCTCAATCTTCCACTTTGCTGCAAGTACTACTCTTGCTGCAGTTAACGTGCATCTAAGCATGCATTGTTCTATCTGCATTCACTGGTAAAATTCCTAATAACATAGTCTCTGGTAACATAGCAAATTTTAGATTCAATTTTTTAAAAATTTCAATATGTATTTCTTTCAAAATTTACCACATACGGTAAAAAGCACCAACTATCACCTTACATTTCCACCACAATCCTTTATCATTTTTATCCATCTTCTCGATGTCTTTTGGGGTAGTATACCAGCAATAAAACCTCATATCAATTTTCTCTGAGTGCTTGACTCGCTGTGAATTTTATATCTTTCATTCATAGATTTTCCCATTGTTCTCCTTACTCATGTCCATCCTCCCCCATACACACTTTATCTCTTCCTTACCTTCTCCTTCTTCCAGCCCATGCCTTCTTCTGTCCTTTACATCCAAATGAAGTAGTTTGTCGCTGCTTCCCTCACTCCCCAAGCACAGCTCATCAGGGAAGAATGTCATGCTCCTCAAGGTTGTGAAGCATCCTGTCAGGACACAGTCTTTGTCCATTCTTGGCCACGCTAAGCCTAAACCAAATAATGGCAACTCTTTGGTAAGGTACTTCAACCTTACATTACTGAGTTCCGCAGTTCCAATGCTAATTTTCTTAATGAAAGATGCTGATAAAGTAATAGTATGTCAGAGTTATCTGTGGGGTTTTTTACATTTATTAATTGCTTTAAAACCATCATTAATCTTATAGAATTTCAATTGAGTTATATCTTTCCAAATATCTTGACTTTTTCATATTGACTTGTAAAACAATGTTTTAATTATTTTTCTATAGGAGTTTTTCATCAGTATGTCTGAAACCATTAAATATAATGACGACGATCACAAAACTGTGTTCCTGAAAACATTAAATGAACAACGATTGGAAGGAGAATTTTGTGACATCGCTATTGTTGTAGAAGACGTTAAATTCAGAGCCCATAGGTGTGTGCTTGCTGCTTGCAGTACCTATTTTAAAAAGCTTTTCAAAAAACTGGAAGTTGATAGCTCATCAGTGATAGAGATAGATTTCCTTCGCTCTGATATATTTGAGGAAGTTCTAAATTATATGTACACAGCCAAGATTTCAGTTAAGAAAGAAGACGTAAACTTAATGATGTCATCTGGTCAAATTCTTGGTATTAGATTTTTGGATAAACTCTGTTCTCAAAAACGCGATGTTTCCAGTCCAGAGGATAATTCACAGTCAAAAAATAAGTATTGTCTTAAAATAAATCGATCAATTGGTGAGTCTAATGATAACC
Organism: Lepidodactylus listeri; assembly: GCA_029233225.1. NCBI lineage: Eukaryota > Metazoa > Chordata > Lepidosauria > Squamata > Gekkonidae > Lepidodactylus > Lepidodactylus listeri. The sequence continues at coordinate 72,649,002 of JARCFY010000006.1, read as the reverse complement.
AAGATGATGAAGTGGAAGAAATTGGAGATCATGATGACAGTCCATCAGATATGACAATGGAAGGGACTCCTCCTAGTCAAGAAGATGGAAAATCACCAACTGCTACTTTGAGGGTTCAGGAAGCAATTTTGAAAGAGTTGGGGAGTGAAGAGGTTCGGAAGGTAAATTGCTATGGTCAGGAAGTAGAGTCCATAGACACTGCTGAAACAAAAGAATTAGGATCTCAGACTCCTCAAGCACTAGCATTTAATGATGGCATAAGTGAAGTAAAGGATGAGCAGACACCAGCATGGACAACAGCAACTGGTGATATGAAATTTGAATATTTGCTTTATGGTCACAGGGAGCAGATTGCATGTCAGGCATGTGGTAAGACATTTTCAGATGAAGCACGATTGAGAAAACATGAAAAGCTTCATACTGCTGATAGACCATTTGTTTGTGAAATGTGCACGAAAGGCTTTACTACTCAAGCCCACTTGAAAGAACATCTGAAGATCCACACAGGTTACAAGCCTTATAGCTGTGAAGTATGTGGAAAGTCTTTTATCCGTGCTCCAGATCTAAAGAAGCACGAAAGAGTTCACAGTAATGAAAGGCCGTTTGCGTGCCACATGTGTGACAAAGCGTTCAAGCACAAGTCCCATCTGAAAGACCATGAACGAAGACACAGAGGAGAAAAGCCTTTTGTCTGCAGCTCTTGTACTAAAGCATTTGCCAAAGCATCTGATTTAAAAAGACATGAGAACAATATGCACAGTGAAAGGAAACAGGTAACTACAACAAGTGCTCTCCAGAGTGAAACAGAACAGTTACAGGCAGCAGCTATGGCTGCTGAAGCAGAACAGCAACTTGAAACTATAGCTTGTAATTAAAGTTAAAATAACTATATATTGGAAAATGCTTGATTTGATAAATCACCATTGAGAAAAAAATATTTTTAAAGGGATTTAAGTATTAAGAAAAATAGTTTGCAGCAAAGACCACTCTATCAGTGACTTTAAATGGGGAACAGTCTTAGTTTAGATGGGTGATCTAATATAAATAAAAACTGGAGTCAGTCTCTTGGCAGTAGTTTACTCCTCTATTAAAATTCAGTTTTTTTCATTGCATGCCTAGTCCCATTGGAATAAAGCACTATGCATGTGGAATGAACAGCTTTACACTCCAGTTCACAGTGAAATTAAGCCAAAGTATATGGATTTAAGCTGTTTTTGTTCCCTTGACTTCACTTCCTTTAACATCACAATCCTAAATATATAAACCAGTTAATCAGTTAAATTCCTTCAGAATTTGTTCTGTTTAAATGAAATATGGTGGGATGCTGAGTGAAAGAGGAAAGAAACTATTTCATCGGGGTCTTATTGGACTGCAGTACTTACGTGGAAGAAAGCTTCATGGAAATCAGTAGAAGTAAGTTCCTGTACAATTATGACAAAATCAGTTTAATTCCAAGTCCTTTGGTTTCATTGATTTGCAGATTGTGCTGTTACTGAGTACTGAACATCTTAAAATTATGTCTACTACACTGATTTTTTTTAAAAAAAAAAAATTGGAATGAGTACAGGAATTCATTCAAAATTTTAAAAATACTATTTTAAGTATTTCATCTAATACATCTTAATAGTTGTCTAATTCCAGCATAAACTACTGTGAATGGGTTGGGTCTGAAAGCTCCTTGCATTGGAGGAAGGCTCCACCGTTAGCAGAATGGAAACTCTAGATCCAACCCATTATTTTTGCAAGGTAATATAGGTGAACAACTGAAGAATGGCAACACTGCTTTTTCTTTCCCTACTCTGCCTGGTGAGTTGGAATATCCTGATGTTTCTGTTTTGCCGTCATCATGTACTATAAGATGGCAATCCTATGCATACTTACTTGAAAGTAAGACCCATTGTGCTTAGTGGAACTTGCTTTGGAGCAAACGTGCGCACAATTGATCAGTAACATATTACAGTAGTTTTTCTGTGTATTTGAGGAAGTGGTGTACAGTCTTGCACACTGCCAATCTGACACTTTCTACAGGACCTTCAAGTTCTTGTCTGGTCCATTCCAGAACACATTTCATTGCATAAGGAAGCAGCATTGTAATTTAATTCAGCACCATACAAGAGTGAGGAATTAGTGGCTTTATAGCATTTAGTGGTATTGGAACAGTTTCCTGCAAAGCATTTCTTTTCTAAGGTCTCTCTTGTGTGCTGTATATGATTACTGTTCCTACCCAGGCCTCAAAGCAAGAATTGCTAGCTGATTGGCTTGTTTTTGTTTTACTACACTTAAGGAATTAATTGTTTTCTAATTGGGAGCCAAATCATAAGAAAGTGGAAAGAAGGAGGAACAGCTGCTATACCAGTGTTCATATGATGGAATGAGCTATTCACTAGTTGCATGTGTGGAAACCGTTTGAGAAGCCTGCACAGCCACCGGGGCTTTCAGGTCTTCATGGGTGTCCCGCATCAGTGCCCAGATCCAGTATCCTGTCCCTTGCACCAACATATTTTAGTGCTAGAAGCTAACAAGTAGAAAAGCAGTGGGCATGGGCAAAGAAGTAGATAAAGGTCTAAAAGGACTGTTCAGCCATTTTTTAAAATTCAAAGCACTTCAAGAAAGTGAGGTTCATACAACAGTGAGCTGCAATAAATCTTTACCTCCTGTTGACAAATCCAGTCCTGAATGGCTGGACCATCTGGTAGACCAGTAGTCACTTTAGAGGATCAAACTATATAGTGGGTTCACTATGGCTGCGGTCACACACACTAAATAATCCACTTTCAGTGCACTTTCAATGCACTTTGAAACTGGATTTTTACTGTGTGAACTGGCAAATCCAGTTTGAAAGTGCACTGAAAGTGGATTGAAAGTGGATTATTTAGTGTGTGTGACCGCAGCCTATGACTCATATGATTGAATACTGTTCCTTTAAAAAATACTTAGCAAGTCAGGGAAAACTGCCTTTTCCAAACTTGCATATGTATTTTTTAAAAATGAGGAAAAGAGTTGTGTGAGTCACCACCTACATTTTGAAGGGGTATGGCCATAAATTTACCACCTCTGAGATAATTCTAGTTCAGAAGCTGTTTCATGACTATAGAGGCATCTGAAGAATAAGATACAGTTTGTAAAGGCTGCATGATAGAAAAGGGTGTATTATAACGGTATTCTGGAAGTTAGAATTACAGTGGTGTTGTGCTTGTTATATTTCCTACTAAAACAATTAGATATTGTATTGTTGTAAACAACATCACAACTAGTGCACTATTTAGCATTTTGAGATTTATATTCTAGTCAGGAGCATGTCTGCTTGGAAGTAAGCCCCATCAAGTTCAACTGGGCTAATTATTAGTAAGTATGCATAGGATTGCAGCTTAATACCAGAGCTTAAGAGGAACAGTTATGAAATCATTACTTCACAAAATAACTAGATTTGGGCAACAGTCATATTTGTTTCTTAGGGCTGCCATCCAAAAAAGAGATCCAGTGAGGGAACCTGTAAAAGAATTGGTAGACATTTTCCATCTTGGGACATTTTCTGAAAAAAAGGAACGGAAAATTTTTCTGATAGTTTCAGACTATGGCACTTCCCTGCCTTAATAAAAGTGGTATTTCAAATGCAAATGTAAGACATCAGATAGGCTGTGAAAGATTTCAGTGATCATAATTTCATTTGTAATGAACTGTAGAACGGGATATCTGTTTCGTGTGTTTAAAAAAAGCTGGTAAATCGGTTACATTCTAAAGAATTTTTTCAATACATGTAAGACTAGTGGGTTTACATACTATTATCAAGAGTACATTTAAAATAGTGTCAGACAAAATGTGTCGTATTAACATCAGGTTAGAATAAGTTTCTAGAACGTATTTATAAATTATTGTGTGGCAAATCAACTTGCATTTCTAAATAGAAATTAACATTTTTAACTGTTAGAATAAAAATCATCTAACTATTGATCTTTGTTACAGTGTCATTGTGGATCATAGTTATATTTAAAATGCCAACAGTTTGAAAATTGTCCTGTAAATAAAACATGACTATTTTAGAATACATAAACTTTGTCTGTATATTTTTACAAAGTATTTGTTATATTTTGATACATTGGTTTCATCTTTAACTAGACAGTTTAGATAGACACAAGTAATCTAAGTGCCAGTTTACAGGTTACAAAATCCATGTGACTGACCTGTGGAGACTTTGCTTAAAATATAATCCCTAGAGGTTTGTGCTGGAAACTCAATCCCTTGGACATAGTTAAGAGCCCAACTCATAATGAGATGATGGTCTGCAGGAAAAATGGATTTAACACCCACCCACCCCCGCAAGCAATATTTTCTTGACCTGAAATGGTACCATGGCCATTTCACACAGAAGAAATGGCACATGGGGGAGGCTTAACCCTGTTCTTCTGTACTGTGGTCCTGACATGAGTTGGATGCCTGAAGAGTTGGGAATTGTGTTCCCAGTACAAAACTCCATAACCGCATCTGTTGACAGTCCTCACGTTTGCCGCATGGACATTGAAATGTGTGAATGAACCCTAAAGTGCCCTATTAACTTCTGACTGAAGGCTGTCTCATATCATTTGGAACTATATATTTTCCTCCATTTATGATTGAATCCAAAAGATCATAAGCAGAGTATTGTTTACAATACCAATCATTCATCTTCTGACTTCAGTACAGTCCAACATTGGGACTGTGCATACACAGGCCTGCCTTGGATAGTTTTTTCCCTAGCTTACAACAATCAAAGGGGGAGCCCCTCTCAGAGCCAACACAATGACATTTTTGTGCTCAAGCCATCATGTCCTCTAAGGAGGGGTGCCCCCCTGACCCACAGTTCCTTTTCTGCTGCCGTGTAGATAGGTTCTTCTAGCAATTGCTCTGTGCTTCCTGCTCATTTTTTCCAACTAGAAGCCTTTCCTTCTCTCGGTGGTTCTTGGCTTTTTAGCCCTGTTGGGATTATCGAGGGATGTGTTCTTCATGGTGGTGAGGTGGCTATACCTCTTTCTATTTCAGTGACTGGCCAACATCTCCCCTTGAAGCTGTCAATGGCATCCAAAGTTAAAAAATGGCATCCAAAGTTAAAAAATGCACCAAATGTGCAACAAAAATGACCCAGCACAACGAGCAAGACCTGTGCATGATGTATTTAGGAGAGTCCCATAACATTACCTCCTGTAAGATCTGCCAGGTGTTAATCCCAGAGGCATGCTCTGACAGAGCTTTTCAATTTAAGGTGGCACTCTGGGAGAAAGCTCTCACCTCCCTGAAACCATCCAAATTGGGTCAGAAATTGGATCTGACGAAGGCCCCGACCTCTGTGTGGTTGGCCCCTTCAGTTCCTGTTCCAGAGCCCCATTCTATTCCCCCATCCATACATTCAGTTCCTGGCCGCTCCTAAGCCTCACAGCTGCCTGCATCCATGGTTTCACCCTCAGCTCCAATGCACCGAGTCTCTCCATCCACACTGGGTTATTACAGTGAGGGGAATAATAAAAAGATACTGGTACCTTTAGTATGGGTTTCCAAAATGTGGTTATCCCCCTCTTTTTACTTTCAAAAGATCTAGAAATCTTAAGGACATGCTGGTGAGGATTACATTAAGAAAACCCACTACCAGAAATATAACGATGGTAAAGAAATGCCAAAAGGAAATTTCGCTTGTGGACATTGTTCTCTGTGTGCCTATTCTGTTAAAAAGAAGAAATTTCAGAACTCATCTTATGACAGAAACTTTCATATTAGTCACTTTTGTCAACTGTATCTCTAGAGGCACAATATATGTTGTACAATGTCCCTGCAATCTGATGTACGTAGGTATGACAATACGATCTGTTAAGTCTTGTATGTGTGAACATAGGAGCTGCATTAGAATAAGAAAGCTTACAACTCCATGTGTTCAACACTTTGTAACCTTTGCACATTCTGATAAGGAACTTCGCTTCTGGGTTGTTGAACAACTGCCAGCTTTGTCCTCTCAACAGCATAGAATTTTAAAAAGGGAGACATTTTGGATCTTCACTTTAGGAACACTTATACCACAAGGTTTAAATGAAGATATTGACTGGATGTGGACATAGGAATTATATTTCTTTCATCTGGACAGGGTTTATATGTCTGTGGAATGCTCTAACTTAGTTTAGGTTTGTTTGGTTTTTTCCTGTTTAAATTTTGCCATGCCACCCTTTTTGTGCCCCTCTTTCTTCTTCACAGTCCCCCCCCCTTTTTTTTCTTTTTTACTCATCTGCTTTGTGGATTGCATTAGCTCCCCATTCTACATTTAAGGTTTGTGAACAGTAGAGAATTTCTGTAAGTTAGAAGTTGATACCTATATGCACACTCCGAGAGTTATGGCAGCCATAGTCAGATATGTACGTTGTAAGCTTTGTCTTATTTAATTGCAATTTGTTTGGTCCTTAATTAGTTAAACTTATTTTTCTATTTGAGTAGCTATGTTGTATACATTTTTTACTGAAAGAACTATTAAACCTGCATTCCTTGGATGTGTATGCTTAAAAGTTTTAAGATAGCATCACACAACCCGGTTCTTCTGCCACACAAGGTATCTGGAATGTAACTACTTCCAAAAAGTTTTTTAAAGGCTTTTGTAGTTTAGTTGTTTATTTTTATATATAAATTAATAAATAATTATATTTTTTACTTATTTTCGGGCCATATAATCAGCCTTGGCACTAATACATGTTTATATGTTATAGTGTGCACGTATATACAAAAATTTGACCACTGAGTTAGGCCTTGGAGGTTGAAATGCATTTGGTCCTGTTTTAATGTGGTTCAAGGTTATCAACCTAGATAAATAGAATTACTGATCCAGTTTTCTTGGTTCGAGGTTTTTAACCTAGAAATGTATTAGGTTATATAGATTCAGGAAATTTTAGTTCAAATATTCAGCATTTCAAGGGTGGATTGTGCCAAAGTTTTTAAAGTATAGTTTTAGTGCACTTTGTAATAAATACATATATTTTGGTTTAATTTGTTTCTCAATTTTTTCTCTCTCACCCAACCTTTGGGCTCCTTGCCCTGTCTCCTGTTAAGAGGGCCTTGGCTTTGTTGGATCCAATAAACTGCACTAAACATGAGGACTTCAACCAGGATTTATCTCTATTAACTACTAGCCCCAGCCTTTGGCAGGTTGCCAAATACAGCTGTACATCTGCATTCAAATGCTCCCTGGAGGAAGTTATGATAAGCCAGTTGTCCACATAGGGAAAGATGGTGCATCCCTTAGTTCTCAAATTTGCTACTACCACTGCTGCAAACTGTCTCTAGGTGCCTTGGACAAGCTGAAGAGAAGAGCGGAATACTGGAAGACCTCAGAGCCCTGGTTGAAGCAGAGGTAATTCCTATGGGTGGGATGACTGGTGATGTGGAAATAGGCATCTTTATGGTCTGTTACCCCAAACCAAGAGTCCAAAGTAAGGAATTCCACAACCAATGAAAGAGAGACCATTTTGAACTTTGAAACTTTCAGAAACTTGTTTAATTTCCTCAAATCAAGGATGGGCCTCCAGCCCCCATCTTTTTTGTCAACAAGGAAAAATCTGGAGTGAAATCCCCAAGACTGGAGGCCAGACTGCCCCTTTCTGCAGAAGCTCCCGTAATTCCATCTAGAGCTCGGGGAATGGGTCGTAGCAGGAGAACAAGGGGAAAATGGAACAAACTCTAAAAGATACCTACTACAAACTATGGCTAAAACCCAGCTATCAGAATAAATACGCTGCCACTGAACAAAACCGGATGAGCCTATCCCTAAAAAAGGGGGCTTTCAATTGAGGCTGGACCTCTAGTCAGAATTTCTGTTGCTGCTGTCTCTGGACCCTCTGAGGAACCTGGTGGCTTGCTGACCTAGGCTAAGACAGGCTCTTCCTCTTGTGAAAAGAGGAAGAGGCTGGTACTGGTGGTGAGGCTCTTCCTCTTGTAAAAAGGAAGAGGCTGGTACTGGCTGTGAGTATACCAGGGGAGCTGTTTGATGCTGTTGTCATTGACTGTGATAGAAGGGCATAGCAAGCCCCTGTTCACACAGAGTGAAGCACTGCTTTAAAGCTGACAAAGAGAACGTGCCCAGGGATCTGGCCATCTGCTTGTTCTTCTTAACAGTGGAGAGGAACTCATCAGTATCCTGCAAAAACAGGCTTGACCCTCAAAGGGGACAAGTCCTCCACCCTGCGGCACATGTCTGGAGGAAGTGCAGTTGTACACAACCAAGAGTGTTGCCTTAGCAGAATGGCAAATGCCATTAACCTTGCTGCTGAGTCTGTAGCATGTTCATCCGCATTTATCTCCTGTTTAGAGAGCCTTATGGCTTCTACCTGGATAAGCTTGACTGATTACTTGGACTCATCCGGAAGCTTGTCTGGATGTTGGGATAATTTCTCCCACAGGAATAGTTGATAGCCCCCATGATGGCTTGGTAATTTGAGATTTGAAAATTTAAGGCTGATGATAAATATACCTTCTGTCCTAGAAAATCTAGACCTCTGCTTTCCTTTTCTGATGGGGATGCGTGCTGTCTCTGTCTCTGGCTTGTCTGTCAGTTTGGTGTAGTGGTTAAGTGTGTGGACTCTAATCTGGGAGAACTAGGGTTGATTCCCCACTCCTCCACTTGCAGCTGCTGGGCAAGCCATAACTCTTTCAGAGCCAATGTTCCCTTTAAGCTGAGTTACTGTGAACTAGCTCACAATTTTTTTGCCTCCAGCTCACGCAGTTTTGTCTTAGCTCAGGAAGGATGGCTCCAGAGCAAACTAATTTATGCAGCAGCCAAATTGCTTGCTCACAACTTTAATGCCAGTAGCTCACAAAGTAGAATTTTTGCTCACAAGACTCCACAGCTTAGTGGGAGATTTGGTCAGAGCTGTTCTCCAGTGGTTCAGCTCGTGGGACAGTCCTTACACTCAGGACAAGCTCCTCCTCCATTTGCAGGGTCAGCTTCAAGCTTTGATCCAGGCGGGGAGGGGCTTGTCCCCTGTAGTTGTTTCAGTTTTTTGCCAGTCCTGCAAAGTGCAGGACGTGCTTCAGCACAGCTATTGAGCTCTGTGAAGGGAAAGAATCAAAGAAAAGGGAAGAAGGAAGAAAATTGGGCCACAGCACGAGAGTGCTTTTTCGGCGGCACAGGAGATCGGCATCAGGAGGACTCCAGCTGCTACAGAGCTCCAACGACCCCTGGCAGACTTCCGCCGGCCTCACCTGCCCCACGGTTGGAGGGCCTACCCCTGATCGGTCAGTAGGGGTGCAGTAGAGTCTGCAACCCAATGATGGGACACCAACGCCGAGCCGGCCATCTCCCCAACCGTTGGAAGAAAGTAAAAGCACCACTGGCTCTATGGACGGGAGCTGAGACTTCTCATCTGAACGGCGGTGAGTTAACCCCCACTTCAACAGCACTCCTGCCCTGTAGAGCCCTGAGGACTGGGGCGGGAGAGAACAGGGAAGGCTACCTGGAACCCTCTATCACAGTCCTCATGGTCCCACTGGTAGCAGTGGGAGAGGAGACTCCCTTCTTTTTTCCTGTACGCAGAAACTGGGGGGGGAAAGCAGCTGGGGGCGGAGCCTTCTATTCCTGAATGTAGCTGGGTTAAGGGGAAGGATTTAGGCAGGAGGAACATGGTAGCGGCCATCTTGTCTCCCCAGAGCTAGCCTGATAGTACTTTCCCTTTCACCTACCCTCCAGGAAACATGGCTGAGACAATCAAAGGCAATCCACGAGAGAAGGAAAGCCCCCTCAGTTCCATGGACCTACCTAGAATGTCTGTGTCCCTAGCCTCTCAGGATTCCATGGAGTCAACAGCGTTGGAATCTGGGGAGACGAACAAAGCTGAGCTGTTGGACTGGTTCAGGTCTGAAATGCATAAGGAAGTTAAAGACATCGTTAAAGAGACACTACAAGGGCTTGATCCTTCGGGATCTACCTCTGAAAGGGGGAGGGCAGCTAAGAGATCTAGACACAGTAGGGAAGCTGAATCCCCTAGCACCTCTAGGTGTCCCCCCCCCCCAGACCCAAGCATACTAAACATTCCAGACCCTTGCCCAGAGAGTACAGTCCCCTCATGGGGGAGGAAGAAGCTGACTCAGAGTCCTCAGCACCTACTTCTGAGAAAGAAGAAGGAGAACTCTCAGAGGAAGAAGTAGAAGTACAGTCCAGGCTCTTTCCACCGGAACTCTATTCTCGCTTCCTACCTAAGGTTTTGAGGACTCTAGTTCTCTCTGCTAAACCTAAGGAGGAAATAGAGCAAGGCTCTGAGTTTCAAACGGGATCAGGTAAACTAATGCCAAAATTTTTGGTGTCTCAGCCAGGGATTCCCCTCCCAGCATCCTTTTTTAACATCATGAAGGCTGAATGGGAGCACCCTGCAAAGCCCAAGGCAAACCAACAATTGTTTTCAAAATTTTATGCTTTGATGTGTGATGCCACAAAAAAGGTAAAGTTACCAGTAGTAGATGATCCAGTCACTAGCCTTTTGTCCAGTTCTGTATTACCAATGGATGCAGATGGGATGCTGAAAGACCACTGTGACAGACGCATTGAACAGGCACTGCGCAGGAATTTTGAGGCTTTTTCCCAGTCACTGATAGCATCAACAGCAGGTTCTCTATTCGCTAGAGCTGCATATGACTGGGCCGAGACCCTGGCTTCGGCTGAAAGGAACCTACCAAAAGAACTAAAGTATGAGCTGAAGAAGATTGCACTTGCAGTAGCCTTCTCAGCAGATGCAACACTAGACGCCCTTCAGCTGTCAGCCAGAGCGATGGCTAGTAGCATGATGGCACGTAGAAACACCTGGCTTTGTCACTGGGACGTAGACTCCTCAGCACAAGCAAAGGTGGCAGCTGTCCCATTTAAGGGGGGACAGTTGTTTGGAGATGGTTTGGACAGATATTTGGTTGAAGATAAGGACAAGAAGAAGGTCCTCCTGTCAAAAAAGAGAGATGGAAAGCCACAGGAGAGATTTCAGCCCTTTTGTGAGCAGAAGAGAAGACAGAAGTCCTCCTGCTCCAGACCTTACAAAAGAAAGTGGCAAAATATGGCACCCAACACTAAAACCTTCTTTGCCAGTAAGGGAGACCAGGATTCCAGCAAGCCCCGTAAGAAGGGACCCACAGCATGACTATACAAGATCACAGAACCTCTGGGGATTGGAGGGAGACTTCACCTTTTCATCAGCCAGTGGCACCAGACGGTCACAGACCAGTGGGTTCTAGACATCATCACCCACGGATGCAAACTGGACTTCTTCTCCAATCCCCAAGAATGCTTCATTCAGATTGCGAAACACCACAAGCCACACAAACACCATCAGACAAAGCATGCCATCTGGCATCTCCTAGATATTGGGGCAATAGAGAGGGTACCGATCTCTCAGCTGGGGCAAGGGATCTCCTCCATGTTCTTCACAGTTCCGAAGAAAAACAGAGACACACGAGGCATTTTAGTCCTAAAATGGCTGAACCTCCACATAGAGACGAGGAAATTCAGGATGTTTTCCCCCTGGTTCCAAACATTCCACAGTGACTGATCTCTCCCTAGTCTTGACAAGTCTCATGGGTGCCCCCTTCGAGCCTTTGGCCTCTTGCTCACTGGCACTGCTGTCCAGGTAGGTGGCGTTTCTGATAGCAGTCACATCTGCCACGGGGATGAGTGAGTTGGCAACCCTTGGAGTAGACCCGTCTTTCCTGAAGATCTTCAATGAGAGGATCATGTTGCACCCTAGTTTGGAGTTTTTGTCCAAGGTGGAGTCTTAAGTTCCACCTTGCTCAGGAAGTCCTTTTGTCTTGTCTTTTCCCCACCCCGTTTCCAAAGTGGGAAAAGCCTTGCATTCCTTAGACATTAGACATCTGGATAGGACAAGGCCTTTCCAAATCAGCAAAAAGGGCAAGGCAGCTTCTTCGCAGTCCCTAGCTCGGTGGTTTGTGGCAGCCATTAGGTCCTGTTATGAGGTCTATAGCTCTAGCAAGCCCTGTCCACTTGATGTTAGGGCCCACTCCACGAAGGCACGGGTTCCTCAGCAGCTTTCCATCACAGAGTGCCCATAGTGGACATCTGTAAGGCCGCAACATGGGTGGCTGAGGACATGTTTGTCAAGCACTACACGCTAGACTTGCAATCGAGGAAGGATGCAGAGGTTGGCAAGGTGGTCCACCAATCATTTCAGTGAAAGTATCATCCCTCCTCTTTCTTAGTGAGTAGCTCACTAAAAGCTCAGTGTGGGGCTGCACTGAAGAGGGAAGATGAAAACAAAGTTACACTTACCTGTAACTGATGTTCATTGACATCTTTTGTGCAGACACATTCCCTCCCTCCTGCCCCACTGTGAGCTCTTTTGGTTTTTTTGCAGCAGCTTCACAGGAACTGAGAATGAGGTGGGCACCACCCTCAGAGCACATGAGGGTTTGACCATAAAAACCATGTAACTGTCGTGTCAGCTCCAAGGGGGAGGGGCTCCCCCTTTGATCATTGTAAGCTAGGAAAGAAACCTATCCGAGGCAGGCCTGCGCAAGCACAGTCCCAATATGTGTCTACACAGAAGATGTTGATGAACATCAGTTACAGATAAGTGCAACTTGGTTTTCCCCTGCTGTTTTTTACTGGACACTGGTTAAAACAAATTCCATTCTGTCTAAGCTTAAAAAGAAAATTGTTTATGAGCTTCTCAGTTTACAGGTCAGATAGAGAAGGGTTGATGACTGGAATATCTGCCTTAGTATTTTAAAATGAGTTACTGTAGGTGAGATGGGACTGTAACTACAATTCAGTAACAAACAAACTACTCAGAGAGGTACACACAGTAACAGTTGAGTATGCCAGATACAATTCTGTATCTATATGACAGAAATGCATCAAAATAGTATGCATGCATGAATGTGTTAAAAAGAGTATATACAGTCTTTATATTTTCTTAAAATATATAGATACAACAAAATATGTTGTATTGCACAAATGCAAACATTTGTAGTACAGTTATTAATATTTGTCCAAATTATCATGAATATCTTGCCTCCAGGATATGTTAAATACCTTCAATAGGAATAAATCCAGTCGCATTCTCACTACTACATTACAACTGGAGTAATGCTTGCTTTTGCCTGAACCTGTCATTTCTGCCAGAGGGTTTAGCATTAGGTCCTAAATGTATGTACTTGAGTGTGTGGAATGTCAACTACTTCAGATGAACTTGTAAGTATAGTTAGGATTATTCACAACACAGTTTGACTCTTTTCAGTTATTTATTTACTGCATTTATATCTCACCTTTCTCCCCAATGGGGACCCAAAATGGCTTACATCATTCTCCTCTCTTCCATTTTACCCTTATAACAAACTATGAGGTAAGTTAGGCTAAGAGTGTGTGACTGGCCCAAGGCCATCCAGCAAGCTTCCATGGCAAAGTGGGGATTTGAACCTGGGTCCCCCAGATCTTACTCTGACACTCTAACCACTGCCTTCTTTTGCACTGGAATCAATGTCAAGGCCAGGAATTATGGGACTACATGGGCAAAAGGCCAGGTTTGATGGGGTTGCAGTGAAGAGAAGTGTCAAGCAAGAGCTCCCCTTTCTTGCACCAGCAGAAAAACTGGAAGGATCCAACCCTAAGCTCTAAATGAAATTTACAAATTCTGAAGTTAGGACTCTTTAATATATGCATCGATATGCTCATTTTGATCGATGCTTTGTTGTATGCTCATAGCAGCCTTAGTGTAGATGTTTTAAAAGATGGTGCCCTTTTCCAGAAGCTCATGAGGGCAGGGAGGAAGGAAAGGAGGGAGAAAAGGGATCAAAGAAATAGAAGGAAATGGAAGACAAGTACACAATAATGTCACTCCCACTTGCTCTATTAAGACTGCAACTCTTGTTTTCTGCTCTCTTCCTGTGCTTTTAAGAGCAGCCTGGCATGTTTCATTTTCTTAAATTTTTTGCATCAACTGCTATAAAAGGTACAGAAAACAAATCTTTTTTTAAAGTATCAAACATATACCCAGCTTTACTGTTTCTGCTTTTAAAAACTTTGTTTTACTGCCCATTCAAATTGCTGTCTATCTTGTCTTCTCTTTAATCTAAACTTTTTGCCAGACTATTAAGTCATACTTTGCGTTGAATCCATTGGAAGAGTTCACAGAAGTAGTTGGCATAGGAGATTTCCCCACTGCCCCTTCCCCAAACTGCATGCTGTTTGTCCAGAAACTCTTCCTTGAAGATTAGGAGACCTTCAGAAACAAAATGCGCCACAGGGTGGATGGGACATTGCAGTGATGAAGGGGAAGCAGGTAAAATCATCTCCTCTTCCAAGTATGGCTGGAATCAAGAGTGATAGGATTGAGCATTTAGCAGTTGAGACCATGCATATATTTTCCCCTGTAGTAGATATCAGCTGTTAGCCAAGTCTAATCCCTGTATTTTGCCTGTTAGTTGCCATTTCCAGTGTAAAAAGAGTGCATGAAAAAATAAGGATACACCCACTGATTCAACTTATTCACCATTCTCAAAGAGGGAGCTGATTTTTCAGTAATTGATTCTACTGTTGGCTGACCTGTTCAAGGATGCTTCAATGTATTCTTTCTTAACAGTGCGGTACAGCATAATTGATGTTTCACCAGAGCACAGTTGAAAATGCCAGGCAACTAGTGGCTTGCTATTTTGGATGCAGCAATAAACTGTTAAAAACAGTCAAAGCCATTCAAATCAGCCATAAATAAATGTAGCGGGATTTGCTGATTTTGAAAAGTAGGACTGGGAATCTGGCCTGCACCCCATCATCTCTTCTTTAAGTGGCCTTCTACCAAGCTATTTGCTGACCAAGGACCTCACTCCTGTATTTATTCCTAAATTGATTTAGCAGTACTGGCCATGTACCATATTCAAATGAGAAAAGCACACACATTTTAGCTGGCATTGTGGCTTATTTTCCTACAGTTTCCAATGGCTAAAGTAGTTGAGAATATTGCAAAAATAGTGGCTGGTATTCTATTTTCTATGTTTTCAGTTTTAATATTTTTAAAACATACCAACTCTGAATGAATGGGATGGAATAGGATACACCAGCTCCTTAGCTGAATAATACCATAGTGAACTGGTATGTTTTCAGTTATTTCTGCTAGTAGTCAATTATTGTTTCTATTACTGTGTTGTATTTGCTTTATGTTGGAAGCTTTGGTGTCATTTCAACTGTTATTTATAAACATTCCAGTTAGATATAATCTAATCTTGGGTTCTATTCATAATGGACTCAGTTTTAGAAAACATTGATCTTGTACCCATTTTAAAAATTAATTTTGAACATAAGCCAGAAATCCTAAAATAGCATCAAAACCAGGGAGTGGGAGCGCACAGAAGCGCAGCTCTGGGAGTGAGGAGCCCAGGGGGCAGGCACATGACCAAGCCCCGCCCCCTCCTCAGCTTCCCCAAGCAGTGCAGAGGTGCAGCGCCCCAGGGAAAGCCCTGCTAGGGTCTTTATTGTTTTTAATGTTTTGTTTTAATATTGATAATTTTATCATTGTTCCTTTTATGACTGTGTGCTGCTTTTCCAGAGACTTGCTCAAGGTGGCATATAAATTTTCTAAGGATACCATTTTTTATCTGGGCACATGGCACATAAGTGCTGGAGAAATTTCACCAACCCTTCAGCAGCTCCCACCCCATCAGTTTGGTGTCGTGGTCAGGAGTTGTACTCTAATCTGGGAGAACCGGGTTTGGTTCCCCACTCCTCCACATGCAGCTGCTGGTGTGATCTTGGGCCAGTCACAAGTTCTCTCAGAGCTGTTCTCTCATGAGCAGTTCTCAAAAGAGCTCTCTCAGCCCCACCTACCTCACAGGGTGTCTTGTTGTGGGGAGGGGAAGGGGAAGGGATGGGTGGTGCACATGTCCTGGGTATCTCAAGTCTACTTGAAACCTGGTGGTTTCAAGGGAGCAGGAAGAGAATGAGGGTGTGTTCTTTATGCTTATTTTTATTGCACAAAGTATTGGATGGGGAAGGGAATGGAGGAAGAACAGGTCAGTTTCACTCACCTGTGGAGTGAAGCCTGAGGGGTGGGTGTTGCCTTCTGACACACTTTTGGTTTGTTAGGGGGTATGGCATATGCAAATGAGTTATGCAAATGAGTTATGCTAATGAGCTCCTGCACCTTTTTTTCTACGAAATGACCCCTGATCAAAACAACTTAGATCTGGCATAATTTCTGAATGTAAACATCCCCTTTTTGTAAATAAACCACACTGATAAGAGCCCTGGCTTCTAGTTTTGAAATTTGTGCCCTTCAGAAGAGACAACAACTGATAAAAAGGAGAAGGGGGGGAAAGATAAAAATTCCAAAAGAAAAAACCAGCTTATTCACCTCTTTCACAAGTACTCACAAGATACCAACAGAAAGCAAAAGATAAGGGAGAGAAAGGAAAAAATGGTGAAAATGAAAAATCTTAAATTATTCTCAGTTAATGTTAGTGGGCTAAATAGCCCTCAGAAGAGGAGAAGAACTTTTTTACAACTTAATAAGCTACAAGTGGATATACGCTGCTTGCAAGAAACTCACATTAAAGAGAAACATGAACATTATTTGGAAAATAAGAAGTTGGGCAAAGTATTTGTCGCGGCAGATAAGAAACAGAAAAGAGGGGTTGCAACTTATGTAAAGGATTATTTGTCACCGAAATTGATATATTCAGCAGAAGATGGGAGAATAGTCACAGTCATGATACTTAATGGGAATAAGAAGATATTAATTTTAAATATTTACGCACCGAATCAGAACCAAGAAAAATTCTTTAAAACAATACATAAAATAATTGCAAAACAAAAAACAGAAGAGATATGTATCATAGGTGATTATAATGCAGTATTTGAACCCAAATTGGATAGAAAGAGTCAAACAAAAAGGAAATAGTAGGTAAAATGCTTCCAAAATCTTTTTTACAATTAGCCAAAGAATACAGCTTAATAGATACTTGGCGTGTCAATAACAGGAACAAAAAAGACTATACTTATTATTTGGCTAGACACAATGCATGGTCTCGAATAGACATGATCTAGTCTTCATCTTCTTTAATAAGCGATGTAATAGAATGTGAGATGCTCCCTAATACGTTCGTGGACCATAGTCTGCTAATGTTAACCTTGCAAGCGAGAATTAAGAGAGTAAGATGGACCTTAGATAAAAATATTTTAAAAGATCAAGAATTTATGAAGAAAATGGAAATGGAAACTAGGGAATATTTTAAAAGAAACATACAAAAATATATGCTAATGAGAGTTGTTTGGGATGCATTTAAAGCATTTATTAGGGGCTGGTTTATTAACCAAGATGTATGGAGGAAAAAACAAAGAAGGAGACAATATGAAGAGTTGGTAGCACAATTTAAAAAGGAAGAAGATAAACAGGGAAATGAGCAAGGAGAAAAGAAAATAAGGCTTAAATTAAAGTTATTGCAACACCAAATGAATGTAATGTTAGCATATGAAGTTGCAAGAAAGATAGAATATTCGAAACAATATTATTTTGAGAACACTAATAAGCCTACTAGATGGCTGGCTTATAAATTAAGAAAAGAAAGGGAAAAGAAAATAATTAAAAATCTAAAAGATGAAAAGGGCGAGGAAAAAAATAATATTCAAGATATAGAAGAAGAAGAAGAGAAGAGATTGGATTTATATCCCGCCCTTCACTCACTTAAGAGTCTCAGAGCGGCTTACAAACTCCTTTTCCCTTCCCCTCCCCACAACAGACACCCTGTGAGGTAGGTGGGGCTGAGAGAACTCTTTCCCAAGCTGTCCTTGAGGGAACAGCTGGTACAGAGCTATGGCTTGCCCAAGGTCATCCAGCCAGGTGCAAGTGGAGGAGTGGGGAATCAAACCCGGTTCTCCCAGATTAGAGTCCGCGCACTTAACCACTACACCAGACTGGCTATAAAGAAGATAATAGAAATTTTTTATAAAAAATTATATAGGCAAGAACAATAGAAAAAGGCTTTAGTAACGGAATACTTAAATAAATACAACATAAAACAGTTTAATGAAAAACACCAAAAGATATTGAATGATCCAATTTCAGTTAGTGAAGTGGTGGAAGCAATAAGAAAACAAAAGAACAAAACTCTGGGATCGGACGGTATCCCAACGGAACTGTATCAAATGTTAGAAGATCATATAATGTTACCCTTAAAGGATCTTTTTCAAGAAATTTCTTCAACGGAAGTAGTACCAGAAACATGGAACCAGGCATTAATCACCCTAATACATAAACCTAATACTCAGGAAGGCGAAATTAAAAATTATAGGCCAATTTCATTATAGAATACTGATTACAAGATTTTTGCAACAATAATTGCTACTAGACTGAAGAGAGTGCTCATTCAAGTGATTCATTAAGACCAGGCAGGGTTTCTCCTGAAAAGACAGATTAAAAATAACATTAGGACAATAATTAATGTTTTAGAGTATTGTGATGCACATCCAGGTAAACAAATAGGTTTGATATTTTTTGGATGCCGAGAAGGCATTTGATAATGTAAATTGGAGCTTTCTGATATGCAAATTAGAAAGGTGGAATTGTGGAACAAACTTTTTGACAACTAAGAGCTATATATAAAAATCACTATGCCAAGATTTTGGTTAATGGGGGGCTTACCCAGAACATAGAAATTCAAAAGGGGACCAGGCAGGGATGTCCGCTGTCCCCACTCCTATTCATTTTCGCACTAGAGTCATTGACTGATCAGATCAGGAATAATACTTTAATTAAAGGGTTGAAAATACAGGAAGAATTTAAACTTTTAGCTTTTGCTGATGATCTTGTATTTATTTTAGAAGACCCAGAAAGCACCTTTACTTATCTGATAGAGGCAATACATGAGTACGGACTAAGGGCTGGATTGAAGGTTAATTTCAAAAAAATGCATGTGATTACCAAAAATTGTATGCCACACAGGTGGAAAATATCCAGAGAATTTCAAATATAGAGGTAGTTTAAAAAGTCAAATATTTGGGAATAACCATATCCGACAGAAACACAACACTGGTAGGAGACAACTATAATAAATTGATTAAGGATATTCAAAAGGATTTAATAAGGTGGAACAATTTGAAACTATCTTTTATGGGAAAAGTCTCTGATTAAAATAAATATTCTGCCGAGATATGTATTCCTAGTACAGAATCTACCAATATTAAGAAGCATGAAATATGTTGAAGAATTTAGAAGAAGTTGTAGTAAGTTTATATGGGAGGGTAGAAGACCTAGAATTAAACAGAAAGTAATGCAGGGAAAAAAAGAAAGAGGAGGATTCAGTCTTCCCAGTTGGGAGCTTTATTATAGAGCTGCGGCTATGGTATGGATACAGGACTGGATCACCTTGGATGACGCGCGGCTCTTGAAATTGGAGGGATTTAATTTACCAATGGAGTGGCATTCATATATTTATTATGAAAAGGAAAAAGTGCATTCCATATTTAATCAACACATAATAAGGGGAGCTTTAATGAAGATTTGGAGTTTGATGAAAGAGAGGTATTATGATAAAACCCCTAAGTGGGTTGCACCCTTAGAGGCATTGACTAAACCCTCCGTAATAACCAACACAAAAAAAGTAATGTATGACATGCTGCTAGATAAAAATAATGAATTGAAGTCGGAAGGAAATCCACAGTATTTAATGAAAAACAACATGAAGCTGAATGGAATATTCTTCCTATTTTTTAAAAAAGATTTTGATGAATTCTTAATTATTTGATTTTTAAGAATTTGTTAGAACTTACTTCTGGTTCCGTTGCCAGTGTTTGTATTAGGAGCAAGCCTGTCTTGTCTCTCAGGTGCTAAAAGCCTCCTATATTGTGCTGGCTAAAATGTTCTCCATGAAACACTGTTGAATTTTATGTAGTAGCAAACCCTTTTATTTCCACCTGGCTTTGAAAGCAAACTAAACTAGAGGCCATCATAACCCATGGCAAAGGATTTCACAGAACAGTTACTCTTTAAGTTAAGAGCCAGATTGGTGGTGTGGTTAAAACCAGTGGACTCTAGTCTGGAGAGGCAGGTTTGATTCCCCACTCTTCCACATGCAGCCAGCTGGGTGACCTTGGGTGAGTCGCAGTTCTCTCAGAGCAGTTCTCTCAGAGCTCTCTCAGCCCCACCTACCTCACAGGGTGTCTGTTATGGGGAGAGGAAGGGAAGACGGTTGTAAGCTGCTCTGAGACATTCAAGAAGAGACCCTGTGCCCTGGTCATACCACCTTTAGCCCGCCCTCGCTGTATAAATAAGTAGATCAATGGAGCTTGTGGGAACATCATTATGACTGTCACCTGTGGAGTGTTGTTCAATCTTGAAATTTCTGCTCTCTCACTTTATTGGAATACTGTTCCAGCACTTTAGAATAATGGATTTTTGGATAATTGACTTGTTTATGGTTTGCTTTTTAATGATGGATTTTAATTGTATTTATATATGTATTTTGTGTAAGCCACCCTGACCCTGCCTTGGTAGGGAGGGTGGGGTATAAATTGAATAAAACAAAAAAAAAATTAGTTTAGGTTTTAGGTGGGAAAGGGCAACAATCTTGTTTTCTTTGACAGGGAGTTATCTTACTGTATCATAAAATGTCTTTAGAATAAATTTGCTGTTTTATCAAGAATATAATTAGATTTTGTCCTTGTGGTTTTGAAAATGTCTCAAAGAACCCAAAACAGCTGGATTTCTTCTCTTATATAAATGTTATTGGTACTGTCCAGCTAAACACGCAGCTCAGTCCTATGCCGACTCCTACTGAGTTCCAGAAGGCCTGCCCTAAAGTAGGTGTGTGCACCCTTGGGAACTTTTGCAACCTCTGTTGTTGACCATTTGATTTTAATGGGAGACTTAAGTTTGTACTTATATCTGTTCCATTCAAATTGATGAGATGAAAAGTGCCTGACTCTGGCTGGACTGTATTTAGCCTGTTTTGAAGTGAATGAGAAATCAATGGATATGAAGGAGTGTGATCATAAGGATCATTACGTAACCTGCAGTTAAGGCCTGATTAGAATAGCACTTTAACTTGAATTACTCTAACAACTTTAAACAATTAAGAGAGCAATCCTAAATAGGTCTCTGAATCCTACCCAGGTCTATTCAGTGGGGCTTACTCCCAGGAAAGTGTTGTTAGTATTGCTCTGTAAATTATTAAGCAAAGGTCCACTGCAGCAGGCAAACTGTAATGAGTTCATGTCTGCAAAACTTGCCCTCATCCCAGATTCAGGAGCCTGAGTTCGATGCTGGAGTCGGTATTTGCATAATAACCCAAGAGAAGTCCTCAAGGTAGTCAAACCGGCCCCCATCAGAAATCTCCCCCTCAGCGAGAGTTCACAATAATCCAGCAATCAAAGGACTACAGCTTTAAGATTTATAAGGTATTAGTAAACATAATTCTGTTTAGCGTGATGTTTATCTTCCCCTTTCCTAGAATTTCAGGGTTGCTGCTTTTTCAACTGAGTTATCTTGAAAGGGTGCCTGAATTTGGAGAGCCCCGCGGAGATGCATAACAGAATCTTCCTCTTACTTACGATTGCTTTTTTTTAAAAAAACCATGATAAGCAGCCGAAATGTCCTGAAAAACTCTACAGAATATGAGTCTGTTTACAAACGGTTTCGAGATAAGCCTTCAACAACACCCCGCAAATGTCAGGCTGCATCCAGCGTAGATGTTGACGACAGTTAATTAGGAGCAATTAGTTCATCCTCCTGCCGAGAGTCTCTACGATTACCTTTCCTTCCTTCCCTCCCGCTGCTGCAGAGTCCAGCATTGCTGTGTTGCAGCAGGCGAAGGCATGAGAGATGATTCGAGTGCCGGGCTCCCTTTTCCTCCCCCTCCTTCGCAGAGCGGTGCATTGTGGAGGTAACCGTGGAGGAAGCGTCCGCTGTTGACTAGCGCTGTCCTGTGCTGGGAGCTGTCCAAGGTGCTACTTCTCCGGGGAGTCCCTGCAAAACGCACGCCCTTGCATTCGCTCGCCTGCCCGCCCGCCCGCCCGCCTCTTTCTGTCTTTTACACACGTTCTCGGCTAATCCGCTCAGTACATTGTTCCCCTGGCAGGAAGAGACCATGGTGTTTGCTCCAGGTAATGTATTCACCTTCTCATTCTCTCTCTCTCTTAGATCGTTGCAGGTGGGCCTTATTCTGCTCTCCTTGAGAAGCAGCGGTGGAGCAATTCCTTCCATTCACTCACTCATTCTCTGGCGCACGCACACACTTCTAACCGAATGCCGCCAGTGTGTCGCTGTCCTGTCCCAACTGGGACAGAGGAGCGGGCTTGCGGGTGGAAAACACTGCAGAGGAACAGCTGACCGGAACTATTGTAGATTCTGTAGGGATTGTTTTTTGGCTAAACGAAGGACAGCACTTGCGCTACATCTCAACAGCTCCCAGCTAAAGCTGTGGAGAAGGATGTTCCAGTTAGAGACGACTGGTAATCGGAAATGTTTATTAAGCAGAGCACTGGCGCCTGTATGAGGAAGTGTGTAGCATACTTGTATTTCCAGTGTTGTCTCAAATCAGAAAGATTAACCAGAAAAAGGACTTGGGTCAAGACCTCTAACCCTAAACCTTTCTTTCCTTAGTTTTGTTTCAGAGGGTAGCTGTGTTGGTCTGCAGTAGACCAGTTAGATTCAAGTCCACTACTGTTTATACCCCAAAAATCTTGTTGGTCTCTAAGGTGCGAATGGACTCAAATGTAACTGTTTTTCTTTGAAATTCCACATGTTGCCCGCTCCTAAGCATGTTTATTCAGGAAGCATCCTTAGGCTTTCAGCCCTAATCAGATTACAAGAGGAGAAAGTTTATCAACTGCAAAAGATAGTTCCTAAGTGGCCTTTCAGAAATCCCCATGCCACACTTTTAAATCTTCATTCAGAAATTTGATTCTCTCTCAGCTCCACCCCTCTCCTTTTACGGTCACAGTCCTCAAGCCATTAACTCAGGAGTAATCTCTTTTAGTATGGGAAGTCATTTTTAAGATTGTTGCCCAAGTAACAAAATAGTTACAGAATAAGAAAAGGGATGCTTTAACCAATCAAGTCTCACCAATTGTCCCCGGGGGCGGGGGTGTTATTTGTTTTTTGGCACAAGCTCAAAAATGAATTTAAAAGGTAGAAGAATACTAGGCCTGTAAGCTTTATTCAGGCTTTTCAGAAATAGTAGTAAAAGCTACAAAATAAGGTTTTGTGACTGAATATATATATTTTATGGATCTGTGGAACTTATGATATCCTATTAAAACTGTTTCAGTGGCAGGGTTGTGTAATCCACATATTGGGCTTGTTGGTGATATATATCAACTTAAAGGCTGTGGTCACATGGCCCCTTTAAATCCGGGAGCCCTCTCGGATTAAAGGGGCTGCATTTTTTTACCCTGTGACAGCGGGTGGCGGCGGGCGGAGGAGGAAGAGGCGGGCAACAGTGGCGGGCAGAGGAGGTGGAGGAGGAGGCAGCGGAGGCAGAAGAAGCGTCGGCATTCTCGTGTGTTTTGCGGTGGCAGAGGAGGAGGCTGGCGGCAGCTTTTCTTTGGTGGCAGCAGCTGGTGGCGGTAGCCAGGGGAGGCACCCTTCCCCAAGCCCCGCCAGCCGCCTGGTAAATTTGGGGGGGGGGTCCCCTTTTACACTTGGGCACTTGAGTGGCCAAGCGCCCAAGTGTAAAAGGGGGGGAAATGGCGGATGGGACCATCTGGACAGCCCTGCTCTCGCAATGGTGGCGAGAGAGGGCTGTCCAGATGGCTCAAATGCGGGCTCCTCGCACGACTCCTGGGAAAGCACTTGATTTTCCCAGGGTCAGAAAATGCGGGAGGAACCCACATTTGAGCCCGCTTCGGCCCAGGAGTTGTCCCTGCCATTTTGAACGGTCCCTTTAAATGCAGGAGGAAACAGCTCTTCCTCCCGCATTAAGGGGCCGTATGACTGTAGCGTCAGATGCTGTGCAGTTTTTGATATATGTGTGTGTGAGTGTATCCTTGATAAGTAAATGAATTGTTTGAGAAAATTATGAATGAATATAACATTGAAATATCTGCCAAAACCTGGGACTGTAAACAATACAAAGGGAAACAAGCAGAGAGCTATTTAAACCTAAAAAACTGTGGGTGCAAGCTAGCCACATACAATGTCATATACTGACCCTGAGCCAGGAAACTGTTCCGTTGTACTCAGCATAATCTACTTCGACTGAAAGTGACTCTTCAGAGTTTCAGACAGGTAAATTCCTTTCCAGCACTTCCTGCTTACAGTTCTTTTCCTGCAAGTGCCAGGGACTGAATCCAGGACTTTCTCTACAAAAGCTTCACTAAACAATAACTGCTCCCCAACTTTTATGCCCTTTCACTTTTAAAGAAAGAAATTAATTCAATTACGAGAACTTAAAAGTGTTTAGCATGTCTTCAATATATGGAGTTAGATTATTTTTGCAGATCTGGTGAACCCAGGAGATATTTTCCAACCTCGCTGTTTTATTGGAGAAACAAGCTGACATTGCTGTATATCTGGTAAATCAGATCACTTCTGCTGTCAATGGAAGGGGAAGTGATTTGCACACACAGACCCCAGCAACACACATAACCGCACACTGTTTCTAGGAGTCTCTGCCTCTGAAAATCTTTGGGGGTCCCAGTGGGACTTAGCAAGAGGGGGGGGACCACAAAGGTTCTACTCTGCAAACAAAACTCCCCTCATGGCACCAGTGTGCTGTAGTAGTTAAAGTGCCAGATTAATAATTATTATTATCATCTGGCAGTGTTAGTATAGCCAGGAGATCCTAAGATTGTCTGGCAGCCAGAAGTTATAGCTCTTTTAGCATTATGCACCACTAGGTGGTAAGCTAGACCTGGTTTTCAGACATTTCAGAGGCAGTTTGCCATTGCCTGCCTCTGTGTCACACCCCAGTATTCCTTGGAGGTTGCCCATCCAAATACTAGCCAGGGCTGACCCTGCTTAGCTTCTGATATCTGACGAGATCGGGCTAGCTTGGGCTATCCAGGTCAAGGCTGGTGTCAGACTAAGAACTGGGAGACTGAGGTTTCAATCTGCACTCTGCCATGGAATCTTGCTAGGTGACCTCAGGTGAGTCACAAACACATGCAGACTAACCTACCTCACAAGGTTGTTGTGAGGATAAAATGGAGGAAGGGGGAATGAAGTAAGCTGCTTCGAGTCCCCATTAGGCTGAAAAGTGGGGTATAACTGAAGTAAATGAATAATCTATAAGATTTTAGTTTAAATGACTAGTTAAGAAAAAACAGTTCATGGACTGCTAACTGGGGCAACATTATGGAATTCTTATAATTTTGAGAAAGTATGTGATAAAACCATTCAGTTTTACAAGGAAGTCTGAAAGCCAAAAGGGAATCCCACTGAAGTCAATTAGACTTTTTTCCAAGTAATCATGGTTGAGAAAGAGGAGTTTTAAAAAGTGAAATGCCAACAACAGCTGAGATCAGTTCCTTGTATCTGAAAATAGTTTTTAAAAACCATACTTTCAGTGCTGAATATTTCCAAAACACACTGACTGAGTTTTTGAGGGGAGTGCAATATCTCTGCTTTCTATGCTATTCTCCAGAGTCACTTCCCCTCTTCCTTTTAAATAATATCTGACAGTCCAGATATTCCATATCATTATTTAAAGCTTGCTTTTAAGGCAACACATGGGACTTGAAAACTGCAGCAAGAGCTTATCCTTTCCTTATAAATAAAAGCCATTTGGGGTGGCAACGTTCTATGTGCGCCAAAATCAGTTGGCTGCCTGAACTGCCACTCAAAATGGGTCCCTGGCAACTGGCTATGTTGCCGCAGTCCCACCCACAGAAGCAGCCGCCGCCAAAATTCACCTCAGAAGACAACTTCACCTCTGGAGAGAGGGCAGAGGCTTCGGTGAGTCTGGTGCTGCTACTGCTCCCAGCCCAACCTCGGCCTGCAATGGGCCTTATTACTAGTAAATACAATAAAGACAACATTATCTTCAGAGGCTGGTAAGTTGATCAAAATATGCTACTTTTGCGTGAGAAGGAGCAATCTTTTCATATAGTTAAGCTACTGAAATTGTTCATTGTAATAATTGTCTTTCAGCTTGTTTATGTTGGGAGAATATTTTGTCATTTCCTTTTTTAAAACATTTATTTAAAAAAAACAGAAAAAAGAAAAAAACTTGAAACCCAGTAAGTATTTGGGGGAGGGGGGGCAGGAAACACAAAATGTATATATGGAGTGAAAACTTAAAAATACAATGGATCTACACATAAGCTTCTATAAAAGAGTTCCAAGTGTCTAAAAATACATCCATATGTAATTGTCATCAATATGCCATGCATCTAAATACTGAAAAAGTTGTGCAGTCCTTGATCTATTGATTTATCTCACCAGTGTTGTAGTACAAGTCTTTTAGCTGTAGTAAAAGCACAGAGGGTCTATTTTCATTGGCCATTGGCTAGCCTCCAAGAGACGGGCAGATAATTTATGAGTACATAAGCATCCTCAAAAATCAGTGAACATTCTAATACAAAATAACTTCCTTCCTGGAAAACTGAATTACTAGACATGCCCAAAGCATATGCTTAAGGGATGCTGTGGTGTCCAACATATCCCAAATGTAATTTTTGCTGAATTTGCAACTTGAAATCCATAGAGAGAGCAGCTATATATTTTAAGGCTACATCCCATTGCTTCAGCAAAATAGGATGAACTAGCTCCTTATTCTATTCATTCCTGAGACTCTGCATATCATATTTATTAACTGACATAAAATATTGATAAACAAATATTGTTGGTTTTATTTTCTGCAGTGATTCCATTAAGAGTTTCCAGGAGCAAAGGGGACTATGAGACACTTAATGCTGTGGGGCTGTGTCTTCCCCCCCTTGCAATTTGTGTCATTTTAAAATAGCTCCCTTCTGCCAAGTTAGATTCAATAGCTCTCTCATACTTTCTCCAACAGAGAAAGACTTCCTCTGATGAAGAAAGACTACCAATGGAAGAAGTCTTTCTCATCCAAAGGAATAGAAGCCATTGGATCCTGACTGGTGGAAGGGTGTCATTGCACCCAACTCATAATGAATACCAAGTGGTATCTGTGAAGTCTGAAATCAGACATAGGTCTATTTGACAAATCAGAAATCTTACAAACAGGCACCCTCTAGCCAGAGTTAAGTACTCTTTATTTAATGAATGAGACATACGAAATTCTTCCAGTGAAATAAATTATATAGAAAACTGCTTGATATGCCTTAGATCATTCCCTGTATTCTTAATTATAATACCAAGATGGCTTTGTGTGATCACCCATGAACAAAACTGCATGATGGCTTTGTACTAACACGTGTAAACAGAATTGTGTGGGACTGTAGATACCTACTGGGAGTCACAGATACCTAGTAAAAATCTAGTATTTATAGACAGCTAGTGATAAGCTCTAATCTGAGTGTGCTTGTGCAAAAAGCAGTTGTATGGGCACTTTTTCATGAGCACAAACCGTGATTTAGCGTGTCAGTTGAGCAATGCTGTGCTGAATCAGTTTTCACTGGGAATAACAGCTTCATTACCATGAGCCCACTTGGATCCAAATCATTAATCTGGTCAGAAGGAGGTGAACTCCACCAGTTTAAGGGTCATCCCTCAAACTTAACTGATCCATCAAAGATCATGGGATATAGTACATGTGTAGAGCTTGCCAGAAAACATACTATTCAGATATTTTCAGGTGGTTAGCTGTGTGGGTCTGAAGCAGTAGAACAAAGTCTGAGTCCAGTGGCATGCACACTTCTGAATGAAAGCTTATACCCAGAATTAAACTTTGTTGGTCTTAAAGGTGCCACTGGACTCAAACTTTGTTTTTTCTGGATATTTGTTAGGTGATATAAGTTGTTGTCCATTCATTAAACTTCCAGTTTTTATCTCATGTTGTTAATGGATTGATTTTATATATTCCCCCTTTTTTAAAAAACTGTAGGCCTTAGACCTGGTCTCTAGTCAGTAATCATTGTTCTAGGGAAGAACACAGAACTTTAAGATGGCTTGTCCAGGTTGTCTGAAAGGAAGTGTTACTTCATTTCAGGGATACAACAAAACTATCAGCCTTCAGTACAATATATTACTATACAACGCAGACCAAGTCATATTTAACCATATGTAAGTAGGAAAGCATTTTTCCCTTGTTAAGATATTGGGGGGGGGGGGGTGCAAGACTAAATGTGTAAGGACTGTCCATTAATCTACGCAGGAAAACTTGCTAATGCTAACATGCTCTGCCCCACTTTTGTAGAAACAGAATACCTTACTACTAGGAAACAGCAGAGGCATTGAATGACCAATGGAATATAACATTGCCAGCTCTTTCCATACTCTTATCTGACCAAATAATTCCCTTGAATTGTTGTGCCATGCCCATCTAGTAGAAGAATGTTGGGTATATAAAGAGTATACTCATTTACAGAGAGTATACTCATTTATGACACTAATACAGTACTAGTCAAAGATGAAATCCCAAAGTTCCATAATAACGAGTCTCTATATTAATTTACCCACCTCAGATTTTTTTTCAAACGCGTTTCAGAGACCTTTTAAAAAGCTAATTGCAAGGTCAGCTGTTTGAGGAAAAAGCAATAACCCCCCAGTTCATCAGTTGGGGGAGCAGGATGTGAATAACAAATTAACCATCCACTTTAAAATGTTTGTATGTTGAACAATGTAAGGGGGGAAAATGGCTAAATAAATAAATGGAGCAAGCTGATGGATTTAAACATCCCAGCCTCTGTGCTGCAGTTCCCAAGTGCAGTGCAAGAATGTGCATGCGTAAAAATATCAAATAAATTTAAACTCTCTAAAAAACCAAATTAGCTGAGCATTCATTGGTGAGTCTTACTGTTGTTGATTGAATAAATGTTCAAGCCAAAAGTACTTTGCACAGAATAAATAGACATGTGTTTAAGATGTCTGTGTATTTACTCTGGCTTAAGTATGTTGTGGACAGCACTGAGGCAAAAAGGTGTCTTGCTCTGTGTTCTTCCCGTCGTCATTTGTTATCAATTCTGAGAGGATGGGTGTTTTAACATCACAATCTCATGCAAGTCTGCAAACAACTTAGGATAGCAACAAAGGTGTACTCTGGCATAATGCAGCGTTTGTGGAGAAATGCATGTGTTGTGCATAAGTATAAACACTCCCAGTGGGAGTGAAAAACCAAACTTCCCTGTCTGCATTCTGGACAGCTGCTGTATAGCTTCAGATACTGAAGGCAGGTGAGCACAGCTCTCTCAGGCACGTATTTGCTTGAGGACACTCTAGCTTTGACTAAGATAGCCACACAGGTGCTTTTTGGACCAAAATTGGAAGATGTTCTAATTCAGCAGCTGTGCATTTGGCACCAGGCACATGACTTTCATCTTTAGAGGCCTCTCACACATCTTTGTCTTGTGTCTATTGCTCTTGCTGCTTAACTTTCCTTTTCTTGGTCCTGTATTAATTTATTAGTTATCATACTGTAATATGTTATACTGTAACATGTGTACCTCAAACTGTTTGACCTCTGAAGAAGGTGCCCAGTTGGGCTGAAATGCGTCTGGTCATTTGTACTGGCCCTTGTGTTCAGGCCACTTGAAGTTTTCTATGAGGCTTTTATTGGGCCCTTATTTGTTTTTAACTACCTTTCTAATAAATACGTGTGTTTTTGTATAAGTTTTAACTAGGTTTTTAATACTGGCCCTATATTAGACTTCTTTCTTATCCTTGTGGTGCTTGATTATGGTTATTGGGTCAAGTCTGTTTCCCTCTCCCTGTGTCTCATTACCATTTAAACCTAGCCAGGACACCCATAAGTCAGTTGATAGGGCACAAGACATGGGGCTACACATCTGTGGCCTCATACCACACACACTTGGAACATATATGGGTGGACATTGGTGGTAGGAACTGTAGAGAAAGGGTATGTTGCACAAACAAACAGACAAAGATGGGAACAAGCACTGTAAATGCATATTGCTAATTCCGCTCTGCTCAGAATACTTACAGGTATTCTACACTGGGACACAAATATTGGGTACTCCACTCCTTCAACTGGCGATGCAAGGACAAGTCAACAAGGGAGGGACATCTCCCTGCTCAAGCATGGATTGCTGCAAGTGCCTCCTCTTCAGTGGCATGCCTACTGTGCGTTAGCTCAACTACCCTTCTCTCAGCAGTTACTAGTAACATCATTTAGATAGGGAGCACAGGGTAAGTATCCAGTGCCTAAAGCATCCCCTCCCCTTGGAGATATGCTGGTAGAATGTCACTATTATATTGGCATGTTGTCATGTCAAAGTAAACCCCCCATGCAGGTGGTAAAAACAAGGGGAGCAACTACCTTTTTGAGTGACTACCAGCCATCCCAACCATTCCTACTGCTGGTCAAACACTCATGCAAGATTTTGCTTTGCAGGAGGTGAATCCCATGGAGGAACGTGAACAGAAACTGCAGTCAGAGTTCCGTGCAACTCCCTACAAGGGATGGGTAACTATTGGCTCACTCATTATACTGTCTCTCACAGTAGATGCATCTTAAAGCATGGGAATCCTAAAGAGGGAGAGGGAGGGGGAGGAATTTTCAAAAGTACCTAGGTGGTACTGTTCTTTCACACACATAGCTGGAGCTCACATGCAATTTGTTGCTACTGGGAAACATAACTCATTACTGTCCTTTTGTCGTTTGGGTTTTTTTCCAGGAAGTTCTTCATCAGGGATAAAAGCCTGGATGGGCCCCATGACCTATGCAGTGCTGTCTGCTGAGCCTAAAACAAGACCAACAGCTGCAGTGACTACTGTGCATCTATGCTGTGTGACTGCTAATTCTCTTATTCTAACTTGGCTTCTGCACCATTGCATGCTGTTTAATAGGGATGGTCATGAACCAGGAAAATGCAGTTTGGTTTGTGGTTTGTGGTGTGCCTGGTTCACAAACCACGAAGTGTCATGAACTTTAAGCTGCCAACCAACCAGTTCCATTTGTAAAGTTTGTTATGCAGGAGAATATACTCCCAGCGTACTACAGACACCAAACTTGGAAGATATCTCCAGGTGACTCTCTTTTACCTGCACTCCAACATTGGTGAGGATTGGATTTACGAGGTCTGAGTTATGCCCCCCCCCCAAGAAGGTGCCCCCAAGATAGTGCTTTCTGGGGAAAATACAGGTGCAAGTTCAGGATTGTATAGAATAGACCCTGTGCAAGCTAGAGACACCAACCTCACAAGGGATCTCCAGAGGACTCTCCTCTACCTGCCCTACAAGTTTGGTGAGGGTTGGATTCATGGGGTCTGAGTTACACCCCCCCCCCAAAGAAGGTGCCCCCAGGAAAGTACTTCTGGGTAAATGACAGGCGCAGGTTCAGGAAGTTCAGGAGTGGATAGAACAGACCCGGGGCCTTTTCTCACTAGCCTTGCCCCCAGTTTATGTTCCTGCCTGAGCCGGTGCTTCTCGTCAATTTCAGAACAGTTGTTCCCGGCTCTCACTTTGTTCGGGGGTATTGCAGAGCTGCATCGGAGTTTGCTCGGAGCAAGAAAACCCTGTTTTTTGAGGTTTTCCAAATTCCCTCCGGAGGCAAAGCTTGAAATGCGCCCGCCCATGCGCCCACCCTCTAACAAGACCGCCCCATGGTGGGAGTGACTTTTCTTTCTTTTTTTAATCATTTACACTTTAATAACACTATTTTGTTATTACACCACAATAAAATATAAGTTGCAATTATTTCACTGTAATTTATATTTGTGAGAGTTTTTTTAGCGATGGCACTGTTTTTAACCTATTCCTAAGGACCATTTAGTTTGTCAGGGGAAATCTTTTGGAAGGGGGAAGGGGGAGCGTTAAAAATCCGGCAGCAGGAAAAATAAAGCCGAGTTTGGCGAAAGGAGGGCGCCTGTGGACTCTGCCGCTGACCGGCGCCGACTTCTCCCGTGCGTTTACACCCTCCGCCCCGGCCGCCCCCCCGTGGAAGGCGACCTTCTCTGACCTTCGAGCGGACGCTCCCCGTCTCCCGGCTCTCCCCTCTGTCCTCCCGCCCTCCCTGCCCCGTGCGCTCAGCCCTGCCTGCCCGGGGTGAGCACCTCTTGCTTCCCCTGTCTCCCTCGCTCCACCCCGGCTCCCTGGCTGCGCTCCCCCTCGGAGGGCGCCTGTGGTCTCTGCCGCTGACCGGCGCCGACTTCTCCTGTGCGTTTACTCCCTCCGCCCCGGCCACCCCCCCCCCCCGTGGAAGGCGACCTTCTCTGGCCTTTGAGCAGACGCTCCCCGTCTCCCGGCTCTCCCCTCCGTCCTCCCGCCCTCCCTCCCTGTGCGCTCAGCCCTGCCTGCCCGGGGCGAGCACCTCTCGCTTCCCCTGTCTCCCTCACTCCACCCCGGCTCCCTGGCTGAGCTCCCCCTTGGAGCAGGTCTATTCTCAAAACAGCACTTCAGTGCAGGGACATTCCATTTTCCCCACAATTAAATGTGTGGTTGTGTGTGTGTGTGATGGGAAGAATGACTTCTTCATCAGGTGAAGACACTAATTGCAATTTTATGCTGTATGGAATGCAGCTGCCTGTTTCTCAGAGGCATGTGGGGAGCTGCCTGTGAGATCATTAGTAAACAATGAGGGGAGGGGAGGGAAAGAGGAGGGGAAAAGGACCGACAAGACTTGAAGGAAATCTTGTGCGAACGGAAACATTCGGGGAGGAAACAAGGGTGTGTGAAACTGAGGGAAATGTTCCAGAGAATACTTAAAGGGAAAAACCAGACGCAATTTGGAAGAAACTAACATGTGCAAAAAGGCCCCCTGTGTGAGCTAGTTCAGGGCAAATTGCTCCAGAGCAAAAAAGCCTCGATTCCCCTCCAGATTATTTCACTCATGTGGCCGCGACCCTAGAGATCTATACTTCCTTCTTAATATACTTTTAAGAATACTACTGCCTTATCTATTGTATGTTACAAGCGCAACATAAACTGCTGACTACTGTAGTTCAAGAAAACAGGATATGTGTTAAAGGTTAATTTGGCCTATGAGGCGAGGAATGCAGACTGTTGGAGACTTCAGCTAAAAGCATGGATAACATTGCTGGCTCATCACTGGGCCAAACATTCCCCTCAGTTCTTTACTGGGCCTTCACAGACATGGCTATACTATGCTTATTCAGATTTCCCCTTTTTTCCCCTTCAGGAGATGACAGCCATGCGTTCTGTACGTGTGCAATTGTGCGTTCTCCTGTTGCTGACTGTGCCCCCTTTCGTATGGCAAAAAGATGGTTCTCAGGGCTTTATTTCCCACCCCGTGACTTGAACCCTTGCCTGAAAAAGGCTATAGACCTACTTATGACAGTTTCCTCTCCCAATTAAGCTTCCAAAATGATAAAAATTGTCTGTGCTTCCTTCTCTGTGCTTCCTTGTCTGTTAAAAATAAATGTGTTTGCAGAAAAGCAACCACATGCACTCCATGGACTTTTGTCAGCCCATTGCTTTTTCGTCAGTCCATCGCTTTTCATCATGGGAGCCTCAAGCTGGTATTGTTCTCCTTTATTTCTACTATGGCTAAGAAGTCCCTGTTTTAAAAGTGCCTACCCTCAAGGCTAGGGTGGATATTTTTTAAAAAAAAATTAATTATTGTATTTATACTCTGCTCTCCCCACAAGCTTAAAACGCCTTTACAAGTACATAAATAGTTAATAACAATATAAAACCAATAAAACATCATAAAAATTCAGACATACTAATAATAGTGCTGTTGATGTTCTTATTTCAAGATGGCCTGAAGTTTCATAGATTTCTGCAGTCAGGCCGACTGTCTGGGCTGCAGTTTGGTGATGGTACAGTGTGGGCGGCTCCTAATCAAAAGCCTGGTGGAACAGCTCCGTCTTGCAGGCCCTGCGAACTGCAATAAGCCCAGCAGGGCCCTGATCTCTTCCAGGAGCTCTCTGGGATAGGGCTTCTCACCTCAAAGCAGCCCTTTGAGAGCCCACCCTTTCGAGTTTTGATGTGCCAGCAGTAAAGTCATCTGGCTTGCAGGAATTTGCTTCGAAGGCCAAGTCTGTAGTCTCACCTGGGTTGCATCCAACTCCCGATCTACATTGGCATCAGTCCCACTCAACAGTTCCATCTACGGTCCAGCACAGTTCTTCTGAGCCCCTGGCAAAGAAATCATGCTCAAAGTTGAAACACTCCAGTAAGTCCTCAGTTCTGAGCTATCCGAAGCAATTGGACAAAGCATGTAGGACCCTGGCCCATGAGTCCATGTAATGAATACTCTTGGAGGATGCTGTCTCCCCAATTCCCCGCATGCTGTCTCCACATTTTTGGGACACAGGTGATTCAGACTCAAGGTACAGCCTGTTCCAGTGAGGTCATCCTTGATGCAAATGGACCAACCACGTCCACCAATGCAACCCTTGGACATAAGTCAGCAAGATAGGCGATTAGTGCCTTCTCAGCCTTTCACAACCTTGGTGGAGTGGCTCCTGGCAATTTCCCCCTCAGCAGGGCTCTTGGCTTCCTTATCCTCCATGCCCACAGCAGTGGGGCAAGCAACCCCCCTCAGATCCAAATCCATCATGCAAACACGCCTCCACATCTACTCCGGGCCTGTATTTTCATCCTACTGGCTATTCTACAGACCAACAGCACTTCCCAGACTCTGAGAAAGAAGAGGGCTATTGCTTGGACCTGAGTTCAGAACCAGCCACTGACCCTTCTCCTGATGAGGCAGTAGTAGAACCAACACCTATGTCCCAAACCGAAGACCTACAGCTCTTCTCCAAGCAGATGACTGGCAGATGACTAAGTCTTTAGAACTTGAGGTGGTCTCATTCAATCTGAAGCCCAAGCACAAGATTATTCTGGCATCCTACTCTGACACCCTGACTTTGGTTGCCCTTCCAGTCCTGGAATACTTCTTAGATATGGCTAAGAGCCTTTGGGAGAAGCCGTCCCCTATACCTTCTGCCTCCCAAAGGATGGAAAGTCTTTATGAAGTCAGGAAGATGGATTGCAGCTTCCTTTTCACTCATCTGCCCCCCCCCCCTTCACTGGTCATGTAGGAGTTTCAAGTTTCCCACTCCACACTGGTGGATAAAGAGGGCCATAGGATTGAAGTTATGGACCACAAGGTGTATTCCACGGTTGCTTTTAATCTTCAGATTGCAAACTATCAAGCTATAACAGCAGATATCTACTCTTCCTGTGGGAGCGAGTGGCTCCTCATTTAGACTCTCTTCCTGAAGAACATCATTCCTTGGTTAAACTCCTTCATGCAGTGGCATCTCACCTTGCCAAGCAACAGATGAATGCCGAGAAGCACATAGCAGACTGTTCTGCATGGTCCATGCAGTATTGCCTTCCAGTGCTTTGTGTGGTTGCATTCTACAGCCTTACCTCCAGAGATGCGAGCCAAGGTGGAGGACTTGCCTTTTAAGGGTGACCAACTGTTCTCCATCAAGACTGATGAAACCCTGGAGCTGTTCAATAAGAATAAGCAGACAGCAAGGTCTCTGGGTGTATCTGCAGGGACATTTCAGCATCCTAAGCAGCGTTTCCCATCCAGAGATCATCCTTTTCATCAGATGATGAATACCTCTTCTGCCCCTCCATCTTCTTATTTTGGGGATGGCCATCATTTTTTGGTCCAGCTGTAGAGCAAATGTTGAGCCTCCAGAGCCAGGCCAAAGCCTTCCTAGCCACACTCTCCTAAGGAGCAGGGGCAAAAAGCAGCATGGCCCCTTTTGAGGTTTTTTGGGGGATAGACTGGCCCCTTTCCTTGGTGGATGGTAGAAGTTTACCTCTGATGCCTGGGTCCTAGCCATTGTTGCAGTGGGCTACAAGTTGGAGTGTGTCCACATGCCACCTCTGGGCCCTCCCTTTTTCATTTGGCGGGAAGTCACTGCTCCTCACCTAGCAGCTCCTGCAGAAGGGTGCTGTCCAGTTAGTCCCCAGTTCCGTTGTTCACAAGACTTTCTATTCACTGTTTCTCAGTTCCTAAGAAAGATGGTGGATTTTGCCCCATCCTAACCTAAATAAGTTTCTTTCCATTAGAAAGTTCAGAATGGTTTCCTTGTCTCAGGTGTTGCAGTTGTTAAAATTAAACTGGTTGTTCATATTCTTGAACTTGAAGGATGCTTATTTCCATAGCTCCATCTACCCAGCTCTCAGAAATATCTTTGTTTTCAGTGTGGTGATTCTTACTATCAATATGTTGTCCTTCCCTTCAGGCTGGCCACAGCCCCGTGGGTCTTCACTAAATATATGGTTGTAGTTTTTGCCTTTTTGAGGTCCAAAGGCTTTATCATCTTTCCCTATCTAGATGACTGGCTGTTGATTGTTCCCCCATGAGAGTTCACTACAGGATCATCTGTCCCTAACCCTGTCAGTCATGACTAAGCTGGGGAGGCTGTTAACTGGGATGAATCCAAGCTTACTCCCTGTAGGTTCACCTGTTTCATCAGTGCGAATATAGATTCCTCCAAGGGTCATGCTTACCCACCCCTTGACTGCCTTTCTGCCATTAGAGCTTTAATTGCAAGTTTCAGGTTAAATAGATTCCAATCTGCATTTCAGATACAGGGGCTTTTTGGGTTTCATGGCCTCCACAACAGTGGTGATACCGTTCACTAGACTGCATTTAATGCCCTTGCAAAATTGGTTCATGAGGATATTTAATCCCTCTGTCCAGGTGCAATCCGCTTGGCTTTCGGTACCCACAGCCATTATACTGTTACTTGAGTGGTGGACTCAGGATGCTATCCTTTTAGTGGGAACCCCCTTTGGAGTGCAGCGCCATACATACACAATCACTGTAATGCCTCTCTCCTGGGCTGCAGCACACATTGCAGTGACCTTACCATGCAGGGGGGTCTGATCTCCCCTTGAATCATCTATGCACATTAATTTCTTGGAATGAAGGGCTACTCGCTATGCTTTTTCCTCTTTTGCAGACTTACTCCATGACAAACATGTTCAGATTCAGACAGACAACACTACATTCATGTTTTATGTCAACAAGCAAGGGGGCATGGGGTCTGCAGAGAAGCTGCAAAAATCTAGAATTGGGAAAACCAGAACAATGTCTCCCTTCAGGCCATTCATATCACTGAGGTACACAACACTATGGCAGATGCACTGAGCAGGTTCACTCTCTGCACCATGAGTGGTCACTGTCCAGGAAGTACATCCTCCTGATTTTCAGGCAGTGGGGCTTCCCTACAATTGATCTGTTTGCCACCTCACACAAAGCCAAGGCGACTCTCTTCTGTTCACAGGCAGCCCGAGTCACAGTCTCTGGGGGATGCCTTTCAGATTCCCAGGTTGGGGAGCCTCTTCTATACCTTCCCCCCTCTTCCCCTCCTAGGGAGGGTTCTGGGCAGGATTTGGGCTCAAGGTATTTTAGCTGTTCCCTTTTGGCCCAGGCAGGTTTGGTTCACAGAGCTTCTGCTCCTGTGCAAGGGGTGCTGCATCCCACTGGAACCAGCAGTAGACCTCCTAACACATGGTTCCCTATGGCATAAGAATGTGGCCAAGCTCTGTCTGACAGCCTGGCTTCTGAACCCCCAGATTAGTTTTTCCACAAGGGATAATTCAGGACCTACTTCATTCATGGGAGCTCTCCATCCATAACTCCTATCGGGATAGATTTGCAGACTGGATCAAGAACAAGGGCTCTGTCCATTCATCTAGCCCCTTGCCTCTGGTTTTGGAATACCTCTTGTCTCTTAAGGACTCAGCCCTAGCCCCCTCCTCGGTGAAGGTGCACCTGGCAGCAATTTCAGCCTTCCATGATTTCATGGATTGGGTCTCAGTTTTTTCCCATCACATGTCCAAGCAATACCTGAAGGGCCTCTGTAATGTGCACTCACTGAGACCGCATGTGGTGCCGCAGTGGTTTCTCTCCCTGGTTATTTCCCAGCTGATGCTAGCCCCCTTTGAACCACCTTCTAGTTGTTCCCTGTCTCTTCTCTCCCTTACAGTGTGTTTTTGTTGCAGTTACCTCTGCTAGGAGGGTGGATAGCTGGCTGTGCTCAGGGATGATTCCTCATTTGTCCATTTACCCCTAGTTTTGAATTCTTACCCAAGGTGGTTTCTTCATGCCACTTGTCACAGCCTGTTTCTTTGCCTGTATTTTTTCCTAACCCCTGTGCCCCCAGCAGAGAAAGCATCACATAGGTTCGATGTTAAAAGGGCTTTATTGTATTACCTTCACTGCACAAGATCTACTAGGAAGTGTCACTCCTTATTTATTTGTTTTTGGGGGCCACGAGTTGGGCTTGCAGCCTCCTCATGGACCCTGTCCAAATGGATTGTTTGAGCCATCAGGTTGTGCTGTGTCCAGGCTGGGCTTGATTGTCCATTGGCTCTTTGAGCACACTCCTCCTCCATGGCCTTCCACAGAGGGATCCTGCTGCATGAGGTCTGCATATTGAGACTATGCAATCAGTGCAGATGCACGACAAAACATGTCTGTCAGCAGGGCGGTCCTGCATTCCCTGTTCAACTAGAGCTCCACTCCCACCTCCTGGTGAGTAGCTTGGTACTCTCCCCAGTGTGGGACTGCACAGAAGACAGGGTTGCTTTTATCTGTAACTGCTGTCCATCGAGTTGATTAATTCAAAATTTGATCCCAGGCTGTTAGTACAAATGTACATTTCAGGGTACATCTATACAGCACTGTTGTGAACCAAGGTACAGCATATTTAGGCTACACATTTAAAAATATTATCACAGTCATTCATTTTTCCCAAGGAACCCTGAGAATTGCAGTTGGCTGCTAACAAAGAATCGACAACATCCTCACCAAACAGCCCACGTGTACTGAAACAATTTATCTGGATCCCCTAAACAAGAATGATATGGCTGTGCTATTAATTGAAAGTTTATGATTGAGAAGTCCAAGCCTATTAGTTAGCATTAGATACCATGGTACAAATAGAAGTTTGTACAATGCTGTCTCTGTTTTTTCACGAATGGCAAAATTCTTTTCCAGTTGCCACAAGATCACTTATAGCACAAAATCTAGGTGTAGGATCATTCTGTACTTGCAGCCTTGGGGTCATGCAAACAACTCTTCAGTTGCTGTGCCATGGCATGGGGCCGTGGTCACTCTGACAGCTTTCCCATTCCACAGTACATCTTTACTTCTGGTTCAAGGAATGGAAGGCTGCATGAACTCACTCAATTAACTGAGGGCTCAAAGCTTCAGAGCAGTCACAATCAATAGTATGCTGTATAAAACAAAATGTTTTGCCCTGTAATAACAATATATTTTATTTTAGGGACAGAGTTTGGCTATGCTTCCTGTTTTTGAGTTTGCATTGGAATATCCTCTAGATTTAATCCTGTACACTTAGCAATACTTGCAGTAATAGGTAACATACCCACCCTCCTGGTGGAGCTGTCTGGCCCCTATCAGCTTCAAAGGATAACACACTCCTGTGGCTGGTCCATGCCTCAGCCCTTACCCATTTCCTCCTCTGTTTCTGGGGTGCTTCAGACGACTGTGGTGGATCTGGTCATGGGGAATCCATAATACTGGGGCCTCCAGGTCTGAGGGCCCTGCTGAAATTTATTTATTTATTTATTTAGACTTGTATCCCGCCTAGCCAGCACAGCTGCCCTGACACCCCAGCCTCACAGGAAGGGTCTATCAAGGATGGGCTTGGGGTTGGTTCGTCCTCCTCTTGCTCTGATGAGGACTTATCCACTCATGCTGCACCATGGCAGTCCAAATTTCAAACAACAAAAAAGTGAGAGATTAACTAGAATGGGACTTTTCTCACTGGGATAGAGAAACCTCTTGTTGGATCCATTTTGATTCACGAAGTATCTATAAATAATAAAAACATCGGTTCCATGAATGATTATCATAAGAGCATACTGAATTAATTTAATCTGGGAAACCCCAAAAGTGCCCCTGGACATTGCCTCACCTATTGTATTTGAAACACAATAATAAGTGTCCCACTGGGCAGCCACATACTCATTTCCTCTTCATACACAAGACACATTCTGTACCTAATGAGATCACAGACGGATAAGCCTACTATAAGACATTCCTAAACAGAGTTACACCATTCTAAGTTGATGTTGCCCAGCTATACATTACCCTAATCAGCCACTGGCTGCTACTGTCTCTGTCCTGGCTCAGCGTGTGAATGAGATGGTTAAGTGGCTAAGGGAGAACAAACTGAAGCTGAATCCAGGTAAGACAGAGGTGATGCTGCTTGGAAGGGCCATTGCTTCAAACAGGATTGTTCTTCCTATTATCAATGCTGTGTACCTTTTTTCTGAAAGTTTCTGTCTTGGTGGATACTGATCTCCTGTTGGAAAAATAGGTTCCATGACAGCAAAAAAAATGCTTTCTCCCCCCCAGCTGTATCTAATTAGAATGCTTGATTCCTATTTGCAGATTTTTGATCTGACCGTGTTGATCCATGCTACAGTAACCTCAAGGTTAGATTACTGTAACATGTTCTACGTGGGGTTGCCTTTGAAGATGATCCAGGAACTGCAATGAGTGCAAAATAGTCAGCTCATCT
The DNA here is from genome assembly GCA_029233225.1 of Lepidodactylus listeri. NCBI lineage: Eukaryota > Metazoa > Chordata > Lepidosauria > Squamata > Gekkonidae > Lepidodactylus > Lepidodactylus listeri. The sequence goes on along the minus strand of JARCFY010000006.1, from coordinate 72,608,489 downwards.
GTTATTTAAGGCTAGCTGATGGGGCCATGTCGCTCTTTATTCTGAATTCCTTTCATTTGTTGATTAGTTTCTAGGTCCAATTCAAGGTATTGGGGCTCTCCTTAAAGTGCTACATGATGTGGGGCCCACATACTTGAAGGGATGTCTTTCCCTGCATGTTGCCATACACCAGCTCCATTCTGCCCAGCAAAATTTACCATCAGTTCCTCCATTGTCTAAGGCATCTTTTAGCACAGTCCAGGCTTGGGCTTTCTCAGTGGCACCCCATACCTTTGGAGTAGCTCCTGTCCTTACTTCACCATGAGTGTGCCAAACAGAGCTGATGCAGAATAATTTGGGGATAACTTCAACCTGGGCAAAGGCAAAATACATTTCTGACTGGGGCATAAATTATTTTTAATTTAGCTTTTAATGTGTTGTTTTAATGTTTAATTTAAATGTTATTAAATTGCTTTTTACTGTTTTTACACTGTTGTTCTTCATCTCATCCTGGGTTGACTGGGACAAAAGTATATAAATGTTTTAAAAAATAAGTAAGTGAAGATTTCAAAGTGCTTAGATATTGCACTGCTAAAGTGTTTATAATTAATGGACATTCCTGATATCCAGTTATATCTTTATACTGTCCAGTTCCAATTAGTACTCAACACATATCTGAAAGGGCCAGCTTCAAAGCTAACTTCCCCAATGGGTAGTTCCAAATCTGCAAATGATGTTATACCAAACCAGAGTCCAGAGTTGATAGATCAGAGTAGATGATAATAAAAAGATCAACTCCAAAAAACATTATTTTGAAAATGAGAGGATTTCCTTATTAATGGTATCAGAATGTGTCATCAGCGTGTGATTGAGAATGTATTGATTTTCAACGTCTAAAAGGGCCAACTATATAGCGTCAGGCCAGAGAAGTTACAATTATGTTCCTCTTTTGTTTTCTAAATTGCCTATATTTTAGATATTTTTTAATCAACAAGCATACTTTTTTTTATTTCATAATAATACCCCAGTTGCCGAGATGCTGCAGTAATGTTTACAGGTCTAGGAGTGAATGCTGGTCAGATTGGAGGACATGACCTGGGTTTTTTTTGGCATATCCTTCTAAGCAATCTCTACAAAAGTAACCTGTGCTTAGAAGAGGAAAAGGTTCATTTGGGTATGTGGCATCTCACTAATGTGATGAAGCCCAGAGAGTGATTTTTTAGTCAGAACTCCCAGCAGCCCTTGAAAGAGGAAGTGGTCCAGCTCCTTCGTTTAGACTAAGCAGGTTCATGACACAGTCACTAAATGTTTTAGACTTTGTTTAAGAAAACCCTACTGTAGTATGACAGTGAGTCCCCACTGAGGGATCTGCTTCCCCGTCTGACTACATGTGTGCTCTCATGCAGAAATCATAAAGTATGGTAGGGTCCTCTAAAAAATGACTGTGCACTTTGTGCAACAGCTAGGAAGCAAGTACACATCCATTGGGCTGCACAGAAAGTTCCTTAAAGGCACTATCAGAAAGATCAAATTCTGTTAAGCAGTCCAAAAGTTGCTTTAAAACACCACAAGACAAGCCTAAATAATACAAAATAGCTCTGACAGGGACAAGAGACTGAAAACATTGATGAACAGAGATTCAAGGAAGCTATGAAATACAAAAATATCTTTGTTAAAAAGAGGAAATTTTAAATAACATCTACCCCAAAAAACACAGGATCTGCCAGATTAAATGTATCTAACCAATCCAGGAGGTATTTGGAAGAATAAATCTCTAGAAATGTTTTTTTAAACCCAACAACAATAAAAAAATGCCTGCTGTACATCAGTAGTATACCAATACTTAGAACTGCCCACTAAAATATATAGGGCACAGATCTGGGGAAGACAAAAATAAGTATTCTTATTTCATACAAATCATTGTCATCCTATGGAACGCTGCCAAGCAATAGTCAACTAGTATCTGGGGGCGGGAGGGGGGGGGCGGTTAAGTGCAGTTGAGGATGTTGGCCACTGACTGCCATCCAGTCTGAGATGTCATTTAGAGGTGTACTTTTTGCAACAACCCCCCCCCCCAAAAAAAAACAAAAGCTGTGCTATTAAGAGCAACCACACCCCAAAATAAAGATTCAGGACTCATGAAATGGCTTAAACTGTGGTCTGTTCATTCATAGCTGAACTGCATGTTCAATACGTTCTCCTAAACCCTTAAGTGCAGGTTTCCCAAAAGGCTCCCTAACAGAGTTGCCACCATGTGGCCATTTCTGCCCTGGTTCCTGTCTCAGTCCAGCAAAACTAATGTGCTGTGAAATGCTGACAATCACCGCCACCCCATATTGATCAGTATAAGGGCTCAGGTGGTGATGCCCCTGACTGGCCATTCCCTGCCCAGCTTCCTGGGTCTGGACAGCCATGAGTGGCTGGCTACCTCTCTCCATCTTCAGATACCTCAGGGCACTCTCCATACTATAATAAACTTCCAGTACTTAACTAGAGTGAATCCTGACAAATCTACTATTTAGGACCTAACCATTCCCACAGGATCAAGCCAATATAAGTACTCTATACCCCCTAAATAATGTGAAAGAGGTTTTAAAAATTCATCTTTTCTTATAGAAGTTAGAGACTGACCCCTCCAAAAAATCCTGGGGTAATTTCATAGTGCTCTTCTGAAGGGTGGCCAGGGCACAGCAAAAACCTAATGGTCTGGGACTGGCTAGCAATCAGCTCTCTGCTCCCTTCACAGTTAGTTAGCCTGCACTAGGATTGCCAGCTCCAGGCTGGGAAATACCTGGAGTGCTGGGGTGGAGCCTGAGGAGAGTGAGATTTGGGGAGGAGAGCAGTGTTCCCTCTAAGCTGAGTTAGTGTGAGATAGCTCACCTTTTTTTTTTTGTCTTAACTCAGGAAGGATGGCTCCAGAGCAAAATAATTTATGCAGCAGCCAAAATGCTTGCTCACAACTTTAATGCCAGTAACTCACAAAGCAGAATTTTTCCTCCCAAGACTCCACAGCTTAGAGGGAGCACTGGATGGGAGGGACTTCAGTGGAGTACAATGCCATAGAGTCCGCCTTCCAAAGTGGCCATTTTCTCCAGGGGAACTGATCTCTGTCGCCTGGAGGTCAACTGTAATAGCAGGAGATCTCCAGCCTCTACCTGGAGGTGGCAACCCTAACCTGCACACAGCAGCCTTCTTAACTCTGCCCCCTTCAGCCATGCATTTCTTTTCTTAAGAAGAGTGGTGCAGAAGTCATTGCCTGCTCCAAGGGAGGCAAAAGATGGAAAACAATGCAAATCAAGCCAGTTTGCGTTTGAATTCTGATAATCATGAAGGACAAGGAACTCTGTAGTGCTCTGAAGCTCCCTCCCTCTTGTCACCACTTCTCCCACTGAGGCACCTTCTGGCTTCAGAAATGTCCTAAAACAGGGCCCCCATCTTTAAAGCTACCAGGGCGGGGCTAGAATTGTACTGAGACTGTCAGAGTGCTGGTTTGCAGCCAGTTTCTACATTTTGCACTTGTGCAGAAACACTGAATTCCCACACATCCCTGAATGTACTTTGGCCAGAAATTTGAGAGTACCAATGAGGCATGGATCTCACCATCAGATTTGTTTTTATCCTTTATTTATACAGCTATGTCAGTGTGTATTACATTTTGCAAAGTACAAAAGACAGGTCTCTGCCTTAAAGGACTGATGGACTACAATCTGACAAAAAGGAGACAACAGAGGGAGGGAGGGTGATGGAAGGTAGGATAAAGAGAAGAATACATCTTAATTCCCACTAAATGTGCTTAGGCTTTGTTTCAGTAGGAAGGGGAGGACAACCTTTGAACACTTTAATCACGTTAAAGAGTGATTAACACGTGGAATTCTCTGCCACAGGAGGCGGTGGTGGCTACAAGCATGGACGGCTTCAAGGGGAAATTAGATAAACATATGGAGCAGAGGTCTATCAGTGGCTATTAGCCACAAAGTACAGATAGGAACTCTCAGTCTGGGGCAAGTGATGCTCTGTATTCTTGGTACTTGAGGGGGAGCAACAGTGGGAGGGTTTCTAGTGTTCTGGCCCCACTGCTGGACCTCCTGAGGGCACCTGGTGTTTTTGGCCACTGTGTGACAGAGTGTTTGGACTGGATGGACCACTGGCCTGATCCAACATGGGCTTCTCTTATGTTCTTAACGTGCCTGCTACATCTGGTTGGCCAGTGCTGGCCTACAGAATGCTGAGCCAACTGCTGCTTTGATTCAGCACAGGCTTAGGGAGACATGTTCCATTCTCTATGGACTCCCAACAAGGTATATGAAACAGTATGAATATACTTTACCAGTTCAGGCAGAAGTGCTGGATACAGCTTTGAAGAACAGGATAAAAAATGTAAAAGTCATATAGAAAAGGAATGCATAATCATCATCAGTATTCTGTCCTTCTTGGCAAAGGCTGGACATGCTTAGGATCTCATGAACAGTCCAACTTTTCTACTGTAAGCAGACTTACATCCTTCTAATGGAGGGTGTGCCTCTGTTTAGGATAACACTGTTAATGGCTTCTTGAGCTCAAAGTCTCATGGACTCTTCCTTCTACAAAGTGCTCTTAGCTTTAACGGGGAGGGGAAACCTAAAATCCAGTCTGAAGTACCAAATCTGTTTTGAATTCAAGTATTCTCCTCCTCTTCCCTAGCAGGGGATAAATCTGGAAATGAACATGAAGAAGCAAACCTTCAGAATGCCAGCAAGCAGATAGTGCACACCGCCATTCAGCAGGCCGTAAAACAGCTCTCCCAAGAGAACCAGCAAAAGGCCAAGGGAACAAACAGCAGCGTCAGCCTGCAGCTCGAAAGAGGGGAGTTAACCAAGAAGCACGAAAAGAAGTAAAAGGCCACCAGGGATGCGCTTGGATTGTCCAGTCTGTTGCCTTCGTCTTAGTATCTGCTGTCTCACTGAGACACCATTACTACAGAAAAAAAACCCAAACCAAAGTGTAATCAGCACATAGTGATAGATGTATACAACTGCAATAGTCTGCAACTGAGAAATAGGGTTTTAAGTGCATTAGGTAATGTAACAATATTTATGCAGTGCCTCTTAACATGTAACAAAATAATGCTGTGGCTACTGAAGTTGTGTCAAATGAGTAGTAAATGCAAGCCTTTTGTAGAGTACAATTCTAGATTCAGAACACGAACCTGTATTTTTCTGCACGTCATCAGTGTCTATTTGGCTAGCAGAAATCTTTCCTAGGAATCCATCACACAATGACACACAAAGGTGGAAGAAGTACTTTCAGGTTCCTCAAAGAGGAGTAAAAAGACAGCAATACAATTGGTACCAAAACTATCAATGAATGAGCATTTCATAACTAGGCAGGCCATAATCCAGTACAGAGTTAAACATGCTTTAACCCACTGATTTTACTTCTTACTCTTTTAACCAACCAAATGGTCCAAAGACTTAGGTGCCACTAAGTCCCATTATAATCAATGAAACCTAGAAAGCTTTAGCCCTGCAATTAAATTAAGAACAGGAGATGTGGATAAGACCAGTAATCCATCTAGTCCAGCATCCTGTTTCACACAGTGACCAGCCAATTGCCCTGGAAGGCCAAAGGGTACAGAGGCCAAACCATCCACCTGATGCTGCCTCCTAACACTCGAATTCAGGGCTTTGCTGCCTTTGTATATGGAGGTTCCCTTTAGTCACCATGGCTAATAGCTATTGATGTAACTTTCATTGTGAATATGGTTAATCCCATTTAAAGCCATCCGTGTTCATGGAAATTGTTATATCCACTGGCTGTGCAATTCACAATTCAGTTACTCATTGAGCGAAGAAGTACTTCCTTTCAGCCAGAGTTAAGAACATGGAACATTCTGCTCTTTACTAGATTGCTTATCTCTGCGTCTAATGTTAATTCCTCTGTTCACATGCATTTAGATTTATAGTTGCTTAAGACCACAGGAATTTCTAGCACATTAAATGCTAGTAGCATAATACACCTGCACAGCGAGCAA